>BTHU01000012.1:127971798-128604298 GCA_036184795.1 Tokudaia tokunoshimensis | reverse complement strand
TGCCTCAGATCCTACGAGGAGAGCAGAGTAGTCCTGGTGGTGGTGTACAGCGCAGTGTGCATGCTGGGCCTACCAGCCAACTGCCTCACCGCCTGGCTGACGCTGCTGCAAGTCCTGCAGAGAAACGTGCTAGCCGTCTACCTGTTCTGCCTGTCACTCTGCGAGCTGCTCTACATCAGCACGCTGCCACTGTGGATCATCTACATCCAGAATGAGCACAAATGGAACCTGGGGTTGCAGGCCTGCAAGGCGACTGCTTACATCTTCTTCTGCAACATCTACATCAGCATCCTCTTACTCTGCTGCATTTCCTGCGACCGCTACATGGCCGTGGTCTATGCACTGGAGAGCCGAGGCTACCGCCGCCAGAGGACCGCCATCACCATTTCTGCGTGTGTGACGATTCTTGTTGGGCTCGTTAACTATCCAGTGTTTAACATGAAAGTGGAGAAGAGCTTCTGCTTCGAGCCCCTGAGAATGAACAGCAGGATAGCCGGCTACCATTACCTGCGGTTCGCCTTTGGCTTTGCCGTCCCTCTCGGCATCCTGGCGTTCACCAATCACCGGATCTTCAGGAGCATCAAGCTTAGTGACAGCTTGAGTCCTGCGCAGAAAAACAAGGTGAAGCGCTCCGCCATCGCGGTCGTCTCCATCTTCCTGATCTGTTTTGCTCCCTACCATGTGGTGCTCCTCATCAAAGCTGCTAGCTTTTCCTTCTACCAAGGAGACCCGGATGCCGTGTGTGCCTTTGAAAGCAAACTGTACACGGTCTCTATGGTGTTTCTGTGCCTGTCTACGGTCAACAGTGTGGCCGACCCCATCATCTATGTGCTAGTTACGGACCATTCTCGGCAAGAAGTGTCCAGAATCCACACAGGGTGGAAAAAGTGGTCCACAAAGACAGATGTTACATGCTCAAAGGACTCTAAGGAGACACACTCACCCACAGAGCTTGCAAACACCTACACCTTCCTCAATCCCACGCACCATCCAGGATCACAGTCAGCGGAGCTAGGTTTACTGTGCTCGCCAGAGAGACTGCCTGAGGATCTCTGCTAAGCCTCAAAGCCAGAACCAGTCACATACACCTGGACCTTTGAGTCACCATCTGGGGTGTCCACAGTACTGTAGATGCCTTTTTGGAACCCATGCTGCTGATCTTCCCTTCCTAAGGTCACCAACTCTGAAAGTATCTGTTCCTTAGACGTCCAGGACCTTCAGGCTCTCCTCTATGGAAAGTGGCGCTTGCTAAGGGCACCAGTCACATCCCTAGGCTTCCAGGGACTCGGGGAGCGTGTGGCTGGCAGGAGAGCTCTTCATCAGCAGGGCACTTGGCAGAGCACTTTATTTTCCTGCATTGTCAGTGGCTAACACGGTTCATCTCGGGACTTTCCACAGAGATGGAAATGAACTACATTCAGGGTTACCATCCGGGTGCCCGAGTCATAGGGGATAGGAGTCCAACCCTGAGGGCTCCCACTGGGGACTGGTTCTGAGTAGACATAGTTGTCTTCTAGGAGGGCCATGGAGCATGGTGGCCAGTTGCTCCAGCTCCTAGTAGCCCTATATATATCCTCCCCAGGGACCCCCTTAACCATTTACGTTAGGAAGTGCTACTGGACACCCCAGGAATAGGTTGGTATAGCTGCTACCAGATAAGGGGATATCTGGCATCTGGCACTGTCTTTCTTTGCCTTGCAACTTCTGGCCTTGAGGTCACAGAAGAGGTAGGCTGGGGCTCCTGGCAGGGCAAGTCAAGAGCAAGTCCCACTCTGCCCCATTCTCTCCAGTGTTGACTCTGAGTCAAATCCCAGCTCTGCTCCAAGAGCCTGGTCTCGCTGAGTCATTCCCGTGCTACCTCACTGGGTCACTCACTGTTGGGACGGACGCTGCCCCTCCCGTACCCTCAGACTCCCTATCCGCTTGGAGTGCAAGGGCCAAGGACCCTGAGCGTGGCGGCCCCCCCCCACCCCGAAGCACACATATCACAGATGCTGCACAGAGACTGTGACCTCAGAGGTTAACTTCAGTTCTTCCATGTAAGAAGTACTGAGAATAAGAACACAAAGACTGAACTTGGTCCCCACTTCCTTTCCTTACTGATGCGTGTATTTTTTTTTATTGTGTTTTTGAGATAAGGTTTCATGCACCTCAGACTGATGTTAAACTCACTAAGTAACCGAGCATGATCCATTGTCTCCTAATCCTGCTGGGTGGGATTACAAGCATGCACTAACAGCCTCTATGTTTCTCTTTAGTGGGGTGTGTGTGTTTACTTATTTGTATGGATGTGCATGCAGAGCCATGTGTGTATGTACGTGTGTGTGTGTGCGCGCGCGCGCACGCACAGTCCTGTGTACAAAGGCCAAAAGTTGACACCTGATATCTTCTTTGAGTGCTCTCCACTTTATTTAGTGAGGCAGGGTCTCATGCTGAAACCAGAGCTCACCAGTTTGGCTGGCCTGCTCCGGTGATCCCCGTCTCTGCCTTGCCAGCAGAAGGGTGGTACAGGCAGGCGGTCGTGCGTGCGTGCCCTTGTACCTCAGCTTTGTTTTGCTCTGCTCTTAGGAGACAAGTTTCTCTCTACGGTCTTGGCTGTCCTCTGTAGACCAAGCTGGCTGCTGTAGACCAGGCTGGCCTGGAACTCACAGAGATCCGCCTGCCTCTGCCTCCGGATCAGATCGCTGGGATTAAATGCATGTAACACCATGCCCAGCCCGTGCCTCATCTTCTGGGTGGGTGCTGGGGGAATCCAAACTCTGGTCCTCACTTGTGAAGCAAACACTTTAAGAACTGTCCCATCTGCACAGTCTCTCTACATCCTTCTTAAAATAAAACTTTTTTTTTTTTACACCTCTGTATGCCGACATTTTTCCACTTGGAAGGCCAAACCTAGGACAGGAAGGCGAGCCCTTGAAACGTGGGGACTCATAAGTGTAATGTGGCAGTGGAGAAGGGCAGGAAGGTGAAGCAGGCTGTAGGTCCCTAAGGCTTTCTACTGCCCTTGGCAAAGCGAAGCCAAACAACCTCCCATTTCCATATCCTTCCGCCAAGTACAGCACAGACTGAGAGATGGATGCCCTGGTTTCTCTGAAGCAGTAATCTGCCCCCACGCTGGACTGGGGCCTCCATCTGTCCTCCACCGGCTCCAGATGCCCTCTCTAGCAGCTTCTACCTGTCTTAGCCCCTCTCAGCCTTAGGGCTCTGACATCACCCCTGGGCCAGCACCCAGAAACACAATGGAATCCTGTGTGGACCATGTGGGGCTGACTTGACAGTCTCTGTGGGGAAGGTAGGTGGCCAGGAGGTCCTGATGAAACCCAAGTGGCTCCTACCCTTGTGGGTCCTTCTCATCATAAACCCAAGGTCAGGAAAAAGAACACATAGTGGAGAGGGGCTAGACACAGGAAATGCCAACAGTGTTTATTTATTTTACTTATAACAGAAGCACATATTCTGAAATGACTAAGGAAGACAGAAGATTCCAGAAAGTGTTCCCACGGGTGATACAATGGCCACTGACTATGTGGGTGACTACCCGTACTCCACTAAATGGATTTCTCAGTAGATCTGTGGCCACCTTGTGGCCACAATCAGGATTAACAAAAGTGTGTGTGTGTGTGTGTGTGTGTGTGTGTGTGTGTGTGTGTGTGTGTGTGTGAGAGAGAGAGAGAGAGAGAGAGAGAGAGAGAGAGAGAGTGTGTGTGTGTGTGTGTGTGTGTGTGTGACTAAACACAGACATTTTTATTTTTTTACCACTGAACTAAATCCCCAACTTGGAATCCCCACCCTTATGGGTTATCAGGAAAGCTTCTTAAAATCAACAGTCTGGAAGACTGGAGACAGACAGGAGGGTGGGGCCAGGAGTAGGCCTGACTCTGAAGGTTCCTGGGAGTGATGCACCTGACAGGTGAGGTTAGAAAATGGATGCTTGGGGCTGGAGAGATGGCTCAGCAGTTAAGAGTACTGACTGCTCTTCCAGAGGTCCTGAGTTCAATTCCCAGCAACCACGCAGTGACTCACAACCATCTGGTGTGTCTGAAGATGGCTACAGTGTACTCATACACATTAAATAAATAGTAATCAAAGAAAGAAAGAAAGATGCTTGAGGAGATCCAGATGGACCTGGGAAGCCTGGATGTTGGAGCTTGTAACACTGTCATAGCCCCTAACAGGAAGGGCGGTGATTACCCAAGGGGACTGTCTAGCAGAACCTTCAACCTGTGTGGGCCAGGTCCACACAGGAATGTACCAGGAGACAAGCCAAGGACTTGTTGCGAGCTAAGCTGTGGAGTGCCTGGCTCTGCCTTCTGAACAGTAGAGCACCACCAAAGCCCTGTGTTGCTGGCCTGTGTGTCCTGCCGGCTGAAGAGGTGGTGGGCGAGGCTGGTGGGGAGTAAGAGTTCAGCCCCATCCGCCAACTTCTGACGATTGCTTTTTTCCTCTCACATTAGCAAAGATCGGGTCAGGGTGTTATCATTGACCACAAACCTTCAAACACCGTCTGATTGTGGAAACTTCCTGGATTAACCTGGGGTTAGTAAGAGTCTAGTGCGTGGGTCAGATCCTCACTTCCTCCATCAGCTGCATTCATTGCTCACTCATTCACTAATTTACACACTCACTCACTCATTGAGCCACTGTCTCATCCATTCACTCCTCACCCACAAACACACTCATTCACTAGTTTATACACTCAGTCACCTGATTGCCCATTCACCCCTCACTCACCCACAAACACACTCATTCACTAGTTTACACACTCAGTTGTAGTGTGAAATATTAAAAAAAAAAAATCAATGCATGCTACCGCTGACAGGGCACCAGCGGACATCCGGCCTGCTCGCGGCCCGGCAGACTCTCTGACTCAGAGTTCTGAAACTGCTCTTCCCCAGCCTGCTAAGTTTTCATGGCCAGCTTTTGCCATGCCAGCTCCACACTTCCAAACTGCCATGGCTAGCTGGGGTGCACTTCTCGAAAACCCATGTTCTACCTTCCTACCTTTCTCTGGAACTCAGGTGAATTGAAGAAAACACCACGCAATCTTAGTTTAGAATCACAAAGTGACACAATCTCTGGGTACAAAAACTAGCAATCCTAATTTTGTAAGCTATTTTAAATTATAAATCCTCTGGTGTCGGATCCCAGAGGATCTGCCACCTGAACTGGGGACCTCCGATACCAACATTTTTGTCTCCATCATCTCTGTCCACCGGCCAAGTCTCCTCTCTTCTTCTGCTGTCTCTTTCTCTGACCCAGAAGTCCCGCCTGCTCGCCCAGTGATTGGTTCCTTGAAACCTTTATTAATTAGGGGAAGGTTCACATGTAGTCACCTGAGTAAGTGATTTACTCCTCACCCCAGGCAGCCCTTCTTAGGGAAGCAGAATTAGCATCAAAATACAAACAGCACCAGGGCTGTCCACAACACACAGTCACAGTCACTCCCACCCATTCACCCCTTCACTCACCCACAAACACACTCATTCACTAGTTTACACACTCACTCACAGTCATTCTCACCCATTCCCCCTCACTCACCCACAAACACACTTATTCACTAGTTTACACAGTCACTCCCATCCATTCTCCCCTCACTCACCCACAAACACACTCATTCACTAGTTTACACTCTCATGCAGTCACTCCCACCCATTCTCTCCTCACTCACCCACAAACACACTCATTCACTAGTTTACACACTCACAGTCATTCTCACCCATTCCCCCTCACTCATCCACAAACACGCTCATTCTGTAGTTTACACATTCACTCCCACTCACTCCCACCCATTCTCCCCTCACTCACCCACAAACACACTTGTTCACTTATTCCTCACTCCATCATTGATTCACTCACCCCTCCCTCTTTCTTTCTCACACACCACATTCTTCCCACTCCTCCCTTTCCTGTTCACTTTCACCCTTGCTCATCAGTCCCACCATCCCTCGCACACTACTACTCTCCCTCCTCCCTTTCTTCCTCCCTCTTTGGCCTACCTACTCCACAGAGTGCCCTGTAGTCCAGTGGTGAGGAAGGTGGGCCATGGTGAAGACCACCATGCCATCCTAGGGTTTGTGGAGGAGGAATGGAGAATGGGGAGTGTCTAAGGGTTGCTGTAATGAAACACCACAACCCAAGGCCGCTTCTGGGGTGGTGGTGGGGAAGGGTTTATTTCGGCTTACATGTTCCAATTGCAGTTCATCATAAAAGGAAGTTAGGACAGGAACCTAGAGGTAGACCCTGAACCAGAGCCCACGGAGGGATGCTGCTTACTGGCTTGCTCTGTGTGGCTTGTTTAGCCTTCTTTCTTATGCATTCATTTATCTATTTATTTGTTGTTTTTTTCAAGATGGGAGTTTCTCTGTGTAGCCTTAGCTGCCCTGAAACTTGCTTTATAGACCTGCCTACCTCTGCCTTTCAAGTGCTGGAGTTAAAGGCATGCACCACCACGCTCCCCTACTCAGATTGCTTCCTTAAAGCTCCCAGCAGTGGACCTCTCTACCAGTGGCTGGCGTTCCTCAGAAATGGAGAGCTTAGCTTTCTCAAGTCTCCAGCTGTGAGGGCTCATTTTTGTGTCAGCTTGGCACAAGCTAGATTCGTTCTAAAAGAGGGGATCTCTATTAAGAAACTGACCCCATCGGGCTGGCCACTGGGCAAGCCTGGGGTAAGTTTTCTTGGTTGATTATTGATATGGGAGGACCCAACTCACTGTGGGCAGCACCAGCCCTGGGCTGGCAGTCCTAGGTGTCATAAAAGCAGGCCGAGCCAGCCGTGAAGGGCGAGCCAGTAAGCTGCATCCTCCATGGCCTCTGCATCAGCTTCTGCCTCCAGCTTCCTTCTTGGAGATCCTGCCCTGACTTTTTCTGAATGATGAACTACAGCCTATAGATTAACATAAATCCTCTCCTTTCCAAGCTGGGTGTGGTTTTTGGTTTTGTTTTGTTTTGTTTTTTGGTGTGTTTGTGTTTTTCTCAAAGCAATAGAAACCTCAACCAAGACATAAATTGGTACCAGGTTTTGGGGTACTGCTGTGATAGCCCTGCTGTGTGTTTGGGGGAGGATTATGGAAGCATTTGAACTTCGAGCTGGAAAAGCCAGTGCGTTCTCAGGACTCAGAGGCCTGCTCTGTGGGACATTAGAAGAAGACGGAGAGCAGCATAGATGACAGTGGGTTGGCTTGTGAAGCTCAGAAGGAAGTTTGAAAGTCCTTCAAAGACCATCAGGGTCATTACCACAGTATTTAGAGTTAAGGACAATTAAAAGCGAGACCTGGGTTTTGCTGGGACAGTGGACGCTGATGATCTGGGGCTGAAGAATCAGCTGTGATTAAGAAGAGAAAAGAGAAAGATTAAGAAGCGTCTCCATGGTGTCAGCACACACGAGCTGTGGTCCTCAGGGGGCCGAGGCTACGGCTTGTGCTGGCAGCAGAAAATGGTAAATTTCGAGGTGGCGTTGGTTTTGAAGACGTAAAGAGATCCTGGAGAGCAACTGCAGCTTGGCGCTGTGAGTCAGAGCCGGAGTCCCTGAACAGAGGCCTGGGGAGGCTATTGGTGAAGATGCAGGCCAGATGAATATTTTAGGGAGGCTTAAACTTTGGGAGAGACTTCAACAGATGCTTCCCCCCCCCCTCGCCCCCGGTTTTTTCAAGACAGGGTTTCTCTGTGTGTATCCCTGACTGTCCTGGAACTCCCTCTGTAGTCCAGGCTGGCCTTGAACTCAGAAATCCACCTGCCTCTGCCTCCCAAGTGCTGGGATTAAAGACGCGTGCCACCACTTCATGGCTAGTTCAGCTGTTTTAAAGAGACTGAACTTTTAAAGACTGTAGTACTTTCAAAGTTATTTGTGCTTTATTAAAGTACTAACATGTTGTTATGGTTTATTACAATTTTAATACAGTATTAACATGCCATCTTGGGGACAAATGGGAAAGGGAAGGCTCTAGTTGAGTAGTAACATGTCTGTGTATCAAGCTGACAATGGCAGAGGCTAATTTTATGTCACCTGGAGACAAACTAGAACCTGACAATGGCGGAGGCTAATTTTATGTCACCTGGAGACAAACTAGAACCCTTTTGGAAGAGGGAACCTCAGCTGAGAAAATTCTGCCACCAGATTTGTCTGTGACAAGCCTGGGTGCATTCTCTTGATTGGGGTTTAATGTGGGAAGGCTCAGCTCACAGTGGCAGTTGCATCCCTGGGCACCATGGTAGTCCTGGATGCTGTTAGGAGAGCAAGCTGGCTTGGTGTGAGGGATTGTGCCTGATCTTATTGTAACTTATTAGGCCATGTTTGGTTGATATCACTGGGAGGCCTGCTATTTTCTAAAGGGAAATTGAGGAGGAGATGGGGGTGGGGGAGATGGGAGATGGGGTGGTAGGCTGGGAAAAGAGGAGGGGGAAAGAACTGCAGTCAGGATGTAATATATGAGAGAAGATTACATTTAAAATGGAAAGAAAAGGAAAGAAGGGAGGGAGGGAAGGAGGGATGGAGTAAGGGAAGGAGGGAGGAAGGAAGGAAGGAAGGAAGGAAGGAAGGAAGGAAGAAAAGAAAGCTGAAGAAGCCATGAGGAGCAAGCCAGTAAACAGTGCTCCTCTATGGTCTTTGCATCAGTTACTGCCTCTAGATTCCTGTCTTGAGGTCCTGTTCTGATTTCCCTGGACCATAGACTGTAAGATGTAAAGAAATAAAGCCTTTCCTTACCGAGTTGCTTTTGGTCACAGTTTTATCAAAGCAATAGAAACCCTAAGACACCATTCCTTCCAGGGCCACCAGGGGGCAGCATCACCAAGCCAGAGCAGGTGCTGTTAGCGCTGAGGGTGCCTGACCTGCCCCAGTGCCTTTCCAATCTGTAGCAAGTCCTTCCAGATATTTCTAAATAGCTACCTGACCATAGGTACCATGGAATTATGGGTCTTGTTTCTTATGAATGTACATTCATTATTTGATTTATTTTGACTTATTTATTTATTTTTTGCGTCGTGGGGGAACTTCTGACAATTCTCCTGCCTCCGTATCTTGAATGCTGGGTGTATAGAGGTGAGCCACCCTCCACACTCAGCTTTAAATGTTGCTTTTTTTTTTATTTAGTTGGAAGTACACATGGCATGCAGGTGGAGGTCAGAAGGGACCCGCAAGTGTCCTTGATGCTCTCTCCCTCTCCCTCTCTGCCTTCCATCTCCGCACAGGAGCCTTGGGACTACAGACATCTTGCTGCACCAGGTTTCACTTGGGTCCTAGGGATCCAGGCTTAGGACCTCACACTTGCATACTCATAATCACAGAGCCATCTCTGAGCCCCCCCAAATCAGTTGTGACACAGTAACTGAGTGTGTAAATACAGGTCCTGTGGGGAGATTCCCTACTGGGTTTGATGCTAGGGACTAGATCGCTGGGCTGAACACCCTCGCCTAGCACATGCCTTTCTGCCCTGGAACTGACTCCACGCTCTTCTCCCTGGGCCTCATACGATTGTGGAGGGTTCCTTGAGCCCCAGTGTGTATGAAGGCACAAGTCCCATCCTTCCATGTCTTGGTGCCTCTTCTCTAATCCTCCCCTTATTCAACAGGCTCTCTTCTGCCCCATCCACAAATCAGCTGTTTTACCCACACTTGCATGTCCAAATTACAGGACAGTAGCACAGGCTATCCAGGTCCCTGATAAGTCCCGACAGCCACATCCAGTTCACAGTATTTTCCCTAAGATGGACTCCCCCTTACATCCCCACAGGACTATTTTGTTTTTTTCTGTACATTAGACATGAAGGTGCTATCCTAATACCTCTAAGATGCTTTGCGACCCGGGTGTGGTGGTGTATATATATATTTTTTAAAGAACTATTTTTTTATGTATAGGAGTACACTGTAACTGTCTTCAGATGCACCAGAAGAGGGCATCAGATCCCATTACAGATGATTGGGAGCCACCATGTGGGTGCTGGGAGTCGAACTCAGGACCTCTGGAAGAGCAGTCGGTGCTCTTAACCCCTGAGTCATCTCTCTAGCTCCCAATAGTATTTTTGTTGTTGTTGTTGTTTCTTTTTCTTTTTTTCCCCTTACATTTCTTTATTACGTATACAGCTTTTTTCAGCCTGCAGGCCAGAAGAGGGCACCAGATCCCATTACAGATGGTTGTGAGCCACCGTGTAAATGCTGGGAATTGAACTCAGGACCTCTGGAAGAGCAGTCAGTGCTCTTAACCACTGAGCCATCTCTGCAGCCCTGGTGTATACTTTATCCCAGCACTTGGGAGGCAGAGGCAGGAGGATCTGTGTTCAAGGCCAGCACAGCTATTTCTGGGACAGCCAGAGCAACACAGAGAAACCCTGTTTCAGAGGGAGAGGGGGAGGGGGAGGAGGAAAGAGAAGGAGGGAGAGGGGGACAGAAGGGAGAGAGGAGGAGGGAGAGGAGGGGGAGAGGGAGAGAGAGGAGGAGGGAGGGGGAGGAGGAGGGAGGAAGGAGAGAGGAAGGAGAGGAGGAGGGAGGGAGAGAAAGGAGGAGGGAGAGGAGGAGGGGGAGAGGGAGAGAGGAGGGAGAAGAGGAGGGAGAGGGAGAGAGGAGGGAGAAGAGGAGGGAGGGGAGAGGGAGAGAGGAAGGAGAGGAGAAAGGAGGGGGAGAGAAAACTTTGAAAGTCAACTGATATTCAATAACTACAGTCAACCTTAATCAGGAAGCTAGGATTTTGCCAAAGCCCACCTAGTCCACAGAGCTCTCGCCAATGTGTAGGGCATGTGGTAAAGTGGGGCGTGATCAAAGCTGGGGAATCACAGAGATCTGAGGCAGCAGGAGTGGAGCTGCCCAGTCCCGGCCACTAACCCCTCTCTGGAACACATAACCACAACCAACAACTGAGAGGACCCCGGAGCTCTTCTCCATGCTAATGAGGTCAATGACCTTCCCTATCTAGACCTCATGCCCTTCCCTCGAAACTATGTAATCCCTGGTTCACCCCAAATAAAGCATATGTGTCCATGTCCACCTCCAATAAAGAAATATGAATAAGCTAAGATCATGTCAGAGAGCTGCTTCATTACAGATCGCTGCTGGGAAGGCCTTTGCCTAGATGAGCTGTGACATTAAGACTCCTGAAGAAGGTCTTTTCTCTTCACCCCTCCAGCTCTCCGGCTCTCTGCACTCACTTTCAACTGGACCAGATCCTGCTGGTTTCAGGCCTAGTTCTCACCTTCAGGTCTGTCATGTAGCTGGTGTTCTCATGCCCTGAAGGGAGACTGGACCCTCCTGTTCCTCTCTTCCACTCCAGGCAATACACCAGTGGCACCTGGGTACCCCGAGAGGAGACTGGGAACCACATACAGTGGGTTCATAGATCCCGCTTTTCCATGTAGATCTCATGAGCAGCTGACACTCCAAAGAGCATCTGTCTTCTGAGCCAGTAAATTGGTGGTGCTCAGACAGCACTGGTGAAGAGAGGCAGAACCCAGGGCCCATAACAAACTCAGGTACCACACCAACATCTCCAAATCAGGTCACTCCGTTAAAAGCTTCTGGTTTCCATGCATGTCCATTAAGTATCTGTATCTAATCAAACTCGCTTGGGGTTCTACCATCTGTATTTTCAACTGGTGGCTGTGTTTCTCTGTTTAAATCTGAGGACCACTTCCTTATTGATTTTTCTCAGCTTTAGACTGGGTGTTTATTTCTTCTCAAGAGGAAGGATCTTTTCACTTAAGGAAATGGGTAGAGACCTAGATCTGGGCTCTAAGCAGGAATATACTCACCGTGTGCGTGTGTGTGTGTGTGTGTGTGTGTGTGTGTGTGTTGTTTTTGAGACAGGTCTCTCTATGTAGCCTGGCTGTCCTGGAACTCTGAGGACCAGGCTGGTTCCAAACTCATGGATCTGCCTGCCTCTACCTCCCACATACTGGGATTAGTGTTCACCACCGCTGCCTGGCATCTATATTTTTCTATATCAAAACAGACTTTGTTCTGATATCTCCATCCTCACTATAACAACCCAAACAGGGGTCAACCTGTTCCCTTTACTGATCTTTGATTATGGTGGTGGTTTGAATAAGAATGGTTCCTATAGGCTGATGTATTTAAATGCTTAGCCACCAGAGAATGACATTATTTGTAAGGATTAGGAGGTATGGCTTTGTTGGAGGAACTGTATCACTGGGAGTGGGTTTTAAGGTTTCAAAAACCCATATCAAGCCCAGTGTCTCTTTCTCAGCCTACAGATTGGGATGTAGTTCTCAGATACTGCTCCAACACTATTCCTGCCATAATAACAGACTAAGCCTCTGAAACTGTAAGCTGGCCCCAATTAAACATTTTCTTTATAAGCGCTGCCTTGGTCATGGTGTCTCTTCACAGCAATAGAACAGTAACTAAGGCAGAAGTTGGTACCAGGAGTGGGGTCTTGCCCTGAAGTCACCACTCCCTTTATTCTACTTAGCTTTGGGCTTTCCTTTAAACTTTTTGTCTCCTTGAGCACAAACATAGCTCCATTACACTTCCTAGTGTTCTTCCCCCGCCCCAAACTGTATATTTTGTATTTCTTGTCCTCTTGCTCCCTTTCATTGTAGATCTGTGTAAGAGTGATTACTAGTAACCACACAACACAGTCAATACTAGGCTGGCTTGAAATCTCCTCTGCCAACACCATTCATCTAAAACTCTTCAATTTAGTCTCAGATAGATTATTATTATTATTTTTTGGACAAGAACAGGAAAACAGCCAAATTCTTTGCCAAAATATCACAAGAACGATATCTAGACGGCTAATATTCTTCCCCCTCTGAAACCTCTTGAGCTGAACCCATACAATCAGAATCGCCCTCAGCACTGTCTTCCATGGTCCCACAAGGATGGCCCACTAAGCCCCACTTAAAGTGTCCAACCAGTCTGCTAAAGTTCCAGAGTCTCCCATATTCCTCTAAACAACAGCACGGTCAAGCCTGTCACAGCTGTATCCCAGTCCCCGGCATGACATAGAGAACAATGCTTCTGCATGTTTGAGTAGAAATATTCTCAAACAAATGAAAAGTTTCCACTGGATCATGGCAAAAGGGAATCTCAGCCCATGAACCAGTTTTCCATACTTGAGACAGTTTGGGGATCGGGGACATCAAGGCCAGCATCCTATCCAAGGGTGCAGCAGGAGCCGAAGTTGGGTTTTCCCTGGGTTCTTAGTTCTTAACCCTCTTAGTACTATCTGCACTGGCTACCGTGTGTTTCTATTGGGGAAGCAGCTCATGACTGAAAATGGACTTTTTAAGTGGAGTTGGTAACACGTTGGAGGCCATTCGTTAGACAGGGTTGGAAACTGGAGTCAGGCCCCGAATGGCCTCTTTTTTTTTTTTTTTGGTTTTTCGAGACAGGGTTTCTCTGTGTAGCCCTGGCTGTCCTGGAACTCACTCTGTAGACCAGGCTCGAACTCAGAAATTCACCTGTCTCTGCCTCCCAAGTGCTGGGATTAAAGACGTGTGCCACCACCGCCTGGCCCGAATGGCCTCTTAAAGCAGATATTTTGAAGGAAGGCTTGCATCTGGCTGGGACAAGAAGTGGGAAAAAGACCAGAGCAGGGGCGCAAACCACACGGAATAGACAAGCCCGGGAATTTGGGAAGCCAGTCAGCAGGCTGCAGTTTCCTCTGAGCACCGGAAATGGAGATCCTGGGGGCGTGGTGGGGTGGGAGGAGTCCTGCGCAGTGGTGCATTTAAGGGGGTTCTGTCTGAGGCACAGGCAGTGGATGGCTAGTGGGAGGAGGCAGCTCTGAAGTACCAGAAATCACCAAGGAGACAAAAATCATCGGAGAAGCCAGAAGCTGGAAAGGCAAAAAGGAGTTGTGCGAGACTGACGTTATTTCTTGTTTAACTGAGATCAGTTGTGTTTCCAACCTCCCTATAGACCACATTTACAATTTAAAGCTTTGATACTAAAAGGAGCTTCAACTCAGAAATTGTTATTTTTTTTATTATAAACTGTAAAAGATGATTAAGTCTTAATATGTCCATAACTATACTTGTAGAAAGACATGCTAAGTACTAATGTAATTACAGGAAAAAAGCTTGATTTTGAAGAGATGCAAGAATCCTGCCTCTGCACTTTCCCACTGCTCTTGAAGTTGGAGCTTTACCCCCCCCAAACCCCCCTTTACCAGCATAGACGCCTCCAGCCTTTTAGAGAGGGCAAACAGAGAGGGCCCAGCCTGGCCCAGGAATATTGCAATTCCCTTTTTCATGGTGGCACTCCCTTCCCCCTAACGACCCCCCCGGGGGGTGGGGTGGCAGACACCAGCTTTGGGAACAGACAAAAAACAACATACGCCAGACTCTGCGTCACTGAGGCTACACTCTCCTTAGAGATGACCAACATTTCTCCTGTGCAGATGGCTCCTGCCCTTGGAGGGAACAAGGACCCAACATGCTTAAAATGATAAGTGGCCCACTCTTGGACCATGAGGGAAGGGCAATTAAGTGTTCCCGACAGCTGTGACCAGTTTGTAAAAACATACCTGATAGCTCCATGAAGTTACCTTCCGGGTCAGAAGGGTCCCCTTCCCAGCTGCACGGATTAGCCCTGCTGTCTGAACAAACGTTATCAGGTTTGAAGGATGGCTTCCCCTTGTCACCTCCCCCAGTCATGTAACCCCAGAGTTGGAGGATCCCTGCTCATGCTTGCGTTGTGTATAAACCCAAGCCCCTGGACAAGAACATCACATTCCTAACCTGCACAGTTAAGGAAAGGCTTGCGATCCGGGTCTGACTCGTAAAGAAGACTTTCTTTGTTATTCCATCGGACCTGGCATTCTTCTGGGGTTCCCGAGAACTGGGCCTAACAATTTACCCTCCTGTATATGTTTTCAAGGTATAGCCTAAAGCAAGTAACCAAAATCAAGCAAGGGTTGTTTCGCTCAGATGTACTTAATAATTAATGGTCCTCAAATGTATCAGAGAGCTGCTGAGTTTGGCATTTAAGATGTTTAATGGGAAACAAACAAACAAACAAACAAAACCAAAAACCAACAACAAAACACTGTGACAGAAACTCCCAGATCCTAACAGGGACTCCAAAATCTTCAAGAAGATGGTGTCACTATGGTCACTCCACCTGGATTGTAGTAATGTTGACCACTGGGCAAGACTGCCTAGATGCCTTGCCCAAACTGTGGGCAAGCAGGGAACTGCAGAATTGATTGCCCTCTTTGCCTACCTGGCCCCGCCCACCCCATCCGTCCCCCTTCCCACAACCCCCCCTCCCCCAGCACCTTGATCTTCCTGCTCAGAAAAGTCGCTAAAGACTGGGGCTGCCCTGGCAGCTTCCACCCCAACACCATGGAGACCACAGGAGCCTGGGCCGGCCATCTAGGTGTATGTTTTCATGAACTAGTCTCTCTCGTTCTAATTGGTACATACGCCGTTTGGATTATACCTCCTGCTACTGTTTATCCTTCGCGGCTCTCTGACGGCTGGGTGACTAGGCTAACTGCAGGTCTGTCAGCTTGGCGGCGGCAGGCTACCAGCTCCTTCCCATAGGCTGCAGCCGCCTCGCTCATTGATTCATCTAAAGCGACCAGGCCTTTTGTTAGAGACAGGCAGACAGGTTTGCGGTGTTAACAAGCCTCATCTTAAAGGATAAACAGGTTTCAGGCGTACCTTGTCACAGTGGCCGGTCTCAGCAGTGACTATTCGTCTCTAGCCAACGATGAGATGGAAAAGAGACTGGTTGAAAGTCTACACAACTTCCAAAGGTCTAAACAATGATTTGAGGCATTCGAGAAATAGAAAATGTTTTAGACTTCTCCCCCGTGTGCTGTGTGTGCTTGTACTAGGATTTCAAAGGTTCACAGTTTTAATACTGACCAGTGGTATCTGATCAGCTGATGGGGCACTCACTGGCTACCTACTATTGAGTCACAGCTCAGATTTTAAATCTTTTGTTGTCTTCTAAGTATAGACTTAAAGGTGCTTTATGTTGGGCCAAAAAACGTCTCTGCCAATCTATGTATCTGGCTCTCTGGACAGAGGGAAAAAAATGTTCGTGTTTTTTTATACCCAAAGCTATAGCTTTTGCTACGATTCAAAGGTGCGAGTCTATTCTGGCTAGTATATCATGTAGATTTCGGTTCGGATTAATGCTAATGTATCTAAAACTTTTATCTCTTTTGTAAATTAAAAAAATTCACAGAAGCTTCAGGGAATCGACTCACAGGTCAAACGGACTCCGGATGAGTGCAGCCTAAGTTTCCTCACCCGTCTATTCCTGAGGATGGGATCTCTCTCTCTCTCTCTCTCTCTCTCTCTCCCTCCCTCCCTTTCTCTCTCTCTCCCTCCCCCCTTTCTCCCTCTCTCTCTCTCTCTCTCCCTCTGTCTCTGTCTCTCTCTCTCCCTCCCTCCTTCTCTCTTTCTCTCCTGCTCTTGAGATTCCATGCCCCCAATTATTAGGACTACAGGCCTGAAAGTTCCAACATGTAAGAGTCCTTCAGTTCCTAAACTTTCTGTCCCTAGTCTCTGAAGTCTCAACTGAGACCCACTTGGCTGAGAGACACCATCCAGAGATCGCCTGCATATTACAAGCTGCTGAGCTCTGGATTTGATGAAAGCTGACGTGAACTAGTCCACTGATGTCATTGCTCCCGGACCCTTCAGCAGGTCATCTAACCAGATGCTTCTGATGAATGCCATATTGCCTGAATCCCTCCCATGAGGGATGGGTTCCATCTTCCTGGGCCCTGACAAGGACACCCTAGTTTCAGTAGGAAATAGTTACGTAAGAGATCCCTTGATCCCCGACCCACTGGACTGTTAGATTGAAAAGGAACTCTCTGGCACAGGGGACAAAATGGCTACCTAAAGTGTCAATTGGCACACCAAAAGGTGGGCCCAGATTTATCGACAGGTTGATTCTTCACTAACTGAAATGGTTCTACAACGATAGGACACTTGGCCTGCTTTATTCAGAACAAGCAAATATTATACAACTTTAAGAGAATATTGTTGTCTCAATACAAAACATTTGTATATTGTTGTACTCAAAGGAACATTGCCAAAAGGGGACCTGAGATGAATTTACAAACTGGTGCCCTTGTCCATTTCTGGGCTCCTATAGATAGTAGCTCTGATGTCAGTCATGAGAAGGCTTTGACCTTCTGTTTCTTGTCTGGGTACCATTAAGCTGATGATTGTTAGATCCAAATACAAACAGGTATCCTTCACAGAGTCAAGGATTTAACTCAGGATACAACTCAAGAGGGGATCGTGAGACCAAAACAGGAAACGCATACTTTGCAGGTTACAGGTTCTGTTTGCAGTTAAGACAGTTAAGAATACGTTCCTGTTTGTTCTGTGTTTGTTTGACCTGTCTACACTGGATGTGCTTGACTACACGTATGAAGGAAATACCTCAGGATGTGCGCTTGCCTCTGATTGGATGGATCTGGCAAGAGCCCATCGACCTGGCTGGTATTTAACTGAAGTTTGCTTCAAATTTGGGTCATAATTGTGGAACTGTTTTTTTCTCTCCTCTCAGAATTATCGGTTCCCATCCAACCTGGTGGGGGATGGAGGTGTTTTGTGTTTCTCTCCTGGCTCTTTGACTGTGAGACATGAGCTCCTGGCTGCCACAGCTCCTAGCCTCTCTGGAGACCACACTCCTACCTCATCAGTATCCCAGGAACCCAATCGGGCTTGATCCTTTCAACCTCCCAAAAGAGTCCTCAGCAATGATTCATTTTCCTCTTTAATTTAGAAATTATGTATTTTTTATTTTATGTGTGTGGGTGCTTTGCCTTGTGGTGATACTCTTGGTTATCAATGTGACTACATCTGGAATTAACTAAAATCCAAGTCACTGGGCACACATGTGAGTTTTTAGTTACTGGATCATTTGAGGTAGGACCATCTACCTTAAATGGAATTATTTGAGGTTGGAAGACCCAGCCTAAACCTGGGGGATTAAGAAACGTTTACTGTTTGTTTACCTTCCTGATTCACTTTCCAGGGAGCCTACTTTTTAGGGGGCTGGGATTCTGGCGTGTGCCAGAAGATGAGAAGAAGAAGCCAGAAGATTAGAACATATTGTCGAAGTTAGTATGAGGCCAAGCAGAGCAATACAGAGAGAGAGAGAGAGAGAGAGAGAGAGAGAGACAGAGACACAGAGAGAGAGACAGAGAGAGAGAGAGAGAGACAGAGAGAGAGAGAGAGAGAGAGAGAGACAGAGACAGAGACAGAAAAGAGATTGAAAATGTGCAGAGGAATTTTGAACCAGAAGAGCTGAGTTGACCAGCCAGCCAGAGTTCAGAAAAGTTTAGAAAGGGGTGAGCCTTTCTTCTTCTCCTTCTTCCTCTTCCTCCTCTTCCTTCTTCTCCCTCCTTTCTCCTCCTCCTCCTTCTCCCTCCTTCCTCATCCTCCCCCTCTTCCTCCTCCCCTTCTTCTCCCTCCTTCCTCCTCCTCCCCTTCGTCCTCTTTTCTGCCCTCTGAGGACACCAGGCACTTCCACGCACGGTGCACTTATAGACATGTAAGCAAGCCACTCATCCACCAAATAAAATAATCCTAAAATTGTAAAGAAAAGAACCTTCAGGCTGCGGTGATGGTGCACAACTTTAATACCAGCACTTGGGAACAGAGGCAGGTGTAACTCTGAAAATTTGAAGCCAGCCCAGTCTACAGGGCAAGTTCCAGGTGAGTCAAGGGTCATACAGTGAGACCCTGCCTCACAGACAAACAGCCCCACGAACAAACCAAACCCTTTTGACAAAAATTAGTACTGCAAAATATTCTTTTCAAATTTTTATTTGTATATGGGTTTTACCTACGTGCATTTCATGACTGGTTGTAAGTCATCATGTCGGCACTGGGAATCAAATCTCGATTCTCTGGAAGAACAGCCAGTGCCCTTAACCACTGAACCATCTCTTCAGCCCCTGCAAAAACACTGTTGTTGAGACAGGGTCTGATTACATACATAGTTCTGTCTGGCCTGGAACTCTCTATACAAACCAGGCTGGCATCGAACTCACAGAGATCTGCCTGCCTCTGCCTCCTGGGTGCTAGGATTAAAGATACTTCAGACTACATGATTAATCTTTTCAATTATATCCTTGGAACAAAGTAACTTCAAAACCCACCTGTCTTAGTTAGGGTTCCATTGCTATGAAGAGACACCATGATCAAGTCAACTCTTATAAAGGAAACGTTTAACTAGGGCTGGCTTACAGTTTCAGAGGTTTAGTCCACTATCATCATGGCGGGAAGCATGGCAGCATCCAGGGAGACTTGGTGCTGAAAGTGCTTAGAATTCTACATCTTGATCCGAAGGCAGCCAGGAGGAGACTGGAATCCCACTCTAGGGAGAGCTTACGCATAGATTCCAAAGCCAATCCCCAGTTACAAACCCTCTTTAACAAGGCCACACCTTCTAATAGTCCAATCCCTGTGGGCCAATCATTCAAACACATGAGTCTATGGGGCCAACCATATTCAAACCACCACACCACCAAAATTAGTCCAGCTGTTAGTATGCTCATGCAGGGCTCTTTTGAACATCTCTCTCTCTCTCTCTCTCACACACACACACACACACACACACACACACACACACACACACACACACACATCTTTGGGTGTGCTCTCCCTCCCCAGGACTCCTGAAACCTTACTGCAGTGTACATTAAGATCCTGGGCAGAGCTCCTCAAGCACCCTGAGATCCTACCCTTCCTCTCTAGTCTGCATCCTGGTCAGAGAAAAGCCAAATCTCTCACAGAACCTAGAAATCCTTCTGAGGGCTGGCTGTGGAGAGCTCTTGAAGCAGCAGGGCCTTTCCAGCCACGCTCTCCGTGCATGAGGCTACCAAATGCAGAGACTCCTCTCTTGCCCTAAGGTCATTTAGGGGTCAGGTTTCTGTGATGGCTATTCCTGGTCGTCAACTTGATTACATCTGGAATGAACTACAATCCAGAAATGAAAGGCACACCTGTGATCCAGATCTTTAGACTGGAAGATACAGATTTCTGACCTGAATCTTGAATCTTGGTTAGGGTTTTACTGCCATGAACAGACACCACGACCAAGGCAACTCTTATAAGGACAACATTTAATTGGAACTGGCTTACAGGTTCAGTCTATTATCATCAAGGTGGGAGCACGGCAGCATCTAGGCAGGCAAGATGCAGGCAGAACTGAGAGTCCTACATCTTCATGTGAAGGCCGCTAGTGGAAGACTGACTCTCAGGCAGCTAGGATGAGGGTCTAATGGCCCAAACCCCTAGTGTCACACTTACTCCAACAGGGCCATACCTTCTGATAGTGCTACTCCCTGGGCCAAGCACATACAAACCATCACAGCATGACACACTCTTTTGGTCCAGATCTTGAGGCACAGTGGCCACAAAAAGCATAGGCCCACACAAAGTAGTACACACTTTTAATCCCAGGAGACCAAGGCAAGCACATCTCTTGAGTTCAAGGCCAGTCCGGGACTGAGAAAATTCCAAATCCAGGCGTGGTGGGACACACCTTTAATCTGGGCCACACCTTCTGCTGGAGGATGACAAAGGAAGCTGGAAGCAGGAAGGCTCACTCTTCACCTGCGTGCACTTACTTGCCAGCACATCTGTTAGAATCTACTTCTTCAGGATTCTAGCTCACACAGAAAACTCGATGAAACAACCACCCTCATGGGTTTCCCATTCACGGCTGCCCATTGTTGGGTTAGTTGGACTGCAAACGGTAGGTCATTATAACAAAGTCCCTTACTATATAGAGACATTCCATAAGTCCTGTGAGTCTAGAGAACCCTGACCACTACAGTTTCCTTTAGGTTCTTAGCCTTACTAATAAAAAATAACTTAAAACTGATTCAGAAAGAAGGTCATGAACAATTTTATTAAACTTAGAGGGAAAAAAAAAGACAGGATAAACAAGCTGACAAACCTATGGCCTCCAAGAGTTGAGAAAACTGCCTTTCAAGCTGGGCAAGGAAATCAAAGAAACAGAAAGCACAGACAGAGTCTTAGGCTTTTAGCCAGTACCCAAAAAGGAACCGAAAGAGGAAATGGGAGCTGAGGCGGTTCAGCGGGAGTTTAGCACCAAGCCTCCCACCTAAGATCCTAGGACCCACAGGTGACCAGAACCCAGGGACATCGCTCACTCAAGATAATCAGACACAGTCCCAGAACCCCATGACGCCCACTGGACAGTATGAAGCAGAAACCAAGAGCAATGCTCTGTTCTGCACATCTGGAGAGAAGCCACCTTGATTTGCTCTGCAGCTGGAGAGTCTCCCCCAGGATCCTGACCCTTCCGGGATCAGAGACTTAAGTTAGAGAGTGAACCTGACCTTCAGCTAAGATACCTCGCACAGGTGAACAGTGTTGGGGAGATAGGCTTAGGGCCACAGTTAGGAATTTAGCGTGTGAATGACCCTCAGCATAATAAAATATAACGTTCGTTATACTACTTGTTATACTAACTACACGTTATCTTGCTCCAGTCACTCAGGGATTAAGAATACTTAGCTGTTCTGACAAAGGACCTGGTACGGTTCTCAGCACCCACACTGAAGCCCACACAATCTCTTGTAGACTCACATGTGATGTACAGTCAGTCATACGTGCAGGCGAAACACTGACGCATATAAAATAAGTAAATGCAAAAATAATAGTAATTCAAAAGAAAAACCATGCATAACGCTAGTTTCCAGGTCAAAGTTCAGAGGGCATTTCTTTCCATCAAATAAAGGGAAAGTATGCCCAGGAATGGGTATGGGTTAGTGAGCTTAGGAGAGGAACCACGAAGACACGATGTGATGTGTATAGATGTATAATTTCTCGTATGGCACCAGTTTTTCTCTCGAACGCTCATTCATTAGAAGCCCGGGTGGGAAGGAGTTTCCAGTCTTTCCCAGCAAACGAGCTTGCTCCATGTGTTAACGTGGCATCCCCACTGAGCATTCTGCATCCACTCACCTTCCCCCTCGCCCCCTCAATGCCGTCCGGACTTGGTGTCCTCGTTACGATCTTGTGCACTACCAGGATCTTATATTTTTATCTTTCTCAGTTGGAACTCGAACCAGGACCTGTTCAGGGATGCCACCACCGAGCCTCGTCCAACCCTTTTATGCTTCAAAGAAGTTGTAGACAACGGCCAAGCCCAGGGTTGGCACTAAATGTTCCCGAAGGAACGAAATCCGGGACCTGTGGGCCAGGAGGGCCAGGATAACTAAGGAGACCGGAGCGAGGGGGCGTGAACAAGTATCCTGGGGCGGGGCCAGGCGCACGGAGAACTGGGAACTGGGGCGGTGGCCAGGCGCGCGGAACCCTGGGAGCCGAGCGCGCGGAACCCTGGGAACTGGGGATCCAGCCTTCGACAGACAAGGGATCGGGGGCGGAGCGAGGCGCGGGGAGACATGGGAACCGGGGGCGGAGCGGCCCAGCGCGCGAGCCTAACGGCTGAAGCCGAAGCGCGGGAGACTCTACCGGCGAGGCTCCGCCTTGCGTGGGTTTGAACAAAGCTCCGCCCCGCACTCCACCAATCGGCGCTCGTGCGGCGGCGCCATGGCGACCCTTTGTGGGCGCTGACTGATCCCGGCGCCCGACGGAGTGGCGGGTCTGCCTTGCGGCGCAGGTACGTGTGTAGATGGTTCGCGCCTTCGAGCTTCGGCGGCCTGGGCGGCGTCCGCGCCGAGCATCTCCGGGGCGGTCGGGCGGCGGCAGGCTCCTCGGGCCTCCGGCGCCGGCCGCCCTTCGGCGCTCACGACGCCGCGGCGTGTTGAGTGACACATACCGAGAGCCGGAGCGGCGGGTCTGAGCTGGCCGCGTCCCGCCCTCCGCCCACGCTGCCCCGCTTCCGCTCTCTCTTCCTCCTGGGGCCTGTCCTCTCTCCTTTCTCCGCCGTCCCCCCCTCTCTGGTTCGCCACCCCGTCGGCCGTCCACCTCACCTTTCGAGCCGGCCGCCGCTTGCTGCGCGTGGCCCGCGGTTTGGGGGCCTTGAACTTGCCCTGGCTTGTAGCAGCGCCGAGCCCCGACCGTCTGTCTGCTGGCCGGGGACCGATTCCGAGAGGGCTGGGTGGGCTCCGTGCAGCCGCCTGCCTGGTGAGTGTTGGCCTTGCGTTCTTTTTCTTTGTTTCTTGGATTTTAACTCCCTTGAGAAGCGTCTTGTGTTGCCTGCCTTTCCCCTACTGCAGTAGACCCCACTTCCTTCTAAACTGATCATTTATGGGCCAGTAGATGCTGCCTGGGATTGGTGGAACTCGGCTGGAACCCCGGCTCTGTCTTCTAGCCTGTCTTGAGGCCAAACGGACTAGAAAAAACTCCAGAAACCCTTTCTAAATTTTTTCTCCCCTAGGTAGGATCCCCAGGGAAGGGACTTCTTCCAGAACTTGAAACAGGCGTACAGCACCCGTATATTTTCGCCCGGTGGCCTTTGTATCTGATGTACCAGATGGCAGAGCTGAGCTAGCCATCGTTTTAAATGGTTCTGGGAAACATTTTCTGCACGAAAAATTAAGTCTGTCTGATCAACTTCCAGCATGCAGCCTTGTGGTTTTGTAGATGAAATTAAAAATGCATTCAGAAATCTCCCCATGTTAGAGGTGCTAGTCTTAAAAGGAAGGAGGAGGTCAGGAAGGTTCCCTCAGGTTGTCACTGGAACCTACCTCCAGGCGTAAAAAAGCCCCACATCCTTCCAAGGGTAGCTCTGATAAGGGATTTTTTAGTAACTACTGATACAAAGTCTGAGGCAGACATAGTGGGGCAATAAACTCCATCAAACGGCCATTAAGTTTGCCGGCCCTAGTATTTTTCCAACTTGATCCCTCTTCCCAGTTGCTTTTTGAGGAAGTATTTTAATGCAGTTGTGATTTTTGTTGTTTTTGAGACAGGGTTTTCTGCATGCCAGGCAGTGCAACCAGAAACAACCTTACTCTCCTCTTCTCTGCTTCCCAAGTATGCCACCATGCCCAGCTCAGAAACCACTAACTTCTGGTTCTCCTTAAAATCCAGCACCCAGATGAATTCTTGCTTGTGGTTACAGTCCAAGCCTGGGTTGTGATAGGCCTGCTCAGGTAAAACCAAGACTAATAGATGGTCAGAGCCCAGGAAGCTGCATTTCCACATGGTCACTGAGCTAGGATGGCTCCAGGATATGATGGTTGTGGAGTCCTAGGTTGTGTCTTTACCTCAGGTTGTCTCACTTCCACCTTACTGTCCGCTGGCCTCAACACTGTATCTGAACTCCCAACGAGGCCTGGCCCTTGTCATTCAGCCAGTGCTTGGGGCGGAGAAAATCAGAGGGCAGGATTGTAGGTTGACTTACTTTGGGTTGAAGGGAGGTTAGACATTTACCTAGACTAGGAGAGACCGTCTGGCCATCTGGAAATAAGTTGTGAGATGTGGAACATAATTTATACAGAACTTAGCAGGGAGAATTTCCTGTCATCCTTCCTTAGAAGGATTAAGCAATGTCAGGTCAGGCACACAGGTGACCACCAGGACACTGTGCCCAGGTGGGTAGAGGAGAGCTCCTGTGCACCACAACTTAGGACTAGTCAGAACGTATGCTGGTGATGCAGGCCTCACCCTCAAGCCCCCCATTCCTCTTGCTCTCTTGCTAGTCGCTACTCTGCCACCATCCTGTTCTCTTATGCCTTGTGTTTAGGGTGACAGATAAGCAGACAACAAACAGTACCTTTCATTCCAGGCTTATTTATTTTACTTTTTTATTTTTGTGTGTGTGTGTGTGTGTGTGTGTGTACGTGTACACCCATCCCTTCTGGGGCCACAAGAGGACATTGGATCCAAGGAACTGGAGGTATAGGGAGTTGTAAGCCATCATGTGAGTTCTGGGTACCCAACCTTGATCATCTGGGAGTTATCTTTCCAGCCACATTGTTTAAAATCTTTAAATGTGAGGATGGTAAACAAGACAGAAGGACAGTGTCTGGCCCTAGCAAGACAGGGAGTGTTTGTTGGTTAAAGTTCTGCTGTGTAAAAGTTGTATATACCCTAAGGAAAAGGGGCAGAGAGGAGTATGTTTAATTTGCAAAGTGTAGTAAATTAGGAGAAGTAGTTTGATAGCAAATATGCATGGCGAGGGCTTTTGCTTCTTAGAAAACAGTTCTTTTGATGTGTTTATTAAGGGCCTTCAAAGTATTTCTGCCCTTGTACTAATCCAGAAGTTTAGAGTACAGAAGTAAAGTACCAGGAATAGAAGACATTGTCTGTGACTGGAGCCACATGGCGCTGGCTGCACACTGCCTGGTGTGCTTGTGCGTGAATGCAGGTCTCACTTACCAGAAGTGATGGTCCACTTGTTAGATAACATGATGGACGGAACTTGCTGTGGACTCAGCACAAACGGAAACTAGTGCTGAGGAAGAAGAAAGGGCTAGAAAAAAGGAAGCTAGAGGATTTCTCTGAGTATTAGAATTTGTAGAGCTGCTCCCTTTCCCCCAGGGTTTAGGCATCTCTGTGTAACAGCCCTGGAACTCACTTTGTAGATCAGGCGTCCTTTGACTCACAGAAATCTGCTTGCCTCTGGCTCCTAAGTGTTGGAACTAAACGTGTACACCTGGCTTTTGGAACATTTTTGTTTTGTGATTTTTGGTTCTCTTCAAGGTTGTCTAGTGAGCCGCAGAAATAACCAGCCAAACAAGTGAGAACAGGTGGGATCTGTATTTGTAGCAGGGCTTCTGTAGCCAGTTCTCACCATTATTTAGTAACCTTGAGAAGAGCTCTGCAGTGGGGTTTGGGGTTGCGGGGAGGTAACTAGGTGGTGAGCATCTCCTATGAGAAACAGACCTGTGAGTAACACAGATTTACAGAACTTGCAGAAGTAAAACAGTTTTATGATTTGGCAGAAACAGATGTCAGCCAGCAAAAATAGCTTCCCAGTTTGGCACAAAAATGTTTTTTAAAGTCCTTGGTGAAAAATTCTGCCTTTTCATTTTTCTGAGACAAGAATCTCTCTATGTGTCCTTGGCAGGTCTGGAACTTTGTTTGTAGACCAGGCTACCCTTGAATTTATAGAGATCCACCTGCCTCTAGTGTTGAGATTTAAAAAGTTATATCATCACACTCTACCGTTCTGTCCTCTTCTCCGAATAGACTGGTTCTCTAGAAAGATAAACTCTTCACAACTGTCTCGCATGACCTGGATTCCCCATGCTATTGGTTCAGAGTACAGAGCCTCATCTAAGGGATATTCTGGGGCTCCACATTCCCTCTTTCTCTTGCTGTGGACTCAGTGACAGAGCTGACTTCAACTTTGCAGCTTCAGGATGAACTAAGAGGGCCTAGAGAAACAGGGCTATCTATCTACTACAAACACAAAGACCTAGTGCCTCCTACTGTCTGGTTCTCCAGTGAGCTTCAAATAAACACCATACTTAAATTAGACCGCAACTTATTTCTTATATCCTGTGATTGGCTGTCATAGGTATTTGCCTCTTTGATTAGTTCTGAGATGGTACCAGAGATGCTGTTAGCTTTTTATATTCTGGTTACAGGGCATTTGTTGGACAGTTACTGATTAGAGTCCTGGAGAGCCTGCTGTTTTCCAGGCTGTTCTTATAGGTCAGTCTTGGGAGAGGGTCTCTGCAGATTATGGGTCAGAGTTGTTTCCTCTGCTCCAACCACATGCTCTTGGGTGCTTCTGGGTTTCCTTTTTAGGCACAAGAACTTCGGGTGTAGAAGAATTTTAATCCAGCAACATGGCTGCTCTGACAAGGGATCACATCCAAAGACCTTTTAGATCTCTATGTGATCCAGTCTAGGAATGCAGACACACCCTGGATTACAATATGATCTAGCTGGAATATATAGACAAGCCCTTAGGACACACCTTTACTCCCTAACTATGAAGGTAAGGTTACTTTGTAGAAGGAAGTAGCCTTGTTTGAAAGTGACATCTAATTAAGGGGCAGACAAAGTGATGAATCAGAGAAAGATCTGACAGAATGAGTTGAGTCAGAGATAGAATTTGCCCAATTCACATGAGAACGGCGCAGGAAAGAGGCTACTTAGGAGCAGTGAGAGGGGTGTGTGCTAGTTTACAGAGGCAGCTCGCAGAGAGAACAAGCTAGACACGGACATGTCGGCAATTGAGAAGGAGCCAGGTGGTCAGAAGATAATTGGTGAGCTTAGTATGAGGTCAAACAGCAATTCCATTAGAAGCCAAGAGAAGTTGGATTGAATCAGTCAACTTGTAGGATTAGAGTGTATGGAGGCCAAAAGTTTCCAGGCCTAGGCCTAGGGATAATTAGAACACAGAAAGAAACGCTCTGCTCTCAGACCAAGTCATATATTTAAGGGGCGACGACAGGATGTTGGTGTAGCCCAGGCTGGTCTTTAATGCCAGGGATCTTCTTGCCTTTTGAATACAGAGTTCATAAGTATGTGTTGCTGATTTCGGTGTACTTTGAGCCACCTTCAGATGTGAGGTATGAGTCTGAAGCCTGTTTATCTTTTCTGTTTTTGTTTTTTGTCTTATGGCCCTCAGTTTAATTGGGGTTGCTTTTGTTAACATGGGTAGGAGTTACTGGAGCAAGGGCAACTTAACCTCTGGTGATTACACCACCAAAGGAAATTACTCCCTCCCCAGCTACCTTTTGTGTACACCTCTCATTCATCAAAGAATTGTAATGGCTCCCAGCTTGTGCTCATAACTGCAGCTGCTGTGATTTCATGTGTGTAGCAGCAGGTCCCGTCCAGACAACAGTTCACAAAACTGATCCTCTGGCCCACGATTCTTTCTGCCTGGCTTCCAGGATATTTCTGGGCCTTGGGGCCAGGGAGTGTTGATATAGATGTCTGGTTTAGGCACTCCTTATTCTTGGTATTTCGGCCATTTATGAGTCTGCATTATCACCTACCTTATAATGAAGAAAATGAGCTTACCACTAAAGTATAAAATCTCAAGAAGGGCCAGAAAATTGGCAGTAAGAATATTTCATGAGGCCAGGACCAGTGGCTCAACAGGTTAAATGCTCGCCACACAAAGTGAGGATCAGAGTTGATAGCTTTAGTGCCTACGTAATGCCAGGCGGGTATGCTGGCCCAACTCAAGTGTAGAGCAAATAGGAAGGCACCAGAAATCAGCCTCTGGTCCCCAAGCTCACACACACTCGCGCATAGCACGCACAGCGCATGGCACACAAAGCACCTGAATTGCTTCTGCTAAGAATATTCAAGGTTCTGCTTTTTTGAACCAGAGTCTCACCAGAAACTAGTAGGTCCTGGCTCTCTGGAACTCACTATGTAGGCCAGGCCAGCCTCTGTTTCCTAGGTGCTGGGAGTGTAAAGTATGTGCCACTATGGCGGGCCAATTCTTTCTAGACTCTTATTGGACTTGGAGCTGGAGTGGTTTGGTGGTGAGGAAGAGCACCACTGCTGTTGCAGGACCTGTGTCTGCACAGCACCACATGGGACTCCAGACCACACGCAACCTCCTTCCCGTGCTATCATCTCACAGCCTATTTTGGCCTCCACAGACTCTGTATGCATATAGTGCGGACAAACACACAGACAAAATATCAGTCTACACACATAAAATCTTTAAATATAAACTTAGTTTGTATTTGAACACTTGGTCCCCAGCTGATGGTGCTGCCTGGGAGGTTGTGGAGCCTTTAAGATGTGAAGCCTTGCTGAAAGTAAAACTGCGGGCAGACTTTGAAAGTTTTATTTATACCTTGGCTCCACTTTCTCTCTGCTTCCTGTGCGCAGATGACATGTGATCACCCTGCTTCCTGACTACCAGGTTGGCCTCACCCTTCCACTGCCTGGCTTTTCCTGTCACAATGGACTGAAAGTATACCTTCTTCAACTGCAAACCCAAACTAAGTTGCTTTTTGTCAGGGCAGTTTATCATAGCAACAGAAAAATAACTAATGTGACTGTGTTACAGGAATTTCTTTTTTGGTAGTGGTAGTTACGTGTGTTTGAAGGATCGGTGTTTACCAGGCTGTTCTCTTGAAATCCTGCATTCAGCTCCAGAAATGCCACTAAGAAATGAAAATTAGATTTTCATTTTTAAAAAACTAGTTACATGTTTAAAGCCACTTTAGGCCACATTTCTTGCCAGTCCTCTTTCACTTAGGTTGGTGTGGGATATGTTGGGACTCTGGCCACACTTGTCTAGGCATGTTCTCTCACCTGAGATCTTCCCCCACCCCCTCTGGTCTTGCCATTGCATGAATATAAGGAGAATGAATTGCCTGGGGTGTGTTCTCTGGAGACTGGCTTTTCTCTGGCCCATAATTCCAATGGGAGTCCTGGGTATTTCAACTGGATTGTTTCCAGTTTTAGGCTACTGTAAATAGACTACTATAAACATTTTTGTACAAGTTTTTACACGAATCTTAGCTTTCCTTTCACTGGAACAAATACACTATAAAGGTCACGTAATTATGTAAAGATCTGTGACTTTGAAAGAAGAAAAGGTAGCTATAAAGAAGTCCTAAAGTTTGTGTATTTAGGAGATTCTGTTAAGAACAACTTGGCATTTAATTTCAATTGTTTTATTTAAAAATGTTTAGGGACTAGAGAGATGGCTCAGCAGCTGAAAGATCTTGTCACACAAGCATAAAGACCAGCGTTCCTGTCCCAGTACCTGGATTTTTGTTCTCTTCAAAATACATTTTTACAGCTGGGTGCAGTGGTGTCATCTTTTAATCTCAGCTCTGGAGAGGCTGAGGCAGGAGGCTCACAAGCTCACTGTCAGCCTGGGTTACATAGCAGGATACTGTCTCAAAGCAACACCACTATATTTCTCATTTGTGTTCCTTTATCTGTTGATGAAAGTTATGCTACAAGTGCGCTTTGTTGTCTGTGACAGTGGCTACGCCGGAGGCAGCCTCTCAGATATTGTCTTGGTACTTACTTCTTCTGTGTTGTCACCTATTTAGCTGTCAGAAACTGTCCTGGGTACTGTCAGCCAGGAAACCGAGGTATGCTCGCTAAATGGCGTCTTTCTTGGTTCCCGCAGGACAGGATGTTTGCTAGAGGGCTGAAGAGGAAATATGGTGACCAGGAAGAAGGAGTAGAGGGTTTTGGCACTGTCCCTTCCTATAGCCTGCAGCGACAGTCACTCCTGGACATGTCCCTTGTCAAGCTCCAGCTCTGTCACATGTTAGTGGAACCCAACCTCTGCCGCTCGGTCCTCATCGCCAACACAGTCCGGCAGATCCAGGAAGAAATGAGCCAGGATGGCGTTTGGCATGGGATGGCACCCCAGAATGTAGAACGGCCACCAACTGACCGCCTAGTGTCCACCGAGATCCTGTGTCGTACAGTGAGGGGAGCTGAGGAAGAGCACCCCACGTCTGAACTGGAGGATGGTCCCTTGCAAAACTCAGCTTCCGAGCTTCCCATAGTTGGCTCAGCACAGGGGCAAAGGAGTCCTCAGAGCAGCCTCTGGGAGATGGACAGCCCACAAGAAAGCCGGGGAAGCTTTCAGAAGTCACTGGACCAGATATTTGAGACCCTGGAGAACAAAAACTCGAGTTCAGTGGAGGAACTCTTCTCAGATGTGGACAGCTCCTACTATGACCTGGACACAGTGCTAACAGGAATGATGAGTGGGACCAAGTCCAGTCTCTGCAATGGCCTTGAGAGCTTTGCTGCAGCTGCCCCTCCTCCCAGCTCCACTTGCAAGTCTGACCTGGCCGAGCTGGACCATGTGGTAGAGATTCTGGTGGAGACCTGAGAGGACGCCCCAGTGGGCCAAGGACAAGGCCACCACTCCCCATGGAGCTCACACGTGCTGTGACCCAGAGACAGACAAGCACTTGTCCTAAGAGGGGCTCTGACTCTTCAGCCAGGTCTCCACCTCTGTCTTGACTGAAAATATCCTGGACAGATTTTCCTCTGCAAGGATTGCAGCCCTGGAGCTGCTGCCCTGGGGAGGACAGAACAGATGCCATATCAAGGAAATGAGCTCTCTGAAGGCTTCTGGGCCCTGGGCTCATTATCCCGTTTGTGATGTTGGAATCACTGTGGAGGATGGTGTGCCGCAGCTATGTCTAGTCTATTTTAAATTAGATAGGGGAACTTTCTAAAATTAAGTTTTATATGTTTTGGGAAATATTTTGTCTTTAAGATATATTTTTTAAGCTTTTTATACTTTAGATTTTTTTCAGCTATTTTCTTAAAAGTATATTTTTTCTACAAACATCCTCTGCTGCTACATTAGAAACATTTATAACCTAAATACGATTGGTGTGTCATTTTTAAGGTTTAAATAGAAAACTTTTTTTGTTAAATGAGTCTCTACACTCCCAAGGCAACTGTAAATGTAGCCAGCCAGGTGTTTACATGAGAGGCTCCATTAAGGTCTACATTCTCGTCCAGAGCTTGAAATGAGAACCAGCATAGCTCTACTGCCCCCACTGGGGCTGCTCTGCAAGGGCTTCTTCCTAGGCTTTTGTGTGCTGGATGGTTTTATTTATGCCTATTTATATGTAAATGCCACTGAAGGCTAGGTTTCTGGAAATCACCACACCAGGTCCTCAGCTACTGCTGTGAGGCAGTGCCTTATGCAGGTCTTGTCCTTGGGCCTTAAAATCTGGTTCCCAGCCCAGCACTGTATGACATGAGGACATGACATCCCAACAACACGCAACACCACATGCTCCATGTCAAGTGTATACATGGAGAACACTGGCAATATACCAGGCATGTGTGTGCTTAGAAAGGGTATGCAGTCCCACCATGTGCTCAATGGGAAACACCTGTGATTGCTTGCTTTTAAAATGGTGCTTGAACATTTTAAGGTTAAAAACAATCTGGCTTCATATAATTTAGGGCTCCTCCATCCTGGGTGGCCCCTATGCTGTCTGCTTGGATCTCAAGGTCCTAATACCCAATCACATGTCAGACGCCACCCTGATGTATGCTTTTTGTTTCTCTTGTGCTTTTTTTTGGACTTCCCACCTGAGCCTAAGAGGTTTTATTTTGTATGTGTGTATGACTATTCCTCAATATCAACAATGTAAACCTCACTTTATTAAAAGTACCCAGCAAATGGAGCGTGTTGGGGGCTTTTTCCATCTTAATCCTTCAAGTGAGCTCACTCTGTCCTATGTGATTTCTGCATTTTATGTGCTTTGTAATGGAGACGAATTTTTTGGTAAACAGGCAATGGGTTTATTTTCCTGACCTCATGGCTCCCAGGGCAAAATTCTTCCTTACCTTTCAGCTCCTGCTTGACTTCCCTGGGCCTAAGGGCTCTAGGTAAGCTGTAGGAACAGACTGGCTGAGCCCCAGGTCTGAACAATGGTCTTAAGAATTTCTCCTTTATCAAAGCTAGCTTAAAGTGTTTTACTAATAAGCCTAAGGCAGGATTGTTCTTTTACAATTTTATTTATGCCTGTGTGGAGGTCAAAGGACAACTTTCAGCTTTTCCTCTAGCCTAGGGATGGAACTCAGGTTCAGACAGCAGAACAATCCCGCTGGCTCTAAAGCTGGATTTGCTTGTTTAAAGCATTTCTGCTGCTTCTGGTAATCTTTGGATCTTTGGAGAATGAGGCATGTCAACCTCTAAGATGCTTCTTTTTAGGAGGATGCTGGGAGACCTGATAGTGACCAGCCTCGCCAAGGCCTTTTTACCCTGCTGCCTTCAATTTTCTGCCTGGATAGTAAATGTGGACTTTGGAAGGCAGCGAGCTCCAGCTTGTAGTTGCTGAGTTTCCTGCGCATCTCCTGCCAGGTTTAATCATGCATGTGACATTTTTAGGGTAGATAGAAATTTGATGACTGAGAGCTGATTTTCTATGTGTTTGCTAATTTTTTTTTACAAATGCTTAACTAGGAATACAATGCAAAAAATCCCAGCACTCAAGAAGCAGGAGGATTGCCAAAAATCCAGGACTAATGTAGGTAATAGCAAGCAGGGCCTGTGGAAGGACCACTGGCCAATATGCCATTGAGTAACCATTTGGTCAGAAGCAGACCAGGAACATAGGTGCTCCTGGCCACCTCAGGTCTGAGCTGTTCCAGCCTTTCATGCTCAATACTGCATGTACCTAGTAAAGTACCCCAAATGTGTACAGAATTGGACCCCACATCATTTCATCAGAGAGAGGGTATGGTCCTACCCCTCTCTGAGGATCTAATCAAAGTTACGGATGGGGAAGGGAGTACACGTTGAGTGGTGTAGCCACTGATATGGTGGTCCGCACTCTCCAGTAAATAATATTCCACCCACCTTGATACAACCTAATTAAACTAGGTCACATTTAAAAAAAAAAAGACATGTGACTAGGAAGAAGATTGGGAAAGAAGAGTTCAGAGAGGGAAGGGATGTATCAAGGACATTAAAGCCGCAAATACATGAACTGCATCTGCTACCTGTCCTTTGGTTCCTACTTGCCTCCTTCTAGACAGTTGACTTTAATGTTGCCTTAGAGGTAGGTAGAACGTTTCTGAAGAGGGCTCTCATGTTAACTCCTGGATATCTTTGTTGAAGCGAGTGGAATATTGCTAGATTAAGAACACTTGACTCCCTGGTCTACAGAGTGAGTTCCAGGAGAGACCCTGTCCCGGAAAGAACGCCTGACTGAGGCACACCACTGTTCTGACTCCTGCCTTCCTACATGTTCCCATTCTAGGGCTCCATGTATGTTGCCTTACTGACCCCATCAGTTGTGACAAAGCAAAGTGCGGGACACAAACCAACACGGGGGTCCCTGCTGCCCCTGAGCTGAAGCAAGCAGCCTAGAAGACAGCTCCCAGAAGGCTCTTCCAAGGTCCCATCCTGCCCTTTCAGCTTGGTAAAAGACATGGAAAACAGGACAAGTGGAAGAGGGCAGAAGGTCAGGAACCAGGGCATGCAGCAACACCCAAAGCAAAGCCAACAGTTGAGTCTAAGCCTCGAGTCTAGGCCTCTTGCCTCCTGTTCGCCCAGAGCCTGGGTGGGTGAGGCTGGGGTCCTGGTTCCTACCTGTGCATCAAATCCCAGTTCTTGGTGAGGGAGGGAGTGGGGACGAGTGTCCTGCCTGGGCAGCCCTGCACTTGCTGTGGAGGGTGGGAAGGGCAAGGGCTCTGAGGACTTGTTGCTGTACTCTGGGGGTGCTGCACTCATTTCAGGCTTGGCTGTCCCAGGCAGGTGCACCCCTGTCTCAGTCACAGTTTCTCTGGGATGCTCGTGGGTAACTTCACCTCTCCTGCAGCTGTAGGAGCCGGAGCCGGGTGCATTTCAGAGCGCTTGCAGGATGCGCTGCCTTACATTTCTTCATCCCTGCGTTCGCAGACAGAAATTGCATACATTAATGGCATATATGTTTTCAGATATCTAGGATAGCTACATGACACTGGTGGTGGCCTAAGGCATTACCTCAACGGTTATTACTTGAAAAATGAGAACACTTAAAATCTTTTCAGTCATTTCTGAGAATATATGCATATAATTTTTTTAAAAGAGTTTTTTCTTAAGAGTTGCTGCTGTGAACAGACACCATGACCAAGGCAACTTTTTTTTCTTTTTTGGTTGTTTTGAGATCGGGTTTCTCTGTATAGCCCTGGCTGTCCTGGAACTCACTCTGTTGACCAGGCTGGCCTCCAGCTCAGAAATCCACCTGCCTCTGCCTCCCAAGTGCTGGGATTAAAGGCGTGAGCCACCACTGCCCGGCAAGGCAAATCTTATAAGGACAACATTTAACTGGGGCTGGCTGTAAGGTTCAGAGGTCCCATCCATTATCATCAAGGCAGGAGCATGGCAGTATCCCTGCAGGCATGGTGCAGGAGTTGAGAGTTCTACATCTTCATCTGAAGGCTGCTAGTGGAAGACTGTCCTGCAGGCAGCTGGGGCTAGGGTATTAAAGCCCACCCCCACAGTGACACATCTACTCCAACAAGGCCACACCTCCTAATAATGCCACTCCCTGGGCCAAACATATATATATAAACCGTCACAACAGTGTATCTCTGCATAGCCCCAACTTTCCCGGAATTTGCTCTGTAGACTTGGCTGTCCTCAAACTCAGATCCACCTCCCTCTGCCTTCCAGTGCTGGGATTAGAGGCTTGTACCACCACGCCCAGCTTCATAATTCAGTGTGAAGCTACTCCCAGTATGCACTTGCTGGACTTCCTGATTGTTGACCTGAGGCCGTACCCTCGGCTGACACCCCATTTCCACTAGGCCCTGCTGACTGACAGCCTCTCAGCCTCTAAGAATTTCACATTTTAAGACTCCACTCAAAGAGTCATGCACTTGTCTCTGCGCCTGGCTAACTCTCCTCCACCATTGCAGGACAACCCAGATGATGCCATCTTGGACACTGTAAGCCAGGCTGCAGTAAACTTGGTACTAGATCTTCCGTAGACAGATCCCATTTCCTTTATATAAACCCCTAGCAGTAGGAATTCTGGGTCACACAGCAGTTGGTTTTAATTTTGGGAGAGAGTCTTTATACTGTTTCCCATAATAGTTGTTTTAATTTACATCTCGTGATGGTCTTGCCAGCTCAGCGTTACCCCAGTAGGAGTCTGGCTGCCTGGCTGCTTGACTGCATTTCTCTACGGCCGGCCGTCGACTGGGGGCAAGCAGGGCTTCCGTATGCCTGCTGGCCATCTGCATGCTTTGTGAAAAGCATCCTTACTTGTTCTCGTCTTTCTTCTGGGTAGCCCACCTTGCTCACTGCTGCCTTTGCAGACGGCGGCACCTCTGCGGTCATGGGGGAACCGAGTCGCAGCTTCCTCTCGCCACGTGCTGGTCTGCGCCCCCAAACCCAAACCCAAACCAAGTCAAACACTTGCTTCCCGGAATAAACAGCAGGCTCTCCTTTTGTTATAAGCCTCACGCTGTATGCCACCTAGTGGTGGCTGAGTGCAAGGGCCAGCGGGATCAGCGGCACTTCGTGGGAGCAGTTCCCACTCTCCATGTGTCCTCCTGTCTGGACTGTTCTCTGGTTTTGGACAACTGGGTCAGTTCAGTCAAGAGTGAAGCCGCTATCTCCTGAGCAAGTCAGTCGGTCCCACAGTAGCCTCTCCAAGAGCTAATGAGTCAACAGAAACACAGGCGTATACAGTTCTTTTTAATAAAAGTTTACAAAATGCAGTGCTGCCGGCTTGTGTATGCATGCCCCTGGGGTAAAAGCCCTGATGACCAAGGCAGCTCACCCAGCTGTCCTCCTGATGTCCCAGTGTGTGCTCCCACCCTCCCTCCTACTCAGAGTAAAGCTTGTCCCCGAGGCTGCTGGCTGAGGGCAGTATCCAACACCCCAGGAAACAGCACGGGGGAGGGCCAGAGCCCAGGCCGGTTCCTGCAAGGGGTCAGTAGCTATCTTCTGACTTCTGAACTCATGGGTCCGACTGGGAGCCATGTGGGGGTCCACAGGCACCTGGTACCAGCCTACAGTGACCCTAGAAACTCCATGGAGACTGGCTCTGCCCAAGGACATTCCTTCTGTGCACCCTATCAGATCTGAGCACGCGTGTTAAACGCTAGTTTGACAGAGCTCCTAGGAAACTAACATGGAACTGGGGAACAATGTCACAGAATTCTCAAGTTCTAGTTCCAAAGCAAACCAGTAAGAAAATGTAAAATATCTCATAAAGGTACAAAGTATCCTGTTTTTAGCAGACATCATTATTAAAGAATGCCATTTTCAGGCTGCGTGGAGTAAAGATCTTTTTTTGTGGAATGGTGATGTAGCGCCCGTTCCTTTGGAGTGGCGTCTTCAGAAACAGGCTGTAGGTAATCAGGCTGCCCTGTCTGCTGCCGGATGTCCCTGAGAGCTGAGAGGAAAGTGGTCATCAGGTACAAGGGTTTGACACCAGACAAATCTGGAGAGGCACACGGCACACCCCGCAGCCCCTCAGCGTGCTCCTCCTTGGTTTCCTTGTGCAGTTCAACCAGAGAATCATCCAGGTAGAGAGGGCTGAGGACAGAGACCACACGAGTTCTCCAGCTGCCCCTGGGGGATTTTACAAGTTTCCCCCCTTCTCAGAGCTGCCGCTGGGCACTGCCCCAAGTGCTATGGTGAAGAGTAAGCATTCTAAATGTCTGGTTGCTCAAAGGTAACTGCAATCTTCTGGGGCTTCTGGCATCCACACCCTGTTAGTTCATAACGATGCCTTTTCTTGAGTGCTACAGAACCCACAATCTGGCCCCACAAGCTCAACCAAGGCTGCAGCCAACCTCAGGGGGGCGGTACCACACAGACCCTCGGGACTGTACCCTACGCCATCCCCTCCCTTCCCTCCTCTCCCCTCAACACCTCAAAGCAGATCCTTCAGCCATTGCCTCACCACCTTCTCCTGGGCTCACAGAGCCCTTCCTGAAATGCCTGGTTAATGAGCAGAAGATTCAGGTCTGGACAGGCCTGCTCTCCCTCCCTGGTAGGAGACGGGTAGGAACGAGGTCCCTTTCCTGTTCACACCTCTATCCCTGCTGGGCCCTGCTGTGATCATTTCTTGGGCTGGCTGCAGAAGGACCCCTCTGCTGAGAGAAGAGTCGCTCCTCCTCAGATCCTGTAGGTGCCCTGCCAGCCTCTACCCACCTCAGTGACGGGCACACTGGCCTCTCGACTCCCGTCCCTCTGTGCTCCGTGCTTCGTTGACAGTTCTGGTCCCTAACACACTGTGGAATGGGGCTTCTGACCGAGCTCACCTTGGTCTGAATCAGGGCTTTGCAGTGGTGTAGGTGGAAACCGCTGACTGCCAGGAGCTCTTCCGGCTTTCTGAAGTCAGAACCTTCCAGAACATGACCCTGGCCTCCAGAGAGGCTCTAAGGAGAGAAACCTCCATTACAGCACCACCACTTTCATTTTAAAAGAGCCGTGACCCTGATTCTGGATGCCCTGGGTCCCCCGGGGGTCAGGCCCATTGCCTTCCACCCAGCCTTGCTTGCTCCCTGCTGAACACCAGCTGGCTCATGAACCCCAGAACCGGGGTGCTCCTCAGCCTTCCCGCTGTGGCTTGAATGTCTCTAAAAGCTGAGGCGAATCCCTAAGTCCATATGTTAACTGCATTTAGAGGGAAGCTTTGGGAAGCGCTTAGGCTTAGAGGAGGTTTTCAGAGCGCTGCCTTAGTGCCTTTATGAGCGCGGTGGCGGTGACGAGAGCTGGCATGCCTGCTGGGTCTCACCTCAGCCTGCCGAGCCATGCTGTGGGGGAGCAAGAGGCTGAAGCCGGCGCTGTTGGACTTCCAGCCTCCAGGAGTCGCATGGATGTGTAGATGTTATAAACCAGCTGGTCGCAGGTATTTTGTTATGGCAGCAGGAAAAGGACTAAGACATGGCTCCACAGAAGGTCCTCACAGTCGCCTCACCTCCAGGAAGACTGCAGCTGTCCCCTTGGAGGCTGCTACCCAGGAACCCCGTTTCCCAGCCTGCAGGTTCAGTTTTTCCTGCACTGCAAGGCCGGGCTGACCTCCTAGGTGGGGTGTAGGTGGGCAGGGGCTTGGGGAGTGGTCTTCCCTCCTCCCGCCTCCTCACTCACTTCCTGACTAGCCTAGCGGCCTTGGGCTGATAAGCTAACCAGTCCACATTGTCGCCCTCACCAGGGCCAAGCTGCCTCCCCTCTTGGTCTCTTTTAAGTTTCCCTATTTAAAGCTTTGCATAATATCTAAGAACAAAAAGACCTTTGCCTCCTGACCTCTTCTGGCAGATGGCCTCGCTCTGGGGTGTAAAGCTCTGGAAACTCAGGGGCCTGTGCACGCTCACCCTTCACTGACCATTGTCGACCACTGTCTGTCCTCTGGCCACTTCCTGAGCCTTTCTCTCCTGCTGCTTCAACCCCCACCCAAGGGACCTCTCAGGCAAACACCAAACCGACCCACCACGTTGCTTTAGGTGTTTTGAACATGCCCAGTTCCACACATGCCACATATATAGAACTTGCCCTCATTCCCTGACCCTGGCCCTACATACACCACCTGTCAGCAGGCCTACCACCCACAGGGTAGCACTTCCTGGCACTCTGCTGTGACAACAGCATCCCCTCCTTCTACCAACCCTGCCTCCCTCGTGCCTGCTGGTGTACACTCCTGTGGGGTTCTGCGCATGGCTACGGATAGCATGCTACCCAAGAGAGGCAGGACACCCCGCCACAGTCTCACCGTGTTCCAGCCTCATTCTGAGATGTGAGTGATATCCAGAGCTTGTGAAAGATGGCTTTCCCAATGCTGAGAGCAGTCGGGTGTCCCTACTACAGAGAGTCTCTGTTCGACACCACCCCACCCTGTCCCAGGTGTGTCATGCTAGTGTGGCCGGCACAGTGCAGTCTCTACCTCTCTGTGGCCATTTCTTAAATAGGACAAGATTCCCACAGGCTTCCATGCTGGGGGCTTGTGGTCAGCTGATGGCTTCTCAGAAGTGATCGGATCCTAAGGGCTCCACATTCACGCATGGTATTCGTGGTGTTAATCAACCAATGGGTTCATAATCCAACAGCATCACTGAGAAGTGAAGGGAGCTTTAGGGGTAATTCTGGCTGAAGGAAGTGTAGCGTGGGAGGTGTGTCCTTGAGGGCTATAGCTTGCCTTAGACTGTATAGTAACAGCTACCTGTTACTGTTTCTCTGCTTTCTGTCCACTCTGACACTTTCTTTCCATGATACCCTTCATCTCACCACAGGCCCAGAAACACGGGTCCAGCCTACCACAGGCTGAAGTTGTTATGAGGCAACAGAAATCCTTTTTCTCCTCCAGTTATTTTGCTCGGGCATGTCACAGCGGCAAGCAGAGCCTGGCCGCCACCTGACCCAGGCCTCCTTACCTTCTGAGCAGCATCTACGCCAAGGACAGGAAGGAGGTTCTCCCGACAGTGAGATTCACTCCAGAGACACCTCGAAGCAGACACAGCGTCGGTGCTCTGAAGGGCTCTCCAGAGTTTCCTAGACTCAGAACTGGGGGAAAGACGTGGTCATGACAGGACGCTTGAAAGTCTTCCCGAATGATCCCTGAAGCCCAGCCCCAGCCCTCCTCCCTCATTAGCCCAGCATTCACTATCAACATCTCCAACTCCCATCTGTCCGCATGCGCCCGGTCTACAAGCCCTGAGGCCAGGTTCACTGGTGTTATTCAAGTAAGTGCCTACAGCCATACCGGTCGGTCGCAGATTAGACGCTCACAAACTAGGATGCATGCTCAGAGGAAGCGATGAAGAAACACAGAGGAACATGAATCGTGGCCCCGTGAATACCTCACGCCGTTTTGTGCCAAGCATGGGTTATTTCCTTTTTCCAAACACTCAAGTGTTTCCGAGCACACGAGAGCATCTTACCCTAAAGTAACACCCAATCCTCCTGTCCCACTGTGTGTCTAGCCCCGCCAAGCCTGATACCTGGGCCACCCTGGGCCTCTGAAGAACTTTGTCGGTGGCACAGCCACCACCAGCCTGCTGGGGCTGTCCAAGAACAGGCTCTCCCGATAGACTATGCTTTCCGGGGGCGCCAGATGGCTGGGCACTGTTGGTCAAAGCCTTCGGGACCCTGCGGGAGTCTAATGGGCAAGTTCTGGGTCAACCCTGCATGCTGTCTTGTCAGACATGACAAGAGCCCAGAGTGTGACAAGTTTCTGGATATACCCAGGGCCTGCTCAGGTGTGCAGAGACCCTGAAGCGCACCAGCCAGCCTTCCCTGGGCTTTGAGTGACCGAGAGCCTTCTCACCCTACTTTCTCTTCGCTCGGTGCCTCAAGATAATTTCTCTTTTGTCGAGCCCTTAACATTGTTACTGTCAGTTGAGTGTGTGTCCCTACCATGGCCAGCCAAACACAACTATGTGCGCCTTTCTCCAGAGGCACACGCAAGATAACCCTGGAGGTCAGCGGCTGTTCCTGAGGTGGTTCCTATGATTGCGGCTGAGGGCCATAGGGTGTCAGGGACCACTGAGCCAAGTCGCTAGCAGCAGCCCGGAGAGGCCACACCAGGGGCACTACTGGAGTATCCATCTGTGCTGCCAGTCCCTCCGGAATGCTGTGGCCCACAGGTAGCCACAGGGACATTGTACCCTCTCGGTACAACCAAAAGGCTTTGTGAAACCACATTGGCACACAAGAAACGAAGCCACAGAGCCAACGCTTAGTTCAGATCTAAGTTCATTACCACAGTCTCGGCACTGATGCGGTTTCTTCATTGCTTATCTCCAAGAATCGGTCCAAGGAACAAACGTCTTCAGTTGCCCGCTCCACCGGGACTTCTTGAAACGCAAGCCTAAAAACCTTCTCGTAGCCTAGGGTGGACTGGAAAGGAAGCGCATCTCAACTTTAGGAGCAACGTATATACATTAGGTCACCTTGTGCCAAATCCTCCACTTTAACATGAATGTATTTTGATCCCGGTTGCATGCTCGGTTGGTTGGTGTGGCCGTCCCTGATGACGCCACCACTCCTCAGAATCTCCAGGCTAAGTAAAAACACAGTGGAAGCCTCAGGCTTGCACACCTGAAACTGTGTCGGGGACGCGTGGGGAACACTGTCCCTGTTTCCCGTGTGAAGGGGCTGAGGGGTCTGTGTGAACACACTTCACGGTGGAAGGCTGGGAGTCAGGTGGGGTGGGGTGGACCGTCTGAACCCGGCGGTGGCAGAGAGGGGAGGTGGCAGGTGTTTAGGTTTTGGGTGAGTGTCACCTGTGCCCCTGTGCTGCAGCTCGGCTGGGTGCACTTCCCCACACCCATCCAGTGTTTTCTGCAAACTCCCCACCGTGCACAGATGTTTCCTAACACTTCAACCGAGGTGGAGAAAGTGCTTGCTTCAGAACAAACGTTAAGGGGCTGCCTACGGGAGGAGTGGCCCTCACAGCAGGTCAGGATAGCAGGCTACCCAGTCCCCGAGCCTCTGGGGAGGAGAATGGCTCAGAGGCAGTTAAGGAGACAAAGGTGTTGTCAGCTCTGAGGGCTGTGTGAGTCCCCTGACCAAACCCTCCATTCCTTGTCCTCCCCCCACTGTTTTTGGTTTGTTTGCTTTTTCAAGACAGAGGTTCCTCTGTGTAGCCCTGGCTGTCCTGGAACTCACTCTGTAGACCAGGCTGGCCTCGAACTGGGAGATCTGCCTGCCTCTACCTCCTGAGTGCTGGGATTAAAGGTGGGTGGTGCCCGGCTTCCTTGTCCTCCTAAGCAGAGGACAGCCAACCACACAGCAAAGGACAAACTAGGTGAGAAGAGCCAACTCCAAGGCTAGCCAAACCCCCGCATCCCCAGTGCACAGAGGCCTGAGCAAACTCTAATGGCTACACAAAATACTTCCCACTCAACTACGGAAATACCTCTGAAGACGGGTCAGCAGCAGTTCCTGTCACCCAGGGTCCACCCTGCTGCACCTGGCAAGAACCGCCCTCTTTGGGGACTGCCGGGGTTCTCAGCGGCTGACATTCCGCGGCTGTCCCCAGGAGTTCAAAAGACGGAGAAAACTGCTCGGACTTAGCTGAAGACTCCCGGAAGCCTTCGAACTCTCCCCACCCGCCGCCGAGCTCCCCTGGGTGTGGACGGCTGGTGGGACGCCCCTCAGCCGGCCTGCTGAGGCTGTTAGCGTTCGCGTCCGGCGGAATCACGGGACCGTCGTAGCAGATCCTCCTCCCTTCCAAACCTTCTCCGCTCTGTCCTCTAGCTGTCTGGTGGAGGGACCCCTCTCCAAGTCCCTCTGCGAGGTCACTCACTGACTCTCTCCCCACCTCCTGCCCGCCTTGCATCTTGGTGTAGCCAGGCCAGCCGACCCGAAGGAAAGCTGCTCAGAAAACATGCAGCCGCTGGGCTGGAGTAGCCCAGGGCTTCCTGGGAGTGTTCACGTGCCTCTGTGGAGTCGACCCCTCCTGGCACGCGCGGGTGACTAGTCCGGCACGGGGGCGTGTCCCAGGGCCAAACAAGTGAGGCGAAGGAGGGCCGCTGGGCAGACGTGGGTCCTGGGGGGGATGAGCGGCAGAACCCGATCTGCGAGGCCGGAGGCTGAGGGCAGGGAGCTCGGGGATCGCGTCCCAGACGGGAGTCTCGCGGGCTCCGGGACCAGGTCCCAGGCGCAGATGGAGGGGGTCCTGGGCGCCCAGAGGCCCGCACGGCGCGCACCCACCTTCGCCGCTGCGACGCGCCTCCCGGCGCCCCGGCGGGGAGATACCTACAGCCAGCTTAGCCGGCAACCAGCGCCGCGCGTTGCCCGGCAACGATGCGCGCCAGCAGGCTTCCGGCGTGCTTCAAGTGTCGTCAGCACGGCACCCGGCGTGGCCAGCAGCGCCCCGCCCATGCCCATCCTCTCCGGACTACCACTTGCTACGGAGGGCAGGATGCTGGGTGCAGTGCAGTGGGACTCAGCCTGCTATGTGACCGGTCTTTCTGCCTCCCCCGCCCTACAAATGCCGGTGGGAGCGGCTCTCTTTTTATTATGACGCCCAGTGCTTGTGTGTCCGATGTGTCCTTTGCAGTCGCATACCTGGCCCGGGAGTAAGACCGCTGCCACGGTGCTGGCCCCTCATCCCACACCCCTGGCCCTGGTTCCTTCCTCTCCTATCAGATGCTTTCTCAGGACTGGAAGCTATGGGGAAAAGTCTGTCTAGCTGGTTTAGCCCAGTTCCAAATCACATTCCCTAGTGCAAGAATGAGTGTCTACTGCCTGCAGAGTAGGAGAGCCATTCTCCTGCCTCATGTGCTCACAATCTGGGCCTGGTCACCAGCCGGTCCCAAGGCAGAGCAGGGTCAATCTTGGTCGTGGACAGGCAGAGTCTCACAGGCTTCTGCAGGGCCCTGATGAATTAGACTTGCCCCTCTCCCAGTTCCCCCCACCCGCCCGAAATCCTTGGCGCTTTCCCATCTGTCCCCATTCTGAGCTTCATGAAGTCAGCCTTCAGTCTGTCACATCTCTACTCCCGTCGCCCTGGACTAGCAGCCATTAACAGCCTCCCCTGGGGAAGAGGTGGGTCAGGTCTGCATCTAAACCCAGCCTCAGCCCCTTCCTCTCTACTCAGATGTCCCCCTGGACTTCCCTAGGCCCCACTCTGCCCTTCGCACGAATTACTCAGCCCTGCATCCCTGCCTCCTCAGAAGAACTCCTGGAAAATTTGATTTAAAAGTGACAAGATGAGATCATTCGCTGCGTCTTGGACCACAGCCTTCCCCATTCCCCTGGGCAGACGAGCCTGGCACTGTGCTCAGAGCCCTGCAGGCAGAGAGCTCAGGACCATGGCTTGGCACAGCTATTCCCAGCTTTCCCAGTGGCCCAATAGGATGGTGAGGACACCGTCTGTGTTTACAGACACTGGCTTGTTTGCCTCACTGTGACCCAGCAGGTCCCGCTCTCTGTCCGTTGCTCTCTGTCCGTTCCTGATGCTTCAGTTCCCTCACCTACTGCCCGGGCTGACTGTGACATCCGGGGAGCTGGAAGGACAGGAAGACTGAGGCCTGGGTTCACAGTGGGACACACAGTGGGAAAGGACTGGGGTTGCAGTAGGCCTTCCCACCCTTAGTATTTCCCCAAGTTTGGGCTCAGGTTGGGGTAAGCTGTGCAACCAGTGATCTGAACAATGGTCCCCAAAGATGTCCGTGTTATAATCTCCAGAAGCCATGAATCTGGGACCTTAAAGATGGATGGGTGTTCTGGGTGAAACTAAAGAGGCAAGAAAGCTGGGTGTGGCCGCACAGGCCCGGCATACCAGCACAGGAAAAGCTGAGGCAGGAGGATCAAACATTAGAAGCCAGCCTAAACTACACAGTGAGTCTGAGACAAGCCTGGGCTAAATGGTGAGACCCTGTCTAGAGGGAGGGAGGAAAAGAGAGACAGGCGGAGAGAGCTGTGTGAAAACCCGAGCAGCATCCCAAGGCCCAGAGCAACAACCGTGCCAGCACCCTGGATAGGCAGAGCGAGCGCATGCCATTTTAGCCCAGTCCATTAGTGATATTTTTTTTTTGTAGCAAACATGGCAAACCGATAGACCTGGGTGACCCCTGGGAACCCTACTGAGGAGGTACTGCCCTGAGGAATGGGCAGGGGCTACTCTAACATCCGTGCCTAGTGGTGACTGAAGGAGGGGGTCAGACAGCCCAGGTAGGTGGGCAAAGAAGGCAGTGACTCTACTTTGGATCTGTTAGAGCAGGGTGGGCTGGAGTGTAGAGGGGCCCTAATGCCAAGGTGTGAACAGATGGCCTCTGAGTCCTGAGTGGTCATGGAGGGGCAGAGCCAGTGTGCCAGGGGAAAGAGCCCTGACAGCCATCGATCCCTCCCTCGTCCCTCCCTCTCTAACCCCTAGTCCTGCCCCAGGGTGGTGCTGCTTTGCCCAGAGCCTACAGTCAACCTGGTGGTTCCCAGGTCACCTGACAGTAAGGGCTGGTTGGACAGGCTGTCCCAGAAATCACTGGGATCTTCCAGTGAGGTGGGAGGGGTCACTTCCCCGCCTCTGTGCCTGCGGTTTCTGGACAGTAGGGCCAGTCCAGAACTGCCCAAGTGCCAGGTTGGCCCACTTAGCCTACTGCTTTAGGGGCAGCAGGACACCCCAATATGCCCCACCAACTCCCTACTTCCTAATCCCGGCTGTGTTCTGAGCTACATGGACACCAGGGATGGGGAGGACCTAGGGGCCATGCCCAGACCAGACAGGTACTCAGCACTGGGGGTGAAGCAGTTAGAGGCAGGGCCCCTGTGGTCAGGGAACTGGGGAGCTCTGGGCAAGGGCCTCTCACCGGCTTATGGCAGCCCTCAGCCTGAGGACCTGCAGGCGAGCAAAGGGCTGAAGTAGGCAGGGTGGCTTGTGGGAAGAGTGGTCACAGATGCCACCACCTTCTGCATGCCTGCGGGCTAGGGTGGGGCAGCGCCATGATGATAGCAAAACTATTTTTGCCACATCTCTGCGGCTGCTGCAGGATACATCAATCATTGATGCCCTGGGCATCGTGGCCAGCTTTCTGGGAGAGGCAGTGGAGCATTGGGTCAGGCAGGTGGGTGGGGGCAGAGTGAGGTAGCCATGGCCATAGCCGGCCCGACCCCTTCTGTCTCGTACCTCCAGTCTCTGGGACCCAGCTTTGGTGGCGGCAGTGGTGGGAGATCATGGGGTGTCACGGAGCTGCACAGCACCCCTGGGCTGATGTTTACACGGGCGTGAGAAGCCTTTGCGTGGTGTGGCCATGGCTGTGAGTTGGGTCGTTTCCCCACATGCCGTGCAGCGGGTATCAATTTCTGAGCTAGACTTCGCTACAGGAGCCTTCCCCAGCAGGGCATCTGCCTCCAGAGGAGAATGTGGGGAGGAGGCCGGAGCTGGAGTGTGGTGCCGGGAACTCCTGGCAGTACATTGCTCTGTGGCAGCAGATGGCCAAGCTTCAGAGTGGGGGAAGGGAGAGGAGCCGGAACAGAGCAAGTTCCCCACCACACACATCTTCCTGTTCACTGCGACCCCAAGGCTAGGTTTTGGGGTCTACTAGTGATGGGTGAGTCTAACTGGGTCCTGGGGGCAAAGGCTGACTAGGTCCACCCAGATAGGTGCAGCCTGACCTCTGGGGCAAGAGCTCCCAAAGGCATAGTGAGTGGAGCACAGCCCATGAGACCCCGGGAGCACTGCTCAGGAGTGAGCAGGTGGCCCCCTGTATTCTGTTGTCCATATGTGTGCACATGAGCCTGAGTGTGTGCACAGGAGTGTGTGAGCCTGTCTGTGTATAGTTAGAGAGACCTGAGTGTGTGTGTGCACAGGAGTGTGTGAGCCTGTCTGTGTATACTGGGACAGACCTGAGTGTGTGCACAGGAGTGTGTGAGCCTGTCTGTGTATACTGGGACAGACCTGAGTGTATGCACAGGAGTGTGTGAGCCTCTCTGTGTATACTGAGACAGACCTGAGTGTGTGTGTGTACACAGGAGTGTGTGAGCCTGTCTGTGTATACTGAGACAGACCTGAGTGTGTGTGTGTGTGTGTACACAGGAGTGTGTGAGACTGTCTGTGTATACTGAGACAGACCCAAGTGTGTGCACAGGAGTGTATGAGCCTGTCTGTGTATACTGGGACAGACCTGAGTGTGCGCACAGGAGTGTGTGAGCCTGTCTGTGTATATGGGGACAGACCTGAGTGTGTGCACAGGAGTGTGTGAGCCTGTCTGTGTATACTGGGACAGACCTGAGTGTGTGCACGGGAGTGTGTGAGCCTGTCTGTGTATACTGGGACAGACCTGAGTGTGTGCACAGGAGTGTGTGAGCCTGTCTGTGTATACTGGGACAGACCTGAGTGTATGCACAGGAGTGTGTGAGCCTCTCTGTGTATACTGAAACAGACCTGAGTGTGTGTGTGTACACAGGAGTGTGTGAGCCTGTCTGTGTATACTGAGACAGACCTGAGTGTGTGTGTGTGTGTGTGTGTGTGTGTACACAGGAGTGTGTGAGACTGTCTGTGTATACTGAGACAGACCCAAGTGTGTGCACAGGAGTGTGTGAGCCTGTCTGTGTATACTGGGACAGACCTGAGTGTGCGCACAGGAGTGTGTGAGCTGTCTGTGTATACTAGGACAGACCTGAGCGTGTGTGTACACAGGAGTGTGTGAGCCTGTCTATGTATACTGAGACAGACCTGAGTGTGTGTGTGTGTGTGTGTGTGTGTGTGTGTGTGTACACAGGAGCGTGTGAGCCTGTCTGTGTATGCTGAGACAGACCTGAGTGTGTGTGTGTGTACACAGGAGTGTGTGAGTCTCTCTGTGTACACTGGGACAGACCTAAGGTGACCCATGGTGTGTGTATGGTCTTGTTTTTCTGTCCCTGGCTCTTCCCTGAGGTGGAAAGCTCTTTATCTCTTCTCACTGAGTCAAGGGTATACAGGCCCAGTGGAGGAAGCTCCAGAGGGCCTCTGGTGTCTCAAGGAGGCCTCATTACGAAGCACAACTCCCCTAAGTATGCTGCCCCCTTACTGACTGTGTCAGTGGGAAGGTGCAGGCACACCCAGGTAACCCTTATCTAGTACCATGCCCCTGTCCTGTTTGCCCCTGGGTAGCTTGGAACACACCCACTTCCCCACAAAGCTAATGGGAGCCACCACAGCCCCAGGCAGATCGTGCTAGACAATCAAATATGTCACAGAGTCTGGGTCCCTAAGACCACTTCACTTGAACTCCATTACCCAGAGGAAGGGACTTAGCTGGGTCTGCACCCAAAGCTCTTTGGTGATACCAAGCTGTACCTTTTCTTAAGGCCCTTGCTCTCAGACTTGGAAACCAGATTCTGACACACTGGATTAGCAGACTGAGACCTTCCAGCCTACCTAGCAGACACAGGGATGTGCACTGGAACCCAGAGACCCATATACCCAGGGACAAGGCAGTGTCCTTCATCTAGAACATTTCTCCAGGGAGAGGGTGAGACTTGTGTCCCACCAAGGCAGGACTGTGGCCCATTCGGTGGTAGGAGAAGGCTGCCAGGGCTGCCAGGGCTCCTTCCCAGCAGTGACTCGCGTCTGCCTGACCTGCATGTGGCTGGCAGGCTGCCCAGCACTGCAGCCCAGCTAACGGGAACTGCCGTGAACGAATGAGTCACGCTCCCTGGCTCACCTGGGCCCCCGACTTGTGTGGGCAGTTCCCGCTTGTACCTCAGACTGTGCACACCGTGTGCATGTGCACACGCATCCGTGTCCTGTTGTGCTTATTATCTGTATATGCACGGTGTGTGTGTGTGTGTGTGTGTGTGTGTGTGTGTGTGTGTGTGTGTAATCCAAGGTGGCCCGAGGTGTGTGTGCTGGCGTGAGTGTGTGATTTTGTTCTTGTGTCTGTGCAGCCCTTCTGCTGCAGATTAACCCCTCCTGGCTCCCGCCCTATCTTCCCACCCTAGGAAAGGTGGTGTGCATGCCTCTCTGTCCACCCGGCATGGCCACCACATTGCCAGGAACACTTTCCTCCCTCGGGTCTGCACCAGGCTGGGCTCAGACATCACAGCTTCTGTGGAAACCGACTCTTGGACCTTCCCCTCCCCCACATATGTTCCCTTGTATGAATGTCATCCAAGTAGATCCCGCTGAGATCAGCCCTCTCCTGTCAAGGCCTTACCCAATCCTCTTAGCAACCAGAATGTTCCAGGACCACTGAAGTCTCACCCAACCTCACTGCCCTAATTCAGCTGCGCTTGGTTTACAGAAGAACGCTTCCCCCAAGCTTCGACCTGGAGCTCCTTGGTAGAGCCCCCTCCCCCTCTTAGTCCCAGTCCAAGCAGGCTTTTTCCAGCCCCTGCTCACCACTCACCCTAGGCTGCCAGGAACCTTTCAGGGTCCCTCCCTAACCAGACATCTAGAACTGCCCTGAAGAGGCCCTCATTTGTACCGTCACTGTCCTGCAGCCCACGGGCCATGGCCAGGTCCCCAGTTGCTAGGCTTTCTACAAAAACCATTTAAAGGATAAATCCTGACTTGGGGCTCCAGCTCTGGTCCTGCCCTCCTGGACGGCGCTCTGCCCAGATCCACCCTCTCCAAACTAGCGGCTTCTAGCCTGTCCTTGCATCCGCTGCCCCTCTTTCCTCTTTTGCCCCTGAACCCCATCTTTTTTCTGAGAAGTTCAGGTCGCAAGCAGTCATCTCCCTGGACTAGCGCGCTCGCCCGTCACTTCCCCAAGATGGAGGTAAAGAAGCCCTGGATTCCGGGTGCAGGGATCTGGTGGCTTCTGGAGGAACTTCACGAATCTCTGCTCCAGAAATGTAATCTGGATGAGAGTGGGGGAGGTGTTGGGGGAGGAGAAGGGGGGTGTTGAGGTCAGTTAGGTGTGGGGCGAACCACAGGGGCCTGGGTCCGACGAGGCGGGGCCGTCGTGGGGCGGGGCCGCGGCTGCAGCAACCAATGGGCTGAATGAGACCTGCAGCGCCGCTCGCGTCGCCCCTGCGGAGTGGTCAGCACAGGCTGGGCGGGCCAGGGCGGGGCCGGAGCCAAGGTCTGGAGGTACCCCAAGTGTTAGCTGCAGTTACAGCCCGGCTGCCCGCGGCAGCACCGGGCAGCGAGGCCGTGGGAGCCGCCCTTCTCCTGGCGCATCAGCTCCGGGACCGCGACTGGACGCGCAGGGCCGCCGCCGGCCCGCACCAGTAGCCGCCAAGATGTGTGACTGCTTCCACGTGGTGCTGCCCAACTGGCCCGGAGCCCCCGGCAGCGGTGCGCCTCCTCCCCGCCTGCAGCCCGCTTCCCTCGGGCGGGTGGGCTCTGCGGGGCGTGACGGGGGCGCGCAGTGCGGGACAGGCTGCGCGCGTCAGGAAGGGCAGGAGAGATGGCTAGGGGCTGGAGGGCGGGCGGGTCTCGCGTGCTTTCGGACCTTCCTGGCTCTGTGGGTCTCTGCGTCTCGCTTGTACTTGTGCCTGCCTCACGCTTTTCACCCCACCCTATCTCTTTAGCTCACTTTGTTTCTCGGGTTTCCGTTACTCTGCGTGGCTCCCCCCACGCCGGACTCTCTCTCGTTGTCACTGTCTTTTTCCTTTTCATCGCGATCCTCCTGTAACCCTCTGGGACACTCCCTTGCCCTGTAAGGCGGCTTCGGAGGCAGGTGTGCTTCTTACTGGATGGAACAGGCCCAAGGCGAGCAGGCGTCAGTCCTGGCCTAGGAGACCTGCTGCTAGATCTAGCTTCTGACCTGCTTTTGAGGGACGGTCTTTGACTAGACCAGGACTTAGGCTGGGGCTATCAGGCAATGTGCTGTGCTGTATCCACCGTGTGGATAATATGTATGTGGGTGACAAACTAGGTGTGACTGGGGCAAGGCTGGTTTTGAGGTCTGGGGCCTTCTAAGGGGCCCGAGTAGGGTCCTGTTATACCAGTCAAGGGGAATTGATCCCCCCACCCCCAGGATGGCCAGTGTCCCTCTTTCTAAGCATCTGTGGCACAGTGGGTACCTGGTGCTTTTTACCTGACGGTTCTTACCCTAGCCTGGGCCTACCTCCAGTGTCTTGGAGGGTGGGGTGGGGTAGCAAGAAGCTGTCCTTCAGACTCTAGGTCATTAATGCAGCAGCCTGACCACACCCAGGGCACCTGGCCAGGACATTGGGACAGAGGAGCTGCACTGGTCCAGACTGGACCCCTTTCTGCACTGGTGGAGGCTGGATCCCTCTGCAGTGGTACAGGCTGGACCCTTCTCTTTGGGGATAACAGTTGACGACAGTTTTGACTGTGGGGTGGCTCACGATGCAGAGTGCTATGCAGAGGGGCGGCCCTGCCTGTCATCCTCTGTATCCAGAGTGGAGCTCCCATAGTCTATCCTGAGGCCCCTCTGTCCTGTGTGGATCAAGGTCTGTGATTCTTCCAGGACTGGCTTTTGCTAGCCCAGGGGTTCTCCCGCTGGGACTCTCACACACACAGATGAGAGCCCAAGGGCCCTGACTAGCCCTGCTAGTGGTGGCAGGATGACGGCCCCCATCTTCCTCCTTCCTTGTCGCTGGCCCTGACCCACATCACTACAGACTGGCCTCCCCAGAGGGAGAAAGCCTAGGCACATAGGCCTGCTCTGTCTCCAGTCTGCCTGAGTGGCTTCCTTCACCTTAGGTTCAGGTTAGGGACCACTTTACCCACATCCTGCATCCCGCCCCCACCCCCACCCCGAGGCTGTCCCTCTCCCACTGAAGGATGTTTCTTCCCGCCTTCCCTGATTCGTCTGGAACAGATTCTCCTTGAGTTCACCTGCTCTTAGGGAGAAAGAGCAGTGGCCTCTAGTGCAGCTCTCGTAGGATACTTTTAGGATAAGGGTGTGGAGGGTTCTGCCTAGGCTGTCCTCAATCCTGCACAGGAGGCCCAGGAATATACACATTTCCCACGGACACTCCCTAAGGGTTGAGGAGGAGGACTGGGTTTCAGCCTTTTCCAGCTGTAGTCCACTCCCAACAGGCCAGAGCTGCCAGGCATACCTAGTCTCTTAAGCCCCTGGTGCCCACCCCTGGCAATCTGCCACCACCTACAGCCAGGGGGCAGAGCCCCCACTGTCTCAGTCACTTTGCGCAGAGGTTGCCCCCTGGTGGCTGTTCTGGGAATGTACCTATACAGGATTGGGTGAGGGTGGGGTGGGGTGGGGTGGGGTGGGGTGCAGCAGTATAGGGTTACACCCAACCCAGGAATGCCCAAGTACCTCTACCCACTGTGAGATGGAGGCCTCCTGATTGACACATTTGCCCCCATAGATGCTGGGTGTCATACCCCTCAGGGTGGGTTTCTTCCCAGAGACAGAGCTGAATCCCAGACAGTGACAGGGAATCATGGTCTCAAAGCTGTGGCCCCTGTGCTGCACCTGCATGAACCTGGCACAGCCCAGGCACTAACCACCAACACGCTTCAAGAAAATACTGCTGGATCTGGGGCGTCCCTAGATGCCGTGACATCATGAGGGGGCTTCTGGAAGTTCTTTCTTTGGGGTTGGGGGCCAGGGTGTGACTTGATCTGTTCTCCCAAAGAGTATAGGGTCAGGGCAACTGTTTAGGTGTCTAGCTTTGGGGTTGGGGTGTAGGTATAGACCTGACATTTGTGCCTAGGAGTGCCTGGGCTGCCATTCAGAGAGAGGAAGGGGGGAGAGGGAGAGGGAGGGGGAGGGGGAGAGAGAAGGGGAGGGGGAGGGGTAGAGGGAAGGGGAGAGGGAGGGGGAGGGGAAGAGGGGGGTAGAGGGAGGGGGAGGGGAAGAGAGGGGTAGAGGGAGGGGGAGGGGAAGAGAGGGGTAGAGGGAGGGGGAGAGAGGAGGGGAGAGGGAGGGGAAGGGGGGGAGAGGGAGAGGAGATGTACCCCAGTGAGGACACATGCTCTGCTCTGACATCTTCTGGGCAGGGTTGCCCACACTGGTGGGAATCTATGTTCCTTTTCTGAAGATGGGGCCCTGAAGCAGGAGCAGAGATGCCGAGCACAGTGAGACTCTCTAGGCATCCAGCCGAGACACAGGCCCTATTCCTTGAGAGATGGTAGGCGGTTCTGAAAGGTACTAGCTCTGTCCTGCGCTACCAGGCAGGACACAGAAGGGGCTGGGCTCCGGTGGCCCCTCCTCCACTTGGATAGATCCGTGGTGGGACAGGCACTGGGGAGGAAGCAATGGGTGGTCATCTGGGATCACTTCCTACTGGAGTGGAGTGAGAGAAAAAGCAGATGTTGGGGGCTCTCTCTCTCTCTCTCTCTCTCTCTCATGCTCTCTCTCTGTCTCTTGCTGTTTCTCACACACACTCTCTCACGCTCTCTGTCTCTTGCTCTCTCTCTCATGCTCTCTCTCTCTGTCTCTTGCTCTCTCTCTCTCACACACATACTCTCTCTCACGCTCTCTGTCTCTCTCTCTCTCTCTCTGTCTCTTGCTCTCTCACACACACACTCTCACACTCTCTGTCTCTCTCTCTCTGTCTCTTGCTCTCTCTCTCACACACACTCTCTCTCACACTCTCTGTCTCTCTCTCTCTGTCTCCTGCTCTCTCTCTCACACACACTCTCTCACACTCTCTGTCTCTCTCTCTCTGTCTCTCTGTCTCTTGCTCTCTCTCTCTCGCTCTCTCATGTTCGCTGTGTCTGTCTGTCTGTCTGTCTGTCTGTCTGTCTGTCTGTCTTCGAGACAGGGTTTCTCTGCATAGCCTTGGCTGTTCTGGACCTTGTTCTGTAGACCAGGCTGAACTTGAATTCAGAGCCCGCCCGCCCCCCCCCCACCTCTGCTAGGATTACAGAACTGGGATTAAAGGTGCACATCTCCACTGCCCAGTAAGGCTCTTTATTTAGGTGGCTTGGGTGACAGAACTGGGCTTCATTCTGCTCCCGAAAGGCGCAGGCTATATCTGCTGTTATCAGCCAAGAAAGGGATGGTTTGGGCCTGAGAGTAGACAGGAAGATGGAGCCGGCAGATCCTCTGTCTTCCCAACCTCCTGGGCCCTGGTGGCTGTGCCCACCTCCACCTGGGCTGCGCCTGTGGTGGGAAGGCCTAGTTGTTGCCCCTGCTGAGAGCATTTTACTCCAGCCCTCTGCGACCACGCCCTTTACTGAAGATGTTTGTGTTTCAGGTGCAGCTGGGCTCGGCTTGGCTAGGGAGGAGAGGCTCTAGCCTGGCACAGAGAATGAGACTCTTATCTACCTGGGCATCACTGCCACCCAGAAGGAGGCAGATCCTGCACTCAGGGATGGTGTCATGTGGGAGAGATACCCACTCATCTCTGCCTGTCACTTAGTGGTACCCAAGGGCCGGCACCACTATACCTGAGAGGTCCCAAAACTTTGGGGAGGGAGCAGACAGTGGCCTGGAAACATGGAGGAGCCACTGAGGGCTCAACATGCATGAGGAGGGAGACTACAGGCAACAGTAACTATGTTCGCCAGGCTGGGTCTGGGTAGGGGGCAGGGGCTGGGGAAATGGAGTTGGGACAGAGGGAAGGATATGTCTGTGGGCTCAGGGAGGCTTAGAGTGGACCAGAGTCATCAGTGGAAGCATTGAACTCCCAATTTTGAACCCCACTCTAAGGGAAGCTGCTGTCTTGTGAAGGACATTTCTCTAGTGGCCCTGCCTTCCTGTTCTCTGCCTCTGGGCTTCCCTTTATTTTTTCTTTTTTTGGAAGCCACAGGCCGAGGGAGCCAAGGCCTGCGTTGCCGGGATAAATATTTAATAGTCAGAAGCACTTTCTCAGACGGAAAATTGGATCTGGGCCCAGGAGACCTGGGGCGGGAGGCCGTGCTCCCCACTCCCCACACCCCACTCCCCACACATGGCAGAGACACTTCCAGCCTCTCCTGCCACTGGCTGCCGAGCTCCTCCCTGGCCCTCCCGGGCCAGCACACTGCAGCACACACCTGGCCCCAAGCTGTACACGTGAGACTAGAGGACGGAGCTGAGGCCCCTCTCCAGGGTCCTGGCTGTGGACTTAGTCCTTTTACCCCAACGGTGGGCAGAGTGGCTGTGTGCTGTGAGGCAGCCTGGGAAGGGACCTCAGGCCACTTTCTCTCAGTACAGTGCAGGCAGCAAACACCTCGGGTCCTCACCTGTACCCTAGCCTCCTGTGCTCAGCTTGTCACCTGCCCCTTAGGGGCTGCCCCCGCACGCACTGGAATTTGCAAGTGCAGATGACTCAGCCCCTCCCAGTGGAGTCTGGGCCCCTGCTTGCAGCACAGTGGAGGTTAGAGCAGAAGCCAGCAGCAGGCATTGCGCTCCAGTTGCCCTGTCCCTCCCCATGCCTTCTTGGATCCCCCCGTGGCCCATGTTTCCTGAGAGCTGGACCCTCTGTGGGAGGAAGAAGGGCAGCCTATCACAGACGCCTGGCTGCCAGCCCACTATTGGGTGGCTCCTTCATTGGCAGGCCTTGCTAGAGGGTGGGCGGGTGGCAGCAGCACCCAGGCCGTGCTGTGACACATCCACTGGGAATGCCCTCGGCTGAGTCACTAGCAGCTGCCCCCCCCACCAGCCCCACCCGGTCTCGTCACTGCCAAGTTCCCATGTTGTCAAAGAGCTGGGCTGGGGTCCTGGCAGCTCTCAGCAGACTTGCCTGTGCAGTGGGCGTCACTTGACACATCCAGACACCTGCGTCTGTGACTCAGCAGATGTCTACTGCCTTCCACAGACCCAACCTGACCACTGGGCTCTGCTATGGGGAATCAGGGACCGATCAGGGTGTGTGGGCGTCCTTAGGATCCGAGGTAGGCAAAGCCTGCTGAGAGTCCAGTGAGCCCCTCTGGGTTGGATATGGGCAAGGGGCAGCTCGTGAGGTCCCCTAGAATCACCGTTCCGACTCTTCCTTCCTCACCGGACCCAAGCCCTGTCACCTCTGAGCCATCCAAACTGTGCAGTAGTGCAGTGCGGTGCAGTGCACCTCAGCTGGGAGCTTGGGGGTGGAGGCAGCAATGGTGGCGCTTTTTTTGTGTGGCAGAACCTGTGTAAGGGGATCATGACCTGCTCAGGTAGAGAAGATGATTCTGCCACCCAGCCTCAGGTCCCTTTGCAGGGGGCGGGGGGGGGGGGACCCTGAGGGACTCTCCTTCTGGCTACAGTGAGGTGGGACCCTGAATAAGGCTATTGCTGTGGTGGTGATCACAGATCCTCAGGTGGGTGGGGCAAGGGTCAGAAGAAGGGGGGAGTCAGAAGACACTGTGCTGTGGATGGACGGATGGACGAATGGATGGACGGATGGACGGGCAGGCTCAGGAGAACCCAGCGGCAGCAGGGAGCTACTCCAGGATAGCATTCTCCCCCCACTCCAGCTCCAGCCCCAGCTTGCAGCTCCCCTCTGACTCAGTCAGCCCTGCTCCACCCAAAGCTGACAGTTCTGTTTGGTGTCAGGCAGTAAACAGAGTCCCAGGTGAGAGCTGCCTTGGAGTGGGGCCCGAGCAGGAGGTGGGGAGCGGACCTAGCCAGCTTTCTTGTGCCCTGTAAATAGAGTTGTTTTCTACATCCGTGACTGTTAGGTTTTCAGGGCAAGGTTGGGGACGGAAGCCTGTCTGGACTGAGGCTATCCCTGAAGCCTCTTTGCCCATTTGCCCACCAGTGACCCCTGCCTTCTTGGAGCCCCCGTCCTTGGGGTTCTCTGAGGGGGTTCCCACCTCAGGCTTGACTTCTTGACCTCAGTTGAGGGCCTCGCTTACCACTTCCAGTAGCTCTCATTTCTGGGCCGGTACGCTGATCTGGGATCTGCTGTGTTTCGCAGGACTGACCTTATTGGCCGTTCCCTGTCCTCGCCCCCTTAGCTGTGTGAGCCTACTGCAGCCTGTCCGCAGGTGCAGGTGCCCACAGCCAGCCCTGGGGTCCCAACAGAGCAGCCGCTAGCACATCCAGCGGCTCCTGCCTAGACCTGCGGGGCCGAGAGTGGAGCTGGTGCGAGGTGAGAGGACACAGAGCTCAGCAATGGGAGACTGGGGAACTGAAGCCCGAGGATGTAGGTTTCTCAGCCACCACTAATCAATCCCTAAATAGTAGGGGTCGAGGTGAAGTACCAATGCCAGTTTTGAGGTCCAGCTACACCTGTTTTATGCAGTGCCCCTCATCCCAGCTCAGGTTCAGGAGATGTCATTTGCCAGAGGGCTAGGAAGGTGTTGTGTTGGTTGAATAGGGTGTGTGTGTGTGTGTGTGTGTGTGTGTGTGTGTGTGTGTGTGTGTGTATTTTAAAGACAGGATCTCACTGTGTAGCTCTGCCTGTTCCAGGACTTGCTATGTGAACCAGGCTACTCTCAAAACTCACAGAGATCATCCTGTCTCTGTCTCCCAGGTGTGAACCACCGTGCCCAGCCCCTCGCCCTTTCTAGAATCCCCAGCCGCCACAGGGAAGCTGGGACCCAAGGCTTGAGAATGGGAAAACCTGCTTCCTATCTGTGTATCCACACAACAGGCGGCTGCTTACACAGTAACTGGCTGGGGTAGTGGTTGTGAGTCAGACAGCAGGCGTTTCCTTTTCAGGTCAGCTGCCTGGGCTGGTGGGGGTTGGGAGGCTGGGGTGGGGTCCCTGGCTCCCAGAGATGGAAGGGAGCCTGTGAGGGGAACCGGCCACTCCCTCTGGTAGGGTGTGTGTGTGTGTGTGTGTGTGTGTGTGTTGAGGAGTGTGTGTGTGGGGGGTGTTGGCCGGGCTTTTAGCCTGGCTGAAGACATGGGAGGAGGGACAGTGAGGGGAGGGGCTGCGGAGGGGAGGAACTGATGGGAGGCAACGGGCCCAGGATCTCTTGAGTTTGGGAACAGTGTCCTTTTCGGAGAAGTGGCTGCACCCTGTCCACTTCTGGGCTCAGCCCTGCAGCGCCTGCCCCTCTCACCACTCAGCAGGTCAGAGGGGCCGGATGGGCAGCCAGCAAGGGAGGCCGGAGGGGCAGAGCTGGGCTGGGCACCTTCCTTCTGTTCTGCTTCCTGCTGCTGTTGAAGGACAGGGGTGTCCGTTCTTTGTGGCTCCAACTAACTTGTGCCAGGGCCAGCCAGGCTGGGTTGGGAAAACACTAGCAAGGAGCGTGGACCCCAGACAGCTCGGAACTAAGAAGGCCTGGAGCAGTACCTCCCATTTGCACTGCAGGCTGTGGGCTGCCACAGAGCTCCCAGTGCCCGAGCCCTGCCCTGTCTGCTGTAGGTAGTAGCTTTTGTTTGGAGAGAGCCTAAGTTGTGAGGGACACTGGTGCCAAAGGGACCAAATAGCTATTTTAGTAGCAGGACCCAGAACTGCAAGGTTGGGTCTTGTGACCTAGGGAGGGGTCCTCAGATTTGGTCCGTTGATCTGGTTTGATGTACAGAAGCCTGGTGTGGCTGTAGCAGCTGGCTCAGACGAGAGCTGACTTGCTTCCTGGGGATACCCAAGGTGGGACTGGAGTTGTGGACTGCCCACATTGGGTCACACCGTCCCTGGTGTTCATAATTTTGTCCTTTTACTCAACAGATCAGGGTGGCTGGTCTATTCTTGGATGGTTGAGGGTGGCCATTCCTGTTGGCTTCTGAGAAGAATTGCTCATTGCCATTTTATTTTGATTTCTGAGGCAGGTTCTTTCTCAATAGCCCACACCGGCCGGTTTGGGACTCACTGTGCAGCTCTGACTGGCCTTGAGTTTCCTGGTCATCTTGGCTCTGCCTCCTGAGTGCCGGGATTAATGGCCACATTAATGGCCTTGCCAGGAGTTTTGACCAGTTCAGTTTCTTTTCCTTCCTTAGCCATGTCTTGTACTAGCGTTTATTGTATGCCAAACTTCCTCCAAGTCCTTGGGAGATACAGAGGCAGCTACAGGACAGCCTCACTGCCCCTGCGGCTGCCTGGGGGTGGGGGAGGGGGCACAGAGCAGTCTGTGAAATGTCCGACCCGGGAGAGGGCCTGGGCGCAGGGAGAAGCGGTGAGCTGAGGCAGGGGGAGAGAGAGGTCTTGCATAGGTGATTCCGCGGAGCTTGTTTTGGGAGAGAAAAATGTGAACATTCTCCTGGGCATGGCTGGCCTACGTGGGGAAGAGTTCTGGCCCTGACCAGAGAGGCCATTCAGAGCTGGCTTTCTTCCTAGTCTCAGACTTATCTCCATCTGTTGGGGGATGGAGTGGGCAGGCCCGCCGCTGCCTGGGGTGTTGCTCCACAAGGTCTGAAGGTCTCATGACAGTCATCCCAGCTTAGCACTTGCTTTGTGAAGTTCCAGGACGGGGCGTGGCCTGAAAACACGCAAGGTGGGGTGCATGTGAGTCCACGAAGGCTCAAAGATCCCAATGTGGAAGCAGAGGCCTTCCCAGTGTGAGCCTGCCCGGGACCCCAACTGCTCCTGCCTCACATTGGGCTGTCACTGGAAGCTCAGAGGAGCACCCCTGACCAGACACATGTGTATACTTGTCCTGGGCTCCCGGACAGCTGCAGATCTCTCAGCCAGTGTTCTAAGGATGTCACTGCCCTGGTAACATGCAAATGTGCCCAGCGCACCAGGCCCCACCTGAAGTCAAAGCAGTCTGAATGCAAACTCTAGTTTTGTTTAAGCGAATGACCTACCTTGCCTCTGTGGCCCGGCTGATGGTCCTCAACAGAGAGGTAACCATGGATCGTAGGGGCAGCACGCCCCTCTGTGTAGCCCCGGCCTACCTCTCTTACTCTACACCAGGCTGACATGTTTGCCTTTACCATAAAATAGCCCAGTTCCTGGAACTCCAACTTCTCCAAACCAGGGGTCTCCACCATGGCACCCCCCACTGTACCCCTGCCCAGCCCCATCATACCCTGAGTGCAGGTTTGTGCCTGTAGGAGTGCGGTGCTAGTGACAATGTTTGGGACTGAGCGAAGGGTTTGAGATGTTGAGGAGGGAATCAGGGAATTTGGGGGAAGATCAGGTGACAATAACCAGACCTGCTAGGCTCAGCTCAGGTGTGTTCCCATTTCCTCCCCTATAAAACAGGGCTTTTGTGACTGTCAACAACCTGTGTCATTATCAAGGTGGCGGCCTTCACAGCTGGGCTGTTCACAGAGCTACCTTTGAGAGACGTATGTGGGTAGACAGTTAAGGAACTGCCCTGTCCCTCAGGCCTGGGCGTCGTGTTCTAGGTGGGTGGGGCTGGGCACTCAGGCTTCTGTGCTTCCCACTGCTGGTGGAGGGTAGGCAGTCTCCATTCTGCAGCCAGGAGGGTTTCCACTGGCCTCTTTGTGCATTCTTGGACAGGGGTGGGGTAGGGACGGGTGGTCTCCTGCTAGCCCCTGGAGTGCAGCCTGGTGGCAAAGTCCATAGCCCTGAGCAGGACCATTGCTCTCATCCTTACAAGGAAAGGAGAGCCGTGTGGGTAGGATCGTAGGATCGTAGGATCGTGCTTACAGAAGCTTGCTGAGCCTGAGAAGGGGCCTGAACCCCAGGCGGCAGGGCCAGGGCTGATCTGCATCTTGTGCCCTTCCCTCCCTCCCCTCTTAGACTCCCAACATGGAGCGTGTCTTACTTCCCGGCTCTCAACACCTTTCCTCAGGGGCTTTGACACCCACGAGACTCCCCTGAAACAAATTTAGAATATAGTTTCTCAGGGGTAGGTCACTACCTGGCCGAGGGGGGGTGTCTTTCATTTGAACCCCAACCTGACCCAGTACTAAGCTTGGGACCTGCTCAAAGCTCCAGCCTTAGGCAGGGAGACACAAAGACATAGGTTTACCTACCCTCGCCTGGCTTCCAGGAAGAGGAACCGACCCAGGAGCCTCTTTCCACATCCCCTGCCCTGTCCCCTTCCCTCTCCATCCCTGAAGTCAATATGTGTCTAGGGCAAAGTGAATTCTGTGAGGTATGCTGGGAGCCCCAGCATTGGTGAGGTGCATGGACAGAGACTGGGAGGTGGTGATGATGGAGCCCGATGGTTGACTAACTTCTCCCACCAGGTTATGAGGTGGTGGCCTGTGGGATATGCACATGGGGTTCCGGGGATATTTCATTTTTGGGTATTATCTTGCCTAAGGTCAGTTTTATGAATGGGGAAATCGAGACTCTGGCTTTGCTGAGGTCCTGGAGTCCATGGGAGAGGATGCGAGCCAATAGCCCTTCTTTGGGCCTCCCCACCCCTCTCGGGAGGACCAACCCCCAAAGCTCCATCCCTAGCCCTCTAAGGACCACTTTGCAGTAGAACAACAGCAAGGGAGGCACGAGGAGTTCTAATAGGCACGATCCAGGGGTGCTTCTGGGGACAGGCTTGTCAGGACCCTCAGGGAGGCCTTTGTGCACACCGTGGGAAACCCAGGATCAGAGAGGAGGCAGACAGTATGTTGGCCAGAGCACAGTAGCTGCGACCCTAATCCGGCTAGATCTGGAACTCCTTATCCCTGTCGGGGAGTCACTAAGGCCAGTGTGCGGGTCTGAATACTGACAGAGACAGTCTGCATGACAGGGACTCCACCCCTCAGGACAGCCATGGGTCTGTTTATCTCCAGCATTGATTCCCTTGTGGCAGAGTCCCTGGAGTCCAGGCCCAGCCAAGGTGCAGGGTCTATCAGGACTGTTCTTTCTCTGAATATTTAGGAACTTTAGGCTGGAGTTCTATTGGTGGTGGGGGGGGGAAGCTTTGTTTGTTTCTTCTAAGGCCCAATAAAACTTTATTTACAAAGGCAGGCAGTGGGAGAGGTGAGGTCGCCCACTCACTGCCTTTCAGTCTTTTGGCACAGAGAAGGTATCTTGACTTAGATCATTTAGAAAATGTGTAGGGTGCTGGACATGGTGGCACACACCTTTAATCCCAGCCCTTGGGAGGCAGAGGCAAGTGGATCTCCTGAGCTGCCAGGGTACATAGTGAAACCCTGTCTCAAAACAAAAACAAGGGACTGGAGAGATGGCTCAACAGTTAAGAGCACTGACTGCTCCTCCAGAGGTCCTGAGTTCAAGTCCCAGCAACCACATGGTGGCTCGAAACCATCTGTAACGGGATCCAATGCCCTCTTCTGGTGTGTCTGAAGACAGCTACAGTGTACTCATACACATAAAATGAGTAAATAAATCTTGAAAGAAAGGAAGAAAGAAAGAAAGCGGTAGGACAGTGACCAGCGACGAGCACACGTTGCTGGGAGAGCACAGCATGCTGGGAACGATAATGACACGCTGGTGCCTGTTAGCCATGTAGCTGCAGGGCCACCGGGTAGGCAGCAATAGTCCGGGTAGTTACCAGCAGACTGTTTTCCAAATTGGTCACCCTAGGTCGCCTCAGCCTAGGATGGGACAGGAATTCCGGATGCCACAGCTTCCCCTCCTGCAGCACAGCCAGGCCTTCTCATTTCAGCCCCTCCGCTGGGAACAGCACGACGCCTCACGTGCTGGGCACACATCGTGCTAAGCACACGTTGGCTTGACAGATGTATGTCCTATGTGCGCGCCCTCTTTTCTCCTTATCCCCCTCTCCTGGGTAGCACCTGCTTCTCGCCTCGCTCACTCGATGGCCCTCACTCGATGGCGGTGCTCACTCCCTCGATGGAGAAGCACCATTTACACACAACCTGGAACCTCAGCCCATGTATCTCGTCCAGCACAAGATGGAGGAGGGCTTAGCTAGTGCAGTGGAAACCGTCTCAGGTTGCAGTCATCTGGGAGGAGAGAGCTGCAGTCAGGCTTTCTGTCCACTCTGTCCACATTTGCACACAGACCAGCGGAAGGGTTCACCAGTTCCTGTGTCTGAGCATTAATACACACCCACTCAGGACTTCATCTGCTCCTTACACACCCGGGGATTCTGAGGCTCCCACACTGGGGATTGGATTTGGATTCAGGTACTCACACTTGGAAGGCACGTGTTTGCCAACTGAAGCATTCTCTCTCTCTCTCTCTCTCTCTCTTTCTCAGTGTGTGTGTGTGTGTGTGTGTGTGTGTGTGTGTGTGTGTGTATGGGTTTAATGGTTGTCTTTGTACCATTAATTAATTAATTAATTATTATTAATTAATTATTATTAATAAAGCACACCTTTATTTTTGCCAATATTTGAAAGATTACTTACTGGGTAGGAAGTTCTTGACTGAAACCTCTTTTCTTTTCAATCTTTGCAAATACTGTTGCATTTTCTTCTGATTTGCATATGTATGTATGTATGTATGTATGTATGTATGTATGTATTTATTTATTTATTTATTTGAGACAAGGTTTCTGTGTATTCCTACCTGTCCTGGAATTCATTCCGTAAATCAGGCTGGCCTCGAACTCACAGAGATCTGCCTGCTTCTCCCTCCCAAGTGCTAGGATTAAAGGTGTGTGCTACTACCACCTGGATTCTATTCTATTCTATTTATTTATTTATTTATTTATTTATGAGACAAGGTCTCATAATGTAGTTCTGGGTAGACTAGAATTTACTACGTAGACTAGTCTGTCCTTGAACTCACAGAGACCTTTCTGCATCTACCTCTGGATCTCTGGGATTAAAAGTGTGCACAACCACACTCTGATTTCTCTTTATTGTTTTTGCTTTGAGTCATGGTCTTGCTGTGTTGCCTAGACTTGGATTTGCTCTCTTTCTGCCTCAGTCTCTGGAGTAGCTGGGATCTCAAGCATGCATCTGCAAACCTGGATTTAAAATATTTCTCTTTTATATTAAAATAGTGTGTGTGTGTGAGCGTGTGAGTGAGTGTGTGTATGTGAGAGAGTGTGTGTGAGTGTGTATGTGTGTGAGTGAGTATATATGAGAGTGTGAATGAGTGTGTGTGTGAGTGTATGTGTGTGTGAGTGTGTGTATGTGAGAGAGTGTGTGCGAGTGTGAGTATGTGTGAGTGTGAGTGTGTGAGTATGTGTGAGTCTGTGTGTGTCTGTGTGTGTGAGTGTGTGTGAGTCTGTGTGAGTGAGTCTGTGTGTGTGTGTGAGTGTGTATGAGTATGTGAGAGAGTGTGTGTGAGTGTGTGCGAGTGTGTGTCTATGTGTGATTGTGAGTGTGTATGTGTGAGTGAGTCTGTGTGCAAGTGTGTGTCTATGTGTGCGTGTGAGTCTGTGTGTGTGAGACTGTGTGTGAGTGAGAGTGTGTGTGTGTGAGTGTGTATGAGTATGTGAGAGAGTGTGTGAGTGAGAGTGTGTGTGAGTGAGAGTGTGTGTGAGTGAGAGTGTGTATGTGAGTGTGTATGAGTATGTGAGAGAGTGTGTGAGTGTGTGCGAGTGTGTCTATGTGTGAGTGTGAGTCTGTGTGTGTGACTCTGTGTGTGAGTGAGTGTGTGAGTATGAGTGAGAGTGTGTGTGTGAGTGTGTGTGTGTACACACAGGTGTCCATACTATGCAGCTCATGTGGAGATAGTTCTCTCCGCCCATCACACAGGTCCCAGGTTTTGAGCTCAGGTTGTCAAGCGCCTTTACCTGCTAACACATCTGTCTCACCAGGCCTGCCGGGTTCCTTCCATGTTTCTTCAGCTGCCCTTTTCTCAGACGGGAAGGGCTGCCCAGCGGGTTACTGGGGCTTTCTGCTCTGCTCCTTTCTCTTCTGCTCCTTTCTCTTCAGTGTTTCCTCATGTGTTCTTCAAACGTGTATGAGATCCAGTTTGAAGTGTTTACCTCAGACTCCTCCAATCTACTGTGGAGTCCCTCTAGGACACACTCCTCTCCAGGATTTTCACAATTTTGACTTTAAAAACTCAGGGTTGGATTTATTTATTTTTATGTAACATGTGGTAAATTATATCCCAGGCTGGCCTGAAAATATCCTTGAACTCCCAATCCTCCTGCCTCTGCCTCCCAAGTGCTGGGATTACAGGTGTGCGCCACCACGCTGGGCTTTGCAGTCCTAGAGATCGAACCAACGGCTTTGTGCAGGGCAGGCAAACAGTCTAACAATGTAGCTACATTCCTATCCGTCATACGTTCTCTTTCTTTATGAGAACCTCCCATCCGTCTTTTAACTCTATGCATGGGGTTTCCGTCAGTGTTTTAAACAATGTGTAGGTGGCTAGTTGCCTTTGAGTCTGTGTTAAGTGCACCATCTGTGGACTCTTGGAGACACCTTCCGTCGCTTGCCTTGCTCAGTAGTGTGAACCTCCGCCACCTCCCTGTTTCTTTTCACTGCCTGCGATTTCCGGGTAGATGCTGGACATTTAGGAGAACACATTGCAGCAACTCCGGGTGTTGATTTCAGGCTCAGGGTAGTTCCTGCTTGTGGCTCCTCACTGGACTAGATCTGCAAACCTATAGATTTTAAGCCCCAGACACCACCCCGTGGCCCCTACAGCTGCTCCTACCCTGTCCCACTCAGCATCTCTGGATCTCACCTCGGGCCCGGCTCACCCTTGCACAACCCACGTGCGCCCGAGAGCCTGCTGCCCTGGTGCCCGCTGACAGCTCTTCTCTCTGCAGTGTCCGGTCGACAGCTGCAGCAGCCGGAGCCAGAGGCTGAGACGGAAGACGACTACTCTGTGAGTGTGGCCCTTAGAGGACACCCATCCTCTTCAGCCCCTCTCCATCTCCCCCCAGGCTGGAGAGCTGCCAATTAGAGGTAACTTCATTCTCTTCTGCCAGGTGACTGAAGGGCCTGCGGGTGAGATCATTCGGCCAAGGCCACAGGGGTCCTCACCTGTTTATGAGTACCCAGCTGAAGGTGTTGGCTTTGGAGGCCAGGTAAGGCGCTGGGCAGAGCTGTGGGCAGAAGGAAGGCTCAGCTATGGCCCGCAGACATCGCTCTCCCTGTTCACTCATGTCTCTTCAGCCTGCCTACCCCGCCTGGTGCATGTGTCTACTCTTCCCCTCGCCTCCAGTGTCCCTCTGTTAAGGTGGGGACACCTGCAGCTCGTGTGTGTGTGTGTGTGTGTGTGTGTGTGTGTGTGTGAGAGAGAGAGAGAGAGAGAGAGAGAGAGAGAGATAGAGAGAGAGATAGATAGATAGATAGATAGATAGATAGATAGATAGATAGATAGATAGAGACCCTGAGAAGCCATGTGTGGCGGGGACACGCACCTTAATGGCACAGGCACATACATGTACATTCCTACCGTCTTGGAGAGGAGACTGTAGGCTTCCTTGTGAGAGAGCCTTGGCAGTGGTCAGAAGAGAGCTGTCTATTCTAAAGGACTCGTTTTACAGTTTGAAAATCTTCCCCACCCTAAAATACTTCCAGTTTCTGCAAGGTGGGGGTGTGCCTGTTCCTCAGTAAGGAAATGGGGGGTTGAGAGTTGCCCTTCTCAGTTAGGTCCCTGGGTACTCAGCACCCCTGTATACTCTGTACCCTCAGAGTTCCTATACTCCCATATGCTGGGCTTTTCTGCCTGGGGCCTCCCTGGTACTCCTGGCTCCTTCGCAGAGTAAGTGACTCCCACCCTCTTGACTTCAGGAAAACAGCCAGGGCAGGCACAGCTCCTCCGGCAGACGAAGATCCTGGTGGAAACGGGATTCAGGGGAATCCGCAGCCTTCACTAGCATGAGTCATCCGGAGGTAGGTGCCTTGGCAGTGTGGCATCAGGGAAACCATCCTTTAGGGGCTTCGGTCCTAGGAGATGGACATAGGGGGATACTCTTGTGGCCTGGAGTGGGACAGATGCAGAGGCTAGTCTCCAATCTGACAAACATATTTTCAGTTATACCTCAATGTGCAGTGGACAACACCTCAGAAAATGGTACCCAGGCTATGGTGAGGAGATGTGAGGGGTTCGGTGGGTACCCACCAAGGGGCACTTTGCCTCTGTGCTTTTCTGGATAGCCTTAGTTTGACTGACACAGGGGCTGTCATCCTCTGAAGGATCAGGTGGACTGCAGAGTTTCCTGTGTATTGCCCAGGGTTTATGTCTCTCTGGGGATGCAGAACAGGTGTGTTTTGCAGGCTGGATGCTTCACATACTTGTAACAAACCAATGAGGGATGAGCAGAAGGAAGGTTGGCAAGAGCCTCTCCCCTGGGGACTTGGCTGCCTAGACTGGGCTGTCCCCGGTGGAGACAAAGTGAGACGATTCCACTTGAGGCTTCCTGTAGCTGGGCGTTGTCCAAATCCCAGACATAGTAGCCTGGCCCACATGGCTGGTGCCCCAACCTTTACCCAGTCAGCACAGAGCACCATCCTTGGGAGATACTGGCCCCAACAATAATGCCCACACGAGATAGGCAAGCCGTCATCATGCCCTTGATGCTCTTCTCCTCCAGTCTGTGCAGGAGTCGACAGCGGTGACAATGAAAACTGACGTGGAGTCAGGAGTCAGTGGCTACAGCGTCACAGGTGGAGGGGATCAGGGGATCTTTGTCACGCAAGTACTGAAGGACTCCTCAGCTGCAAAGCTGTTCAACCTGAGAGAAGGTACCACAACTGTCCTATCTCTGTGTTCCATCCTCAGCACCAGGATGGGAGGGGGAAGCAGAAACCTGAAGGTGGGGGGCTCAGGGTGGCCTTTGGTCTTTGCTCACCCACTTCAGGCTGAGAAGGCACGCTGTGCCCTGTTTTTTGGCCAGCTGTTTGAGGAGCAGTAGGGGAGCTAACAAATGCCAATATGCAGCCCCCGGGGGATTTACCCTGTCCTACGGTGCCTGGGGCATTGAGCCTGGTTGCTTCTGTTTCTTTCAGGAGATCAGCTGCTTAGTGCGACCATATTCTTTGACCATATGAAGTATGAGGATGCTCTTAAAATCCTTCAGTACTCAGAACCGTACAAAGTTCAGTTCAGAATCAAACGGAAACTCTCATCCAGTAGGGGACAGGAAGAGGCTGTTCAGCATACCCAGCAGGGCCTGAAAGGCCAGGAAAAGGTAAGGTCCAGGCCAGTGAGATCCATGACGGGTCTGGTTACGCTAGAGATCTCTTTCCTGAGAAGTATCTCTGCCATGAACTACTGTTCCCAAACAACCAACTACTTCCTTTCTGTTTCAGGACAAGGACATTGCTGATGGATGCTTGGAGACCCCTACAAAAACTCTAGAAGAAGCTGGAGACCGTGAAAGGCTTATTTCTAAGTCCCGGGATGGCCGTCATAGGCGACCCCAGGACAGATTTTCCTGGCCAAAATTTCAAGCCTTAAGGAGCAAGCAGAGGGCCGGACCCAGACGCTCACACAGTTCCTCAGAAGCCTCAGAGCACAGGGGCACACGAGATGTGTCCCCCACAAGCACAGACACAGAGGTCCAGAGGACAGCCGACAGACAGGAACAGAATATGGGGACAGGTAGGCGACGACGGAGATTCCTGAACTTGAGGTTTGGAATGACCTCAGGACAGAGCCCGGCTACAAGGGAACAAAAAGGCAGAGAGTCCAAGGACGGGAGAGATGAGACTGGAGTGCTGGGAGAGTGCCCACCGCAGGAGAATGAAACAAATGACTCAGTGGGAGCTGTTGAGGGACAAAAGAAGGAGAAGAAAGAGACAACTGAGTCCATGTCCACTCAAATTAGGCAACTGACAATGAGGGACAATTGTACCAATTTGGAAAAAGAAGTCTCCAGAAAAATGGAATTAAAGACAGACGGACATCATCGAAAGAAAAAGCAGCCAAGGAAACAAGAAAAGGAGACGAAACTTATCCAACTTCACAGAGACCCAACACCAGGAAAGGGGTGGGAAGACAGTGTGGAGGAAGTAGAAAGATTGGGAATTGGCATTGCAAGATTGTCTCTGAAAGACACATCTGATCAAAACATAGAGGTAGAGACCCAGGCACCCAGTGCCAAGCTGGAAGTCAACCTGGACCTGGCCGACAAGGACATGGCCGAAAAAGACAGCAAGTTCAAGGTGCCCAAGTTCAGGATGCCCTCGTTTGGCGTGTCCGCACCTGGAAAGTCCATTGCGGAGGCCTCCCTGGAGGTGGGCGCACCCAAGAGAGACGTGGACGTGGCCCTGCCCAACGCACAGGACAACCTGAAGAACCCTGACCTCAGTGTTCAACTGCCGTCCGCCGATTTGGAGCTCAAGACCGATCAGTTGGGTGGGAAGCTGATAGAGAGACAGCTGCCCGAGGGAGAGATGCCCGCACAGGCTGCTGCTGGAACCGGCCTGAAGGGTCACCTGCCCAAGGTGCAGATGCCCAGCCTGAAGATACCCAAGGTGGAACTCAAGGGGCCCCATGTGGACCTGAAGGGCCCCAAAGTGGACGTGAAGGGCCAAAAGGGAGAGGTGAGCGCCCCCAACCTGGAGGTGTCTGTACCCCCCGGCGAGGTGGACATCCAGGCACCCGGTGCCAAGTTGGAAGGCGACCTGGGCATCGCCGCGAAAGAGGTGGCCGCCAAAGACAGCAAGTTCAAGATGCCCACATTCAAGATGCCCTCCTTCGGGATGTCCGCACCTGGCAAGCCAACAGTGGAGGCAACTCTGGAGGTGGCCGCACCCATGGGAGACGCAGACGTGGCCTTGCCCTCTGCACAGGGAGACCTGAAAACCCCTGCCCTCGGCGTGCAACTTCTATCCACTGACTTGGAGCTCAAGGCTGGCCAGGTGGGAGTCAAACTGCAGGAGGGACAAATGCCCAAGGGAGAGATGCCCACACAGGCTGCTTCTGGAGGTGGCGTGAAGGGTCACCTGCCCAAGGTGCAGATGCCCAGCCTAAAGATGCCCAAGGTGGACTTCAAGGGGCCCCACGTGGGCCTGAAGGGCCCCAAAGTGGACATGAAGAGCCAAAAGGGAGAGGTGAGCGCCCCTGACATGGAGGTGTCTGTACCCCCCGGCGAGGTGGACATCCAGGCACCCGGTGCCAAGTTGCAGGTTGATCCTGACCTAACTGAAAAAGACGTGGCCACCAAAGACAGCAAGTTCAAGATACCCAAGGTGGACCTCAAGGGACCCCACGTGGACCTGAAGGGCCCCAAAGTGGACATGAAGGGTGTCAGGGTAGAATTGAGGGGCGCCAAGGGGGACGTAAGTGCTCCCGACTTGGAGGTGTCGGTGCCTGCGGTCGAGGTGGACATCCAGGCACCTGGTGCCAAGCTGGAAGGCGATGTGACCGTGACTGACAAGGACATGGCTGCCAAAGACAGCAAGTTCAAGATGCCCAAGATCAAGATGCCCTCCTTCGGGATGTCCGCGCATGGCCAGTCAACAGTGGAGGCCTCTCTAGGGGTGGGCGCACCCAAGGGAGACTTGGACGTGGTCCTGCCCTCCGCACAGGGAGACCTGAAGACCCCTGACCTCAGCGTGCTGCTTCCGTCTGCTGACTTGGAGCTCAAGGATGGTCAGGTGGATGTGAAGCTTCTGGAGGGACAGCAGCCCAAGGGAGAGATGTCAGCACAGGCTGCTTCTGGAACCGGTCTGAAGGGTTATCTGCCCAAGGTGCAGATGCCCAGCCTCAAGAAGCCCAAGGTGGACCTCAAGGGACCCCACGTGGACCTGAAGGGCCCCAAAGTGGACGTGAAGGGTACCAAAAGTGAGGTGAGTGCCTCTGACCTGGAGGTGTCTGTGCCTGCCATTGAGGTGGACATCCAGGCACCTGGTGCCAAGCTGGAGGTGGACCTCAACCTGAATGACAAGGACATGGCCGCCAAAGACAGCAAGTTCAAAATGCCCAAGTTCAAGATGCCCTCCTTTGGCGTGTCTGTGCCTGGCAAGCCCAGCGTTGAGGCCTCTCTGGAGGTGGATGCGCCCAAGGTGGACACAGACCTGGACCTGCCCTCCGCAAAGGGTGACCTGAAGACCCCTCACCTCAGCGTTCAACTGCCGTCTGCCGACTTGGAACTCAAGACTGATCAGGTAGAGTTGAAGCTTCTGGAGGGACAGCTGCCCGAAGTAGGGAAGCCCACACAGGCTGGTGCTGGAGCCGGCCTGAAGGGCCACCTGCCCAAGGTGCAGATGCCCAGCCTCACGATGCCCAAGGTGGACCTCAAGGAACCCCACTTGGACCTGAAAGGTCTCAAAGGGGACGTGAAGGGCTCCAAATGTGAGGTGAGCACCTCTGACCTGGATGTGTCTGTGCCCGCCGTTGAGGTGGACATCCAGGCACCTGGTGCCAACCTTGAGGTGGACCTCCAGCTGACTGACAAGGACGTGGCCACTAAAGACAGCAAGTTCAAAATGCCCAAGTTCAAGATACCATTCTTCGGGATATCAGCGTCTGGCAAGCCAACAATGGAGGCCTCTCTGGAGGTGGACGCACCCAAGGGAGAGGTAGACCTGGACCTACCCTCTGCAAATGTCGACCAGAAGACCCCTGACCTCAGTGTTCAGCTGCCATCCACCGACTTGGAGCTCAAGGCTGGCCAGGTGGGAGTCGAACTGCCGGAGGGACAAAAGCCCGAAGGAGAGATGCCCACACAGGCTGCTTCTTGTGCCAGCATGAAGGGCCAGCTGCCCAAGGTGCAGATGCCCAGCCTCAAGAAGCCCAAGGTGGACCTCAAGGGGCCCCACGTGGGCCTGAAGGGCCCCAAAGTGGAGGTGAAGGCCAAAACGGGTGAGGAGAGCGCCCCTGACCTGGAGGTGTCGGTGCCTGCGGTCGAGGTGGACATCCAGGCCCCCCGTGCCAAGCTGGAGGTGGATCTGGACCTCTTCGACAAGGACGTGGCCCCCAAAGACAGGAAGTTCAAGATTCCCAAGGTGGACCTCAAGGGACCCCATGTGGACCTAAAGGATACCAAAGTGGATGTGAAGGGCGCCAAGGTAGACATGAAAAGTGCCAAGGGGGAGGTGAGAGCCCCCAACCTGGAGGTTTCTGTGCCCGCAGTCGCAGTGGACATCCAGGCCCCTGGTGTCAAGCTGGAAGGCGACATGGGCATCGCCGCGAAAGAGGTGGCCGCCAAAGACAGCAAGTTCAAGATGCCCACATTCAAGATGCCCTCCTTCGGGATGTCCGCACCTGGCAAGCCAACAGTGGAGGCCTCTCTGGAGGTGGTGGCACCCACGGGAGACGTGGACGTGGTCCTGCCTTCTTCCCAGGGAGACCTGAAGACCCCTGAACTCAGCGTGCTGCTTCCGTCTGCTGACTTGGAGCTCAAGGATGGTCAGGTGGATGTGAAGCTTCTGGAGGGACAGCAGCCCAAGGGAGAGATGTCAGCACAGGCTGCTTTTGGAACCGGCCTGAAGGGTTATCTGCCCAAGGTGCAGATGCCCAGCCTCAAGAAGCCCAAGGTGGACCTCAAGGGACCCCACGTGGACCTGAAGGGCCCCAAAGTGGATGTGAAGGGTACCAAAAGTGAGGTGAGCGCCTCTGACCTGGAGGTGTCCGTGCCCGCCATTGAGGTGGACATCCAGGCACCTGGTGCCAAGCTGGAGATGGACCTAGACCTGAATGACAAGGATGTGGCTGCCAAAGACAGCAAGTTCAAAATGCCCTCCTTCGGGATGTCAGCGCCTGGCAAACCAACAATGGAGGCCTCTCTGGAGGTTGGCACACCCAAGGGAGATGCAGACCTGGGTCTACCCTCTGCAATTGTTGACGGGAAGGCCCCTGACCTCAGCGTTCAGCTGCCATCCACCGACTTGGAGCGCAAGGCTGGCCAGGTGGAAGTCGAACTGCCGGATGATCAAATGCCCGAAGGAGAGATGCCCACACAGGCTGCTTCTGGCTCCGGCGTGAAGGGCCAGCTGCCCAAGGTACAGATGCCCAGCCTCAAGATGCCCAAGGTGGACCTCAAGGGGCCCTACGTGGATCTGAAGGGCCCCAAAGTGGAGGTGAAGGGCAATAAGGGGGAGGTGAGCGCCCCCGACTTGGAGGTGTCGGTGCCCGCTGTCGAGGTGGACATCCAGGCCCCTGGTGCCAAGCTGGAAGGCAACCTGGCCCTGGCCGACAAGGACCTGGTCACCAAAGACAGCAAGTTCAAGATGCCCACGTTCAAGATGCCCTCCTTCGGGATGTCCGCACCTGGCCAGCCAACAGTGGAGGCAACTCTGGAGGTGGGCGCACCCACGGGAGACGTGGACGTGGTCCTGCCTTCTTCCCACGGAGACCTGAAGACCCCTGACCTCAGCGTGCTGCTTCTGTCTGCCGACTTGGAGCTCAAGGATGGTCACGTGGGCGTGAAGCTGCCGGAAGGACAGCTGCCCGAGGGAGAGATGCCCGCACAGTCTGCTGCTGGTGGCGCCCTGAAGGGCCACCTGCCCAAGGTGCAGATGCCCAACCTCACAATGCCCAAGGTGGGCCTCAAGGGACCCCACATGGACCTTAAGGGCCCTAAAGTGGACGTGAAGGGCGAAAAGGGGGAGTTGAGCGCCTCTGATCTGGATGTGTCTGTGCCCGCCGTTGATGTGGACATCCAGGCCCCCGGTGCCAAGCTGGATGTGGACCTGGCTCTGGCCGACAAGGACATGGCCGCCAAAGACAGCAAGTTCAAGGTGCCCACGTTCAAGATGCCCTCCTTTGGTGTGTCTATGCCTGGCAAGCCCAGCGTTGAGGCCTCTCTGGAGGTGGATGCGCCCAAGGTGGACACAGACCTGGACCTGCCCTCCGCAAAGGGTGACCCAAAGAGCCCTCACCTCAGCGTTCAACTGCTGTCCGCCGACTTGGAGCTCAAGACCGATCAGGTAGAGGTGAAGCTTCTGGAGGGACAGCTGCCCGAAGTAGGGAAGCCCACACAGGCTGGTGCTGGAGCCAGCCTGAAGGGCCACCTGCCCAAGGTGCAGATGCCCAGCCTCACGATGCCGAAGGTGGACCTCAAGGAACCCCACTTGGACCTGAAAGGTCTCAAAGGGGACGTGAAGGGCTCCAAATGTGAGGTGAGCACCTCTGACCTGGAGGTGTCCGTGTCCGCCGTTGAGGTGGACATCCAGGCACCTGGTGCCAACCTTGAAGTGGACCTCGACCTGAGTGACAAGGACATGGCCACTAAAGACAAGTTCAAAATGCCCAAGTTCAAGATGCCATTCTTCGGGATATCAGCATCTGGCAAGCCAACAATGGAGGCCTCTCTGGAGGTGGACGCACCCAAGGGAGAGGTAGACCTGGACCTACCCTCTGCAAATGTCGACCAGAAGACCCCTGACCTCAGCATTCAGCTGCCATCCGCCGACTTGGAGCTCAAGGCTGGCCAGGTGGGAGTCGAACTGCCGGAGGGACAAAAGCCCGAAGGAGAGATGCCCACACAGGCTGCTTCTTGTGCCAGCATGAAAGGCCAGCTGCCCAAGGTGCAGATGCCCAGCCTCAAGAAGCCGAAGGTGGACCTCAAGGGGCCCCACGTGGGCCTAAAGGATACCAAAGTGGATGTGAAGGGCGCCAAGGTAGACATGAAAAGTGCCAAGGGGGAGGTGAGCGCCCCCAACCTGGAGGTTTCTGTGCCCGCAGTCGCAGTGGACATCCAGGCCCCTGGTGTCAAGCTGGAAGGCAACCTGGGCATCGCCGCGAAAGACGTGGCCGCCAAAGACAGCAAGTTCAGGATGCCCACATTCAAGATGCCCTCCTTCGGGATATCCGCACCTGGCAAGCCAACAGTGGAGGCCTCTCTGGAGGTGGGCGCACCCACGGGAGACGTGGACGTGGTCCTGCCTTCTTCCCAGGGAGACCTGAAGACCCCTGACCTCAGCGTGCTGCTTCCGTCGGCCGACTTGGAGCTCAAGGATGATCACGTGGGCGTGAAGCTGCCGGAAGGACAGCTGCCCGAGGGAGAGATGCCCGCACAGTCTGCTGCTGGTGGCGCCCTGAAGGGCCACCTGCCCATGGTGCAGATGCCCAGCCTCACGATGCCCAAGGTGGGCCTCAAGGGACCCCACATGGACCTTAAGGGCCCTAAAGTGGACGTGAAGGGCGAAAAGGGGGAGTTGAGCGCCTCCGATCTGGATGTGTCTGTGCCCGCCATCGCAGTGGACATCCAGGCCCCCGGTGCCAAGCTGGATGTGGACCTGGCTCTGGCCGACAAGGACATGGCCGCCAAAGACAGCAAGTTCAAGGTGCCCACGTTCAAGATGCCCTCCTTTGGTGTGTCTGTGCCTGGCAAGCCCAGCGTTGAGGCCTCTCTGGAGGTGGATGCGCCCAAGGTGGACACAGACCTGGACCTGCCCTCCGCAAAGGGCGACCCAAAGAGCCCTCACCTCAGCGTTCAACTCCTGTCCGCCGACTTGGAGCTCAAGACCGATCAGGTAGAGGTGAAGCTTCTGGAGGGACAGCTGCCCGAAGTAGGGAGTCCCGCACAGGCTGGTGCTGGAGCCAGCTTGAAGGGCCACCTGCCCAAGGTGCAGATGCCCAGCCTCACGATGCCGAAGGTGGACCTCAAGGAACCCCACTTGGACCTGAAAGGTCTCAAAGGGGACGTGAAGGGCTCCAAATGTGAGGTGAGCACCTCTGACCTGGAGGTGTCCGTGCCCGCCGTTGAGGTGGACATCCAGGCACCTGGTGCCAACCTTGAGGTGGACCTCCAGCTGACTGACAAGGACGTGGCCACTAAAGACAGCAAGTTCAAAATGCCCAAGTTCAAGATACCATTCTTCGGGATATCAGCGTCTGGCAAGCCAACAATGGAGGCCTCTCTGGAGGTGGACGCACCCAAGGGAGAGGTAGACCTGGACCTACCCTCTGCAAATGTCGACCAGAAGACCCCTGACCTCAGCGTTCAGCTGCCATCTGCCGGCTTGGAGCTCAAGGCTGGCCAGGTGGTAGTCGAACTGCCGGAGGGACAAAAGCCCGAAGGAGAGATGCCCACACAGGCTGCTTCTTGTGCCAGCATGAAGGGCCAGCTGCCCAAGGTGCAGATGCCCAGCCTCAAGATGCCCAAGGTGGACATCTGGGGACCCCATGTTGAACTGAAGGGCCGTAAAGTGGACATGAAGGGCTCCAAGGCAGAGGTGAGCGCCCCCAACCTGGAGGTGTCTGTGCCCGCGGTCGAGGTGGACATCCAGGCCCCTGGTGCCAAGCTGGAAGGCGACCAGGCCCTGGCCGACAAGGATGTGGCTGCCAAAGACAGCAAGTTCAAAATGCCCAAGTTCAAGATGCCCTCCTTCGGGATATCCGCGCCTGGCCAGCCAACAGTGGAGGCATCTCTGGAGGTGGTCGCACCCAAGGAAGACGTGGACGTGGCCCTGCCCTCTTCCCAGGGAGACCTGAAGACCCCTGAACTCAGCGTGCTGCTTCCGTCCGCTGACTTGGAGCTCAAGGATGGTCAGGTGGATGTGAAGCTTCTGGAGGGACAGCAGCCCAAGGGAGAGATGTCAGCACAGGCTGCTTCTGGAACCGGTCTGAAGGGTTATCTGCCCAAGGTGCAGATGCCCAGCCTCAAGAAGCCCAAGGTGGACCTCAAGGGACCCCACGTGGACCTGAAGGGCCCCAAAGTGGATGTGAAGGGTACCAAAAGTGAGGTGAGAGCCTCTGACCTGGAGGTGTCCGTGCCCGCCATTGAGGTGGACATCCAGGCACCTGGTGCCAAGCTGGAGGTAGACCTAGACCTGACTGACAAGGACGTGGCTGCCAAAGACAGCAAGTTCAAAATGCCCAAGTTCACGATGCCCTCCTTCGGGATGTCCGCACCTGGCAAACAAACAATGGAGGCCACTCTGGAGGTTGGCACACCCAAGGGAGACACAGACCTGGACCTACCATCTGCAAATGTTGACCGGAAGGCCCCTGACCTCAGCGTTCAGCTGCCATCCACTGACTTGGAGCTCAAGGCTGGCCAGGTGGAAGTCGAACTGCCGGAGGGTCAAATGCCCGAAGGAGAGATGCCCACACAGGCTGCTTCTGGCTCCGGCATGAAGGGCCAGCTGCCCAAGGTGCAGATGCCCAGCCTCAAGATGCCCAAGGTGGACCTCAAGGGGCCCCACGTCGACCTGAAGTGCCCCAAAGTGGAGGTGAAGGGCAAAAAGGGGGAGATGAGCGCCTCCACCCTGGAGGTGTTTGTGCCCACCGTCGAGGTGGACATCCAGACCCCCCGTGCGAAGCTGGAAGGCAACCTGGCTCTGACCGACAAGGACATGGCCGCCAAAGACAGCAAGTTCAAGATGCCCAAGATCAAGATGCCCTCCTTTGGGATGTCCGCGCCTGGCCAGTCAATGGTGGAGGCCTCTCTAGGGGTGGGCGCACCCAAGGGAGACGTGGACGTGGCCCTGCACTCTGCACAGGGAGACCTGAAGACCCCTGACATTGGCATGAAGCTTCCGTCCGCCGACTTGGAGCTCAAGGATGGTCAGGTGGGCGTGAAGATTCTGGCGGGACAGCAGCCCGAAGGAGAGATGCTCACACAGGCTGCTTCTGGAGGTGGTGTGAAGGGCCACCTGCCCAAGGTACAGATGCCCAGCCTCAAGATGCCCAAGGTGGACCTCAAGGGGACCCACGTGGGCCTGAAGGGCCCCAAAATGGGCATGAAGGGCGAAAAGGAGGAGGAGAGCACCCCCTACATGGAGGTGTCCATGCCCGCCGTCGCAGTGGACATCCAGGCCCCCCGTGCCAAGCTGGAAGGCGACCTGGGCCTCACTGACAAGGACGTGACCACCAAAGACAGCAAGTTCAAGGTGCCCAAGTTCAAGATGCCCTCGTTTGGCATGTCCATGTCTGGCAAGTCCACTGCGGAGGCCTCTCTGGAGGTGGGCGCACCCAAGGGAGACGTGGACGTGGTCCTGCCCTCCGCACAGGGAGACCTGAAGACACCTGAACTCAGCGCTCAGCAGCTAACCGCCGAAATGGAGCTCAAGGCAGGCCAGGTGGGCATGAAGCTGCTGGAGGGTCAGCTGCCCAAGGTTCAGATGCCCAGCCTCAAGATGCCCAAGGTTGACCTCAAGGGACCCCACGTGGACCTAAAGGGCCCCAAAATGGACGTGAAAGGCGTCAAGGGGGAGGTGAGCGCCCCCGAGCTGGAGGTGTCCATGCCCGCTGTCGCGGTGGACATTCAATCCCCCGGTGCCAAGAAGGAGATTGACCTTGACCAGACTGACAAGGACATGGCTGCTAAAGACAGCAAGTTCAAGATGCCCAAGATCAAGATGCCCTCCTTCGGGATGTCCGCGCCTGGGAAACAAACAGTGGAGACCTCTCTGGAGGTGGGCGCACCCACGGGAGACTTGGACTTGGCCCTGACCCCGGTGCAGGGAGACCTGAAAATGCCTGACCTAAGTGTTCAGCTTCCATCCGCCGACTTGGAGCTCAAGGTTGGCCAGGTGGGAGTCGAACTGCCGGAGGGACAAATGCCTGAAGGAGGAATGCCCACACAGGCTGCTTCCAGCTCTGGCATGAAGGGCCACCTGCCCAAGGTGCAGATGCCCAGCCTCAGGAAGCCCAAGGTGGACCTCAAGGGACCCCACGTGGACCTGAAGGGCCCCAAAGTGGATGTGAAGAGCGCCACATGTGAGGTGAGCGCCTCTGACCTGGAGGTGTCCGTGCCCGCCATTGAGGTGGACATCCAGGCACCTGGTGCCAACCTTGAAGTGGACCTCGACCTGAATGACAAGGACATGGCCGCCAAAGACAGCAAGTTCAAAATGCCCAAGTTCAAGTTGCCCTCCTTCGGGATATCAGCGCCTGGCAAGCCAACAATGGAGGCCTCTCTGGAGGTGGACGCACCCAAGGGAGACGCAGACCTGGATCTACCCTCTGCAAATGTTGACCAGAAGACCCCTGACCTCAGCATTCAGCTGCCAGCTGCCAACTTGGAGCTCAAGACTGTCCAGGTGGGAGTCGACCTGCCGGAGGGACAAAAGCCCGAAGGAGAGATGCCCACACAGGCTGCTTCTTGTGCCAGCGTGAAGGGCCAGCTGCCCAAGGTGCAGATGCCCAGCCTCAAGATGCCCAAGGTGGACATCTGGGGGCCCCATGTTGAACTGAAGGGCTGTAAAGTGGACATGAAGGGCTCCAAGGCAGAGGTGAGCGCCCCCAACCTGGAGGTGTCGGTGCCCACGGTCGATGTGGACATCCAGGCCCCTGGTGCCAAGCTGGAAGACGACCCGGCCCTGGCCGACAAGGATGTGGCCGCCAAAGATAGCAAGCTCAAGATGCCCAAATTCAAGATGCCCTCCTTCGGGATGTCTGCACCTGGCCAGCCAAAAGTGGATGCCTCTCTGGAGGTGGGCGCACCTAAGGGAGACGTGGACACGGCCCTGCCCTCCGCACAGGGAGAACTGAAGACCCCTGACCTCAACGTGCAGCTTCCGTCCGCCAACTTGGATCTCAAGGATGGTCAGATTAGCATGAAGCTTCTGGAGGGACAGCTGCCCGAGAGAGAGATGCCCACACAGGTGGCCTCTGATAGAACTGAACTGAAGGGCCACCTGCCCAAGGTGCAGATGCCCAGCCTCAAGATGCCCAAGGTGGACCTCAAGGGACCCCACATGGACCTGAAGGGCCCCAAAGTGGATGTGAAAGGCATCAAGGGTGAGGTGAGCACCACCGACCTGGAGGTGTCCATGCCCGCCGTCGTGGTGCACATCCAGGCCCCCAGTACCAAGCTGGAAGGCGACCTGGGCCTCACTGACAAGGACGTGACCACCAAAGACAGCAAGTTCAAGGTGCCCAAGTTCAGGATGCCCTCGTTTGGCATGTCCATGTCTGGCAAGTCCACTGCGGAGGCCTCTCTGGAGGTGGGCGCACCCAAGGGAGACGTGGACGTGGTCCTGCCCTCCGCACAGGGAGACCTGAAGACACCTGAACTCAGCGCTCAGCAGCTAACCGCCGAAATGGAGCTCAAGGCAGGCCAGGTGGGCATGAAGCTGCCGGAGGGTCAGCTGCCCAAGGTTCAGATGCCCAGCCTCAAGATGCCCAAGGTTGACCTCAAGGGACCCCACGTGGACCTAAAGGGCCCCAAAATGGACGTGAAAGGCGTCAAGGGGGAGGTGAGCGCCCCCGAGCTGGAGGTGTCCATGCCCGCTGTCGCGGTGGACATTCAATCCCCCGGTGCCAAGAAGGAGATTGACCTTGACCAGACTGACAAGGACATGGCTGCTAAAGACAGCAAGTTCAAGATGCCCAAGATCAAGATGCCCTCCTTCGGGATGTCCGCGCCTGGGAAACAAACAGTGGAGACCTCTCTGGAGGTGGGCGCACCCACGGGAGACTTGGACTTGGCCCTGACCCCGGTGCAGGGAGACCTGAAAATGCCTGACCTAAGTGTTCAGCTTCCATCCGCCGACTTGGAGCTCAAGGTTGGCCAGGTGGGAGTCGAACTGCCGGAGGGACAAATGCCTGAAGGAGGAATGCCCACACAGGCTGCTTCCAGCTCTGGCATGAAGGGCCACCTGCCCAAGGTGCAGATGCCCAGCCTCAGGAAGCCCAAGGTGGACCTCAAGGGACCCCACGTGGACCTGAAGGGCCCCAAAGTGGATGTGAAGAGCGCCACATGTGAGGTGAGCGCCTCTGACCTGGAGGTGTCCGTGCCCGCCATTGAGGTGGACATCCAGGCACCTGGTGCCAACCTTGAAGTGGACCTCGACCTGAATGACAAGGACATGGCCGCCAAAGACAGCAAGTTCAAAATGCCCAAGTTCAAGTTGCCCTCCTTCGGGATATCAGCGCCTGGCAAGCCAACAATGGAGGCCTCTCTGGAGGTGGACGCACCCAAGGGAGACGCAGACCTGGATCTACCCTCTGCAAATGTTGACCAGAAGACCCCTGACCTCAGCATTCAGCTGCCAGCTGCCAACTTGGAGCTCAAGACTGTCCAGGTGGGAGTCGACCTGCCGGAGGGACAAAAGCCCGAAGGAGAGATGCCCACACAGGCTGCTTCTTGTGCCAGCGTGAAGGGCCAGCTGCCCAAGGTGCAGATGCCCAGCCTCAAGATGCCCAAGGTGGACATCTGGGGGCCCCATGTTGAACTGAAGGGCCGTAAAGTGGACATGAAGGGCTCCAAGGCAGAGGTGAGCGCCCCCAACCTGGAGGTGTCGGTGCCCACGGTCGATGTGGACATCCAGGCCCCTGGTGCCAAGCTGGAAGACGACCCGGCCCTGGCCGACAAGGACGTGGCCGCCAAAGATAGCAAGCTCAAGATGCCCAAATTCAAGATGCCCTCCTTCGGGATGTCTGCACCTGGCCAGCCAAAAGTGGATGCCTCTCTGGAGGTGGGCGCACCTAAGGGAGACGTGGACACGGCCCTGCCCTCCGCACAGGGAGAACTGAAGACCCCTGACCTCAACGTGCAGCTTCCGTCCGCCAACTTGGATCTCAAGGATGGTCAGATTAGCATGAAGCTTCTGGAGGGACAGCTGCCCGAGAGAGAGATGCCCACACAGGTGGCCTCTGATAGAACTGAACTGAAGGGCCACCTGCCCAAGGTGCAGATGCCCAGCCTCAAGATGCCCAAGGTGGACCTCAAGGGACCCCACATGGACCTGAAGGGCCCCAAAGTGGATGTGAAAGGCATCAAGGGTGAGGTGAGCACCACCGACCTGGAGGTGTCCATGCCCGCCGTCGTGGTGCACATCCAGGCCCCCAGTACCAAGCTGGAAGGCGACCTGGGCCTCACTGACAAGGACGTGACCACCAAAGACAGCAAGTTCAAGGTGCCCAAGTTCAGGATGCCCTCGTTTGGAGTGTCCGCACCTGGCAAGTCCACTGCGAAGGACTCTCTGGAGGTAGGTGCACCCAAGAGAGACGTGGACGTGGCCCTGCCCACCGCACAGGACGACCTGAAGACCCCTGACCTCAGCGTTCAACTGCCTTCTGCCGATTTGGAGCTCAAGACCGATCAGGTGGGTGGGAAGCTGCTGGACAGACAGCTGCCTGAGGGAGAGATGCCCGCACAGGCTGCTGCTGGCTCCGGCCTGAAGGGTCATCTGCCCAAGGCGCAGATTCCCAGCCTCAAGAAGCCCAAGGTGGACCTCAAGGGACCCCACATGGACCTGAAGGGCCCCAAAGTGGATGTAAAAGGCGTCAAGGGTGAGGTGAGCGCCTCTGACATGGGGGTGTCCGTGCCCGCCATTGAGGTGGACATCCAGGCACCTGGTGCCAAGCTGGAGGTGGACCTCAACCTGACTGACAAAGACATGGCCACCAAAGGCAGCAAGTTCAAGATGCCCAAGATCAAGATGCCCTCCTTCGGGATATCCGCGCCTGGGAAACAAACAGTGGAGGCCTCTCTGGAGGTGGGCGCACCCACGGGAGACGTGGACTTGGCCCTGAACTCGGTGCAGGGAGACCTGAAGATGCCTGACCTCAGTGTTCAGCTTCCATCCGCCGACTTGGAGCTCAAGACTGGCAAGGTGGGAGTCGAACTGCCGGAGGGACAAATGCCCGAAGGAGAGATGCCCACACAGGCTGCTTCCAGCTCTGGCGTGAAGGGCCACCTGCCCAAGGTGCAGATGCCCAGCCTCAAGATGCCCAAGGTGGACATCAAGGGGCCCCATGGAGGCCTGAAGGGCTCCAGAGTGGAGGTGAAAGGCATAAAGGAGGAGATGAGCGCCCCTGACATGGAGGTGTCCTTGCCCACCGGCGAAGTGGACATCCAGGCCCCCCGTGCCAAGCTGGAGGTGGATCTGGACCTCTTCGACAAGGATGTGACCACCAAGGACAGCAAGTTCAATATTCCCAAGGTGGACCTCAAGGGACCCCACGTGGACCTGAAGTACCCCAAAGTGGACATGAAGGGTGCCAAGGTAGATTTGAAGGGTGCCAAGGGGGAGGTAAGTGCCCCCGACCCGGAGGTGTCAGTGCCCGCCGTCGAGGTGGACATCCAGGCCCCTGGTGCCAAACTTGAGGTGGACGTCCAGCTGACTGACAAGGACGTGGCCACTAAAGACAGCAAGTTCAAAATGCCCAAGTTCAAGATGCCATTCTTCAGGATATCAGCATCTGGCAAGCCAACAATGGAGGCCTCTCTGGAGGTGGACGCACCCAAGGGAGAGGCAGACCTGGACCTACCCTCTGCAAATGTCGACCAGAAGACCCCTGACCTCAGCGTTCAGCTGCCATCCGCCGACTTGGAGCTCAAGGCTGGCCAGGTGGGAGTCGAACTGCCGGAGGGACAAAAGCCCGAAGGAGAGATGCCCACACAGGCTGTTTCTTGTGCCAGCATGAAGGGCCAGCTGCCCAAGGTGCAGATGCCCAGCCTCAAGAAGCCCAAGGTGGACCTCAAGGGGCCCCACGTGGGCCCGAAGGGCCCCAAAGTGGAGGTGAAGGCCAAAACGGGGGAGGAGAGCGCCCCCGACCTGGAGGTGTTGGTGCCCGCGGTCGAGGTGGACATCCAGGCCCCCCGTGCCAAGCTGGAGGTGGATCTGGACCTCTTCGACAAGGACGTGGCCCCCAAAGACAGGAAGTTCAAGATTCCCAAGGTGGACCTCAAGGGACCCCATGTGGATCTAAAGGATACCAAAGTGGATGTGAAGGGCGCCAAGGTAGACATGAAAAGTGCCAAGGGGGAGGTGAGCGCCCCCAACCTGGAGGTGTCTGTGCCCGCCGTCGCAGTGGACATCCAGGCCCCCGGTGCCAAGCTGGATGTGGACCTGGCTCTGGCCGACAAGGACATGGCTGCCAAAGACAGCAAGTTCAAGATGCCCAAGATCAAGATGCCCTCCTTCGGGATATCAGCGTCTGGCAAGTCAACAATGGGGGCCTCTGTGGAGGTGGGCACACCCAAGGGAGATGCAGACCTGGACCTACCCTCTGCAAATGTCGACCAGAAGACCCCTGACCTCAGCGTTCAGCTGCCATCCACCGACTTGGAGCTCAAGGCTGGCCAGGTGGGAGTCGAACTGCCAGAGGGTCAAATGCCCGAAGGAGAGATGCCCACACAGGCTGCTTCTGGCTCCGGCTTGAAGGGCCAGCTGCCCAAGGTGCAGATGCCCAGCCTCAAGAAGCCGAAGGTGGACCTCAAGGGGCCCCACGTGGGCCTGAAGGGCCCCAAAGTGGACGTGAAGGGCGAAAAGGGGGAGTTGAGCGCCTCCGATCTGGATGTGTCTGTGCCCGCCGTCAAGGTAGACATCCAGGCCCCTGGTGCCAAGCTGGATGTGGACCTGGCTCTGGCCGACAAGGACGTGGCCACCAAAGACAGCAAGTTCAAGATGCCCACGTTCAAGATGCCCTCCTTTGGTGTGTCTGTGCCTGGCAAGCCCAGCGTTGAGGCCTCTCTGGAGGTGGGCGCACCCAAGGTGGACACAGACCTGGACCTGCCCTCCGCAAAGGGCAACCTGAAGACCCCTCACCTCAGCGTTCAACTGCCGTCCGCCGACTTGGAGCTCAAGACCGATCAGGTAGAGGTGAAGCTTCTGGAGGGACAGCTGCCTGAAGTAGGGAAGCCCGCACAGGCTGGTGCTGGAGCCAGCCTGAAGGGCCACCTGCCCAAGGTGCAGATGCCCAGCCTCACGATGCCCAAGGTGGACCTCAAGGGGCCCCATGTGGACCTGAAGCGCCCCAAAGTGGACTTGAAGGGCGCCAAGGGGGAGTTGAGTGCCTCCACCCTGGAGGTGTCCGTGCCCGCCGTCGATGTGGACATCCAGATCCCCGGTGCCAAGCTGGAGGTGGACCTTGCTCTGACCGACAAGGACGTGGCCACCAAAGACAGCAAGTTCAAGATGCCCACGTTCAAGATGCCCTCCTTTGGGATGTCAGCGCCTGACCAGCCCACAGTGGGGTCCTCTGTGGAAGTGGTCAGGTCTAAGGTGGACAAAGATGTGGCATTGCCTTCTGCACAGGGCGACCTGAAGACTTCTGACCTCAGCGTTCAGTTGCCGTCTGCAGACTTGGAGCTCAAGGCTGGTCAGGTGGGCATGAAGCTCCCAGAGGGACAGCTGCCCGAGGGAGAGATGCTGGCACAGGCTGCTGCTGGAACCAGCCTGAAGGGCCACCTGCCCAAGGTTCAGATGCCAAGTCTCAAGGTCCCCGAGGTGGACCTCAAGGGGCCCCACGTGGACCTGAAGGGCCCCGACGTGGACGTGAAGGGCGCCAAGGCCGAGGTGAGCTCCCCTAATCAGGATGAATCTTTTCAGTTTCATATTGAAGACAGCTGTAATACAGTGGACATTAGTACCAGGTCCTGTCTTGGTTTTTCTAGTTCCTTGGAGTCTTCTCAGTCTTTATTTTCATATGGTCGTCCTTCTTTGAGCATGGTTGATCCTCCACATGGATATCTTGATCGTACAGTCCCTCCTTTTACTGCTCGCATAATGTTTCCCAAGTTCTACAAGCCAAAGTTTTCCTTATCTTTGCCACTTTCAGAGTCTGAATGTGCTCTCTCTGACTCTCTTCCCGTGGTCCAAGCCTGTCTAACCTCTCCCACACTGGCAGGTTCAGTCGACCCTCAGGTCCTCCCTTCTGATGCTTCTGTTTGCAGTGGTTTGGATCCACCCTCCAGTCAGCCTTTAAGTAGTCAGTCACATGAAGCATCTAATCAAGAAGCAAGAAGCAAATTGCCCGGCATCAAGTTACCTTCATTTAATTGGTCTCCAAAGAAGGTAGCAGAGCCTATAGGTGATTCTCAGGCACAGGAGGCCCCCATGCCTAGTCTAGGTTTGTCCTCAGTGGAAATGGATTCTGAAATTCAAAGTAGTGTTTCCGTAGTGGAATCCCCCCAGCATGCCCCTCTGCACAGGGAAGTGGAGAAGGGGAGAAGCCGGAAGCTGAGCTTTTCCATGCCACGACTGTCACTCCCCAAGATGAAGGTTTCTAAGGGGTCAACTGCTGTGCCACAGGAAGACCCGAGGCCTTCCCTCAGTGGTACCGCCTCTGGAGGTGATTTGGAAGTCTCAGACACAGCTGTCAGTGATGTCCATGTTGGGGACACTCATTCAAAAGACGTCACCACAGAACTCCATGTCAGATCCTCCTCCACCACAGCAGAGTTGGTCAGGTCCGAAACTGAGCTTCCTCCTCCCAAAGATGACCTGGATGTCAGAGCTGACAGCAAATGTCTCGTGACTGTCTCTGCAAGTCAACCCTTTGGTGAACTGACAACACCCAGAACAGAAGGCCTCCTGCAGCCATCTGGTCGTCAGAGAGATAACGCCCCCTCCATGGAAACCCCTGAGATGGATCCCACAGCAAAAGAGACGTCAACAGACTCAAATGAGCGCCGGTTCAAAATGCCCAAGTTCCGAGTTCCTGCTTTCAGACGCTCCTCGTCCAAGGAGCGAGACCGGGCTGGAGAACAGGAAGCCCCTCAGAAGACACAGCTTCCAGTCATCAGCATACCCTTGGAGGCAGAAGATAAAGCAACAGCCTGCATGCAGCTGTCCCATGTGCCTGCGTCGAAGGTAGAGGCACGTATCTCCCTGGGGTCCCCAGAGGAAGGGACCAGTGTGAGGCCCCTAGAGAGCCCAACGTATGCAGATGTTGTAAAACGTGATCTCCATGGAACTGGCTCTAGGATGCATAGCTCCTCTGCTGAGCCTTCCCATACACGTCTGTCCACCCCTGAGTGTGGGACCCATCCAGCTAAAGGCTCTGTCTCCCTTGAGGTTCCTGGAGTCTCAGAACTCCAGCTTCCTCCAGAAGAAACAGGCAAGCAGGAGCGTCCTGAGCCAGGAGGAAATACTCTTGCTGAGATGGAGGCTAGAACAGGAAGCTTGCCTTCCCAGCCGCAAGGGCCTCTGAGGCTGAAGGCCTCCATCACCGATGTGCCATCCCAGGTCTCTGTGGTGAGCACGAGTCAGCTCTGGGAGGATTCTGTATTGACCGTCACATTCCCCAAACTCAAGGTACCCAAGTTCTTCTTCCCTGCTCACAGCTCTGAGGCTGATGTGTTCTTCCCTGTGGTGAGGGAGATAGAAGCCAGCACTGGGAGTCCCACACATAAGGGTAGCCCTGGCCTCTGGGAAGCCGGCATTCTAAAGACAGATGCCGAAGACACCAGAATGCCACCAGCAAGCCTTGAGCAGTCTTTGGAAGCATCCCCGGTTTCTAAGGTCAGAGTGCACATTCAGGGGTCTCGAGGTGAAAGTCAAGAAGTCACCTTTTCCAGCAGGGCGGAGAGAGCGAGTGCTGACCCCTTAGCCCCTGGAGTCTTTTGTACTCAGATTGTGCGGGAATCGGAGATCCCTGTTTCTACCATCCAGACTCCTTCTTATGGATTTTCTTTGCTGAGAGCGAAGATTCCAGAGGCCCCTGTGCAGGCCTGTGTGTATACAGTGGCTCCTGACTCCCAGACGCAGGAGGGCGTGGGTAGAGCTCCCCCGCCAGCTGCTGCAGGGGGACGCTCCATTCCTGCAGAGGTCCCACCTGATGCTGGCGAACCGTTTGAGATTCTCTCTTCCAGTGCTGGCCTGCCTCCCGGGCCCCAGTTTGCAGACGGCACCTCTGACGACGAGCCAGCAGAGATTCTTGAATTTCCTGAGGACAGCCAGGAGGTTAAGGCCACTGACATAGACACGAAACAGAAACCAGAAGGTAAAAAAGCCAGCTTGTTGTGGTCCTGGCTTCCAAGTATTGGGTTCTCCTCTGTGGATTCCACAGACAGTGCCGCTGATTCCAGAGACACTACCCAGAAATCTCCTGTCCACGCGCAGCCTACTGCTCGGCTGGACCCCGAACTGCCCAGAAAACAGGAGAAGGCGGGCTGGTTCCGGTTCCCCAAGTTAGGATTCTCCTCTTCACCTACCAAGAAGCCCAGGAGCACTGAGGATGGGGAAGGCCAGGCAGAACCCAAGCTCCAGGAGGAAGCAGTCACCTTTTTTGATGCTCGAGAAAGCTTCTCCCCAGAGGAGGAGGAGGAAGCTAAGTCAGAGACGACAAGTGCCAAGCCTGGTTCTGAAGCCATGGTGACATCCTCTGCAAGAAGAGAGCTAGTATTGTTGGAGCAGGCTAGAGACACCGGTGACAAATCTATACCCAGGCCTGCGGCCAAATGAGGTGAGAGGTCAGAGTCAGTGGGTGAAACTCAGGGGCTGGGCACTAACAGCGCCCCATCACCCCTTGAACCCATGATCTGTGTAGATCATCCAAAGCAGAAATCAACAGCACTTACCTATCACACACACAGCCCTCCTATATATGGAACCAAAATACGCTACTTTCTTCCAAGCTTCGGAGGTTGCAAAACTGTCTAGTTCCGGGAACTCTTTGGGCCTTGGTGGGATAAATCCCAAGAGGCTGCCTGACGCCACCAGAGCAGCCTTGTCTCTGAGGTACCCATGCCTGTGTGGGTAGGAGCAGCTTTTGGGGTAACCTCTGCCTTGCTGCTGCTTCCTGGTGAACTCAGCCGCAGGGTATGGTGTGTCCTGGGGAAGCCCCATTGCCTTCCTGCTCGCGTACTCGATCCTTCCCCGACTCTTTCGCTAATGGCAAGCTTTCAGGCGTGGACTGTGAGGGGGTGTGTGCACGCGGCAGAAAGGTCTGACCAATAGCTGTCTGCACCCAGTGGTAACTGCGGGTTGCCCAGCAGGGTTCACACACGGGTTTGCCTTTAGACCTTGGTGCGTGTCTGTTTGTCTATCTGCCTGCCAGGGTGCAGCTGTTTTCCCAGATGTGTACAACTTTGTAGCTCCTGCCCTGAGCACCTTGTGTGCAGATTGCAGCCCATCCAGACGGCCCCATTCAGTCACCCTCAATAAAGGAAGTGATGCAGTCAGTGGTCCGCTTTGCTGAGGTCTTTTGTTCTGGGGTCCTTGTGTATCCCCACTCCTGCTTTCCTCTCAGGCAATCTCCGTCTCTACTGTATAGCTCCAGAAACCAGAGCTGAGCTTCATCGTAGAGTGGCTGCCATTTTGTGTGGGTTTGACGACCACACCCGCAGCCAGAGACCTCATGGATACAGAGGAAGATATCGGGGCCCTGAGTTTATGATGGGGCAGGGGACAGAAGCACACCCCTCCTGCCAGCTGGACAGCCAGGATAGAGAATTCCTGTGGAGTAAGGCCCTGGAGAGCAGTTGCCCTGGAGGCTTAGCGGGGTCTTGGCCCATAGTCAGAAGTTGCTTTTACCTGAGGGACCTTCCGGCAGTCTGAAGCGAATTCACATGTTATAGGAGCAAGGCCAGGGGCTTTCTGCAACCTCCCAACTGTCTGCTGATGCCTTCCTGGCATTCACGATTCTCAGGGAGACACTAAAACTTGGACTTCGCTTCCTCCTGACCCACAAAGGCTCTTGGCAACAAGTATTCCTTGTCTCACAGACAGGATGGCTTGTGGGGTGGGGCGAGTACTGCCCACTCCCGAAGCTGCCCACAGAGGGCCAGAAGGGAGGCGGCTGATGTGTATAGGGGAAAGGCCAGAGAAAAGAGGTTGGGCTCTTCTCTCTGTGTCTCCATGAGTAGTCACACAGGCTGGAGAGTCAGCCAAGTTGAGGAGACATAGACGATTCTGTAAAGCTGATCCCTCTGTCCACCTCTGTCCCACAGATGGGAACAGCTGTCATATACCTCTGTCCCACAGATAGGAACAGCTATAACACTCCTTGCTCAGGACGCCCAGCCTCCCTCTGGCCTGATTTACAAGTACCAGCCAAACTTGATGTGTCAAGCCAGTAACACTACAGAGAGCACATTTATTATTCCTAGCTTCTAAGGATCAGGAGTCCCTGCCTGTCTTAAGAGAGTCCTCTGCTCAAGGCCCCACACGGATGCCATCAGATGTAAGCAGGGGCTGTGTTTCATCTCCAGATAGAAGTATAGGAGCCTCTGAAGTACCCATGATTGCTATGTCAGTTACCAGGGAGCTGGGTGAACGCAGACGACCTCATCTTTTTGTTTCCTGGAAGCCATTGGGTACTCTTGTCACATGGATTTGCCTTCATAGCCAGCAAGGGACAGACTCCCAGACAGACAATGGTACAGTCTCATGTCATTCAACTGAGAATGTGACATCCCTCGTCTTGTGTGTTCTTTTACAGACAACAAGACATGAGCCTTGCCCACACTGGAGGCAAGAGTGTGTAGAGGTATAAGTACCAGGAACTGGGTACCATGGAGCCCACAAAAAGTTTGTTTGCCACCCCAAGAAGGGCCGTGTCATAGTACAAGCCCCTCACTGTCTCCTAAGCCTGTCAAGATGGCTCTCTATTAGAATATACCCGGAGGTCTAGCACTGACACCAGCGGGTGAAACAGACCCACCCTGGCTGGGCCAACAGGACAGCCTGAACTGGTACCTCCCCTGGAGCATGTCTGAGAGTCACACGGAGCCCCAAGAGCAAACCCACATATGCCCTCCTGGAGGGCAGAGCTGGAGCAGGGGCACAGTCCGCTCCTGAGTAAGGTGCTGCCTTGCAACTCTCAAACCAGCAGGAGGACCTGGAGCATGGTGGGATGCTGTGGGGGGCAGTCACAGCCATGACAGAGCTTGGCCCTGCCCAGCCCCAGCCCCTTGGGGTCCTGGAGGGCTGGCTGTGTGAGCCGCATGTAGCCACACTTCCAGATCCTCGCACAGTTAGCAGGAAGGCAGGCTGGGTTTAGGGCATTTTCTGCACAGATGGGGGTGCTGATTCCTAAGGTGTCCTTTAGGTGAGTGAGTTCGGGCCATGGATGAAACAGCAGGAGCTTGGCCCTGCCTGGTGTGCTCCTATTAGATCTGTCTGAGCACAGAAGGCAGGAGAGGGCAGGGAAAGTGTGTTCAAGACTGTAGGAGACATCTGGACATCTGTTTAGTACCCGGTGTTCTCCACACCCCCAAAGCATCCCCGAGCTCCAGCTCACTACGACCCTTGTGACAGTGGTGAGGCAGGCAGGCCTGAGTGTTGGTCAGAAATAAGAGGTCGGGTGTGGAGACTGGCTTCCCACTCCATATCAGCCCAGCATTAAAGGTTAGGTCTCCATCCCAAACAATGGCTTCATGCCCTGCCGCGGCACACGGGATAAGAACTCTCTCCAGGCTGGTCCAGTCCTTCTGGGTTGATATCAAAAGCTTTAAACTGGGCAGTGGTAATGTACACCTTTAATTCCAGCACTTGGGAGGCAGAAGCTGGTGGATTTCTGAGTTCGAGGCCAGCCTGGTCTACAGAGTGAGTTCCAGGACAGCCAAGGCTATACAGAGAAACCCTGTCTCAAAAACAAAAACAAACAACAAATAAACAAACAAAAAAAAACCAAAAAAAGTTCTAATACTGGTCTTCAGGACACCATCTACTATTTCCAGGCAAGGACCTGATCCCATCCCCACAATAGCCACGCAGCCCTGGGCCCATCCCTACCAGCCCCACCTCATCCTTCTACGGCCCTGTCCCCATGTCCCCATGCGACAGTGAGCCACAGTAGTTCCGGGTCCTGACGAGGCTGACTGGGCCCTTCTGTTGCTACTCCTTCCCAGCCCACCCAGCCCCAGTTCAGAGACAAAACTTCCTTTCATGAACACAGGGCTTAGCTAGAGTGACCTATCCATAAAGTCTTTGGGGGTCCTTGGGGATAAAGGGGTTCCTGCATGTCCGGAACACGCTCCTTGGGGACACCTTGCTTGTGAGATAGCTGCTTCAAGGACGGATATCCTGAGGGATCCTTGAAGAAAGGAGGGGATCATAGAGGCTGATCCTTCCTGATGCTGGAATCCTTGCCTGGGCAGGAGAAACCTGTGGGTTAAGTCATGACAAAACCTTTCAACATGTACTTCCTCAAAGGCTGGCAGAAAATCAGGGCCCACACATAGTGAGAAAATGGCCCACAGGGAACGGGAACGTGGCTTGTTAGGTAAAGGTTCTGCTGTGGAGACATGGGAACCTGTGTTCAGGTCTCTAGCACCCAGGTAAAAAGCCAAGTGCCTTGTAATTTTATGCTGAGGAGGCAGAAACAGGATTCCTGCTGCCTGATGGACAGCTAGTCTAGCCAATCCAGCAAGCCCTGGGTTCAGGGAGACCCTGTCTGAAAAACTAAGGTGAAGGAAGATACGGTGCCAACCTTTGGACACTGTACATGCACAGCATGTGCATCCGCATGACATAAATATGTACACACACCACAGACAAGAGGGAGGGAGGGAGAGAACACAGAAATGCCCACTTCTGACCTGGGTCGGGTCTGCAAGCTGGTGGCAGGGTTTTATTAGGGGCTGTGGCTGGACAGCACCAACATTACATCTGGGAACGGCCCTAGCAACTCATCATAGGTAGGCCAGGGAGGAACAACCGGCTTCTGGGGTGACTTATATGTAGTTGCTGTCTTTCCATGTTACCGTGTGCTTTCCCCTACTTAGTCTCTTCTTCACTTAAAAGCCATTTAGAGCTCTGCCGGAAGCTGTTTGCCAGATGACAATCTCAGCCCGCCCGCCCGCCATGATGGTCTTTTGCTTTCTTAGTTTCTGAGCTTGGGTAGATGGAAGCCTGGTGAGTGTCACTGTCCACCTAGAGCTGTAGGCCAGAGTCAAAGGGACCAGCCCTCAGCCCTACCAGGCACAGTCCTGGCTCGGGACTTGTCTGTCCAGGTCCATAGCATAGTGGGAGCCCCAGTCTCGTTCAAAGAGCTGCCTCAGCTGCTCCTGCACGGTGGTCGAGTCTGGCTGGGCACTGGAGGTCTTCTGGCTGACAATCAGGCCCACGCCCGCAGTGCTGCTGAAGTAGTCTTCTGACCAGTTAGAGGTGCCTGGAGAAGGAGGAGGGAGAGACACTCATCCCTGGGCCTCTGTCCCCTGCAGTCCAGCCCGTGCTGCGGCCCTTGCTACAGGTTGAAGGACAGCTCAGAACACTGATCACAGTGACGCCGTCAGACCCCAGGCATGGTAGCCCTTCATGTAGACACAGTCAATTCTTTACCAGCATTCTGGGCCCCAGTGCTCGGGACTTCACCTGGCTAGCTGGACTAAGTGTCTGGCTCCCAGAATATGTGAGCGTCTCTCTCATGTCCAGCTCTCTGTCCTCCCGCGCACCTTGCTCTGTCCACTCACCTACATAGGCCGTCTTGTCTGTGACCATGAACTTGCTGTGGTTCACGCGGCTGAACGGGATGTTGGAGTGATTCCCCACAGGCACAATGAAGACTTTCTTCGGGGATTAGGAGAGAGTTAGGTTAGGCAGGGTGGGAGAAGAAACTTCCTTTTCCCCTGCAACCCACAAGGTCAGTGTCTTACCACATCCACCGAGATGCCAGCCGGGGGGTTACTGAAAGACTGCAGGGACCTCAGATAGGCGAACATGGTGGGGTCTGTGTTGAACCAGCAGCTGACCAGTAAGCGCACATGCACACCCTTATTGAAGGCCGCTGCCCGTAGCGCGTTGTCCAGCACGGGCCAGTACCTAGGAAGAGAGGATCCGTGTTCTCTGCCTGAAACCAAGGTGAGTAGGGGGTCTCACCTGCAGGCACACTGTGTCTAGGACTTGCCAATCAGGAGGGTGGACCTCAGGCCCACCTGGCAGGGTGAGTGAAGCGTGTGGTGGGGAAGTACTCCATCACCGAGACATAGATGAACTGGCGAGCACCCTCCATCACTCCCAACACTGTGTCCAGATCCCGGGTGCGGCCATGTGGGCAGAGGGAGGGAGGGGAGGCCTGCGGCGGGAGAAGCCTCTCTCAGAACACTGCCACCCTTGAGTCAGGCTTTTCCTAAGCTCATGACTCCATTGCTCACTACCTAAGAAACCCCATGTGGTGACTGAGACCATCCCCCAATGGCCAGAGGTGCTCTCCTGAGGCCTGCGAAGGAGGCAGTGAAGCAACCAGGCGTCCTGGGCTCCAGGGGCTGGCCTGTATACAGGCTGGCTGGCTTGGGAAGTGGAGCCACTCTGTCCAGATGGACTCTGCATATCTAGTGGGCTTTGCTCCATCTGCTGGAGTCTCTGCTGTGGACCAACCAAGGGACTCCCCTTGGTGGAAATGGAGCGGCTAGGATTGCCTATCTTCCCTCAGAGTAAAGAATAATCAATGCTCCGGGTCTCCCTACCCTTCCCTGCACCCAGCCACAGCCTCTCAGCCCTAAACCCCCTGGACAGTCTGGAGATTCCTGGGACCTCAGGTCTGCCACCTTCCACAACCTCTCTCTCACTGCCGGCGCCGGCCCAGTATCCTGCTCTAGTGTGGAGTCTGCCTCCTGCAGCAGCCCCAGGGCTCTTATGGCCTAGCCATCTTACCGAGAAATAGGCTGTGGTGGGAACCCCATCGAAGAGACCCCGCAAGGGATGGAAGCGGTTGATGTGGGATGAGAAGTTCCGAGGCCAGGTTTTAGGGAGAACGGCTTGGGGAGTCCCTAGCACCCAGTAGGTCTGGAACGTTTTCTCAAGGTCTTGAGCCAGGTTGCTGCAATTGTAGATGATAGCACCAAGCTCTTTCACCTGTAGGGATTGGGGTCAGTAGACACTGAGAGAGCAAAGATCTCCTGGGGCTCTGTGGGAACCACCAGGGATGGAAGGCAGCCACTCGATGCCATCAGCTCCAGGGTAGAAAATTCATGAAAACACAAAGGAAATAAAACCATTGTTAAATTCCACCATGTGGTAACTCCTGATGTTATATTTATATCTACTGCTTGCACTGACAGGTGTGTTTGTGTGTGTGTGTGTGTGTGTGTGAGAGAGAGAGAGAGAGAGAGAGACACAGACAGACAGACAGACAGACAGACAGAGACAGAGAGAGACAGAGAGACAGAGAAAGACAGAGAGAGACAGAGAGACAGAGACAGAGAGAGATTAACCCAAGGGGTGTGCTATGCTAATCACATGTTATTCTATTGAGCCACAACCCAGGCCTTTGAAATGTATCACTTCTAAAAAGCCCCAGGCTTTGTAATCTACCGTACCTTTGTGTGCATGTGTGTGCACATGCCAGCAAGTGTGTTCATATGTGCGCAGGTACACGCACATGTGTGGAAGCCGGAAGACTACTTCAGGAGGTATCCGTCTTGGCTTTTGTTATTACTCTTGTTGTAGTTTATGTGTATGACTGTGTTTTGCCTGCACGTCCGTCCGTGCATGCCTGGTGCCTACAGAGGTCAGAAGAGGGCCTCAGATCCCCTGGAACTAGAGTTACACTTTGGTTTGTTGTGAGCTGCCATGCAGCTGCTGGGACGCCAACCTGGGTCCTTTGGAAGATCGGACAGTACTCTTAACCGATGAGCCATCTCTTCAGCCCTCCATCTTGGTTTTCTGAGACAAGGTCTCTCACTGGGGCCTGGGGCTTGCTGATTGGACAGGCTAGTTGGGCAGCAAGCCCCAGAGACCCTCCTATCTGTATTTCCCCATCACTGGGACTGGGACTACAAGTGTGCGTTACTGCGCCAGCTTTCCACACACATTCTAAGGTTAAAACTCAGGTTCTTGTGCTTGCAAGGCAAACACCTCATTGACCGGGCTATCTCCCCAGCCTTCCTGTGAGCCGTGGCCTGACCATCTATTCAAGCACGAGTGCAGGGTCATGTAGAACCTGAGAACTGGTGGGACTGACTCTGACTGGCCCTGCTATGGCGGTATGACAAGAGTGGCGTGTGACCCACGGTTCTGCTTGCTAACTTCTCACGGCACCCGCTCTCTTCAGAAACAGTGGCCCTTGGAGACGGTGTGGGCAGAAGCTGCACCTGGGCCTCATCCCATCCCCAGGCCTCGGCACCCACCTGAGTCAGGGACCGCCAGTCCATGTTGGCGCTGCCCACGTAGACGTGCCGACCATCCACAACCCAGAATTTGGAGTGTAGGACACCCCCAGTAAGCTGTTTCATGGGAACCTGTCGTATCTGGGCACCTGCGGTAGACACACGGATAGACGGATGGATGGACAGACGGAGAGCTGGCTCTTTGATGCTGGATTCAGGACCACCTAAGAACTCTGTGTTCATTCATTTTACCCTCAGAATGACCCCACTGACCAAGGTTGTTGTAGGTGAGGAAACCAAGGTACGGGCCTCCCTGAGACCCCTCTAGACAGCCCAGATCATAATGTTGATGATGCTTGCGCCTACTGCCTTTCCCCCTGTAGCCTCTAACCCAAGGCTTTCTCTAATGTCTTCCTTCTCAGCCCTGAGCTCAAGTCCTCCTTTTCCATCCACCCCAGCAATCCTACTGGTCTTTGGTTTTATCTCCTGGTGCCAGACCTCAGCACAGTATGCAGACACCTACCATGGGCAGCCAAGACCTGGAGGTCAGTGGATGTCTTGGCCAATGTTGGGCTGTGGGTCGCCACCACCACGGAGATGTTCCTGAGAAGGAGCTGTTGAAACTTCTGTAGAAGGGCCTCCCCCTGCAAAGCCAGGCTACCATGAGAAGCTACCTCAGGCTGGCCCTTTGCCCACAGTCCAGGGTAGGCCAAGTTTTGGCTCATAACTAGGGGCCAAATAAATGACATCATGCATGCATAATCCTCAGTCTCTCTACCCCTGTCCCAAAAGCCACCCAAGGGGCCCAGCTTTGCTGTAACCCAGCCCCAGTCCAGAGCTGAGCCCTGGGCCTGGCTGAGCTCTGAACACATTAGCAGTCTGACTTGCTGAGTCTTTGGCATCCAGGGCGAGGCCCATGCCTCGTAGTCAGAAAGCAAAGACAAGGACCAACCTGCCGAGAAGAGGAGTCATTGACTCCAACGTCCAGTCCAGTGAGGGACCAGTAGTATGAGGCAATGTGGACGCTCTCCTGAGCAGTGTCAAGAAGCTTCAGCCAAGCCTGGGCTAGGGGCTGGGCAGTGGGGCTGCCGGCTGCAAATGGCAGGTCCTCGGGGATACTTTCCACAAGGATGAGCCTAGGTCGGGACCCAAAGCGAACCAAGCTGTATCCGTCGGAGCCACTGGCCAGCCATTTGCTCCATTCCTGCTACCCAGTCGGAGGGAGGGACTGACCCCAGGGTGGCTCCAGGGCCTGAACCCAGGCCAAAGGGACAGAAAGAGGACAGTGAAATGGGAAGATTAAGCCCGAGTCCCCAAGAGCCGAAGCATGGTGATATTCAGGGGACTATATGACAAGGAACTTGGGGGATGGGGCATGCTCAGCCTAGAGGGGCCACAAGGTATTCTCTTGGGAGAATCTAGGCTCCATCCCTGGGACGATCACAGCCTTACTGTGAGCTATATCACCCGTTCAGGGACCCAGTGAGGCAGACGCATAGCCCACAGCCCCACGAGATCCCCTGGTGTTCACTCACTGACAGGAGTTACTCTGCTGTTCAGCGGCTCTTTTCAGGGTCTCCCGGGACCAGGAGGGCATGTCCTCAGGGGATATCTGATGACTGGCGAAAGAAGTGGGCCCTTGCCACAGGAACAAGATGAGAGTCACAGAGCTGAGTCCCAGAACAGCCAACATCCCCAGTACCTGCAGGAGGACACATTCTAACAGCCTTCCTAGCAGCCAAGACAGCCCTCCCTGCACTATAACAGATACTGCCCAGGCTCTTGGGGAGGGATTAGGGGTGAGCGGGAGGGGATGAGGGATACGCAGAGCAAGGCCTGGGTGGTGTAGGTGGTCAATAGTTCTCTCCATGGTCCACTTCTGCAGCGAGGAGACGTGGACAAGATATGCAACAGTCTAGGTAGCCTTTCTCTCTCTCTCTCTCTCTCTCTCTCTCTCTCTCTCTCACACACACACACACACACACACACACACACTGCAGGGCTAGTTTTGTACCCTCTAATCAAGCCCCAGGACCTAATCTTTGGGAAATTAAGAAAGTTTGAATGTGGTTCTGATTAGAAATTAGGTTCAAGCTTGTTTTCAGAGGGCTGAGTCCCGACTAGGCCTCCCTTGGGATCTCGTGTCCTACCACGCCAACTCCGTTGTGTGGATCATCAGGTGAAGTGGAGCAGGGCCAGTCAGGGACCTCCACTGCTGTCTGGAGAGGCATCAGCATCTGTACAGAACCGTCTGTGTCACCAGCAGCCCCAGCTCCATGGTGTCACCTCCTTAGGCAGTCCCTACAGAGGCGCTCTCCAGCCTTCAGACACCAGTCACAGCTCAGATATGGAACCCAGGCAGGCTGAGCCCACACCTTTCCCAGGGTTGTGTCCTGCTTATACCCTCTGGCTCCCTCAGCGTCCCCTGATGCGGGTGTCTTGAGTATGTGAATCTCAGTTCCTTGTTCCAACCACAAGTGAAACCAGACCTGAAAGTTCAGTTTCTGCTTGGACTGCCTCATCCACCCTTCCCTATTAGCTACGAGCAGATGCTTCCCTTCCCCAGATGGCCCCCGAGTTTAGCCCCAAGGGTAGGCAGCTGGCTGTAAAGTGGGACATGGCAAAAGGGCCACCAAGAGCTGAGTCTGGAGCCCTGCACTGCTGTCAAGGCTGGGGACGGCAAGGGAAGCTACAGCTAGCTGGGATGGAGAACTCACCGTGTTCCCTCAGAGGGGTCACTCTACAAAGAGCCAGACCAACCCTTCAGGAGGCCCTGAGCACCCCAAATGGGTCACCCAGCCCTTGGCACCGACACTTGGCAAGGAGTTGACCTCACTCCCTCCCAGCCTAGATGGTGTTTGGAGCCTAAGGCATTGTAGGTGGCTGGTTGTGGAATCCGGGGGCTTCTTCAGCTCTGTGGCTCAGGCTATCATTGTGAGAGCAGTGGGTCCAACCCCACCGTCCTCAAGGGGTTGTCATGGACAACAGCCTGCAGACATGTAGCTAGCCTCAGCACAGGGAGTGGATTACAGGAGCCAGGCCTGTAGCTCTGTCTGCCCTTGGAGCCCAGTGTTACAGGGAAGTGAGGCCAAGAAACAACAGTGAGAGGATGAGGGGGGGGGACTACAAAACCAGAGTCACCCACAGAGGCCCAACACCCTCTTACCAGAGTTCCTTGAAGAAGAGAGTCAGGAGGTCACGTCCACCCAGAGCATGGTTCACGCTCCTGGATATATCTCCCACCCTGACCCACCGCAGGCAGCTCAGGTGACCGGGGTGGCTTCAGAACCCTAGCTTCTGACTCTAACCAATCTCTATAATGTCCAGTGGGGCACACACATGACGTTCTGGGCCAGGGTTACCAGGCTGGGCTGTCCCTCAAAGAGTTGCTGGCCTACCTCTCCCAGCTGCTCTGAGAGAAGTGTTCCCATCCCCTAAAACAGTCGGATTGACAGAAAGGCAAGAAGGCAGCAGCCGTAATCTAGGACTTCCAAGGGCCACAGACCTCTGACTTCCTTGTGGCCACTGGGAACTACTCTGAGGTCAGGAGAAGAGAACCACGAAGGGTGGCTCTAAGCAGCTGCAGAAACTGTCCCATCCTTGGTCCCTGTGGGTCTTTTGAATCCTTGGGTGGGACTGTCTGACTAGAGAGAAACACTCCCTGGTACTGGCATCTCAGCAGTGGGGTGATCTGGGAGATGGGCTTTGAGCCTCCTGAGCCTTAAGGTTCTGGGGTTCCTGCCCTGTGGGCTAAACTGTAGGCCCCAGGAGTGGGATAGGACATGGCTGCCCAGTGGCTGGAGACTGATATCCAGTGATCCTGGATCCATAGATCAAGCAAGGAGCCAAACTGGGTGGTTTGTGGGATCTAGGCTGCTGGGAGGATGGGTCTGTGGGAGGTAAGCAGAGCCTCCTGAGGCCCTCTGTCTGGCTCTAGCATGGCTAACACTTACCTCTTGGTGCCCTTTCTTCTTATCCATCCTGGCTCCAGCCACTTCTGCAGGCTTCGCCTGTGCAGGCACTTGCTCCTCTCCGGCCTGCTGCCTCCCTTTCATCCACTTCCTCTTTGTTCTAAGCACCCCACCCCCACCTCAGGACTAAGTGGGGCCTCTAGAGGGTGGAGCTAAAAGCTTTCACCTCTGAAGAAAAATCTACCCTGCCTGCTCCTAGAAAGAACCCCTCAGTCATAAACCAAATGTCGGAATTGAGTTTGACTGCAAGCACCAGAGACTCAAGTTAGAGAGCCTTGGACTGACTCAACTGTCCTCCAGGGGCTTGTGCATTGAAGGCTGGTAGTTTTGCTGAAATTGCATCATGAGCTAATTGACAAATTGGGCAATGATAGTCATGATGGGAGGAGGTGGGGATGGTGGGAGGTGGGGGTCTGATTGGACCCACCAACCGTAGCCTGCAACCAGTTTCTGGAGAAGTTATCAGTCACACAGTCACAGGAAGTCTCGGCCTCCAAGCCCTGGAATCCAAACTTCACAGCCCTAGAAGAGCTTCCAAAGCTCAACCACCACCTTCATATCCCTAGCACAGAGTGAAGCATCCCCAGAACACTTCTGGAGATCGGAAAGGGAGCTTCCAGTTATCTATCGCCTACAACTCAATCTATGCCTGGTCACGGTAGCCTCTTCAAGTCAAGCCACTGCATGCCTGAATATCACAGTGTTCCAGGTACATACCTTGAGGGATGGGTCTTCGGGGACTTTGAATAGGTGGCAGGAGGGGACTCAGCATGCTCTTTTACTGGTCAATGGAACTGGGTCTTCCTCCTGCCTGAAAGCAGGGCAGGGGACATTGAGCATCCCTGACGCGCTCAACAAACACTCTTCAGGTATAGGAGGGCAATCCCTGCAGCTTCAAGGAAACCCGAGCCCATCTGCCAACTCCCCTCCCATGCTACAGCCTAGGCCAGGACTGGGCATGGCGTACAGCAGCATCACCTTGGGATGGATTTGTCTTGAGTATCTCTAAGGGAGTCATGGGACCTGCAAGGGCTGGTGGATACCAAGCACAGGTCTCTTGACAACACAAAGACTGGGAATATGGTAGCTCATCCTAAACGGCTATGCCCTGGGCCCTTGGTGGGTTGGGCTGGGGAAGATGGGAAGTTGAGTAGTCTCTCTCTCTCTCTCTCTCTCTCTCTCTCTTCTTTTTCGAGACAGGGTTTCTCTGTATAGCCCTGGCTGTCCTGGAACTCACTCTGTAGACCAGGCTGGTCTCAAATTCAGAAATCCGCCTGCCTCTGCCTCCCAAGTGCTGGGATTAAAGGCAAAGCTGAGTATCTTTGTCTTCGACTTCTTTTCTATTTCAAAACGTGTCTTATGGCAGGAAATGCCCCAGTATTTGTCAGGAGGGCTAATAAATGAGGAGCCACCCAAGCCAATGACAAGCATGTTGGATACGTTTGAGTCCCCATTGCAGGGCTGTAGCTCGGGGTGTCCATGCCTCAGATCACCAGACTGGTTCTGATCATGGGAGCCTGAAGGAGACAAACCTGTCCGTGAGAACTAAAGTGAGATCCGCTTGGCCTCATTCCTCCTCCTCACACCCTGTGGAACAAAGTGGTTACTTTCAGACAATATAGACTCCTCTAGCTTACATGCACAGGCACGCACGCACACACTTTCACAGGATGGGCAGTGCCGTAGGCTGATTGACACTAGAGTCGCACAGACATGTGAGCCGTGTGTTGGTCCCTGATGGAGGCTGTGAAATCGCTGGATGAGAGGAAGCTTCCAGCTCCCTGGTTATCTCAGGACCATTGTTGTGTGTGTCCCTCTCCCGAACCGATGCGTCTTTGTTCACTGGGCTCTAACCCCCATGTTGAGCCTCATTTCCTATGCTTTTCCTTACTGCTTAAAATAAGAAACAGAAGGTGGGGTCTTTGTTTGTTGTTTTGTTGATGGCAGGGTCTCACATAGCTCAAGTTGACTGCAGAACTGTAGCTGAAAATCACCTTGAACTTCTGGTCCTCCTGCCTCCACCTCCAGAGTGCTACAATAAGGCGCACCGTCGCAGCTGATTTGTAAATGCAAGGCAGTCGACAGACAGAGCCACACCCCAGCCTCCTTAGCCACACCCCCAGCCTCCTTAGCCACACCCCCAGCCTCCTTAGCCACACCCTCAGCCTCCTTAGCCACACTTCGACCTCCGAACCACACTTCCATGCTCCTTTTCTCTCTTTTGTTGTTGAAATCAATGAAAAAAATTTTTTAACACTTTCTTTATCTTATATGTTCAATGGGTTGGACATTATATGATATTTTCTTTTTTAAAATAAGCAGTTTTCATTTTTTATACAAATAGGTTTGGGAGGGTTGTTTTGGTATTGGGGATTGTAAAAGAATATTTTATGATTTTTGCTTTATCAACATTAGAACAGATCAAAGTCTTGAAACTCTGGTGTCAGGAACACATGGTTGTATCACACAGAATAGTTCACTCAGGTGTCTATGTGGTAATAGTGAAAAAGCATGCACTTAGGACACAGAATAGCACTGACGGTCTGAGCCTGACCTCCCCTTTCCCATCACCACCTTCTCTCTCTTCGCTTAGACAAAATCCTAACAAGGTCTACTCCTATGTTAGACACTTTGTACGTACATGCACCCACGCAGAGGTCACAGGTCAGATTCAGACATGGTACCTCAGGCACACCTGTCTACTGTGTCTTTTTGAGACAGTATCTCCCAAAGGCCTGGGCCTCTTTAATTACTCTAGGCTGGCTAACTAGTGATGCCCAGGGATCCTGTCTATATCACCCAGCACTGGGTCCCTATGCTTGTGTGGCAAGCATTTTAGGGAACAAGCTATTTCCCCAAACCCCATGTTAGACATCCTTTGTCACTGTGACCAAATATCTGAGAAAACAGTATAGGAGAGGAGAAGTTTTGTTATTGGTTTAGTTCCTGGTTTCCAAAGTTCCAGTCCACGGTCACTGTCTGTGTCTCTGAGTCTGTGGTGGGGCAGAACCCCGTGGCGGAGGGTCTGGTGGGATGACAGGGACACTGCTCCCTTCATGCGGCCAGGAGGGGGTGGCAACATACACCCTTCAAATGCAGCCGGTGACCTCCTCCTCCAAACAAGTCATACCTTCTAGGAGCCCGCTCGTATACACTTACTAGTGGATTTACTCACTGATGAAGTTAATACTCCTGTGATTCATTCCCCACTAAGCTAAGCCTTCGACTCAGGAGTATTTGGGGGAATATATTAGGGTTTCACTGCTGTGAACAGACACCATGACCAAGGCAATTCTTATAAGGACAACATCTAATTGGGGCTGGTTTACAGGTTCAGAGGTTCAGTCATTATCATCAAGGCAGGAGCATGGCAGTGTCCAGAAAAGCTGGGATGAGGGAGGGGTTTTTGTTGTTTTGTTTTGTTTTATTTTGAGACAGTGTTTCTCTGTATAGTCCTTGCTGTCCTGGAACTCACTCTGTAGACCAGGCTGGCCTTGAACTTGGAAATCCACCTGCCTCTGCCTCCCAAGTGCTGGGATTAAAGGCCACCACTGCCGGGCTAGGATGAGGGTCTCAAAGTCCACACCCACTGGGACACACCTACTCCAACAGGGCCACACCTTCTAATAGTACCACTCCCTGGGCCAAGCACATACAAACCATTGCAGGGACGCGTCATATTTAACTCACCAGACTCTGTTCCTTGCCCCAAAAGGCTCATGGCCGCCTCACAATACAGAATTTGTCTACTCTACCCCCAAGAGTCTCCCACAATCTTTTGTATGAGTGTTTTGCCTGTGTGTGCACCGTGATCTCAGAGGCCAGAAAAGGGCATCAGACCCCCTGGAACTAGAGTTAAAAGACAATTGTGAACCTCTATGTGGGTGCTGGAAACTGAACCCCAGTTCTCTGGAAGAGCGACAAATGTTCTGAACTGCCGAGCCATCTCTCCAGCTTAAGTCCCCATTGTAGCTGCTCTACAAAGAACTTTGTGGGTTCTTTTTCCCCACACTTTATTCCCTGGCTTCAATCTCTATTATTAGATAGGAGAGAAAGAAGGATAACAGAGGGAGAGAGGAAGAGAGAGAGAGAGAGAGAGAGAGAGAGAGAGAGAGAGAGAGAGAGAGAGAGAGTGTTGAATCTGATTTCTTTTTTTTTTCTTGTTTCTTCTTTGAACATAAATACTAAAAACCCAACCTCCCCCCTCCCCAGAACCATCAACTACTGGGGCTCTAACACTTTTATACCCTCTGAAAAATCCATAGAATTCCAAACACCACACACTCACAAAAACTATCTGCAGCTGGCAAAACCATGACTCTGCTAGAGCACGAGGCAAATCACAGTCACCTGCTGTGAACCACCTGAAGCAGCCAATATCTGCACACATGGGATTAAAATGAAAATATATTCTTACAATATTTCTGCGTCTTAAAAAAAAAAAAGAAACCAAATTTCCAGAATTCCCACGATACCCCCATAACCTTAAGGTTATGAACTGTTAACAGTTCAGATATTTAAAAAAAACCAAGGTCAAAGTCTCCTCTGAGACTCATGGCAGACTCTCCTGAACCCCTGTAAAATTAAAAAGCATGTCACATACTTCCAGCGTACATAGCATTGGGTAGACAGCACCATGCCAAGGGAGGAAATAAGAGCACAGGGTTGAAGTATGACCCAGACCCAAAGGGCAAACATTTAAAGGCTGTAGCTCCAGGCCTGCGGTCTTCCATGAGGAGTTTATGTGGTGAATGCCAAAGGTCTGGGGCAGCACTGCCCCTGTAGCCTCTCTGTTGGGTTGGCTCTACTCATTGCCTACAGTCTTCCTTGGCATACTTTCCGTATCTTGGCATTTTCCCCATATCACCTTTTCTAGGGCTGCCGTTCATTCTGACCTTCCAGGCTTTCCTTTGGAATTTGAGTGGAAGCCTTCTCGACCCAACAACTCTTACGTTCTTAGGGCCTACAAAATCCATGTCATGTGGGTGACGCCAGCTCTGATGGTAGCCAGCCTGATTTGTACCGTGGCTACAACAGCCTGTGATGGCTCAACATGGCAATGAAGAGGAGAAACAACCACCCCAGCAGCCTGTAAGCGGACCATCCTGGTACTCTTCTCAAGGCAAAGCCTGCCGAGGGATTGACACCTTCATACCCTTGAGCCTAGGTCTTGCTAATTCCTGAGTTATCTTCAAGGCATCTTTCCTAATATCACAGTGCAAAATATTTCTCCTCCTCCTTCCTTCTCCTCCTCCTTCTCCTTCTCTTCCCCCTCCTTCTCCTCCTCCTCTTCCTCCTCCTCTTCCCCTCCTCCTTCTCCTCTTCCCCTCCTCCTTCTCCTCTTCCCCTCCTCCTTCTCTTCCTCCTTTCTTCTCTTCCTCCTCCTCCTTCTCCTCCTCTTCCTCCTTCTCTTCCTCTTCCTCCTTCTCCTCTTCCTCCTCCTCCTCCTTCTCCTCCTCCTTCTCCTCTTTCTCCTCCTCCTCCTTCTCCTCCTCCTTCTCCTCTTCCTCCTCCTTCTCCTTCTCCTCTTCCTCCTTCTCTTCCTTCTCCTCCTCTTCCCCCTCCTCCTTCTCTTCTTCCCGTCCTCCTTCTCTTCCTCCTCCTTCTCCTTCTCCTCCTCCTCCTTCTCCTCCTTTTCCTCCTCCTTCTTCTCCTCCTCTTCCTCCTCCTCCTCCTCCTCTTCGCCTCCTTCTTTTCCTCCTCCTCTTCTCCTCCTCCTTCTCCTCTTCCCCTCCTCCTTCTCTTCCTCCTTTCTTCTCTTCCTCCTCCTCCTTCTCCTCCTCTTCCTCCTCCTTCTCCTCTTCCTCCTTCTCTTCCTTCTCCTCCTCTTCCCCCTCCATCTCCTTCTCTTCCTCCTCCTTCTCCTTTTCCTCCTCCTCTTCCCCTCCTCCTTCTCCTCTTCCCCTCCTCCTTCTCTTCCTCCTTTCTTCTCTTCCTCCTCTTCCTTCTCTTCCTCTTCCCCCTCCTTCTTCTCCTCCTCTTCCTCCTCTTCCTTCTCCTCTTCCCCTCCTCCTTCTCTTCCTCCTTTCTTCTCTTCCTCCTCCTCCTTCTCCTCCTCTTCCTCCTTCTCTTCCTCTTCCTCCTTCTCCTCTTCTTCATCCTCCTCCTCTTCCTCCTCTTCTTTCTCCTCTTTCTCCTCTTCCTCCTCCCCCCCCCCTCCTCCTCCCCTCTTCCTTCTCCTCTTCATTTTCTTCTTCAAGGATGGGTTTCACTTTGTAGCTCTAGCTGGCCTGGAACTCACTATATAGGACCAGGCTTGAACTTATAGAGATCTTCCGGCTTCTGCCTCTGCCAAGCTGGGATTAAAGGTGTGTGCCATCACACCCAGCTGCCTTTTGGTTTTGAGACTGGGTTTTCGTATCTCACCCTGAAACCACGAACCTCATGCTTCAGTCTCGTGTTCCTTGGGTGGCAGGTTTGAACCATCTGACGTTATGGTAAATGGTTAATCCTTTGATAAGGTCACAATCTGATGGTGTTGTTGAGAGGTGCTGGAAACTTCTGGAGATGGGGTCTAGTTGCAGAAGTAGGTCACAGGGGTGTAGTCCTCAGACTGGTCCCGCCTGCTCCCCTGCCTGCTTCCTCGCTGCTGGGAGGTGAGCAGCCGCCCCCACCACAAGCTTCTACAGCTCTGCTGCTCTGCTTGGCCTCAGGCCCAAAGCAGTGACCCAGCTCCCCCAGACTGAGCCTTGCTTCTTCTTCTTAGCAGTGTGGAGGATCAAACCCAGGCTCTCCTGTGTGCTTGACCTTGAGAGGACACTCAAGAAAACCAGAGCCCAAACCAAACTTTCTCCCTTACGTTGTCATCAGGTATCATATCATAGTGACAGAGGCCACCCCACAGGTTTCTTGGTGTTTTCATTTGTCTTTTTCTTGGCTGGGCTATTAGACTCTGGGTTTATAGTTTTCATCATACTTGGAAACTATTTTGTCATTATTCCTTTGAACATTTTTGTTTTGTCTTGCCTTTTCTGGAATGGTGGCGCTTATTAATTGGATATTTCTTTTTTCTTTTTCTTTCTTTCTTTCTTTTTTTTTTTGAGACAGGGTTTCTCTGTGTAGGCCTGCATATTCTGGAACTTACTCTGTAGACTAGGCTGGCCTTGAACTCATAGATCCACCTATCTCTGCTCCCCAAGTGCTGAGATTAAAGACATGTGCCACCATGTCCTGGCTTAAGTTGGCTTTCTTGGTATTTATCATACAAACTATGAATACTGTGTTCTGTTTTCTTCTGTGATTCATTTGGAGTGCTTCTCATGTCTGTCTCCAATATGTGGAAGTGTTACAGTTAAAACAAATATCAGGGTTAAATGGCAAGGTCAGGGACATGGGAAAATAAATAAGAAGGTTACATCAGGTACGAGATGCCCAAGCTGACCAGACAGGAGGAAGGGTAGAGCTCTGGGAAAAACCACAGAGCAAGTTCCAGCCAGCTCCAGATGGCGCCCTTCTTGGGGAGCACGCAGGTGCACTTTGCCCTTTACCCTAGCAAACTTCTCAATTTATGGGTCTTTAAACTTTCATTTACATCATTATATACATTCCCGCAACCAATGCATCTAATTGTAACATAGTGAGGTGTGGGGAGGGAGGGAGAGCACTGAGATCGGTACAGCAATAGGCACAGGCAGCAGAAATGGCAATCAGAGGGAGGCTTGTCCAGTTAGAGTCAGAGCTTCGCTGTTGCCACTTGGCTCCGTCTGCTCACACCCAGGAAGGGTACACGCTCCACTTTTCCTTATCTACTAAAAACTAAACTCTGGATTCTGCTTAATCCACCCATGCCCAGTTCCTCAGGAACACACAGAACCAAGAATGAGGTGGCAGGGAATCCTGCCTTCCCATTCAAAACAAAACCAGCAAATGTTGGGGGTTGGTCTAGTGCTGCTATGTATTCAAATGCTAAATACTGATCACCCCCCCCCCCGAGATCTCGTTGTCCCCCACCCCAGACGAGCAGATCCTCACATACACCAAATGATGCTATGTTAACTTTGCCTCCCAATTTAAAACTATTGGTTAGAAAAAGGTGACTGTAGCCAATTACTGGAGAGAATAAAAAGCAGGAGAGTTTCAGTTACTGGGCTGGGAGTCATAGGTAGAGACCATGAGAAGGAGGGAGAAGAGGAGAAGGAGGACGAGGAGGAGGAAGAAGAAGGAGAAAGAGGAGGAAGAAGAAGGAGGAAGAAGAGGAGGAGAAGGAGGAGGAAGAAAAACAAGAAGAAGGAGGAGGAGGAGGAAGAGGAGGAGGAAGAAGAAGAAGAAGGAGAAAGAGGAGGAAGAAAAACAAGAAGAAGGAGGAGGAGGAGGAAGAGGAGGAGGAGGAAGAAGAAGAAGAAGGAGAAAGAGGAGGAAGAAGGAGGAGGAAGAGGGGGAGAAGGAGGAGGAAGAAAAACAAGAAGAAGGAAGAGGAGGAGGAGGAGGAGAAGTAAGACGGGAGAACAGGAGGTCTCCATTTAGAGATGAACCAGGAGCGTGCCTGAGTGAAATGTCCCCACCCCCCCCCAATGGATTGCTGCAGCAGAAAGAACCCAGAAAGACTCAAACAGCAAGTATGTGGGGAGCAGGGCTGGGAATGAACAGTCTAGTGAACAGAAACATGGATTAGGGGCAATCGCCCAGTAAAGCTAAATGGATAAATCACAGTCTGAGGTTCATTCATCTGGAAGCTAAATGAGAACAGTAACAATTCAATTATTTTACAATCAAGAGAATGGCAGAATGGCACTTTCTCACAACACATCTCCCCGATGGCCTACCTATATACATTAAAAATCAATGGCCTACCTATACTACATTAAAACTCATGCATGTGCTCTCTCACGATGCCTCTGCATTCTGGGTCACTTTTGACATCATGTCACTGGGTGCTGGATTCTGCTGTGTCCCTCAATCAATGTTGACTTATTTTGCCAAAGCTGCTTTTTTGGTTTGAGACTTGATTGTAGGCATTACTGGGACAGTTATGTGCTACTGAAGACTAACGTGTAGCCCCAGGATTTTCCACCTGCACCACAGTTCCTGAATAATGACTCAGAGGCTATATTTTATTTATGAATAGATGCCTAGGCCAAGTTAGGCTTCTTCCCCAACTAATTTGTAACTGATACTAACCCACTTATACTATTTTATGTCTGCCATAGTTCTATACGTCTGACTTCCTCTGAGTCTGGGTGGGGCATTTTCCTGTGCCTGACTGACTCTTTCCCAGAGTCCCCCACACACACCTCTCTTCTGGATGTCCCACCCCCTATTCTACCCTTTCCTATAGGTCACAGGCTTTTTATTGACAGGTGATGTTACCACACAGTACACAAGAGATTCTACCTACCTCTCTTCCTTTAGTCCAATAAAAGGCTCTTCCTCTAACATCAATAAACTATATAATAAACTCATATAATAAGAACAATTATGAAAACTACATGCATTTGGCAATGTTGGATAAAGTGCTATATTATCTAACCAATCTTGGCGAGTCCAAAGCTCTGTCCCTAAGTCATTTTCTATCACAACTTGCATTACCAACCTTAAAACATCTTCTTAGACCTTAAATCATTTTCTTAAACCCTAAACAATTTAAGCTTAATCATAAGACTGTAACTATCTAGTCTTCGACCCTATCAGAGACCCGAGAAGGATAAATATTACCTGAATAAACAGAAAGTGCAGAGCAAGCAGCTTCCAAAACTGTAGAAATGGCAGAGGTCCCGGCTGCCTGGTCAGCCCCCTGAGGCTCTTCTGGACCACTGCAGATCATCTTCAGCCTTCTGGCCCAGAATATCTGACAGGTGTTTCTGTGAAGCAGGAATATTGAAGGACTTGCCTACCTTGTCCTGGCAGAGCTTGGCCGTCAACATCTTCTGCACCGTGTTTGTTCACAGTTTGTTCTGCATGCTGTCTGCCTTGAGGCCAGGGCAGGCTTTTGCCCAGGGGCAGCTTGCCACATTTGAAGCAAACTCCACGTGGGGATTCTTCAATGCTCATCATCGTCTCTGAAGAAGAACGGGGTGCTGCCCAGAGCTGACGTGTCTCACCGCCATGAGAAGCCTTTTATTAATAAAACATTTTAAAATGCCATATTCTGTAGCTCTCTGAGGTTTTTGAAGACCATCTATTTATAGTATATCTGAATGGCTTGTCTCTGTCCTCTACCAGCTTAACTTTGAAAACATCTATAGTAAGCTAAAGAGAGCTTATTTCCATAATTAAACTAGTATCTAACATGACCGTTAAGTTCAAATTAACTAACCACTAACTTGCATTTCTTAATTATCATAAACGGTTTTTAAAAGGACTAAAACTTGAATTTTTACATGAGTTGTAATAGATACAACACCTTAAACAAGACTTGGAATATATATATATAGTATGTAGTAACAAGATATAATCTTAAATCTGTATTAATTTAGTAAGTTCACACCAAGGGTAAAATATCTGACTTGCTAATGCTCTTTAATTTAAAAGTAGATTCAATAATCTACCCTTTATCATTCCTATATTCCCCCCCTTTTCCTTTTATCCTGTCCTCTACCATTTTTTTTTAGCAATAGATAGGAGAAAGGGAAGGATAGAGAAAAGAAAAAGAGAAATCTCTGAATCTAACCTCCCTACTTGGTGTCCTCCATGATCAAGACCATTAACAATTCACCCACCAAATGATCACAAATCATCCACCCTGCTCTTTGAGAACGGTGCGTCATTCTCTTAAAACTGCTTCCTGCCATCTGGAGGTGTTGTTCTCTTTTGGGAGCCAATGAAAATTGGGATATCGGCCAGTGTTAAGAAAGTTAGCTGCCCATTTGTCTTACGTGTTGTGAAAGTGCAGGGCTTAAAAATGAAGTCCCCGCTGGAATAGTTTGTGATGCTGGGCAATCTAGCTAGCCATTTTGGAAATGTCCCAGATTTTTAAGTAAACAGCGCTGAGGCAGTCTGAGGTAGGGTCAGGCAGGATAGTGGAATAAATGTGTCTCTGCATCTCAGCATCCTTAGCAGCATCTTCAAGGCGAATCTTGTCAGGGCCATTTTAACTTCATTGGTGTGTGTAAACATGGACACTTCCATAGGCAATATACATTTGTGCACAGATCAGTCACCAAACTATAATATAAATTTTCACCCTTGCCATTTGAAAGGATGGTATGATAAGTCCTGAGGATTCTGTAGCCAACACAATTTATTGGTCATGCTTAGTTGAAGTCCTGGCTGGAGACATCTTCATGTTTCAGTCAGTCTCAGGGCTGTTCCCGTGTAGCGGGATCAGCATGCACTTTTCCTGCTTTGTTGGTCTTCTTGATTTCTTTCTTCTTCTCTTCAGTCAGGATCTTCAGGGGGGACTCTCCAGTCAAATCTGATGTTTATTAATTTGGATGGAATCCGTGGCTTATCTTCTCCTTTTGAAACAAAGACAAAACCTCTTCCCCGGTACAACACATTTCTTTCCCTCCCTTCTGAGGTTCAGACATCCCGAATACACACAGGCTGGTTTAGTTTAGCAGTTTTTTCAATAATCAAATGTCTCTCGGCAGCTGTCGTTTTTTTTGTTCATTAGCATTTAAAAAAATAAAGCGAATAAAGTACTATGTATCTATCTCTGGGGGGGGTCTTCATTACCCCTTTCTGTTTATTAGCCATCTCTTAGGGTCTTAGGGTCTCCAAGATGGCTCCAGAGGGAAGGAGGCTTCTGGGTCTAGGTGACCACGGCTCCCAAAAGAGGGTTAGCCTGTCAGCTACAGACTGCTACATGGTGCATGAAATCTGCCCAGGACCAGTGTGGGTATGAGCTGGAGCAGGTGCTGGAAGCCCACTACAAATACACCTGTGATACAGCCCACCTGAGTTGGAGACGAGACAGCTTGCTGGATCACCATAGGCAACTGACCTCCCAAGATGGCAGTGTTAGCGGGCACTGCCCCTGGATCACTTCTGCGACATCTCCCTGCCCACTGGTGTGTTGAGCCTAGCCTGCTGTTCTCCATGGGATCTCCTAGCTGGTTCTGAAGGACGGCCTGCACAGAAAGAGACCACACAGCACAATAGCCCTGGCTGCCCGGCGTACTGTGTAGAGAAGGTTTATGAGCTCTACGCCGAATGACTGCAAGAGAGTGGGACGAGGAGCAGAACCACGGGGCCCACAGGACTCAGATCGCTACAGGACACTGGGTTTTCTCTGTGAAGCAACAGCGCCTGGGGAAGTGCTTGGTTTAATACTTGCAATTTTTTTTATTTTAAGCATAAAGAACAGATCATGGGTGTGCCAAGGGTTCATTCAGCTCATTACACTAAGGTATCTATTTCCATAGCCCAGGAACAGGTCCCAGGCTTTGGAACTCTGACTGAGCAATGCCATACGAATGGGAGCTGAGGCTATTTTCTGAGGGGTACGGACATGCTGTGGGCTGTCTTAAGTATATCGTTTAACTATAGCATTCAGAAACCAACCAGAGGCTACTGGTCATTAAAATTATGAGAATTTCAAAGAAAATAAAGTACAATTAGATCTCCCTACAGCTGCCTGTCCTGTAAGACTCTGAGCTAGCTGGGCAGTGGTGGTGCACGCCTTTAATCCCAGCACTTGGGAGGCAGAGGCAGGAGGATTTCTGAGTTCGAGGCCAGCCTGGTCTACAAAGTGAGTTCCAGGACAGCCAGGGCTACACAGAGAAACCCTGTCTCGAAAAACCAAAAAAAAAAAAAAAAAAAGACTCTGAGCTATGCCAGTAACGTGTCCTATGCCATAATGTCTGAAATATTGCTGCATTCTATTGGATACACATGTCAAAGTGCCATCGGTTTCCGCTCGCAAAGGCACCTGCAAGGTAGCTGCCATCTCTAATGAGTGTGAAATCTCAGAACCGTTCCTTTCAGAACTCAAGGCAGAAGCCCCCTGGAATTCCGAGCAGGTAACGATTATATGATGGATTAGCCCATAAACATACTTCAATTGTTCAAAATCGACAAAATGAGACACATGAGCTCTGGGCCATTGCTCTAAGGTGGCTTCTCTAAACAGAATTTATTTATTTATTTATTTATTTAATTTATTATATGTGGGTACACTTTAGCTGTCTGGGCCATTGCTCTAAGGTGGCTTCTCTAAACAGAATTTATTTATTTATTTATTTATTTAATTTATTATATGTGGGTACACTTTAGCTGTCTTCAGACACTCCAGAAGAGGGAGTCATATCTTATTACGGATGGTTGTGAGCCACCATGTGGTTGCTGGGATTTGAACTCAGGACCTGAAGAAGAGCAGTCAGTGCTCTAAACCGCTGAGTCATCTCTCCGGCCCCAGAATCTGGATTCTTAACTTGGTATATTGCATCTCTATGGGTTGCCATGCTAATTTTTCAAGCCTTGGTGGATATTTCTCACCTGGAACTATCTTTTCTGCTCCCCTTGTAGGATCCAGATCAGACTCATCTGAGGACTCTTTATTCTGATTTAAAGAATCCTCTAATTTTTGTTCTATTGTCTCTGTTCTAGTGTTTAATTTTTTTCAGTTTTCTTCCTCTTAGTCTGTTTTATTCTGATCTCACTTAAAGAGGATATATAAAATAGTAATCATTACTGAACATACAATTATTTTTATGCTGACAGTCAAAGCAAAACTATATGGGGTCTAAACGCCCCCTTCTAGAGAATTTTCCATTTTTTAACTCTCTCCTTCCTCTGGAGACTTTCCTTTAGCTCTTTCTCTCTCATTCCTTTGGAAACTTTTTCACTCTCCTTTCTAGGAGACTTTAAAAATATATATATCTAAACTCAGTATTTCTATGTCTGTGTTCAGTTTCTTTATCTTCTTTATCCTCTATGCACCTTTTAAAACATTTTTATCTGGTTTTTTTCCTTCAGAGACTTAATCTTCTATGTGCACTTATTTATTTCTCTATTATTGCCTTCTAGACTTACTATCTTTTTCTGTATTTCATTTCCTCTAAATTCTTTTTCATCCTTGCATGGCTTAATCTTTTCAATGTATTTAATTCTCTTTAAGGATTTTATTTTACTATTTACATCTATCTATCGTGCTTCAGACCCAGTCTTTCCCCTTTTTAGCATTTAAACGTAACCTCAAACGTTGTTTTTACCTGATCAGGAGTTCCTCTGTGCTAGGATTTCTTCTGGTGTCATCTGTGTCAGCCACAACTGTTGCTGTGCCAGGTCCCGCCCCTTGCCATTCAGCTCACAGAGAAGAGGCGTCCCTACCTTCCATGTGTTTATAGCTGGCATCAGAGGTACCAGCTAGGAACGGCGTCTCACCAAATGCCTGACCCCTTCCCTGTGGCCTGCAGGCTCTTTCCGTGGGCTGAATCCAGCTACTCTATATCCTCCCTATGTGCTCTGTATGACCCAGCTACAGGCGGAAGTGCACCCTCCCCCATGTCAAGGTCGGGTCTAGCCTGTAACACACACTCTCTTCCAACCCTTCTCCTGAATCGTACTACACTTGGGGAAACCCACAGCTACTGTGCCCTGAGGATCAGGTAGAAGAGCTACTTTTCTGTTCCAAAGGGGTGTGTGTGTGTGTGTGTGTGTGTGTGTGTGTGTGTGTGTGTGTGTTTTCAATAGCCGCCTTTTGTACTGCCTCTGTGGTTTCCCAGTCCCTGGCTAGGAAATCATCTTCCACCCATTTCTTAGGCTCTAAGCTTAGATTTCTAGCCCCATGTTGGGCACCAAACACAAAGTAATTCTTTGGAGGGCTTTCTAGGTCCCTTTGCTCCTAAGTAACGACAGGGCATTCCTACCTCCCTAGACAGAGATCTGGTATTGTTATTAACAGGCTGCAAGCACAAAGCACGGCAGACAATTATCCATCCTCACTCTCTATGGCAGCCAATGCCAAGCCGTGTGGTCCTTTATTTGCATCTGAGCCTCACCTTGGCTCTTTGTCTGTCAGACTGTCCTGTGACTCATCACCACCTCAGGGCAGATCCTCCTGGTCCACCCTCACGCTCTCTCCATCGTTCCCTCTCCAGTCTGCTGATAGGCCATCAGCTTTTTATTGACAGTACACAATAGGCTATGGCTGCAGCAAGGCCCATGTCCTGTGTGTCATGAGCTCTCTCTTCTCTACACCGTGATGACACAGTCCCAGGCCTGGCGCAGTCTCGAGGTACATGCAGCCTTCAACCCGCTCAGTGGTTGCTTCCTCAGCCTCCTGCAGTTTCTCCCACAGGGCCGGTCATGGCCAAGCCGTGCAGTCCAGGGCTTGCTCTCCCCCATGCTCCCCTTGCCTAGCTGCTTTGTCCTCCGGCGCTGTCTCTGCAGCAGCAGTCCCGGTCTGGAGTAACTGCCCTCTCATGTAGCAGAGGGCAGCTGTCAGCTCCCGTGTGCCCTCAAGGGGACCACAGACCTGCTCTGCCTGTTGTCCCCTATCTGAATGCTGTTGTTTTGTGCATTTTTTTCCCAGTTGAAGGTGAGAGCATGATTTACCCTGTCACCCTCTGACTCCTTGCTATGGTTCGGATCGGGAATGCGCCCTCACAGGGTCAGCATTTAGCTCCTTGGACCCCAGAAGGTAAGACTATGGAAGCTCAGGAGGTGGGGCCTTTGGAGGTGATGGCTCAGCCCTGCTTCTGATCTACTCTCTGCTTTCCGGTCTGTGATGGCGCTGGAGGCGGCTCAAGGGGTAGGAACGCCGGCTGCTCCTGCAGGGGACCAGCTTTGCTCTCCAGAGCCCACACGGCGGATAACAAACATCTGTCATTCCAGTTCCAGATGACCCCATGGCCTCCTCTGCTGTCCACTGACACGAGGCATTTGCGGAGTGCAAATGAAAATGCAGACAGGGGGCTGCAGAGCTGGCTCAGCAGTTAAGAGCACTGACTGCTCTTCCGGAGGTCCTGAGTTCAAATCCCAGCAACCACATGGTGGCTCACAACCATCCGTATTGAGATCTCTTCTGGTGTGTCTGAAGACAGCTACAGTGTATAATAATAAATAAATAAATAAAAGGAAAATAAATAAATAAATAAATAAAAAAGAAAAGAAAATGCAGGCAAACCACTAATACATAAAACTTAAAAGCAAACATCTGTTTGCTGCTTCTTTGCTTTGGGTGCCCCCTGGTGGCAACATCTGAATTCAATTTTTTTTTTTCTTTTTAAAGACCAGCTCATTATGTAGCCCTGGCTGGCCTCAGACGCAGAGATCTTGCCTCCCAAGTTCTTGGGTCAATGGCATATGCCACCACACCGCTGCCTTTGGTGTCTTGTGTCAAGGAGACATCTACCCAACACCATCCCCAGAGAAGAGGGCCAAGGCAGCAGACACTGATGTGCTGCCACGTGGAGGAATGATTTATTAGAACAAATTCCATGACAAATCATATAAAACAACCATTTTCTGAAAGACATCCACAAGACCGCCTGAGAACAATGTACAGAGATACCTCCAGAAGCTAGGCAGGTACAGTACCAATGCCGGGTTGAAGGTTAAAGTGACAGAGGAACTAAGTGTGGAGAAGAACGCCAATTTGTGAATTTAAAAAAAAATGACACAGTGATGACCAGGGGTGTGGGGCATGGACTCTGCAGGACAGCCGTTTACCTATGGGGGGCGGGCTGTGGGCAATGTGTGGGACATGCAGGGGGAGCAGCCAACAGGCTGAGATGGCACCTCCTCCAGACAAACAGCAGGCTCTACACACACACACACACGCACGCACGCACGCACGCACGCACACGCACACACACGTAAACATCAGGTGGGCTGGGCAGAGGCACACAGGACCCGTGCATGACTCTATCAGCTAAGTGTAAACAGGGAGACCCTTGCTCCCCCTGAGGGCTCTGGGTCTCCCACCGCAGCTACCTCTCCCCAGCCGACAGATCCTGTTCACGAGCAACACTCACACACACATCGGGCAGGTCACAGAGCACACCCACGCCAGCCTGGCCAATAAGGGACTGTCCCCATCCCATTCCAGCCAACGGGCTCTTTGGCTTAGTGCCTCCAGAAGCATCGGCCAGGGGCAGCAGCAGGACAGCCACACTCTGCTCGCCTGGCAGGCCCCAGCCCAACAAATCCTGAGAAAGCGTAACTAGTAGTGGGCCCATCCCTGCCAGGCCTCCCAATGGGTCAGGCTACAGTTACCACATCCTGCCCACACCGTCTGCGACAGCAGGAGCAGGGGCATGGTTTAGATCACAAAGCCAGGAGCTTCCAAATCTCTTTTTCTGCCACTCTGGTAAAGCACTCACCACAACCATCGGGGTTGCTGGCCCCACCCAGCCACACCCAGTCCCACTGTAAGGAAGCCCAGGGTCTCTAGTTGGGATGAATCCACTCAGGAGAGCTTGCTGGGACAGTCCCAAAACTCAGTGGGTTTGGCAGTTGTGTTGGCACCAAGGGCTTAGAGCTGCCGGGTTCCTCCCCCAGATACCTCTGTGAACCTCTCATCTGCCCAGGTTGATGGACTCTGCAACAGCTCCGGCCATGGACTCAGTAGGAGCCACAAAGCAAGTGGCCTCCTTCTTGGACAGTCTGGGGACATGCCAAGTCCATCCAGCTTCTGTGTTTGGCACTGATTGGCCCCAGGGTCCAGCTCCTTTCTCTGTCTGGCCTCAAGCCAGCACACAGGGCTGAGACAGGGCCTCCCAGGCTGGAGCTGGACCTAGGCCAGGCCTGGAGTTCCTGCAAAGGAGCAAAGTACTCTTTCCCTTAAAGCTACTGACAAAAACAATGGTGATTGACAGGAGGTGAACACGGGGCCTCACCGGCTGGCCCTTGGCAGTGGACACCCCAGGGGCCGGGCTAGGAGGCCTGTGGAGGTGGGGTACCCATGAGCTGGATGAAGTGGTTTGGGTGCTGGCTGAGGAGGGGCCTGGGAATGGGGGGCACCCGTCCATGGGGTTATGGCACATGGGGGGTTTCACAGAGAACCGCCTGCAGTCAGGCAGGTGGGCCGTGGGATGGACGCACAGGACACACGCGCTTAAGAAGGCTGGCCTGGCCTGCCCCACAGCTTAGATCAGAAACCTCTCAGCATCAGGAAGGAAGGCAGGCTCCGGGAGGCCGGGGGGCCCACAGTTGGCCCGTTGTGGGAAGCTCCTGAGAGGCAGGGCTGGCAGCGAGGTGTCCGCCGAGGCAGGTGAAGTTGAGCTCTGAGCTGCTGGCCGGGCTTTCCCAAGTCCTGGCTGACCAGACCCTGAAGGAGCCCTGTTTCCCATCAGTAGGTCGAGACTCACGCTGGGGTCCACGATGGCATTGATGACTGGAGGAAGAGGCCAAGGGGCCCAGTTGAGAATCTGGCCTTTTGAGGTTGCCCTTGTCTGCCCTAATCCGGGGCACACTTACCCTCTAACTGCTTCTGTACCCGGCGAAGTTCCTTCAGGATGGAGCTGATTTCCTGGGAAGGACAGAGAGGAGGAAGGCTAGAGGGCTAGAGTAGGAACATGCAGGGCCCCCAGGTCCTCCTGGTGGATTGAGGATGTGACTCAGACCGGCTCAGCAAAGCCCACTGGCTGGGAGCTAGGTCTGAGGATGGGGTCCAGGCCTGAGGATGGGGGGGTCAGGCCCGAGGGTGGGGGGGCCAGGCCCGAAGATAGGGGGCCAGGCCTGAGGATAGGGGGCCAGGCCTGAGAATGGGGGTCAGGACTGAGGATGGGGTCCAAGCCTGAGAATGGGGGTCAGGCCTGAGGATGGGGGGGTCAAGCCCGAGGATGGGGGGCCAGGCCTGAGGATAGGGGGCCAGGTCTGAGGATAGGGGGCCAGGCCTGAGAATGGGGGTCAGGACTGAGGATAGGGGGCCAGGCCTGAGGATAGGGGGCCAGGCCTGAGAACGGGGGTCAGGACTGAGGATGGGGGGTCAGGCCTGAGGATAGGGGGCCAGGCCTGAGAGTGGGGGTCAGGACTGAGGATGGGGGGTCAGGCCTGAGGATGGGGGCCAGGCCTGAGAGTGGGGGTCAGGACTGAGGATGGGGGGCCAGGCCTGAGGATGGGTCTCTGTCTCTCACCTTGTTGGATGTCTTCAGGATGGGTACTTCATTCTCAGAGTTGATTCTGGCCTCTAAGTCCTCCCATGCCCGGCCTGTATTCTGGAAGAGGATCCTGGGAGGGGAGCAGGGACAAGGACAGTGACAAAGAACACAGAACAGCTGCTTCCCTGATACTCTCTGGCCATAGTAGAGCTGATGGCATCTCTTGGTAGAGTCAAGAGGGAAACTGAAAGTCAGAGCAGGAGCATGGCTTGCTACCTAACGCTCAGGTGGGAACAACTCAGAGAGGGGGCAGGATGAAGATGAGGGCCAGAGAGAGGAAGCAAGGGGGCCCCCAGCCCCAGGAAGCAGTGTAGGCACACAGAGCCTGGCTACCCACGTGACTATCAGGCCGCACACTGATATTACTGCTGCAGGCAGCCCACGTGAGCTGCTGGCACCCGGGGACTACCCACTTACTTCATCTTCTCAGCGAGATGCTCCGTGTTTTCACGAATGGCATGAGACAGCTGGGACACCGGGTTTAGCATCAGATTATCAAAGATCACCTGGAAGGACCTGAGCATCAGTATGGCAGGGCCCTCCCCCCATCCCCCAAGCTAGCTGGCCTCCGTCTCACAATCCGAACACCATCTAAGACAAGCCCCAGCCCGCAGCTACACCATGTTGGAGGGGCAGCGTGCCTCCTCACGGTTCCGAGGCCTGGTCTTGTTGGCCAGGGCGTCCTCACGGCTGTCATTCATGTTCTGGTCCAAGTTGTGAGAGTTCATGGAGCCAGGCGGCACTTTTTGGAAGTTGAGGCTGGCCTCTGGAATGCGCTGTACCAGCTGAAGAGAACAGAGCATTGGCTCGTCTGATGCAGGAGCCACTAGGGCTGGAGTGAGCCCCTACACTGCTTCAGACGGACGAGAGATAAAACAGGATAAGACAGGCCTGGGCCCATCTGCTCAGGATCCCTCCCAACGCCCACTCTTGGAAGGAGCCGGCGGAGCTTGAGGACAAGTTCCCACAGCACAAACTCTCGGGGACTCTGTAAAGATCCTTATTAAGCCCTCAGACCAAGAAGCACAAGGTGGGACCTCGACCCTGGTAGAGGAGCACGCGCACTCGAGGGGCCTGAACTCACCTCTTCCCGGGCTGAGATGGTGGAGGCAGGCGTGTTGGGCACATTCCCGAGAGATGGGCTGCGAGTGGGTCCTGGGGAGCCCAGTGAGTCCCCATCTCCAGCCACATCATGGATCTCCCTGGCCAGGATGGCCACATCCTTCACTAGTGTCTGGCTTAGCCTGTGGCCAACAGGAAAAAGCAAGTTCTGCTAGAGGTCCTTAGGGGAGCCCCAGCATACAGGAGATGGTGAGGACCCACCCCACGAGCACCCTGTGCACAGTCAGGCCCAACTCCTCTGCCTGAGGCCGTGCTGGGTAAAGGCCTGGGCCTGTGGTGCACGGCCTACCAGAGCTGGGCCTGGGATGTACGGGGAAGGGTCCAACAGAAGAGTAGGGCTCCCAGCCGTTCTCTTCTTCCTGCACACCCGAGCTAGACACTGGCCGTCAGGCCCTCCCAGAATGGATATAACTGAGCCACAGAATGCACTGGTACCATCTTGTGAGCAGGGGAGGGGGTGAATGGAGACTCATAACTAGCACGGGGGACTCCTGACTCCAAAGGTCAGAGTTGTAGAGAGACCTTGTGGCTCTTCCAATACGGCTGAGAGCTAAGTTTTGGTTACACCATAGGGGAACGCACATCTGACAAGGGTCCTGGGCTTGTCCCAGTGAGGTATCTGGGCAGCCAGGAGACAGAGGACAAAGTAGGTAGCATCAATTACCTGAGCTTGCTGCATTGAGGGCCCTATAGGCTCCTGGGCACATGGCCAGCCCCCTCATTAGGGAGGTCCCTGAAGGACCCACATCCCATCTCTTGCCTTAACAGTTCTTCAGGTCCATCACCACCATGGTCCACACAGCTGAACCCTCAGCTCCAGACTTGGGGCATCCTGGGTCTACCTAGGACCTGCATCCTGAGCCTTTGCCATACCTGCTTCTCTCTAAAAGCTTCCTCATGGTTCCCCAATTGGGTGACCCAGGCTTCTTTCACCTGTTGGTTTCATGGTTCTGACATCAAGAGAGCACGGAAGCAGGTCCCCCTGACTCTAGGTGACACCAAAACTCCAAATAAGTGTTCCCACTTCTACCAATGCTGCCTCTCTTGGGGCCCCTTTCTATAGAGAAGCACATTGAGCCAATCATCTGGGCCCACTCGGCAGGCACATCAGAGCTTGAGAAACCCACACGGGCCACACCTTTGCTTGTTCCTTCTTATACTGAGACCTGGGGAGCCCTTATCCTTTTGGGTCTCACCTAAGAGCCATACATCCTCCTGTAGCCCACACCAGCCTCTCAGGAGGACCCTCTTTTTCAGCCCATCTCTCTTATCCTGTCCCCTACGTGACCTCATTCTACCATGACCTCAATTTCTGCCGGTGAGATTACAGTAGCTATACCCCGATCCTCACATGGTCCACTCTCTTGAGGGCCATCTGATTCTGGTCACCTTCTCAGCGTCTCAAGAGCTTTCAAGAACAGCAACCTCAACCAAATTCCTGATGTCCACCTTGTTCCTCTACAAGCCTTCAGTGCCTGGCTACCAGGACGCTGGCCACAGCTCAGCTGAATCCATTCCCACACACCTTTCCCAGGACACATCCCGGGGATGGCCATGCGACGGAGTTTGTTTGGAATAAACTGTGGTCACACTAGCTCCTTGAACCCAAAGTTCCCCCGCCCTCCTATCCATCCATCCACCCATCCACCTATCCATCCAAGTATCTACTTATCAACTAACTGAGCCACCACCTAGTGACTAATCCTTCCACCCACACACCCATTCATTTATTCATTTATCCACCTTCTTTGTTGTTGCTGTTGATTTTGAGACAGGGTTTCCCTGTGTAGCCCCGGCTGTCCTAAAACTAATTCACCCTGTAGACCAGGCTGGCCTCAAAACTCAGAGATCTGCCTGCCTCTCCCCGGCAAGTACTGAGATTAAAGGAGTGGCACCCCTGGTCTCATCCATCCACCCACATACATAGCCACTGGGCCCACTGGTCACTCACCTAGCAATCTCTGCGATCTCTGCTGTCTGCACGATGAAGCCATAGGGGTCAGGCTCTTCCTCATCATCGTCTGTGTCGCGAGGGCCCTGGGAGCGAGCCCGGGTAGAGCTGTTGCCCCTTGGGGTCTGTGTGGCTGTTGAGGCATGGGAGCGCGTGTGTTTAGGGGAGCTGTGGTGGGACCCATACTCCTCCTCGGAGGTGGACGTGTAATCCGAACCCTGCTGCCGACGCCGAGTGTCTTGAGTGAGTGGTTTGGATTCAGAAGCGAAAACAGAACAGAGAACACTCAGTGCCTCAGTAGCCTCAGGGTCCCTCAGGATGAGGGCCCTGTGCTGCAGGACAGGCGCATCACAGCTTGTCCCCAGAAGCCCCTAGCAGAAGCACCCCCAGCCCAAAGGACATGCAGGACCAGGACCGGGCATTCCTGGGGTCAGTGCAGCATCCAGGGGGCAGGGAGGGGGCAGAGTGGTAACGGGCCAAGCCCGCTGAGAGCATCTCCCTGGGCACCAGGAAAGGATGCTGGGCAGATAATGAGGTAAGCCATACACGGGGACTAGCGACGGCACCACAGAGCTGGCTCACACGGGTGAGTGGGGTCAGACCACCGCCAGCCCAAGCCAGGTCCCTACAGCCTTCATCAGACCTGCACCCTTAGGCCTGCCTGCCTGCGTAGGGTCTTAGATTCCTTGGCTCAGGGCTGCTCTGAGCCCCAGCCAGCATTGATGGCAAACACACTCTGGATGAGGGCTGGATGGGCCTGCATGCTATGCAGTGCTGGCACGTTAGGGACAAGCGGACATCCCCATCCAGTGGTCCCAGCCGGCAGGAGGTCTATGTGAAGGTGCTGGGAGGTAGAGGGGGAACGTGGGGTGAGCTGGGGACAGGAAGGTCAAGGGGTGGGGCTGCGGCACCTTGGCTCAAACCAGTCCACTCAATCCTCGGGCACAGCACAGCTCCCTTGATGAGGTGGGACAGGGGCTAGATGGAGAGGACACCAGCCACTCCAGATATGGGGTCAGTTCTGACAGCTGAAATAGTGTGTCCTTTCTTATTGTACACACATTACTCAGGGGATGGGGCAGAGGTCACTGTTCATGTGGACTGACACAGCCCTCTCAGGCCAGGGGCTCTGTGGCCATTCAAGGTTGTCATAAGGGTTCTTCATTAGATGGACACCCTTCACTGGGGTTTCAGCACAGGGCAGAGGGACCAGAGAACTTTGGGACAGCTCTCTTCGGGTCCTCAGCTGGGCAGCCTGGGCCCCTAGCCGGGGTCACCAAGAATGACAGAGTCAACCTTAAGGCCCAGGCACTGAGGTCCCTGGGGTGACAGGAGGCACCCTGGGAGGGCCTTCTGCCACACAGGTGCCATGGGCACGTGTATATGCAGGTCCACGACACATCTACCCAGGGGCTCAGCTGCTGCTGGCCTTCCTGCCTACCCACCAGCCCACTCCCCATCACCCCGCACTCACTGGAAGAGTATCTGGCACTGCCCGGGCGAGCCCTGCTGAAGGGCTGGCGGGGGCCCATGTTGGCAGCAGTAGCAACAGCCTTCTTGGCAGCAGCTCGGGCCTCAGCTATCGTGGGCTTACGGCTGGTACTGTAGAGCTCCGCGCTGCGACCAGAGAAGCCAGAACGGGCAGGGGCGGTCTCAGAATCACTGGGCCCTGTGAAGGAGCCTGCCCGCTTCCGGGGCATGGCCAGGATGTCCAAGCGTGTCAGTTTCTTGGCCTGCTCAGGGACGGCACGGTTTGCTGGTTCAGGGTTGGCCATGGTCCCTCGTTCGCCATCCATAGCCTCAGTGTCTGAGGCATCCCCCAGACGTGCCCGCCTGAGTCGGGAGGCCCTGGTGGGCCTTGGGGTAGACAGGCTATTGGAGCGGGTCAGTGCCTGCTGCACCTTCTGGGCGGTGGTGGAACCGCGGCTTTGCTCCTCCCGGGCAGCTGGGGATGGTGGGGGAGCCACTGGTTTCCGGCGAGGCCCTTGTCGACCTGCCAGAGTAGCCTCAGGGGTCTCATGGTTAGAATTGGGCAGGTGGGCAAGGCCAGAGCCTCGCTCTTCTTCAGGCCAGTCCAGGGACCCTCGAGACCCGTGGCCTCGCCGCATGACCACGCGCCTTGATGGATCTCCGGGGCCCAAGTCTGCAGGCGGTGGGCGATGCTGTCTCTCAGACAGCCGCTCTCGGGTGCTGCCCACGGTAGCGCTCCCCGGGTCTGTTACTGCTGGCGGAGATAGCAGGCTCTCCTTCGGTGGCCCTGGAGTCTGGGGGGTTGTTGGGCTGGGACCATTTTTGCCACTGAGCAAGCTAATGGTGCTGGCTGTGTCCACATCTGAATCCCCAGACAAGGAGTCCTCTGGAGGCCTAGGGTTGCTACCCCCCTCACACTCATCGGCAGACTTGGAGCGAAGTCGGGCCTCCAGGGCTGCCAGGGCTGTCTCAGTCTCCTTCAAGATCAGGTGGGTGTCCTGAGTGTGGAAATCCAGGCGCGAGGCGCGGGCTGCAGCCAAGTCTTGTAGGAGCGGGTGGCTAGAAATGTGCGGGAGCTTGCCAGGTGCTGGGGGGCCACTGGTTGGCTCCTTAGTGAAACTCTCTTGCCGGGCAAAAGTCAGAGTCTCCTTGGGTGGGGCCGGGTCAGGCTCTGGGGACCGACCACTGTGCAACTGGATCACCATCCTCCCGTTGGGACTGACGTAAAGCCCATCCCTTGCTGAAGGGCTAGGCTGGACTACCCGTCCCGGGCCATCCACTTCCCCGGGACCCACAAGTGATTTCTTGGGGAAGGTGACCTCCCCATTCTGATCGCCAATGAAGAAAGAGGTGGGGGCTGGCTCCCCAGGGGCCCTTGGTGAGCGCCGACCCCTGACCCACGCTAGATCCTCGTGCCGCTCTGTGCCTGGTTCTGGGCCTCGGCCGCCATCTGATCCGCTGGCATCACTGAGGCTGTCGGGGTCCAGGTCTTCCTGGCCTATAAGGCAGTTTGCTGGTTCACTGCCCAGCTCTGGTGGCCCTGGGCCATTCCGCCTGGCAGCTTCAAGGCCTGCGGGGCTGTCAGCTCTATCACTGGGCAACTGAGGGAGCAGACGCCGGGTTCGCACAGGCAGGGGCCCCTCAGGCTCTCCATTTCTGCGCCCAGGACCGTCCTCTGCAAATTACAAGGCCAACGCAGTTAGAATGGCTACAGACCGGCAGGTCCTACATGCACACAGAGCCCCAACCCTCTCCCAGGCCTAGGCCGAGACAAACTATGTCTCTAGTGAGGACCTGAGGCCACCTGGTATGGCCCCAAACCCTTACAGCAACTCTGGGTTCACATACCTGCCAAGGCAGCATCCGAGTAGCTGTCAGCCAGGCTAGCCCATCGGGAAACCCACTTCTGACCTCCGGGGGAACCTGGGACCAAGAGGCTCTGCAGAGAGAAGGGCAAGAAAATCTATCCACAGCCTGGGAGGCACAGGCTCAGATCAGAAGCCAGGGGCTAGAAGAGTCTCATTCATGCTGTAGCTGCCTTGGACAATACCTTCTGCAAAAGCAGTCAGGAGGGCCCTGTGGCCTTCCCTAGCCCATGGGAGCCCAATGTCACCACCATCACAGCTCCATCAGCACATCAGGGCTCAGTACCAGACCCACGACGATGGCCCTCCTCTACCCTGACCACTCCCAGGGTGGCTGACGGGCTCATACCTGCTGCTCCATCTGGGGAACCAGGCCTGGTGTTCGGGAAGCGAACTCTTGCAGCAAAGCCATCCGCTGGGCCACACCCCCATCACCGGACTCATCTTTGTCCCCTCTGATGACAGGCCGGAAGGTAGCTGAGGACACCCTGGAGAGTTCAGGGGATTCGAACACCCCAAAAACCTGCCAAAAGGACAGAGTGCCACCTAAGACAGATGTGAGCCCAGCTGGGCATGGTGCATGGGAAATAGGTTCCATTCTGATAGGTAAGAGACAGAGCCCCAGGGCCTCTTTCCTCCAAGTCCTTTTGCCCAGCTGGACCAGACACATGACTTGACAGCAACAGGCCAACATCTGGTTCCCCAACATGACCCCGGAGTCCGTTCCCACCCCACAGCCCACTGGCGGGTACCATGTGACCATACGCCATACCTGGTCAATCATCTTCCGGGCCTCTTCTACTTCTCGGTCTTGAGCCTCTGTCTCAATGGTGTATGTGCCTGCGTCACTAAGACTGTCATCCTCCTCCTGTTTACGTGCCTTGGTCAGCTGAGGGTCAGTGGGAGGCGGTGGGGTGGTTGAGGGGGTCACAGGGCTGGCTCCTCGGGGTGTCAAAGGGGCGGGCAGCACCGGAGGCGTCTTCTCGAGGCCAGGCCTGGTAGCTGGGGAACTGTCCCGCATACACTGGGCCATGAAGTCCTGGGCCAGGCGGGAGCGGCGCCCCACACTGCCAAAGGGGCGCGTGGAGGAGCGGGGGATGGGAGAAGTGTTGCCCAGTCGCTCCTCAGTCTTCTCTCGCTTGAGCGAGCTGGCCCTCTGTGGCCCTGAGCTGCTGCCAGGGGCACGGACCGTGACACCCGGACGTTCTCTGTCTGCAGTCCCAGTACCCCGACGCTTGTCAGCCTTGGGGTCTGCAGGTGGGGTGTGTGTAAAGGACTGTGAGCGTTTCTTGCGGGGTGTGTCCTCATCAAAGAACTCAATGACAAAGGCTTGCTGGTTGTGAAGTAGCTCTTGAGGGTCCCGTTTGATCTGCCTCTGCAGCCGCACCTGCTCCCCACTGGCCTCGGCTGGGGCTCCAGACACCGACGCAGTCTTGGCCAAGGGGTCCTCGGAGTCGCTCTGTGTGCCATCCTCATGCCTGTGACCTGAGAGAACCCTTACTCGTCAGTACAGTGAGCCGTCTCCAGGAGCCTCACCACCCCATGCCCACTGGGAATGGATCCAAACTGACATTGGAGAAAGTCCTGCAGCACTGGGAGCCTAGTACAGGTGGCTCAGTGACTAGAATTCACTAGACACTGCCCCCCATCCTGCTCCCCCCACCAGACCAGGCAGGTGATTCCTGGCCAATTCACTGGAAAGTGACAACCAGCCAAACCACCCAGGCCCCCACTGACAGGGTAGGCAGACCACCTGCTAGCTTAAGAACTTGCCCCAGTGCCAGTCAGCACTTACCCTTCAGAGTTCGCGTGTGGACAGGAAGGTCGCTTTTGGTGCTGTGGCGGTCATCTCCTATGCCATCCCGGTGCAGCAGGCTCGGGTCATTCTGCACCAGCCAGTCGGCCACCTTGGTTTCGGCTGAGACCATCTCCACGGGTGTGGTCTCCTTGCTGGGGGGCCGCCGCTGGCGCAGGGAGAACTTGGTGATATGGTCTTTGATCTTCACCTTGCCTGGGCTGCAGTCATCAAACTCAATGGTGAAGGAGGCATGGCTCTGCACCACGGGGGCCGTCCCACCAGTACCTGCCTCCTGGTCTTTTGTGGACACTTCCTGAGGTGGCACCTCAGGGAGCCGTGGCGGCTGCGGGGCTTCCTTCGTGGGGATCTCAAAGTAGCTGGGTTCACGTCTGAATGAGTAGTCTGGTGGCTCGGCCGGAGCACGGCAGCCGTCTAGCTCACCGTTTTGCTGTACCAGGTCCTTGGGACGCTCTGTGGGGAGGGGTCCTCAGGCCAAGCCCTTTAAAAGCCACCCTGCTACCCTCTGACCCTAGCAGGAACAGAGGCTCACCTGGGTAGGGCTCCTCCTGGTGCCGGTCTTCAGATGGTGTCCCACTGTCGTCCTCACCCCACCAGGAGGGTTGCCCATACAGGGGTGTGCGGTAAGCTACCGCCTCTGTAGGGGAGTTCAGGACTTAGGTTGCCATGGCCTCCAATGTGAAGGTCTGGAACAGGGCCAGTCTGTGGACCAGGCCCTGGGGCCTTACCTCCCTGCTGGGACCTGTAGCTATTCAAGTGTCTGGCTAGTTGCTGAACATTCTGGGCCTGTTTCCACATCTGTGGGTGAATATGAACACTAGCCCTGCCTAGGCCTCTCGTGGTGGTGATGTAGGAAGGCTCATCTCAGGAGACACAGTCCTGGGACAGCGTTCTCTGCCTTACAGTATACAAGGCAACAAGAGCCCATAAACAAGGCCTCTTCTAAGGTTCTATAAATGACTCTGCCACAGTGGGTAGCCCTGGGGTGAGGGCCACCACAGTCTGAGTGGCCAATGTGACAGTTAGGTGCATTTCTTTTAGTGTTAGGATCTTCTATGTCTAGAAGTTGACATTCTATCTCCCACGAATCTAGGTAGGGCAGAGTCCAGTACCCCAGCCTTGTCCCCCATAAACCCTTTCATTTCTGCTGGGTCCAATGGTCATCAGGATCTTGGTTACTGACCCAGGTGCTCACACCAGCAGGCAGCAAGGAAGTCTGAAGGTTAGACTACCTATCAGTCAACAAGTGTCCCTGAAGAATGGAGGCTATCCCTTGGTGTTTTGCGTATGTCTCCCTGTCCCCCAGGGACTCCACTCTTTACAAAATTACCATACGTTCCTTATACAAATGATGGGTTTCATTCCCCTGGGGTATGCCATATGCACTAATCTTATTCCACCATCCATACCTTCTCCTGTTGGCTCTCTGACCGCTGTTCCAAGGACCTCATTCTTTACCTAGTGCTGTGCGCAAACGGTCCTTAAAGCAGCTGTGTCTGCCACAGGGCAGTGCTCTCTAAGCCTATCTGAGGTCCTCCAATGTGCTGTGCTCTGTAGGACTGCGAAACTTACTTGCCCAGCTGGCTGCACCTGCTGTAACCTCAGGGACAGCCCTGAGCCACTGTCGCTAGCTGTGTGTACTCACAGCCTGGACACTGGCAGGTGCTCAGAACAGGTCAGATGGCTATCTGGACACCTGCCCAGTCCCCAGCAGTCTTCAGTCGTCACAAAGGTAAGTGCAGACTCAGGCTAGACCTGCATCTCAGCCATACACCAGCAGTACAAGATTCTACATGTGCACACCCGGGCTGACCCACGGGGCACAGTAGATGTTAGTCAAGGCCAGGGCAGCAAGGTGACCTTCCTGAAGTAGGAAGAACATCTAACTTGGTGCCCAGTCCACCACTGCATACCCAGGCAGGCCTCACATCTCCTGTCACTGTGCTACGCTATCCCCATGCCCACCCAGACTCAGATACCACGACCCTCCTCTAAAGTAGCCCCCTAAATGTATAAGTCAGGCCTTACCTTGCACTCACCTACCCACCCCAGACCCAGGGGCCATATGATCTGCAGAATCAGGCACAGACACCTGACTTCAGGAAATTAAGGCCTGTCTACCTCTGACCTGCTGCAGACCACAGGGGCTGGCATCTAACGATCCATCAACTGTTGGCAGCCCTGGAGTCCAAGAAGAGTGGGCACGCCTGGGGAGGCATGTGCAGATACACAAGACAAGCCCAGGGTTAAGCAAGCCTGCGCCCTGACTGCTGAGCGGTGCTGTGAACCACAAGTGCAAGCTGGGATGAGAGTCCCATGGGGTACAGGAGGGAAAGATGGTAGACGGGGGGGGGGGGGGAAGGCAGGGATAGAGACAGAAAGGCCTTGAGTGGCTCTGTGTTTTGAGAGGCCCTTCCCCTACCCATCCTGGTCCCCACACCCATGGCCGACCTGCTCCATGTCTTCGGTCCCCTTTCTCTGGCCTGGGCTGTGATGACTCGCAGTAGGGTGTGTGATCCGGCAGCGCATCACCCCTCTTGGGTGCAGAGACCTTGACGCTCACCTGCAGCTGGCTGGTATACTTCTCGTGCTGCGGGCAAGTGCGCAAGGTAAGGGGTGCTGTGCCAGCCTCGAAAATCCTCGCTGCCAGCTCTGCCTCTCCTCCACAAACGAATCTGAGACTAGCCCATCTGGTGAGGCGGCTGAGGGTCTGGGCCCCGCCAAGGATGCTCTAGTTCACATAGCTAGGCAGAGTGGAGTCTGCTTCTCTGGACGGGAGGAAGCAGGCAGGACCACAAGAACAGAACCCAGAGACCGGCATCCTCCAGGCCCCACCTGAAACGGGCCACTCCGCGGCCTAGCTACGTGACCTCTTGCTTTACAAATGCATTTGGGAAACTGGGTAAGGACTGACCACTCATGGTTCACGCAAGAGCTCAAAGCTCTATGACCCATACAAGTAAAAGAAAGAAAACACAGGGTCCTCACAGGACCCTAAGTCCCTAGATGAGGCTCCAACCAACGTGACCTCAGGAGTCTCAAAGACACCAACCCGGAGGACACTCTGAAGGCCCCCAATTTGCTCTCCACTGCCTGCCCCACCCTTATATCGCCCCTGGGTGGGTCTGGCTTTCCACCCTGCTTGGCCCACTGTGGTGTACCCTACTCCCAGGGGATCTTGGCCTCCTGTTAGGTGGCCCACCCATATCCATTGCTTCCCAGCTTTTGGGCTTTCCTCTGAGCCATAGTCTCTGTATCCTACTCACTACCTGACTTGAAAGGTCCAAGGTTATAATTGTAGGCCTCCAAAGCTCCAACTGTTCCAGTAGGGCCAACCCCTCAGCCCTCGCCTCCCCAGCTGTCCCTACCATCTGTCGCTGTGTAGCCTCAGGGTAATGACTACTTCTCACCTGCTGGACTGGGCCGTCCAGCAGGGCAGGCCCAACAGACAGCAAAGGGTAGCTCGGGAGCCTGGGGAATGTGTCTCGGGGTAGACCAAGGCAGCAGCAGAGGATGACCGGCTAAGCGGCTCAGCCCTCCCAGCTGGGGTCCCAAAGGGGGGCTCTCTTAGCCCTGGGCCTCCTTACACTGACCTTGAGAGCCTCCTCAGGAACTCGGTGCTGCACACGCTCTAGCACGTACATGTTGGAATGTGGCTACGAGTTAAGGAGGAGGCAAACAGGAGGAGCAGGAAGGACCTGAGGCCACCGCACTGGAGTCATCAGTGGTGAGTGGGTAGACTCGAAGACTCCTGGAGGTGGGAGGACCTTCTCGGGGAGGACCAACCATGCCCCAAGACACTCAAGAGCACAATATCCAGGCTTCAGAACTCAAGGTCAAGCCAGGACTCCGGGGCCCAAGTTCCTCAGTCTCTCTGTGACCTCGGCCGAGCATGCAGAAAGGCGGGCTGAGACTAGGGGCAGACGTGCCCCTCCATCAGAGGGAGCCCAACCTGAAAGCCCGAGGGCCACCGCTGTGATTTAGAAATCCCCTAACCCGCTCTAAGACAGCAGAGCCACTGTGGCCTTGGTCCTGACGGAGCAAAGTGGGGGAGTGGGGGAGCCCCTCAGCGAAGGATATCATAGCCAAAGCGGATGACGTCATTGAGCTTCAGTGTGATGTACTTCTGGTCTGGGATGCGCACATCATTCACAAAGGTCTAAGGAAGAAAGGGGAGGGGAGGAGGCCTAAGCAGGGTCTCTCTGTGTTCCCGGCTCACTGTCCTAGGAGCAGACCTCACAGGTGGCAGACCCTGCAGGGCCCAGGTGGGAAACCCTGACTGGGACTGGGGTCAGATGCCCCAGCGGTCCTCCACAGTCCAGTGGGTGGCAAGGGAAAAGCCTACTTGCCACAAAGCCCCTGCAGGAAGGGCTGCATTATATGAAGGGTGGATCAGGGAGGAGGGGAGTTGTGGGTAACGCCAAGTCTTGGTCCCAGGCTCACATTATGTAGGCAAAACACACAGGGGTAGGGGGAGCTGTGGGATACCTGCACAGGCAGGAACAGGTCAGAGTCTGTTTTCTTACTGAAACGGGTCGTGGGATGGACGACGTCTGACAAACGTAGAATGGAACATGTCCAGGTAGAACACAAACACGAAGCCGCAGAGAGCCCGTCCCTGCCTGCTACCCCGTATCCAGCACCTCCTTCTTACAGCCAGGGCCTCCCTCCTTCCCTAGTCCCAAGGAACCAAAAAGGACACACACTCCCTCTCCCAGGTGGGGGCAGGCACAGCTCACTGCTCTTCAGGGGAGGGGGGACTCATCTCCTAGCATTGTGCCTCCTTAGCCCAATAGAGACCTGGCCTCTCTAGCTGAAGAAGGCCTCCTCTTCAGCCAGTGGGGACTCTGGACAGGTCCCTGGGGACACGATCACGGCTGGGGTGGGACCAAGCAGGAACCCAGGGCACTCACCCCATTGAGACTGCCCAGGTCCTTCACCCAGTGCTCGTCACGGTCCTGGTCGTAGTTGATGACAGCGTGCTGCTTGTCCACGCTACGGGACTGGAGGGAACAGACAGTGACCCTCAGGTGCCCAATCCCACGCTGCCAATGCCTACCATAACACCAACACCCCTGGGACTCAAAGCTCCCGAGCTCCCTGTCCTATGACAGTGTGCAGCCAGAGCCACCCAGCTGTTACAGCAAGCCACGGGGCTATGCAAGCCACGGGGGCCACCCTATCCCAGGTTGCCGCCTGGGTACCTCCTTCCGCAAGCACCTTCCCAGCACCATTGCCAGCGCAAGCGCTGGTTCCTGGGTCAGCGTGGGAGGGCATGCGAACCCTCTGGTCATCTGAGACAGGCCGTCCCAAGGGCAGGCAGAGGAGGCCAGCCACTTCCACTTGAGCCAGATGAGAAGAGACACCCTGGCCCAGCCCACAGGAGCACACAAACCTGTGTGACGGCCGCATACAGCTGACAGTACACACTTATCACCAGGTTCCCCAGCCAGGTCCCCCTGCCCCACCCCTGCAGGGCTTGGCGTGCACTTGCTCATGTTTGAGCACAGACACTCCAACATGAGTACTTCACTCCAAGTCATTCTCACCTTCCCTGGCCACCAACCCGCCCAGGACCCCTCCCAAGGACAGTCACTGAGCTCTTCACTTGGCTGAGCCCCCAGATTCTATGCCCAGGATGGAGGCAGGGACAGGGGTGTGCTGCTTGTCAGTGCGGGTCCGTGTCATCCGGTCAGCACCTGCGCCCTTACCCATCGCCTCTCTCCATCCCCATAGCGCATGTGACCGGCACTGCATGGAGCGGTGGGTCTGCCTGGCCCCTCTACCTGCCCTGAGCTCAGCCTAAGAGAGACAACAGAATCAACCAACTCAGGGCAACCACTGAGTTCACATGAAGCATGAGAGAGGCAGGCAGCGCCTTCCGAACGAGGTTCACCTCCGGAGCACACCACTGACGGCCTTTGGCGCGAGACCAGCAGCTCGCTTGCTCAGGGGCTCTCAACTGCCCACCACTACAGCCCACTCCCTCTTCCTTTCAGTACCATTGTCACGCCCTTTCCCCAGTAATAACTGATCCATTTGGGGGAGCACCCCTGCAGGTCCAGGCACATAGTAGAGACGGGGAAGAGGGTGACAGTGAGCTCTGGCCCAGGCCACCTCTACTGCTAGCCATCCAGCTTGGCAGAGGAGACTATCTCTAGCCTACCTAGAGTAGGTCAGGGGAGATCCTAAAGACAGGACTGCAGCAGGGTGTCCAGGGGGGCCTTGGCCCAGCCTCTATGCCCCATAGCCACCACCACCCAGCAGTCTCAAGGTGAAGGGAGGTTCTGTTTGGGTCAGAGGGGGTCACAGCTCATCCTGTCAGGACCCCCCCAGTCCTTTCTGGAAGTGAGTGGGATACAAGGTTTATATAATGGGGAGCAGTGTCCAGGGGTAGTGTCCAGGGGGACCAGTGTTCAGGGGTAACCATCCTTTAGCTGCCTCCTCCAGTGTAGCCCACATTTCTGCTAGGGGCAAATACCTTAAGATCCAGTCTGCTCAATGTCTGTCTGTGATTTTCCCAAGCCTGTTCCTGGTCTAGTTCACCTGTTCCCAAAGCCACCAGTCTCTGACATAGCGGGTCTTCGGCCTTGAGATGGCCAGCTCTAAGGTCCATCTCGGGCTGGTCCAAATTTCTTCTCTATAGCTGTACCTACTGATACCTCCTTCCTCTGGCCTTGAGGGCACAGGGAAGGGCCAGGCCATATATCATTTCACTTGCTCACCAGATCCTAGCCTATACCTACCCTGCCAGACACAAGGGCTCTTGGGGCAAGAGAGACCACCGGCTTCAGGGAAGCCCAGACTCGGGGCCAGAGGCCAGAAGCATCAGGACGGCCCTGGGCTCTGCTGGCCTGAGGTTGGTGAGAAGGCAGCTTGGACTGACCCCTGAAGCCCTTCAGCTGACCCTTCCAGGAGGGAGAGCTTCTTGCCTGAGGCTTCACACATGCTGTACCTGATGGCCTCCTCCACTCCCCCTGGATGCCTCAACTTCAGCCATTCCTACCCTCCAGGATCCTTCCAGGAATGCCTACCCAGCATGCCCCTGGCCATTCCTAGGGGTATACTCTACCAACCTGAATTCAGCAGGTTTCAGTCTACATTCAAAGCATGCCCTCTCCCCACCTCAGCCTGACAGTCTCACTATCATCTTTGCCCAGTCCTGAGTAACTTCCTAGGCCCCCTAGGCTTGCATACCCAGAGCCCCCAGGCCTGGGTGGCCTCTCCACACCTCCTTCTCTCAGACAGGTCAGATAGGCTCTAGTCAAACCACACCCTCACCTAGCCTGGAACCCAGTACCATCCCCTCCCTGAACCCAGCCTTCATCTCCCCACAGTATTAGTCCTACCCTGACCTATTTCCAAAACCTCTGACTTGACCCAAGGATCCCATGAGCACCCCTGATTCATGGTGGGTTTGGAAGCCCACCCATCCCTTAGACTGTCTCCCGACAAGTCCCTCTCAGACTTCAGGAGAGGAAGGAATCACGCTGCCTCCTTGCCATCCCCAGTCAGAAATCTCCTGTCACCAACACCTAAAGAGCAGTAAAGTTTACCAGCCACACCCACACGCTCAGGAGAGGAAGCTCTGGGCCCAGCACTCAGGGCTCGACTCACCCAGGGGCTGGGCAGGAACACCGGGAGGCAGAGAGTAGACAAACACAGTCATGTGAAGTGGCCAGAAGAGCACCAGACACACACTGAAGGAGAAGTTAATGACCCGTGCTTACTTAAGATGTTAAAATGACAGGCTTCTAAAATTCACGCCTGGCACCCTGTCCTGGCTGTGCTGACCCTGGCAGTGACCACACCCAGAGCTCTGGGCATGCCTTCCTGCCAGCTCATCACCCGCATAACCATAGAAGAGATGTAGGCACCCGCAGCAGCTAGCTGAACTCGCTATGTGAACAGGGCCTGTCTGAGGCTCCGAGGTTCTGGGGTTCTGGTATGTGCTTTCCGGGTTAGGGTGTCACACACAGACTAGGTTGAGGCAAAAGCCAGCTCTCCATAAGCTAACAGCACATGCATACACATATATCATATACAACGTATCTTAAAAAAAAACACCTGCAGGCACCTCATGTATGCACACGTGTGTATGCATGTGCTCATATTTACATATGTAAATGTCATATGTACATGTCATTCATGGGTGCTGGCTCTGGGCCAGGTCTGTCCTAGGAGTACTGGACAAACCGCAGTCCCTGAAGAGCACAACCCATTGATGGCATGTGGCTATTGTTGATGACTGTGCCCCAGAGCACAAACAAAATGTCTCCGGCTCCTCTGCCTGACTTGATTCAAGCCACAGCCTCTCTGTAACGCTGCTGAGGCTCCCTGACCCCAGCAGTTGCCCTTCTGTCCTCCCATAACCAACTTATCTCTACAGTGGAGCCTCCAACTCCTTAAACAGAGGTCCTTCCCACACAACCCTGTTGACACCTCCCCTTCACACTGCCCGTCACTGCTGTGTGTCCTAGGTCCTCCAATCCCACCCACAGTGGCATCTCCTCATATGTCTCCTCACATAGGGATTGAAGCAAGATGTACTACTGAGGCTGGCCAAGGGTGCATGCCTCCACAGAGGAGGAGTGGGAGCCGAGGTGAAGGGGAGCTGGCTCGGGGTGGCGATGGCCGTGATAAGGAGATAGACACCAGGGTACAAAGGCAGATGTAGAATCCGACCCTGAAGAGCAAGGGGTGGATGGTGTAGGTGGGGTTGGAGAACTCTGGAGGTCCCCAATGGAGAGAAGGGAACTGGGGGAACACTAGCTCCTGGCAGAGATGTAGGTAGAGGGGACAGAAGACGACGCCAAGCCAGGGCTACTTTGAAAGGTCTTGGGGCAGCAATGGAACAACCCAGATGCTGGGGTCAGGGCAGGTACAAATGATATGTAAATCCTCTGGCCGCAAGTAGCCCAGAGGCCAGAGAGACTAGAGGGGTACCAGGAACAAGCCTTGGGGCTTCTTAGTAGGGGAATCTGCACAGAGAGTGAAGGGTCTAGAACTGGGCAGAAGGATAACAGACGCCAAGACGGTGAGAGGAAGAGGTGGCCTGAAGGAGGGCCAGTTGGGCAGGGCAGGGGCAAGGCCTACTGCAGGGGTGCTAGGATGGGGTTCCTTTCTACACTCCTATACCTGTATAACCTCCCAAGTCTCAGCTGATATAGTATGTAAAAGAGAGACACCCCTTCCTACTTACTTTCCTCCGGGACAGAGAAGACAGAAATGTAGTGGCACCCAGACCAGGGGCTACCCAGAACGGAAAAACTGCTGGGGCTCCACCACTGACAGGCTCAGAAACTAAGAGCCTGAGCCCAAATCTGCTCTATGTACTAAGACCCCTGAGTAGGAGACCTGGTGGAGTGGCCAGGCCAGGTCAGGTAGGGGGAGGAGAGCCTGGTCTGGGTCCCCAGCACGCCAGGCTCACTGCGGCTCCTCCCAAGGTGTTGCCTGTTCCATGGATCCATCCTGGTGACCTTGGGGAAGATAGCCAAGCCATTGCCTGTAGGTGGACCACACCACGAGGGGACAACCCAGCTAGCTAGGGCCACAAGGCTCGGAACACAGCCGGGAACTTACACCTGTTCCATAGACCCTATGCTTTCAAATAACTAAGAAGCATCCAAAGCTAGTTTGTGCTTTATAAAACCAATGCCCATAAATAAGTAAGCTTCCTGTATACTCTTCCACAGTCTCTGTACTCTTTCAGACCAGGCAAACAAGGCCGCATTGCACAGCAGAAACTGCGTGACCCACACAACCCTTTACAAGACAGATTTGACTTGGCTCCCTCTACAGAGTCATGAAGGGACAGAGGGCTGTGCAGGGAATCCGGAAGTTTCCCAGCAGGAGGAGCAGCTGGTTTTTTTGTTTAGGTGAAGTTCTCCAGACACCATCTGGAGAAAATCCAGAAAATCCAGACTCAATCTAACTTGTGCTATGACAAAATGCCTTAGACATGGAGTTTATAAATGACAGAAACTTACTGTTCGTGGTGCTAAGGGATGGGTACTGATGATTAAGGTGCCAAAGACAGGCAATTTCAAAGGTAGCATCTTCTGGCTGGGTCCTCACTTGGCATAGGGAGTGGGCAAGTTGCCCCAGACATCTTTTATAAAGACCCTGTCCTGGCTAGTTTTTGTTAACTTGACACAAGCTAGAGTCAAACGGGAAGAGGGTCTCAACTGAGAAAACGAATCCATCAGACTCCCTGCATACAATCCTGGCGCATTTTCTTGATTGACAGGGGGTGACCCAGCCCACTGTGGGCAATCCCACCCTGGAACAGGTGGTCCTGAGTGGTAAAGAAGGCGAACTGAGCAAGCCAGAAAGAGCGGGCCAGTAGTAGGCAGTGGTCCTCTCTGGTACCTCAGTCAGCTCCTGTTTCCGGGTTTCTTCCTTTCATGACAGATCAGTAAAGTGACATAACCCCTGTCCTCCCCAGGTTATCTCCAGTCATGGTTTTTATCACAACAATAGATACACGAGACACCCTTTAATCCCATACACAAGGACCTTCATGTCCCCACCTCTTAATATTCCACTAGGGACCAGGTCCTGCATGTAACCTTTGAGGGGCATAAACTCTCAGAAAGTGGCACAGTGCTGGGCTGGGCTAGCCTCGGACGGGTCCGTCGAGGCTTGCTGTCCAGCTCTCAGTGCTCAGCTCAGACTCAGCCCACTCCCGGGAACCTCACACACCCTGGGAGTGTGCGATATGGCCATACTGTACAGGGGAGAGTAAATAAATACAAAAAGACCCATTTGGGGACACTAGGCTGCTGCTCTGTGCCCGAGCAGACCCCTTAGCTGGACCAGATGACACTCATGTCCTTCTCAGAGTCCCATGATGGCACCTGGAGCCCAGAGACTCGAGGCTAGGATTTTATGCTCTGTGCTGAGGGGGAAGCAGTTCAGGACTGCAGGGAGCCCAACTCATCCGTACCCCCAGGCCAGGATGGACCCTGTAGGTCAGCACCCCAACCCTACCTTTTGTTCCGGAGCCAGAGAGAAACATAAGCTCCAAGAAACCCAACTCAGGCTCTGAACCCCATGTGGCCCAGCCATATCTCCCTTTCTAGCCCAGGAAGGGGACCCATCCTGTCAGGACACATGAAAAAGCACTTTCCACCATCTGCACACATTTGGGAGCAAGATCTCCAGGACAGCCCTCGGGCAACCCCTAGGGCAAAGCAAGAAGGACGCAAATGAACCGCCTGTCAGTGCCATCCAAGACGCTCCTCAGCGCCATCTGCCTGGGACGCCTTCTCACACTTCCTGGAACCCTGGCACGTCGTTCTTGTCAGAAACAGGTCCAACATGAAAGAGCCCAGACCCATGCGCACCCTACTTCTGCCCAGCCGTGGGTCTGGGGCCCAGTTAAAGAGGAATCTCCTCCTGGTTTGAGGTCCCTGACCACCTGCCCAAAGGTAAGAAGTTCCACTCACCTGCAACATGAGCTCACACTCATCACGCCCCACGAAGATGAGTTCACGCGGGAGCCGGTGGCGGGTGCCACTGCTGCTCACCAGGAACCAAGATGTGACGCTCATCTTGGCGCTCAGGAGGCCTGCCTGGCCCTGTGGGGAGAGGGTCAACACTGGAGCTCCCCAGCCTGGACTTTGTTCCCCTGGATACGCGCAAGGCCAGCACAGACCTGCTCCTTTAAAGACCCATGGCCGCCATCTCAGAATCTCCTTTGTGCTCCAGGCCCTACATCCCTTTTCTCTCTAGGTGACTCTGGCCGCTCTAACCAAGTGTAGACCCACATGTCCATGGGAACTATGAGAAACAGTTCCCAGGCAGTACCCAGCATGGCCTACGGAGGGTGCCAGGGCATACACCCTTACTAGAGGGTCTGCTTCCCACAGCAGGCCACTCTGCAAATCCTGGAGCAAGAAAAGAAGTCTTCTGTGTACAGGTCTAACTCCATCCCTATAGAGCCCAGTACAACATAAAAATCCAAGCCTTGTTCAAACACAGGAATTAGCTTCAAGAGCAGAGCATGAACCCAAGCCTGGACCTGGACAGTGGCTCTGTGTAGAAAAACTGTCCAAGAGGGCAGTCTAGAGCTCCTGAGTCTTAAGGATTCACAATCTAGTTACACTGTGGAGAGCAACCAGAGTGCCCGAGGGGTGGCACTTGCCAGGTGGGTGCCACCTGGATTTGAACCCTGGCACTTTAAAACACCACGCGCGCGCGCACACACACACACACACACACACACACACACACACACTCACAAGAGAGTGAAAGTCAGGAGAAAGCAATAGAAGGAATAACTCAGAGTCAACTGGAGGCCTTGTCACAGGTAAGAAAGGCAACAATGTGGGGCAGACAGGGCAGAGGTGAGGAAGGCAGGATCACGGCGTGCCGCAATTGGAAGCTGGATGAGTGGCAGAGGAATACAGAAAGACTCTGGGCCCCCACAGGGCTGGTCAGATGGAAGCCATCACTGACACAGGATGGGCCATACAGGTCATTTCTCTGGAAGTGTGAACACACACAATACACACACTGGAGAGGTCACACTGGTGATCTTAGGGCCCAAGCCCTGTCCTGAACTGCCCAGGAGCCACGCCTAGAGACAGCACTGGGCTGCTCACCCAGGTCGGTCTCAGGTCCCTTCAGGGTAAGCAGCAGGCAAGAACCCAGGGCTCTGTCCATCAGTGAAGGCCCAAAGCACTCCGTCAAGACCCAGGAAGATGGAGAAAAGACACCTGCCTCCACAGACACAGCTCCAGGTGGTCCAGAACATACCCCTACCCAGCTCTGAGGTCCCCTTTCCTTAGGCCCAGCTCGAGAGGCAAGGGCAAGATTTCAATGCCCTTGCAGCCTCTAGGACCCCGCGGGGTGTCCATAGCCCCAACTCCCAGAAAGACCCAATCCTATTGGCAAAGGTGTCAGGGCTGTGGAGGGAGCCCCCAGACCCCAAGAGCCAGGGCGTCACTGAGCCTCCCAGCCCCACCCAGCCTGGATGTCTCCCACTCTGACATCACCTGCCATCATCTCACTGTGGACAGCAGGCACAGGGACACCCTCAGAGGAGAAGGGAGGCCAAACCCCAGGGCCTGGTCATGGGGTGACCACTGCCACCGCCGGTCCAATTTGGAAAGGCTTTGGAGCCACAGCTTGCTGGAGGAGGTTTGGGGCTGGGCTAGCCCGGCCACCGTTGCTAGGAGGGAGAATAATAAACACCCCAAACTTGTCCCCTCAGCCGTGCCAGGCAGAAGAGCCACCACCCGAAGGTAAAGGAGGAGGTGGCGATGCGGATGCTGAGAGGCAGTAGGAGGCAGGGAGCAGCCTAATAGCTGAAAGAGCAGACAGAAGGAGGTCCCCTCCTGGCCGCGGACAAGCCCAGGGGAGGCAGAGAAAGCAGGGAGACGGTGGCGGCTAAAGGGAAAGGAGAGAAGAGAAGGAAGACGGAGGGAGGGACCGCTGAAGGAGGGGGGACCGGGCACCCGGGAGGAGGCCGGGAGGCGGGCAGGCGCACCAGGCCCAGAGGGGGAGGGAGCGGCGTTGTCTCCTGAATCAGCGCTGGCCCTGCCCGGGCGGGGACCCAGCGCCCAGGTCTACCAGCTCGGCAGGCCGCGTAGACATGCGCGGGGCCAGGCCTTGTCGCCGGTGCCAGGCGGCCCCTCCCGGGCGCGCGCAGACATGGGCAGCATCGGCAGGCACTGGCCGGGCCAGGTGTGCCGGGCCCTCGCCCAGCGCCCTCCTGGCCGCCGCTTTTGTCCAGGCCCGCCCGCTCCGGGGTGGCCCGGAGGCATGCAGGTGCCCTGCTGGAGGCCCTGCCGCCGTGAGCGCAGGGCTGGCGCGGCCCCTCCTGCGTCCTACCTGTGCTCCCGCCAGGCCCGCGGCTCGCCCGCCAGGACGCTGCTCGGCCCAGCCCGGCCCTCTGCCCGCCCGGCCGAGCGCTGGGCGGGGCCGCCGCCTAGGACATGCCCGGCGCGGCCCGCACGCTGGCGGCAGCCCCGGCCGAGCCCACGGGCAGAGCGCCGGACCGCGGCCTCGCGCGGCGGGTACCCTGACGTCTGCGGCGGCACGCTCCGCCCCAGCGCGCCCCGCCCCCGTGTCGCCCCGCCCCCCGGAAACCAGGTTAGGGCGGGGCCTGCCGCAGCAGGTGAGCTGCGCTCCGCAGCGCCGCCCCGGAGGGTGCACGCAGCCCCTCCCGTTCCGTGCACCCGACTCAGCGCACGGGATCAGGCAGTCGGGAACCACGGGATCAGGCAGTCGGGAACCGGCGATCACCTTTGTCCCCGGCCCAGCCCGGGGCCGCGTGTCTCCCCACCCTGTGTACCCAGACCCTCTCTCTGGCGCCGGCTACCCCAGGGTTGCAAGACAGAGCGTACCGCTGCCCAGCGTCCGGTCCCAGAGCCGATCAGTTAACACTTAACCACATTCCAAAGGCCCGAGCTCCAATCGCTCTCCCAGCCCCAACCTTTGGCCTTTCAGCCCAGAGGGGTGCAGGGCGAAGGAAGCAGGGTGGATCCCAGAGTCCTGTGCGTCCAGCTGGGTCTCTTCCTCCTGCGCCCTCGACGTTACAGGACAGGTCAGGGACTCGGGACAGGATGGTGGGCAAAGGCACCAACCTACCTGGATGTCACAGTGGGCTGGGCGGGGAGGGGCGGGGAACTCCGAAGGGGCTCCCAGTTCCTGAGGTAAGTTCTTACTGGCCGCTAGCCGGTGCCAGGTACAACAATGGAGGTGTCCGGTGTCCCTCTGGTGCCAAGGGGGAAAGGATTAGCGTGGGGCGGGGCGGCTTTGCAGGAGTGGTGGAGGGACGACTGTTCAGAGTGCATTCCGACATTCCTGTTGGAGGGTAATGGTGAGGGCCCTGGCGGAAGTGGGATTCAGAGCAGGACTCCAGGCCTAGGAATGCGTGTTTTATCCTGCTGGTAGAGGGGTTGCATGGACCCAATCCATCCCGCCCAGGCTCTAAAGCCTGCGGGCACAGTTGCCCAGCCCTGCCCTAGAGAAGGAAATGGAAGGGGTTCTATACTACCCGAGAGTAGAGGAAAGTCCGCCAAGAAGAGACAGATAGGGAAAGCTTCGTGAGAATGTGCTAGGTTGTTGGGCCCTGCGAGTTTATAATACAGGCCCGACTGGGGGAGCCTGGCTTGCGGGATGGACAGAGAAGGAACCTGTAGCCTCGTGACTGATTTTGGATTCCATCCCAAGGACAGTGGGGCGCAGGAGGTTTGTGCCAGCTGAGATCTCATGAGATGAAGGCCTTGGAGAGCACTCTAGATGTCCACGTGGGCGAACGGGAGGACTTTGAGGGGGAGGCCAGGACTCCAGGGAGAGGCCAGGAACTGAAAGAGATGGAGGCAGAGGAGAGATGGAGAGGACCGACTTGTCAGGTACCAGGAAGAGGAGGGCTGGGTACTTTCCTGTCCTCCTATTCCACTTGTCCTTGCCAGGGCTGTCCGTCCCAGCCTCAGCTTCCGGGAGCTGTATAGGGATTTCCCAGGCTTCTTTAGTAGACAGAGACTGTCCTGTTTCTTATCCCAACTCCTTAGCGGGACTCTCTCCCATTCTCTTGCCTCTGTAGCCAATCCTTTCCCCAGTGGCTTCACTGTTTTAGCTTAGCTACCCCTTGCTCACTCCTTAGTAATGGATGTTCATAAATGTTATTTATTTTTCTATTTGTGGCTTTTTTCTGGGTTGTGACCCCTTCCAAGGTGAAGGGCAGGGGGTGAAGGAATGGTGTCCTGGGTTCTGACTGAGACACCTGCCAGCTGTTGTAGGGTTGGTATCCTTAGACATGAGGGCAGGACAGGAGTTGGCTGCTGCTTACTGGATGGGGAGGGGCCAAGCACGCTTGAGTGAGTTGAGCAGTAGCATTTGGGATCTGAAAGCAGACCTAGTAGTAGCTTCAGTCTTCATCAAGTAAGGGTGACACTTACAGCCACTGAATGGAAAGACTTCCTTTAGATCACATAAGAACACATAGACCAAATAAGGAACCCCAACGAGTATGGTACCTACCATTTCCACAAAGTGACCGATATAGTACATAACCACAGGCTCGAAAGACTTGAGTAGATGTCCTAGTTTGGTTTCTGTTGGAGAGAAGAGATATCATGACCACAGCAACTCTTTTGAAGGACATTTCATTGGGGCTGGCTTACACTTCAGAGGTTTAGTCCTTTATTGTCATGGGAGGAAGTATGGCAGCAGGCAGGCAGGCATGATGTTGGAGAAGGAGCTGAGCATTCCTAGGTCTCAGTCCACAGTCAGCAGGAGATTGTCACGCTGGCCAGACTTGAGCTTATAAAACCTCGAAGCCAGCTCCACACAATCTGCCAACAAGGCCACACCCCCTATGGCCAAGCCTTCAAATACATGACTCTCTGGGGGCCATACCTATTCAAACCACCTCTCAAGATGGCTGCCACACAGAGTGATTACAGAGGAGGGTGTGGAGAAGGTGGGGGGCTTGGTCTGTAAGATTACTACAGTTACTACAGAAATGACAGGAAATTTAAAATTCGCATGCGCTCCTGCAATCCCTCTTCTGGGTAGTCACCTAAAAGAACTGGAAGTTCAGAAGCTCGGGTATGAACAGGTACACACACACACACACACACACACACACTTCACCACAGACTTGGGGCTTTTGAAAGGCTTAGAAATGATAGAAGTAGGAAGTGTGTAGATAAATGGCCAGGCTTCAGTGAGGCCTTGGCTATTGAGTGGACAGGAGACAGCACAGACCAAGCTGCTCTGGTGCTAAGGGAGGGGTCTGTCCTACTTGTTTGCTGGGGCAAGGTAACAGCTGCCATATTTTTGCCTGAAGACTCCAGGCCCTCAGAAGTACTGGGTGGGGTGGAGGAGGAGGAGGGTGTTACCAGAGGACTGTAGCTGCTAACACTTGCAACTACTAAAGGGGGGGGGGTGTCCTTCACGACCACTGTGCCTCCTTGCAGGGCAAATGGAGATTAAGGTGAAAGCAATGAAGGAGAAGATGCCAAATCTTTTCATCTACTCCCAGCAACCCATCACACGCATAGAGACCCAAGTGTCAGCTTTCTCAGGAACAGCCTTTGGGTCCCTGGAAAGGAAGCCAGGGAACCCTTATCACGGCTCACAGTCTGAGCTATTACTACTGAAGTGACTGGACACCAATCACGTACAGCCCAGCCGTGTGACGCCCAAACTTAGTGACTTTTAAGCCAGCTGAGAGAAAAATTAAGCAAATAAAGGAGTTTTGGGGGCATTTTCCCCAGTAGCCTTTTGAGTGGCACGATTCACAACAGCCAAGAAGGGAGAGGAACTAATGTCTATATCCAGGAGAGTGGATAGATGTGTCCATGTGTGATAACCTATTATTAATCTTATAAAGGAAAGAAATTTTGGCACATGCTGCAGCATGTGTGAACTTGAAAACAAAGAAACAAACACATAAACTTAGCAAGTCCACTCATCTAGAGGCCCTGGAGTGGTCAGAGCCACAGTGGAGAGGGAGAATGGGGCTTCTATGCACTAGCAAAAAAAAAAAATTTTTATTATATAATATATTATATAATTGTATATTATATGTTATATAATATATTATATAACTATATATAATATATTGTATATATAATATATTGTATAGCCGGGCAGTGGTGGTGCATGCCTTTAATCCCAGCACTTGGGAGGCAGAGGCAGGTGGATTTCTGAGTTCAAGGCCAGCCTGGTCTACAGAGTGAGTTCCAGGACAGCCAGGGCTATACAGAGAAACCCTATCTTGGAAAACAAAATAAATAAATAAATAATAAAAAATATATACATACATACACATATACTCTCTCTATATATATATACATATATGTATGTGTGTATATATATATATATTTCTAGAGATAGCTACACAGCATGTGGACGCTGATGCCTCCGACCTATGTGCTTGAAATGGCTCAATGTTTTTATTGCTGTAACAAGATAGCTGATACAAACAGTTTAAGGGAGGAGAAATGTATTCTCTTTTATAGTTTCAGAGGCTTCTGTCCATCCTGGCAGGGAGACTGGGGCAGAGCAGAGCAGAGCATGTCACGGCCCTGAAGCACAGGAGACCCGTAGACGGATAATGTCAGCCTGGACTCAATCACTTCTCTCCTAGTCTATGGAAAGTGACCTCACATCCTGGCAAGCTGTCTCCATTTAGTTAATCCTCAGTGGAAGGGCCCTCACAGACACTCCCATGATGAACCTTTCCAAATCTCTCTCCTTAATGTGTGCTGTGTGTGCAGGCCTGTGTGTGGAATCCCCCAGGGAACTTCAGGTGTCCTCCTCAGAAACAGCATCTACCTTCTCTGATACAAATGTCTTTCATTGGCCTGGAGCTCATCTGGCTGACCAGTAAGTCCCAGGAATCCTCCTGTCTCCATCTTCCCAGTGCTGGGATTACAGATGTATGTTGCTGCTGGGTGTGGTAGCATACACCTTTAATCCCAGCACTCGGGAGGTAGAGGCAGGTGGAGATCTGTGAGTTCAAGGACAGCCTGGTTTCCCTGGTCAGTACCAGGTCAGCCAGAGCTGCGTAGTGAGACTCTGTCTCAAAGAAACAAGAAAATGTATGCCTGTGTGCCTGGTGTTGTCATGTGAGTTCCGAGGGTTCAGCTTGGGTCCTCATATTTTGTAATTCAAGCACTTTACCAACAAAGCTATCTCCCCTAACCCAAGCTCTCAAAAAAAAAGATTTATTATTTTTGTAAATTCTTCTTTTTAAAGATTTATTTATTCAGGCAGTGGTGGTGCACGCCTTTAATCCCAGCACTTGGGAGGCAGAGGCAGGTGGATTTCTGAGTTCGAGGCCAGCCTGGTCTACAGAGTGAGTTCCAGGACAGCCAGGGCTACACAGAGAAACCCTGTCTCAAAAAACAAACAAACAAACAAAAAAAGATTTATTTATTTTATGTATATGAATATACCGTTGCTATCTTCAGACACACACCAGAAGAGGGCATCAGATCCCATCACAGATGCTGTGAGCCTCCATGTGGTTGCTGGGAACTCAGTCAGTGCTCTTAACTGCTGAGCCATCTCACCAGCCCTGTAAATTCTTTTATGTAGTCGGGTGTTCTGCCTACATGTACATCTGTGCATCACATGCATATGTGATGCCTGCAGGGGCCAGAAGAGGGCATCAGAGTCCCCAGCACAGGAGTGAGCCATCTCTGCTCTTCTTTTTAAAGGCCCTCTCCTTCCAGCAGCCACACTCTCCTCGGCCCCAGTTTTACATGCACCTATTTTCTCCGCAAAGTCACGTTTTCCTAAGCTATTCCTCACTGTGTTTTATTCTGGATTCTCAAAAGTTGACTGCAAGCAGTTTTGTAGCACAACTTGGATTCTGGACTATCCTGAAACTTCCTCCAGGAGTGTGTCACCTTTAAAGTCTCATTCCATCTGCCTGTGTACTAACCCCAGAAAAGTTCCTCCCTATAATGTGACACGCATGGCCTCTACTCCAATTCCCAAGGCCTCATTTCCACATGAAATGTCTGCGCCCACCTTTTTATTTGTACTCTACTTTCTTGAGCTCCTACCAAAATTACCCACCGGGTTTTTCTCAGAACATTCTGGACCTTCTTTAGCCTGCTGTGTTTGCCAGGGCCCCTATAGAAACAGAACTCATAGTGCAAATATGTATTCCAAAGGGAATTTATGAGACTGGCTTACCCAGCACAGGCTGGGGAATCAAACAATGGCACCAGCGTACTGGAGAAGGTGAGAGCCCAGTATCTGCTCAGTCCACAGGACTGGATGTCTCAGGAGTCCCACTCTGGCACAGGAAGCCTGGAGGATTCTTGGAGAGCTACTGATCTTCAGTCCATATTGAACACCTGAAAGAACTGGATTCTGATGGGAGCAGCAATGGCAGACACACTCAGCAGTAGGAAGGGAAGCCAGGCAGTATTTCCCTGGTGCCTCATTACATCTGCTGTCAGAAGGTGCCAGCTACTCTATGGAAGGGTCATCCTGCCTCCCTCAGTCCTTCCAGAAAACACCCTCACAGACAGACAAGTGTCTTTTAGTTGATTCCAATCAACTTGACAAGATTAACCATCACACCTGCACCCCTAAACTCTCCCCAAATTCTTCCACAAAGCAATTCCAAAGGCTCTTCACCACATGGTCAGGTAGTCATAGCAACAACTCCAGTTCTTGACAGTAACCCCACTGCTGGTACCAATTCTGGGTTAGACTTTGACGCTGTGTCACGAGGCCTTGAAGAAAGAGGGAAGCAGCATTTGTTTCAGGCTGTGATGGTAGAGGGTGTGGTGGAGCAGGTCACTGTGCTCATGGAGACCTCCTCACCCCCTTTCATTCTGCCATGACCTCAGCCTATTGGGTACCCGCCACATCCACAGTACCTCTCTAACCTTAGTAAATCCTCTCCCGAAAGTCTCATACACACCTAGGGGTGTGTGTTACAATTCTCTAAAGCTTTTCACGAATCAAATTAACATTAGCCATCACAGTATATGTTACATATATTTACTATCAAAGGGAGGAGGAGGGGGAGGAGGAAGAGGGAGAGGAGGAGGAGGAGGAGGAGGAGGAGGAGGAGGGGAACAGTGCATAGACCTCTGAAAAAGATGGTTGTGGCGGATGTGGGTAAGAGGGTCCTCCCAGCCTTGTCAGGGCTGTGGATCACCTGGAGTATTTGTCATGGATAATTGACCAGGCACACAGACACAGGATCTGTGTGGCCACTGAGTATGTGATTATTTCAGCATCCTGAATGTGGGCCAGCAAGATGGCTCGTCAGGTAAAAGCACTTGCCTCCAAGACGAAATTAAATTAAGTTACAAATGGCACCTTTTTTACATAGAGAACTGCTGCAGAGTCAAAGGATTGCAACAAACTAGAGAAACATTGTAACTCATGCTGCACAATGGACTGTTGTGGAACAGAAAGGAGGTACTGATCTCAGAAACCAGCCAAACTCCATGGGAAAAGAAGACCGTGAGGCCGCGGCCTCCAGATGCACACATTGGGCTGCAGGGCATGCCTATAATCCCAAGACTTCAAGGCCAGCCTGTGCTACCAGAGAGTCCCTCCAGCTTGTTTAAGAAACGACAAGAACTGCTCATGGTACTGGAAACATGACTCAGCAGTCAAAAGCACTTGCTTTTGCATAGGAGCAGTGTTCAGTTCTCAACATGCAAGTAGGGGCAGATCCTAACTGTCTATAACTCCAGCTCCAGGAATCCGACATCCTCTTCTGGCAGGTGATGCACATACATATTAAAAATATTAAATGCTGGTAAATCTATATATTCTTAGAAGCCACTTGACATTACCCATGAGTGGTGCTATCTGGGAGAGTATGTTAGACTTGGGGATGGAACACACACCTCCAACTTTAGCAGGAGTATGAGGTGTAAGTAAAGAGAACTTTTGTTGATAGAAAAGGTGAAGAATTCTTTGAGTGGGGACACGGGGGCGGGGCCATGTCTTCATTCTGTTGCTCAGATTATTTCCCTGTATTTTTTAGGAGAAAATCAGGAGGGAAGGGTCTCCCCAAGAAAGGAGACAGGGTCAAGGGGTGTCCAGTGGGTCATTTGGACTTCAGGGATAAGGTACTATGGCTTCAGAGCTGGACAGGGTCCTCAGATGGTTCCTAGAGCTTGAGCCCTAAGATGTTGATGCCTCCAGAGAGTTGGGTGGTGGTGCCCAAGGATGAGAAGAAGAGAAAAGTGGGGTGCAGTGAGGGCCAGATACCTCTGATCTCCTACTCATCCCAGCATGCTGTGGCCTGTTGAAACTGCTGCGGTGAGTTCACAAGCAGTCTCTTGTGAACTGGGGTTGGGTCTACCCTCCAGGAGTCAAGCTCCACATCTCATCTTGAACCCCAGATTCTCCGGGCTTTGGGACTGTGGAACCCACGGTGTCCTTTTGATTTGGATTCGTTTTCACTTGCTAATTGCACAAAAACTAAATGCTGCCAAACTTCCCAGCCGCCAGCTGGACCCAAAGAACCCGCGTGTCTCCTCCTCTGCTGGAGGAGAGCCAGAGACAACAGGGCAGGGCACAAAGCAGGAGTGCACCCACAGATCGGCTACATTCACACCCACACTGCGCCCCGACTCGCAGAAGCCTGTGCCTCAGGGTCCTCGGCTCCCACACCTCCATCGTCCCCTGTATTTCAGCCCACTTGCCACCGCCAGCTCCCCAGAGGCATCAACATCTCAGGCCTCAAGCTCCAGGCACCATCTGAGAACCCTGTCCAGCGCTGCTCTCCCTCCATTGCTACCCAGCATTCACCCCTACTGTTGCCCTGAAATCACACCCTCACTGCACCCTGCACTCCCACCTCACTCACCCCTGCACTCCCAGCTCACTCACCCCTGCACTCCCACCTCACTCACCCCTGCACTCCACCTCACTGCCCCTGCACTCCCGCCTCACTCACCCCTGCACTCCCACCTCACTCACCCCTGCACTCCCACCTCACTCACCCCTGCATTCCCACATCACTCACCCCTGCACTCCCACCTCACTCACCCCTGCATTCCCACATCACTCACCCCTGCATTCCCACCTCACTCACCCCTGCATTCCCACCTCACTCACCCCTGCACTCCCACCTCACTCACCCCTGCACTCCCACCTCACTGCCCCTGCACTCCCACCTCACACCTGCACTCCCACCTCACTGCCCCTGCACTCCCACCTCACTCACCCCTGCACTCCACCTCACTGCCCTGCACTCCCACCTCACTCACCCCTGCACTCCCACCTCACTCACCCCTGCACTCCCACCTCACTACCCCTGCACTCCCAGCTCACTCACCACTGCACTCCCACCTCACTCACCCATGCACTCCCACCTCACTCACCCCTGCACTCCCACCTCACTACCCCTGCACTCCCACCTCACTCACCCCTGCACTCCCACCTCACTCACCCCTGCACTCCCACCTCACTCACCCCTGCACTCCCACCTCACCCTTGCACTCCCACCTCATCCCTGCACTCCACCTCACTCACCCCTGCATTCCACCTCACTCACCCCTGCATTCCCAGCTCACTCACCCCTGCATTCCCACCTCACTCACGCCTGCACTCCCACCTCACTCACCCCTGCATTCCCACCTCACTCACCCCTGCACTCCCACTTCACTGCCCCTGCACTCCCACCTCACTCACCCCTGTACTCCCACCTCACTGTCCCCTGCATTCTCACTTCACTGCCCCTGCACTCCTACCTCACTCACCCCTGCACTCCCACCTCACTCACCCCTGCATTCCTAGCTCACTCACCCCTGCATTCCTAGCTCACTCACCCCTGCACTCCTACCTCACTCACCCCTGCACTCCACCTCACTCACTCCTGCACTCCCACCTCACCCCTGCACTCCACCTCACTCACCCCTGCACTCCACCTCACTCACCCCTGCATTCCCACCTCACTCACCCCTGCATTCCCACCTCACTCACCCCTGCATTCCCACCTCACTCACCCCTGCACTCCCACCTCACTGCCCCTGCACTCCCACCTCACTCACCCCTGCACTCCTACCTCACCCCTGCACTCCCAGCTCACTCACCCCTGCACTCCTACCTCACTCACCCCTGCACTCCCACCTCACTCACCCCTGCACTCCCACCTCACTGCCCCTGCACTCCCACCTCACTCACCCCTGCACTCCACCTCACTGCCCCTGCACTCCCACCTCACTCACCCCTGCACTCCCACCTCACTCACCCCTGCACTCCCACCTCACTACCCCTGCACTCCCACCTCACTCACCCCTGCACTCCCACCTCACTCACCCCTGCACTCCCACCTCACCCCTGCACTCCCACCTCACTGATGATTCTTACCCCCATCACTCGAGCAGCCACACAGCTCCCAATCCCTGTATTCACACCTCCACTGCCTCCCTCCTATTTCCTGCCTCTAGTGTCCCCACCTATTCTGTGATCTGGGCTCTGGATGCCCATTCTTCTGCCCCATGGCACTCTGTAGAATGATACGAGCTAGAAAAAGTCGCATGTTGGATAGCCCTGTGGTCCTATAGGAACCTAAGGATGGATCATAAAACCCATGTCCACCAATCCTGTCTCACTCTTCCCCACCCTCCATCACGCACATATGGGTCTGTATATAGATGTGTGTATATGTATGCAGATATGTGTATGTATATATGTGTGTATACATAAACACACATATGTGTATATATAGATGTGTGTATATATATATGTATATATGTGTATGAATATATGTGTGTGTATAGACAGACACACACACACACACACACACACACACACACACGCATTCACAGAACCCTGCAGTTCCCTTGGAGGGCAAGGCACAGGGATGGGGAGGGCTTGCTACAGAGAATCCATGCTTTCCAGCATGGCTGCCACTGATGCCACCTGTCCCTAAGCTCTTCTCATCAGACGACCCAGAGCAGAGCAGAGAGGCAAATCTAGGTTGAAGTTTGTGGTGCAAACAACTCCTCGTGTCACTGAATGAAGACAGCAGGGGAAACCCTGTGTGCCTCACACCGCTCTGTGTCAGAGGCTCATTTAACCTTAGCACAGTTTAGCTCAGCCTCCTCCAAACTGTGCTCCCTAGAAGACCGGAGGTCAGTGTTTCCTTTTTAACAAAAGTCTGTTCTAATATTTTAGCTAATATTTTAAATATCTAACATTTTAAAATAAGAGAGTGTCACTCCTGCCTTAACTTCTGCTCCTTGCAGTCACAACTCCACGAAGTCGGTGGTCTCTTCTTCTAGAGTGGCAAATTTGAGAAGGATGATTTTACTCAGGAGTAGCCGCATGTCCCTCCTGGGTATTACAATGACAAAATACCCAAGGCAGGCTGCTTCATAAGGAGAGGAGGGTTATCTGGGCTCACGGTTCTGAAAGTCGAATACCCAAGGCAGGCTGCTTCATCAGGAGAGGAGGGTTATATGGGCTCACGGTTCTGAAAGTCAAATACCCAAGGCAGGCTGCTTCATAAGGAGAGGAGGGTTATCTGGGCTCACAGTTCTGAAAGTCGAATCTTGAGCTGCATCTTGTGGTGGCTTTATTAATGTCAAGGGTCCTTAGGCAGCACAGGGCCCCCATGGTAAGAAATAGGGAGCTTGCACGTACATGCTCTGGCCCCATGCCCACTGTGGTCTCCTTATAGAGCTACAGCATAGCCGGACAGTGGTGGTGCACACCTTTAATCCTAACACTTGGGAGGCAGAGGCAGGAGGATTTCTGAGTTCGAGGCCAGCCTGGTCTATAGAGTGAGTTCCAGGGCAGCCAGGGCTACACAGAGAAACCCTGTCTTGAAAACAAAAACAAAAACAAACAAAAAAAAAAAAACAAAACAAAAGGCACAGCATTCAACTGCACACGCACCCTCCTGGCATCATCTGATCCTAAAGAACTTCCATAGGCCCCATCTCTGCAGCAAGGTAAGGTTTCTGCCCCCTTTCACTCACATAGGGAGATTATATGTACTCACGTGCATCCTCCGGACACTCCACTCAGAAGACCAGCAGACCACAAGCCAGAAAACCCTGAGTGCTTCCTGGCAGAACTTGCCAGAACCTGCCACAGGGGTCATGCCAGTTATCAGGGGTAGGCCCTGGGCAGGAAGGCCAGATGAGCTCTGAGATAAGGCATGGGTATTAAGCAAGTTTTGACCGACCCTAAAAGACTGAACTAATAAGTATGCCAGTGGTCACAGTAAAATTATGCCAACAAGTGTGGGGGGTTTGATACCCACCTTTAGGATAGTTCTTGGCTATAGATAGGAAGGATCTGGTGTGTAAGACCATAAGCTCCCTCACCCCAAGATCTGTATGCCTTCCATCTCCCCACCCGTTCCCTCTTGCCCACAGTGGCTATCCTCTTGCCCTATGTCTTAGGGTTTCTATTCCTGCACAAACATCTTGACCAAGAAGCAAGTTGGGGAGGAAAGGGTTTATTCAGCTTACACTTCCACACTGCTGTTCATCACCAAAGGAAGTCAGGACTGTAATGCAAGCAGGTCAGGAAGCAGGAGCTGATGCAAAGGCCATGGAACTTGGAGGCAGGAGCTGATGCAGAGGCCATGGAGGGATGTTTCTTACTGGCTTGCTTCCCCTGGCTTGCTCAGCTTGCTTTCTTATAGAACCCAAGACTACCAGCCCAGGGATGGCACCACCCACAATGGGCCCTCCACCCTTGATCACTAATTGAGAAAATGCCTTACAGCTGGATCTCATGGAGGCATTTCCTCAACTGAAGCTCCTTTCTCTGTGATAACTCCAGCCTGTGTCAAGTTGACACACAACCAGCCAGTACACCCTTTTCCCCACACTCACATGCCCAGCGTCTTCCTGCATCCCTGAAACAAAGCACCTTGACCCCTGGCTTAAAACCAGTCTGAGCAAGCCCCTCACAGTCCTGTGTGTAAGTCCAAGACTGCAGATCTGCTGTCTTGCTGTGTTTCCACACGGTGGGAGAGACAACCAGCTTCTGCCTGTACCTCCTAGTACCACCTAACCCCACAGCTGCGGGGGGCAGGTTTTCAACTTCGGAGTCCATGGAGTCTCGGGCACAGCATTCAGACTCTGTGCAGTTGCCCACACTTTCAGGGGATTGCAAGAACTCCTGCCGCATGCAGATCTCTAGCTGAGCCAATTGTGTACCATGCAGCTGGCAACTGTTCTGGGAGTATCAACCTCCAGAGCGGAGCAAAGGGCACCCTAGATCCAGACAAAGAGATGCTGCAGCGTGGGGGCGACAGGCTCCCTTCCCCGTGCTATGGGGTCAAAGGGCAGCCTCTCCCACAGAAGACCAGAAGCCTTATTCTGCACTCAGTCACCTTGGCTTAGGGCCCTGAAGGACACATAAGCTACCCTGCCCCCAGCCAAAGGCTTTGATATTTGCTTGGAGGTCCTAGGACCTACAGGGTATCCCGAACCCTTTAGCTGAGGAAGTGTATGAATCCCCAAACTGCAATCGAGGGGGCAGAGGATGAATGGGGAGAAGAATGGGGAGAAGTCTCTGCCCTCCCCACATTTTGCTTTAAATATGTATATGTGTGCCTGCTTGTCTGTATGATGTGCCACATGTGTGCAAGTCTCCTTAGAGGCCAGAAGAGGGCGCCAGATCTCCTGGAGCAGGAGTTAGTTACAGGAAGTTGAGAGCCGGCATGTGGGTGCTGGGAACTGAACTCAGATCCTGAGCGGCCAGTGATAACTGCTGAGCCAGCTTCCCAGACAATTTAAAAACATGGCTTTTTTAGAATAAAAAGCAAGGACCAGGGATTTTTTTCTTTAAAAAATTGAAATAAAATTTTAAAAATGTTTTGAGATGAAGTCTCAGTGTATATCAGTCTGGCCTTGAATTCACAGAGATCCACTTGCTTCTGCCTCTCCAGTGCTGAAGCTAAAGATGTGTGTCACAGTATATATACATACATACATACACACACACACACACACACAGCCTCACTACATAGACCTTCAAGTTGCTACAATATTTTCTCTGCCTCTTGAGTGCTGGGATTACATGTGTGGACTACCGTATCTAGCGTAAGATACCTTTTTCTAGTATGTGTATGTGGTGTGGGTACATGCATAAGCCTGTTTGAATGTGTGTGTGGCCCCAGGTTTGTTGGGTGTCTTCCTCAGTAGCTTCCATATACTGAGGCTGGGTCTCTCACTTGAACCCAGAGCGCTCTGATTTGGCTAGTGTAGTTATCCCTTGCTTCTGGGATCCTCAGTCTCTGTCTCCAGTGCACAGGCGGGCTGCCACACCCACTCAGCTTCTATGTGGGTGCTGGGGACCAGAACCCCAGTGCGATGTTCCTGCAGCAAGCACTTACTTGCCAAACCATCATCCTAGGCCCAAAGATACTTTAAAAAATTTTTATTTATTTATTTTATGTATATGAGTACACCATTGCTCTCTTCAGACACACCAGAAGAGGGCATCAGACCCCATCACAGACGGTTGTGAACCACCATGTGGTTGCTGGGAATTGAACTCAGGACCTCTGGAACAGCAGTCGGTGCTCTTAACCATCTCTCCAGCCACCACTACCCCCCCCACCCAGATACTTTTTTAAAACTCTGAGTCCCTAGGCTCAGGTGATCTCCCAGGTCCAGTTTCCTTGGGTTCTAGAGCTACAAGCGTCTGATGCCAAGTACTGCTTAACGTTTGAGCACAGTCTGTGTGCTATTTAAAAACATATTCCAGAGAACCAGTATGTTCCGAGCGGTGGTAGGACATGTCTTTAATCCTAGCATTCAGGAGGCAGAGGCAGGCAGATCTCTGAGTTAGGGCCCAGTCTTGGTCTACAGGATGAGTTCCAAGACAGCCAGGTCTAGGGAAGGATTGGGAGGTGTGGCCTTGTTGGAGGAGGTGTGGCCTTGTTGGAGGAGGTGTGGCCTTGATGGTGGAGGTGTGTCACTGGGATTTGAGTTTCAAAAGCGGATTCAAGGCCCAGTCTTCATCTCTCTACCTCTGCCTTTGGATCCGGATGCAAGTAAGCTCTTAGCTATCTCTCTAGCACCACGCCTGCCTGCCGCGCTTTGCTCATCTCCAAGACCGTCATGGACTCACCCTCTGATACTGTAAGCGAGCCTCAAATTACATGCTTTCTTTTATAAGTTTCTTGGCCATGGTGTCTTCTCACAACATACAACAGTAACTAAGACAGTCAGCAAGATAGCTCAGCACGTAAATGTGCCGTAACCAACTTCACACATATGCCGGGGCACACCCACCCCGCCCCTACAAATAAAATAAATAAATAAATAAATAAATAAATAAATAAATAAATGCAATTTTAAAATAAGAAGCAGAATGATCTGTAGGCCCATATTCCAGTCTGTACTTAGCTCCTGAACTCAAGACCCCACCCAGATCTCTCTCTGTTCCTTAACTCCCACCACAGAGCTGGTCCGAGGCCAATTCCTATGCCTCCCCTCTGACACCTTCCCTCCCTGCTGTTCCCTCCCCCTCCACGCAGGATCACCATGCGCGCCACCCTTTCTCAGTGCCTCCTGACTGCAGCACCTCCTTCCCACAACCACTGGCTTTCACCTGGTGGAGTACCAGGTCAGCCCCTCCTCGTTTCTGCAGAATGTACGAAGCATCCTCCCGGAAGCAAAGCCTCGCTGAGTCTCAGTACTGCTTAAAATATAAAGATGCCCCCACCTTCTAGGTGACCCCACTCCCTGCAGCCCCTCATCCGATCCCCTCCCTTTGGTTTCTTGCTGCAGAGCAGGTCTTGGCAATGCTATCATCCCCCTCGGGTGGGGACTTATCCGTACTCCGAGCACCTCAGCTTCCTCTGCCGCTGCTCTAGCTTTCAGAGTCCGGGGTGCTCAGGGTCTCGCGAGCCGTCAGACCAGTGCAGATCTCATTGGCGTTCGTGGTGTGGAAGGGCTATATTCTCCCTAAAGCTAGGCGCTGGAGAGAGGAAGGGTGCGTTGAGTAGTGGAGAGAAGAATGTAGGGAGCTAGGAAGGGCTCTGGGCCGGGCGCAATTGCACCGTATCGCCGCCAGGGGTCGAGCTGGCCATGGGGACTCCTGTGCAAGGCGCGGTGTAGGGATGTGCTGTGTCTACAGAGGGTTTTCTGCGTCGGAATCCTGGCTAGAACTTCGACTGGACAGGACTGAGATAAACTGGGATCCCATCCAATGTCCTGGGCGCACAGCTGTCCACTGGACAAAACCTTTTGCTCGTGGCGGACCTTGTCCATAGCACCTCCCCTTTCACCGAAGTCCTGCGAGGCGGCCAAGCCCCCTTGAGAGCCCACAACCTCCTCCAGGCATTATGAGCTCAGAAGCCTAGTGAGATCCTGCCACTTTGAGGATGTGGCCACCTTGCTGTGTGCTGCACCAACATGAAACCACAGACAGGATTCATGCCCGGGGCCCTTTGCTGGGAGCTCCCCATGCGCACTATCCGTCTATGCTCTCTCTCACCGTTAGAAGCTGGCACAACGTTGATTTTTAGTTAGGTCTGAAAAATCTGCTTGCTTCGTGAGTCCCATCCAGCAGGGCCCGGGGCCTTCTGAATTATTCAGAGTCCCCAAATGAGCTACTCCAATATACTCCAAACACACTTGGCAGTACACCTCTGTCCACACAGCAGTCGCTGCTCCAACCCACAGGGACAAAACCTCCTTACCCCCATTGTCTGGACAGCCTATCCCACCCAAACCTCTCATTCTGTGCTCCAACACCATCCGTAGCCAGTCCCCAATCACCAGAGCACCTTTTCATACAGATGACCCCTGACATCCACCTACGAAGCCTTCCCTCTCCTCCTTCAGAAATGGAAGAAAGCTTGAGTCAGCCACCTACTCTCGCTCCCCAGGCAAAGCCAAGAGCACCTGTTAGTCTGTCTATTTTATGACTATTTCTTAAGATGTATTTATGTGCATGAATGTTTGCCCACATGTATGTATGTGCACCGCATACATGCCTGGTGCCTGCAGAGGCAGAAGAGGCAGCTCCGGGTGACTTCCAGGGGGTTGTGAGTTGCCATGGGTGCTGGGAACTGAATTCTATCTAGCTCTCTATAAGAGCAGGCTGTGCTCGTAACCGATGAGCCATCTTCCGGTTCCAGGTATTTGCTTTTAGGTGACTACAAGTAATTCCACTGAAGGAACTTTGATCTGTCCCCTGGTAAGCCTGTTGGCAGTATGTTTGGCTAACTCGGGAATACACTTACTATTTTGCACAACTCCTAGTTTCATCGATTAGCATACTGCGTAGGGAGCGTTGAGTAATGAATGCTTCTTCCTGCCCACCCATCCACTGTCTTCCACACCTCCTGGCTGAGTACAACTGCGCCTGTACATTGTTGTAGCAAGGCCAAGGCCAGGGGATTCCCTGAGAAGGAATTGGGACATTAGGGGACACACATGACATTATGAGCTTTCAGCCCCCCGATACATATGGAGCCAGTGTTTTTTGTTTTTTTTTTTTTTGGTTTTTTAGATTTATTTATTTATTTAATGTATATGAGTACACTGTAACTGTCTTCAGACACACCAGAAGAGAGCATTGGATCCCATTACAGATGGTTGTGAGCCACTGTGTGGTTGCTGGGAATTGAACTCATGACCTCTGAAAGAACAGTCAGTGCTCTTAACCACTGAGCCATCTCTCCAGCCCCTAGCCAGTATTACCATTTGAGTCAGAAGTGCTCCTCACTGGACTGGTGTTTTGAGCCTTGGTCACAGCTGGTGGCACTTTTCATGAGGCTGTGGAACTGATGGGAGTTGAGGCCTGATCAGAACAGTGGTTCCCACCTTCGAAATGTGAGACCCTTTAATACAGTTCCTCATGCTGTGGTGACTCCCAGCTATAAAATTATTTTTGTTTCTGGGCAGTGGTATCGCATGCCTTTAATCCCAGCACTTGGGAGGCAGAGGCAGGAGGATTTCAAGAGTTTGAGGCCATCCTGGTCTGCAGAGTGAGTTCCAGGACAGCCAGGGCTACACAGAGAAACCGTATCTCGAAAAACTGAAAAAAAAAATTGTTGCTACTTCATAACTGTAAGTTTGCTACTGTTGTGAATTGTAATATAAATATCTGATATGCAGGATATCGGATATGTGACTCCTGTGAGGGGGGGTTGTTTGACCCCCCTTCCCCCACAACCCACAGGTTGAGAAGGGGGAGGGGTTCTGGAGGTTGTACACGTCCTGTCCTGTCCTGTCCTCTGCTCCATAGTCCTTAATGGGAACAGTCTCTTTGACCCCTCCCTCTATCACGATCTAATCTGCCCCATCATGCCTCACTGCCACAGGGACTGAACTCTCCAAGTCTGTGAGCCAAAGGAAAACTTTACTAAGTGGCTTCTGTCAGTCATCGGGTCACAGCATGGCAACAGTAACTACTGTTACTCCTGGACCACAGGATGTGTCTTGAGATGAGTCTGGCCTTCCCCTGGATTGTGGCTGTACACACCCGCTTTCCTTAGGTCCCGGGAGCCACTGCTGCCTTTCAGTCAACAGTTAGAGTGTCCAAACACCTCTCATGTGCCGCTCAGGGGAGGCAAAACGCAGGGACATCAGGCCTCATGTCTGCCTCGCTGCTGGGAACCAGATCACTGCCAGAATGTCACCCAGGGAAGGCAGAATGCAGTCTGGGATAGGGGTCCCAGGAAAACTCTAGGAGTTGAGAAAGGTGGTTCCCATCCTCCTGTGCACCCAGACACTGCTGGGACCTCAAGGAGTTAGGGACAGGATCCATGGCTGGCTCTGAGCCTGGGACTCACCTCGGAGAGAGTGCCAGAAGTATGGAGGAGCTGGAAGGGGGATCTTCTATGGGAGGTCGAGGTGTGGCTCTTTACGATAAAGGCCTCCCCTGGGTGATCTTTGATGGAGGAGATGGTCCTCACTTGTCCAGACTGTTGTTCATGACAGATGAAAATGCATATGCCTTACTCAGGGTGGACCACCAATTAAACACCTTTTGCAGGAAGGGAAGCTCATGGGCTAAACACGTGGGGCCTGTCTAGATACCTTATTAGCATGGAGAACTCTAGGTTTTTGTGCTAGGTGACTGGTTGTCATGGTCCTCTTAGTGGAGTGTCATGGTCACATGTTCCAGGACCAGTGGTCTGACCAGGAGCTGATTCTAATGCCTACTGTTCTCAATTATGAGATTTACTGGGGTTTTTTAATCTGCTTTGACCTTATCAGTTCTTCTGTCCGGTGGCGAGGTTCCACTTGCCCCACATGAGGGTCTCAGCCCCCCATGAGCAGAGTCTCTGTGAGCCATGTGACCTGCGTGAGTCTGCTGTTCTGTGTTGGCCGGAGCCTGTGGATCAGGCTCTTGGAAAGTTGCTACTCTGTGCCTTCTTCTTTCTTCCACCCCTTTTCTTCCACACTTTCAACCCCCTAACACTGAATAGGAGAGAAAACAGAACGGAAGGGAAAGGGGGTGGTATTATCATTAGATTACTTCCTGCTGATTTGATTAGAGACTCCAAGTTCCTGGGGGCAGTGGGGGAAGTTTGATCTTCACCATCTGGATATCTAATTTCTCCTCCTCCTCCCCCTCCTCCTTCTCCTCCTCCTCCTGCTTTGTGTATGACTACTTAACAGTGACCACCAACAACCAACCAACAACACACACTGCCTCTTGAGACTCTAGCATTTATATACCCTCTCAAACATCCCTAGAGTTAGTTCCAAATGTCACACAGTTGGAACTATCTGTAGCGGGCAAAATCAAGCACCTGCTAGAACACAAGGCAAATCCATCAGCTGCTGTGGACAATCTGAAGCAGCCCGTATCCCCACACCTGGGATATGAAAATTCTTCTAGTAGTCTTATAATATTTCTGTGTTTTGAAAGAAACCAAAATTCCAAAATTGTCACTACACACCCACTGGAGTGCCGGCGTGGACACGGATCAAGCCTCAGCACTAAGATGTTACCTTGGCTGGTAGATGTAAGGAGAATCACTGCTGTTGGCAGCATTAGCCCAGGACGGGTGGGATGGGTTGCACGAGAAAGCCAGCGAGGCATGAGTCAGAGAGGGAGTGAGCCAGCGAGCGGGGTCTGTCCACGGTCTCTGCTTGAGTTCCCACCCTGACTTCTCTCCACGGTGGCTTGTGACCTGGAAGTGTGAGCTGAGTTGTTTTTAGTCATGGCGTTTATAACTAGGACAGATGCAAAGCCCTTTAGCTGCCATGGAGGCTGGACTTGAGGAAAGGGACATGGTGAAGTCACTGCCGTCCTCTTTGGATGTCCTTCCAAACCTCCCCCAGGACCAATGGATCACCATCAAGGTGCCTGTGAACCAGGGGGAGAACAGCCAGGTATTCTGAGGTCATTATGTACTGGTCAGAAATTGATGCTGGTTGATCCCTGGGGCTTATCATGTTTCCAAGATCACAGTGGAAGACCGTGAACGTCAAGGGACGAGAGGCTCAAGTCCTCTCCCAGGGTCAAGTGACTCGGGCATGTCCTATGGTTAAGTCACTGGACCTGAAGTGTGTGGAAGTTGGGCAGCTGGCATGACGTCCATGTTGGACTCTGTGATCTACAAGTAGGGCCTGGGGAGGAGCCTCTAGCAAGGAAGGAAACAGAGTCTCTCCACAGCCTCCAGCAGGACCAACCCTACAACCCATTGACTCAAGTCTTCTCATCTCCAGAGGAAGAGAAAGAAGTGGCCATTTGCAGTGACTGGGTTTGTGGCTGTTTGTTTGGGTAGCAGTAGGAAACTTATAGACACTGCTTTGCTGCTATGTGATTCTGCCTGTGATGCACAGGAAGGCCTGTGATTGACAGGTGGGCCTGTGATGGACAGGTGGGTGGGCCTGTGATGGACAGGTGGGTGGGCCAGTGGTGCACAGGTGAGTGGTCCTGTGATGCACAGGTGGGTCTGTGATGGACAGGTGGGCCTGTGATGGACAGATGGGCCTGTGATTGACAGGTGGGCCTGTGATGGACAGGTGGGTGGGCCTGTGATGGACAGGTAGGTCTGTGATGGACAGGTGGGTCTGTGATGGACAGGTGGGTCTGTGATGGACAGGTGGGCTTGGTGTGGCAGTAGACCATCATAGATCCAGCCAGGTTCCAACAATGGCAGCTGTTCTAGATGCTATGTATTTATTAACAAACACGGTTCACTCTGGTTTATTTATAAACAAGGCCCGGGCTGGTCTCAAGCTCAAGGACCCCCTGCCGTAGCCTCCTGGGTGCTGGCATTACAGGCAAGATCATGTGTGTGGGGTGCACGGATCTTTCTGAGTGAACGACCTCTCCTTTGGCACCTGGTATGAAGTTACTAACTTTTGCTTTTCCCTCAGTCTCAATTAATATGGCCAATCAGAAAAAACATTCCTTCCCTCTACAGGACATCACCACACCCTGGTGGCCTTGTCTCACGATCCGGTCACCTCTTGCCTTCTGTCAGAAAAATTTACAGAGCCTAACCTACCCTCATATCTCTGGAGTCCCCTCCTTTACTGTGTCACTCCACTTGGACCTGATCCTGGGGAAGTGACAAGCCGTTGAACTCCTCAGATTGCACCAGAGTGTGAGAGACAGACAGACTTCTTGGGAGGAGCCTCATCTAGGCTTCCACTTACCCCTACCCACAAAGTAAAAGACAAATGGCTACAACATGTGCCCCAAGAGAAACAACTGAGTGTGTGGCGCATGTGCGGGTCTGGGAGGCTACTCGGCACCAGCTCCCTCCAGAGCAGCACATGAACCTTCTGCATGCGGTAGGAACTGAGCATGAACAGGCTTTACTGCCGTTCCAGGCCGGGATCCAGGCTGTCCTGCCACAGGAGCCCTGAGACCTAGAGGAGGGTCAGCAGCGGGAGAAGATGCGGATTCTGGGTGTTGTCCTAACAGGAGACCCACGGGAAGATGCTGGAAGGGTGGCGAGGGTTCTGCTCAAGTGTTGCCCGTTTGCATCAAGCTCTGACTTGGCCCCAAACATCGGCTGCCCTGTGAGCTCCTCGTGGCTCACGGGGTGATATTTGATCTGCACAAACATAAAATTAAACACGCACAGCAGCGTTCCCGTCGTAAAGGGAAACTGTAATGTGAGCCAGGCCCGACTGGGTCCGGAAGGCACAGCAGCGCCACCACAGCAGCTGGTCCCTCTCCTGGTGCTGCCGCCTGCTGCTTACCCTCCGCTCCCTCGGTGTGTGTGCGGCCTCATGGGGCACCCATTTGGCTGGTTAACAAAGGAGCAGAATGAAACACCGGGCTAGGCAAGGTCTGAAGGAGACGGTGTCACCACCCTGGTAGAGCAGCCGTGTCCAGGGGAAACCACGGCCGAGAGCAAGCCCTGGCCGGGGGGCATCCAGAAAGCACTCTGGTAATGTGCTTTGTCTTCCAGAAGAGGCATGGGCTGGTAAGGGCAGCTCATACTCGGGAAGATGGGAAAGGTTTACAGATCCCCTGAGCTGTGCAGAGAGGACATTTGTCTTTCAGGGAAATGTCATCAAAGACATCACCTGCAGAGGGGCCTCTGGGTGGACAAAAGGACACACTATGGATGCCAGGGGCTCGTCCACAAGCTATGCAGTCTTCACACAAGATGGCCAAGGCAGCGAACATGGCGCCCTTACGGAAGCCAATCCCCGCTCTTCTAGTGGCTCCAAGCTCACTTCATCCACGGTGAAGCTGTCCCCTGTGAGAAGGGCACACTGGGTCCTGTCCCTGACAGCCTCACAGAAATCTTTCCACAAATGTCATTTGCAACCAGGGGTCATTTAAGAGGCAATGAAGAGGAAGCGGCTCGAGCCTTGAGCTCAGAGTCTGTGCTTAAACGTGGGGCTGGAGTGATGGACGGGTGATGAGTCTTCAGAGGCTCCTGCAAGGACCTCATGGGAGTCCTTATCCTAATGGTGGCATGCTTCCTGCAGGAGGGACTGACGGAGGACTATACTTCCCTCCTCAGAACAAGAGGAGAGATGGACTCAGACGCGGGGCCACCACGGAGGGTTCTCCCACTTCGACCATGTGGTGCTCCGGGAAGAGTGATTCCTGCACTGGAGACCAGGCAGCCTTCACCGAGGTCTTCCTCTGCCGCAGAGGTGGCCGTTGGGGAAGGTGCTTCTGCACCAGTCAGGGAAATGACTGCAGCGTCGCAGCTGGAACTGGGGCCTCATGGTGTCAAGAGCCCAGGGATGCTGGGGTGTGTCTGATGTCCTGGAGTTCAAAGAGGAATGTCGTATGGCGGCACCCTCAAAGACAGAACCCAAGGGTTCAGAGACTTCATAAAGAGGGTGTGGGCCACCCATGTAATAAGAAATGGCAACCATATAAGTGTGGTGGAGAGCCAGGCCACAGACTGCCTTGGGGAGCTGACAAGAGGATAATTCCCCCCCCCCCACACACACATACACATACCATTCTGATATTAAAGTCCTAGCCTTACTGTCTTAGACTGTGATCTTACCTGGGAACGCAGTTGGTGCAGTGGAGTCAGGAGACTCTGTCTGTCCCAAGCGCCTCAGGAAAACGGGACGCGTGTGGATACTGCCAGCACGAGAGGCTGCTGCGAGGGGAGGGGATGCTGTGAGGGGAGGGGATGCTGTGAGGATGAAGGCTGAGTTCTGGCACAAGCTCTGACCAGCAAGCAAGGCAAAAGTTGGAGCAAGCACAGAGGTGGGAGAGGAGCCTGGGGCAGCCCAGGAGAGCAAGGGCCCTGCTCGGACCGCAGGCTCCCCCGCCCTGCGAGCATCCTGGCCCATGCCTTTGCTGCAGCTGTCCTAGCAGGGGGCACAGGAACTGCTCTTACCCACTTCTTCATGTCCCACTCTGAGGCAGGGAAGCGGAGTGGCACTGTGCATAGACTCTGCAGTCCACACCCAGGCCCAACCCACCAAGCTCATCTGTTCGCTCCCAGCTAAGGGGACGCTCCCTTCTTCTACCCCACACTAGGGGTACCCAGCCCCAGTCCTCCTGCCCTGCTGCACTGCTTACTGAGCTGGTGACATACCTTCTTTGGGTCTATCTCCTAAGAATCACAATAAAGGTTATTTCAGCGGAGAGATGGTTACTCAGGTTCGAGGACGCTGAGCCTTCCTTAAGAGACCATGGACCAAATGGAATGAGCCGTGAGGTGAGGTATGCTGAAGGCAGCACTGGAAGGGCCAGGCTGCTGGTGGCACAGTCTCCCCAACCTGCCTCTCCTTTGCTATTCAGGCTAGGACTCATGGCTGCTGGCTATGGTCACCCACGGTGCTTAGCCTTGAGGACCTCACACTCCTCAACCCCATCGTATCTATGAGAGACCTTTCTGGAAACAGCGGTGGGAACTAATTCTGTCTGGCTCCTTGTACTGACTGGTTTTGTGTCAACTTGACACAGGCTGAAGTTATCACAGAGAAAGGAACCTCCCTTGAGGAAATGCCTCCATGAGATCCAGCTGTGGGGCATTTTCTCAATTAGTGATCAAGGACCTATTGTGGGTGGGGCCATCCCTGGGCTGGTAGTCCTGGGTTCTATAAGAAAGCAAGCTGAGCAAGCCAGGGGAAGCAAGCCAGTAAGAAACATCCCTCCATGGCCTCTGCATCAGCTCCTGCTTCCTGACCTACTTGAGTTCCTGTCCTGACTGCCTTTGGTGATGAACAGCAATGTGGAAACGTAAGCTGAATAAACCCTTTCCTCCCCAACTTGCTTCTTGGTAATGATGTTTTGTACAGAAATAGAAACCATAAGACACCCCTTCTTGCTGTACCCCAAGGCTGCTGTTGACCACTTCCCCATCCCTTGAGTGCCTGCTACTCTAGGAAGCCTCCATTCTCAGGAACCCTGGTGAAGGAAGGGGTCATAGGCTCTACATGACACACCTAGTGTCCTAAGTGCAGCCCCTAAGGCCTGGTGACAATGTTTCCAATGTATTTCCAAGACTGTTTCAGGATGGAGAGGACACAGCCTCTACCCTAAGTGTTTCAGTCTTTGCCAGAAGGCCAAGGACCCGCACCCATCACTCCCCTTCCTCAGACTAGGCAGGGAAGGTAGGCTCGTGAGGGAAGGGAGTGGGATGGGTGGTGGGGAGCACGAGGCTGTGAAGGCTGACTGAGGGGCCTGGACACTCTGTGGGTCTCTTTAGTATTTGGGAACCTCAAGCACAAAGCAAAATCCACCACCACCTTTCTTCTTCTGGTCACAGTCGCTTGGGTTGGGCTGGATTCTTCGATGTTCTGTTCGTATCCTGGGCTTCAAACAAAAGGGCATTCTCCTGCAGCTCTGTAAACAGGAGTGAAGTCCAGGCAGCCACAGGCCCCCAGGGTCCTTCCTACTTCACAGCCAACAACCCTGCTGTCCTCAGTTTATCACAGGGCCCGAGCCTCTGCCTCAGTTATCATCATGCCCATCTGCTGGACTCAGTGATGCCCTATTGGTTGGCAGAACATGATCTCACAATGTGATGCCGATGTCGAGAAGCTGGCATTGAACTAGAGAGATCTCCTTATCCACGTGGTTGCTGCCATGCAATCCAGGAGATCCTGAACAGAGAGTAAGGACAGGAGGCCTCTGTGTGAACTAAGAGGGAGCCGTCACCTCTGGACCTTGGACATTATAACTCTGCTCTCAACACTTGAGCATGCAGACTGACTGAATCGCACCAGGCTCTTCCCCTCTAGCTTGCAGATGGAAGTGTGGGACTTCTCAGCCTCCACACGAGCGTGGGCCCATGCCTGTAAAATATCCCACCTCTTAGCTCCCTCTCCAGCCCACTGCTTCTGTTTGTCTGGAAGCCAGGGTGATGCACACAGCACCCTTATCTGTCTGTGTCTAGATGTCTTTAAAAAATAATAATTTTGAAATTTTATTTTTAATTCTATACATGTCTTTATGTGGGGATGTTGTGAAAGTGTGGGAGCCCTCAGAGGTCAGAGGTGCTGGATCCCCTGGAACAGCGTTACAGGCCACCAGATGTGAGTGTTGGAACCGAACTCAGATAGTCTGCAAAAGCAGCTCAGACCTTGGCCATCTCAGTGTGAAGATCATAGTTCATATTTCAAAATCAGTCGCAGGTATGGTGCTGGGGCTAAGACTTCCACAGAATTTTTGGAGACACGACTTAACTCACAGGAGTCACAAATTGCAGAATTCCCCCTAGGTAAATAGAAAGTGATTTCTTGGGCTGGTGAGATGGCTCAGTGGTTAAGAACACTGACTGCTCTTCCAGAGGTCCTGAGTTCAAATCCCAGCAACCACATGGTGGCTCACAACCCTTCAAAATGAGATCTGACGCCCTCTTCTGGTGTGTCTAAAGACAGATACAGTGTGCTTACATATAATAATAAGTACATCTTTAAAAAATTAAAAAGAAAGTGACTTCTCAGGATTTGTGGGATAGCTCCAGGACCCGGCTAGGCTTCCTCGAGCAATGTCAGTGCTCTGCCAGCACTGGCCCTGGTAATAGGTCAGCTGCCTCATCATCCCCAGACACCACCACCAACTGCAGAGATATATTGCCTGATTTGACCAGGATGAGGTACAGCAGGAAAGTTGTCTCATCACTCACTGATGCCCTGGTACCAGCCTCTTGTCGAAAAACAAGCCAGGTAACTGGAGGCTGTGATGGTGAATCTTCATTGTCCATTTGACTGGATTAGGAATCCCTTAGGAGACAAACCTTTGGAAATACTTGTGAGGGTCTTCACTAAGGTGGCACCATCCCATGGCCAAGGGTCAGACTGAATAAATTAAGAAAGGGAGCACTCAGCCAGCGCTCACCTGTTTCTGCTTCCTGACTGAGGTGCAACATGACTAGCTTCCTCCTACTCCTGCGGCAACAGCTACATCAGTGCACACTGACACACCTCCCCTCCATGCCGGGTGTCTCCAGACCCTCAGGCTGTGAGCCAAACAGAGCCTGCCGTCCTCAAATCGATCTTGTCAGACGACTAAGGTAGTCTTCCCAGAGTGCAAAGAAGAGGAACTTCTCACAGACCACATCATCAAAAGGTGGTGGGCAGGGGCATTAACGAACATCCACCAACACTGTTGCTCCACTAGGATAGTGGTTCTAGGCACTAGATGTAGCGGAAGCCCATTGGGAATTTTGTTTCCCTGCTAAGTGAGAATCTCCGTCAGTATCTTTTTCCTCTTCTAGGTTGACTGTGGTGTGATGTTTAGAGCGGTGGCAACCTGCTTGAGGTCTCGGGAGAAAACCCAGAGAACTGTGAAGATGCTGCTAGCCCTGTGTCGTGGCTTTTCCTACAGAGATGTGAGCACATATCTGTTGTTGTTGATTAATCCACACTAATCCCCCGGCAGTGGCAGCATGAGTTCCTCGCTACCGCTCCAATGTTGTGGATTCTTGAATGAAAGGCACACACATGCGCACATGCATGCACGAATGCAGCCTTATACTTCATATGCCTTAATCAGCTCAATGGCTGGGCCACTCCCAAACTTCCACATTGCTAAAGCCTCCCCTCTGATACTCCTGAGTTACTACTTACTAAGATCTATATGCTGCCTGGAGAGATGGCTCAGAGGTTAAGAGCACTGTCTGCTCTTCCAGAGGTCCTGAGTTCAATTCCCAGCAACCACATGGTGGCTCACAACCATCTGTAATGGGATCTGATGCCCTCTTCTGGTGTGTGGGCATACATGCAGACAGAACATAATAAATAATAAATAAATAAATCTATCTTTAAAATCTATATTCCATCTTCGCTACCTTAGACCCAATTTGTCCCAACTGGTGCAGGGGTGGGGTGGGGGGACTGGGCCACTCTTCCCAGGCTCTTACACTATTGTACACTCCTCTCAAGCCTGATCTTTCTGCTTCCCTGCCAGGATGTCACTGAATCCTTCTTCTGCCGTTGGTTCCCTTGCCCGGGAAAACTAAAGTCCTGCTCTTGTCTCCCTGCCCAGCCATTGGCGACCAGCAGCTTTGCTTACCAATTAGAACCAACTGGGGGCAGGGACCCAATGAGTCTTACATGTGGGATTCTCATGTAATAGTCTGGGAACCCAATTAACCCAATACAAGCAATAAACCAAACCCACAAAACATATCTACTCCCTTCAGACAGGACACCAACAGACCTCAGAAACCATCCCACCTACATCCAGGTTGGCAAGCCAATTCATTTTAGAGGCGTCACTTATAGGAATGTGGGTAAATTAAAGGCAGCTGACTAATCACATCAGCCCACCCAAGCATGGGTGACCACTCCAACATCTCCATCCCTGCAGCTTCCTGCCCAACCTGCAAGCAACTCCACCAAGAGTCTTCTTTTCCTAGAATTACTCATGCTTACATAACCAGGAGGAGGAGGGGAGGGGGGAGGAGGGGGGGGGAGGAGGAGGAGCAAGAGGAGGAGGAGGCCTTTTGTGTCTTATAATTTTATGAGTCTCGTAAGTTTCATTAGCTTAGGAGCCTCCTTCCTCCGTGTGTGTGTGTGTGTGTGTGTGTGTGTGTGTAGGGGTGTTTCAGTATGGAGAAAATAGCTATGCAGTATGCTGGTACAGCTGGACTGTTGAGGTCCCATCAGTCACTCCAGCCTCAACCTAATGCACTGATTCAAAACGATGCTACGTGAAGCCTGTTCTATACATACCCACTCATTCATATATCCACATGCCCCTCCATGCCCACAGCTCGTCAGTACACCTAGCCACCCACCTATATGCTGAACCTTCACCTAACCAAACATTCATATCCTTTTTGTTTGTTTGTTTTTGTTTTTCACGACAGGGTTTCTCTGTGTAGCCCTGGCTGTCCTGGAACTCACTCTGTAGACCAGGCTGGCCTCCAACTCAGAAATCCACCTGCCTCTGCCTCCCAAGTGCTGGGATTAAAGGCGTGTGCCACCACCACCCAGCCAATCATTCATATCCTATAGTTTAACTGAGTCAAGATTAAATTTTCTGTTTGGAAAGAACCAGAAAAAGAAGAGACACAGGGACCCTGGATGTGGGTGTGGGTATAGACCCTGGATGCAGGTGTGGGTATAGACCCTGGATGCAGGTGTGGGTATAGACCCTGGATGTGGGTGTGGGATTAGAGATGAAGGAACTGACTGCAGAGATGTTGGGGGGGGGGATGACTGTCAGAAGTGCTATCTGGGGACGCGACGCTTTTCAGGATCTCTCAGTCCACAAATAGCTGTCATGGAGCTCAAAAGGAGCATAGCTTTTCTCCTAGACCTCAGGTGCTTTTGCCTTTGGGGATAGGGTCAGAATTTCCACATCAGTCTTCATACTGTGGAGAAGCCACACCCTCTGAACTTCCTGCCAGCTGTCTGCAACATCATGGCGAGGACCATGGTAGGTCGACAGCAGCCAATACCATCAGCACTGTGGTGATGTGAATGAGAGTGGCCCCCATAGGTTAATGTTTGGATGCTTGGTTTCTAGTTGGTAGAACTGTTTGGGAAAGCTTAGGAGGTGTGGCCTTGTTGGAGAAGATGTGTCACTGGGGTGGGGGTGGGGCAGGGTTCGGTTTCAAAAGCCCATTGCATTCCCGATTAACTTTCTGCCTCACGTTTGTGGATCAGATGTAAGCTCTCAGCTACTGCCCCAGAGTCATTCCTGCCTACCTGCCACTGTGCTTCCCACATGACGGTCATGGACTCTATCCCAATAAACTCTCTTAAGTTACCTTGGTCATGGTGTCTCTTCACAGCAACAGGAAGGTAACTAAGACAAACACCTTCCCCAGAGTGAGCCCGGCCGGCTGAAGGCAGGGATCCTGCTCATAGACTAAGACGTGAAGATCCTTTCTGCTGTAAGTGGGAATTGCCATAGGCAATGCTGGAACCAGATCAGAGCACCCCAAAGGCTGCAATGAAAAGCTGAGCAAGATAAGGTAGCCAGTACTCAACATACGAACTGAAGTTCCAGAGGAGACCTGCATAAAATGTAAGCTGGTTAAAACCATCACTACATGGGCTTTCTGGTGTTAACTGATTCATGGGGGAATCTTAAGGATTCCACAAGGCTGATAGATGAGTGGGTCTTCCATGATTGCGGAGAGTTGGAATGTTTCAGATCTCAAGCTGATTTATCTTGGATTATTATTTTTTTATCCCCTCACTAGCCAGTCACTGACTTGCTTTAACATCGGGTTCCGTTAATCCAAGAGCTAAAAATGTTATCAGCCTCTGAGATCTACAGCAAAGATGTACTCGTGGGGCTGTAACCTGATGATTACACCAATGTAAAAATGCCTTGACTTGGTGAAATTGTTACACTGAACACAGTAGGGTAAGCAGATCTGTGTACCCTTGCCATGGTCACTCATATTTGGCTCCAGAATAAACTCCCTTTGAAGTATGAATGGGTTTACACCAACAATCCGTCTCTGACCTCCACCAAGGACAGAGGTGGCCTGTAACTCCCTGCAGCTCCTCAGTCTAGTTCTGCCGTCACAATGGTGGTCTCAGTGTCCCATCGACAGGGAAGCAACCATTAATCCCACGGATCGCCTCCCTCCCTTCCGCCCTCTGTCACTTCCACAGTTACGCATAACGAGGTTGTCAGGCCCTCCTGACAGCTCTGCAGACACAAAGCCGAACAAACCCCACGAGGCCTCCGTCCTCGCGGACGCTCCAAGGCACGAGTGACCAAAGAAAGCACGGAGCGAGCAGGAACCAGCGTCTGCAAGGCTCGCGCTTCCAGCCGGCGTTCCCTGCAGCCACACCGCCCGGAGGCCACGTGACGCGGGAACGCGGGAGGAGGAGCGCGCCTGCGTGAAGGGGCTGCGCGTGCGCAGCTGGGGTGCAGAAGGCGGCGAGCGTTCTGCGTTCTGGGTCGGGAGGTGGAACTCTACTGCTGTCGCCTCGGTGTCCTGGAGGGTGCTGCGCCGGCTCTGTCCGGCGGAAGTTACCGGTCGGTACGAACGTTCTTTGGTCACTACCGGCTCTGGTGTCAGCCGAGGCTGCTCCCTCGATCCATCCTCCTCCGATTCGTCCCTTAGGAGAGACAGGGACCTACGTCCGAGTGCCGAAGGGGCAGGGGCGTAGGGCTGCGCGGAGTGGGTGATTGTTCCCCTATAAGGGCCCTGGCTCCCCGCCACCAGACTCCTAAAGCTCCTCTGGTCTCAAGCTCCCCAGATCCCCAAGACCTAACTCCTTTCCTAGACCCCAGTTTCCCAGACCCTAAAACTCTAAAATTCGTGGCTGCCTGGAATCTAAGCATTAGAGTATCTGGCCTCCAGCTCCCAGTCCTTAAGGTTCCCAAACCCCCAGTTCTCAGTATCCCAAGCCATAAGGACTTTGGCCCCACTTCCCCAGGCCTGCAGCTTCCAAGCCCCAAGACAGGCTATGAACAGTAGAGAGGAGAGTTCCTTCGCGAGAGTAAGACAGTGCAAAGCTGACGGCTTCCTACCCCCTTTGGACCTTTGAGAGGTCCATTTCGGAGCACCCCTAGAGGAAGAATGAGTGTCCCTAGGAAGAGTCTGAGCAGGCCCCCCCAGAGCGCCAGGTCTGAGGCCCGGGGATGCCTGTGAGAGAGGAGACTGAATAGAGTGAACCAGGAGGAGCTGCCGCTTGGTGGAAAGAAAACTAGGCGCCTGGGCAGAGTGTGGGGCTGGGGGGAGTTCTTCACTGGGTGACAGGGTGCTGGGTCTGCTGAAGCTTGGGAGAAGCCTCCTTGAGGTGGAGCAGAGCCCAGAGTAGCTTCACCCCATGTTCCAGACACTGATACCGGAGGCCTCCTGGAGAATGGGTTGGAAGCAGCCAAGAGAACCCAAATGAATGAGTACAGCCAGCCCTGCCTGTGGGGAATGTGGGGCAGGGAATCTGTTACAGCCACTCACTGCGTCCAGCCTGGCCACAGGAGGGTGCACAGCCAGGAGAGGGCCCAACACCACACAGCTTTGCACACCAGGGTTGTTCGATGACGTGTGTATTCTAACAGGGGACATTGCTCATCCCAATGGTCATAGCTAGAGCTTGACCACCTACCATCTCACACCAAAGGATAGAGTACCTAAGAAGTCCTTTAAAAACCCAGAGGACTAAGGAGTTCTTTAAAAACTCAATAGGAAGCCAGGCAGTGGTGGCGCACGCCTTTAATCCCAGCACAGAGAAACCCTGTCTCGGGGAAAAAAAAACAAAAAAACTCAATAGGAAAGTGGTTTTAAGAGCTGAACCAAGTTGATCCAGATAAAATACAAGTGATTGTGAACCTAGAAAAAAGATGCTCACATGCTGAGAGAAAGGACCACAGTGGTGAACTACCATATTTACAAGTTTCTTGGTTTGTTAAGTGCAGTCAGGGCTGCAGGGAAACAGAGTGCCCCTTGTGCAGACAGTTTGGTGCCCTCTGAGGGAACTGTAAGACCCTTCTTAGGCCTGCCATCCCACTTTTGGGAGTTGGGTATCCATAGTGTTAAGTGCCATTTAAGGATATTTGTTACAGTTGCTTCAGTCAGAAGTGGTAGCTACCCAGATGCCCAGCACTGTGAGATTTGATAAATGTGAGGTGGAGTAAGCCCACTGTGACATAGTACAGGAGTGGGGAAATGAGAGGGCTGGGCTAGAGAGAGAGCTCTGAAGGGAAAGCGCTTGCCTTATAACGGTGATGGCCTGAGTTCAGTCAGAACTGAAAAAGCAGGTCCAGTGACACACTGTGATCTGGCACTGAGGAGATAAAGACAGGTGGATCCCCGAGTTTGAAAGCCAGCCTGGCCTACCAGGGTGCCCCAGGCTAGTGAGAGCGCCCTGTAAAACAAGGAGGGGCGGCTCCAGGGGAGCATCACCTTGAGGTGACTGGTCTCCTATGTGCACTCGTACACAGGGGCCAAAGGCAGGGTGCACATAGCATATCTGATGTGTGGCACCAAGGGAGTTCTGTCTGTCTGTCTGTCTGTGCTGGCCAGTTTCCTGTCAACCTCTACACAAAGCAGAGGCAACTGGCAGGAGGGAATCTTCTGTTTTCCCAGACAGGGTTTCTCAGTGTAGCCCTAGCTGTCTTGGAACTTGTCCTGTAGACCAGCTGGCCTTGAACTCAGAAATCTGCCCACCTCTGTCCTGACTCCCAAGTGCTGGGATTAAAGGTACGCACCACCACCATCTGGCAGGAAAGAGAATCTTAATTGAGAAAAATGCCTCCTGTAGGCAGGTCTGTGGGATATTGTTTTGATCAGTGATTGATGCCAGCTCTGTGAATGGTAGAACCCCTGGGTCCTGGGTGGCATAGGAACAGCTATGAGCAGACTGGCCCATCAGCGCTGATTCCCCCCTGGCCTCTGCCTCAGCTCTTGCCTCCAAGTTTCTGCCACATGCGAGTTCTTGCCCTGACTTCTGTTCAGCCATGGCCTGTGATCTGAAGTTGTAAGCCAGAATAAACCATTTCCCTCCAAGTTGCTTTTTGTGGTGGTGTTTTATGACAGCAATAGAAATGCTAAGACAAGGGCACAATAGGGGAAGGAAATATAAAGCACACAACTGGTCAGTCATGGGAAAATCCTGCTGGTCATAGCAGAGAACTGGAGGTAGAATCAGGATGAAAGGAATGTTAGGTTTTAATCCAACTCGTCAAATGCTAGAAGACAGTTGGTCTGGTTGCATGGTGCGGAGCTTTACAGGGATGACTGCCTTCCAGGTGCTAAAGTCCCTGTAATAAAACCAAAATGTCCTTAACACCTGTCTAGAAATACTTTGTGTATAAGTGCATATTCATGAACATGTAATTTATCACATCACAGAATTTATCACATCAAGAAGGGAAGGCAGCAGAGAGTCATTTTCATGTGGTAGTATTTTTTTTATATATATTATCACAGTTCACTCTTTTGTTTTAGGTTTAATTTTATGTGTCTGTTTTGCCTGCATGTATGTCTGTGCATGCAATGCCATGGAAAGGAGGGCATGAGATTCCTTGGAACTGGAGTTAAGACATTCGTGAGCTGCCATGTGGGTGCTGAGAATCAAACCTGGGTCCTCTAAAAGAGCACCAGTGGTCTTAACCGCAGAGCCAGCTCGCCAGCCTGGCACTTTGGTTTCGATGGTGTACTGTATTCTATGCAATGGAAGGGTAGCAGGTCTCCTGTCAGGGGATAGTTAGGTCTTCTCCAGTGTTCCTGTACTGAGCAGTGTCCTAATGGCCTTATGGCGAAGTTGCTTCATTCTCTGCACACTCGTCCATGGGACTGATTCCCTGGCCTGCTGGAGGAAGGCACGAGTGCAGTTGTAATATGGATGGCTGTGCTAGGATTTCCCCCAAACAATGAGTGCTCTTGCCCCAAGTACCATAAAACATACCCCAAAATTCCAGACTGTTTATCTGTATGCCCCAAATCTGAGTCTCTGAGTCTGATGGCGTTTATAGCTGGGCTTTGTAAAGATGGTTACGCTTAGATGGATTCGTGGGTGTGGGGTCCCTGTGATGGGATTAGTATCCTTGTGAGGAGAGGAGGTGAGGTCACAGAAAGCTGCCCTCGGTAGATCTTGAATGTTACTTGTTCTTGGCTCCCCCTGCTTGGTGTCTCTCAGCAGACCAAGTGGGACACAATGTTTTCTCTCTCTTAACCTGCAAAATGGTATCTTTGTGTGTTTCCTAAATTATTTATGGTAAGCTTCAAGCTATCCAATGTTTTAAGAGCAGAGACCTCACAGACACCACCGACCTCAGCAGCCCTCTCCTGCCGGTCACTACTGCACTGAAACCCACATCGCTGTGCACATTTTAGCTAGTGGATATATCCATGTAACATTCCTGTAAGACCAAAATCACAGCCTAGGAACAGCCCATAGATTCCAGCGGATACTCAGCTTCTGCCCCGAGCACCTGTTGCCCCTATTGTTCCGACCCGACTCATGCTCAAGAGGGCCCCCCCACCCCTGTCTGTACGTGGCTTGGCTCCCTTCTCTGATGCAGGGTCCATACACTTGTGTATGATTATCATAGCCACATGATTTTTTCACTCTGAAGTTCTGCAGTTCCTGTACCCATCCTGCCTCTATTGATGGCTGTGCTGGTACTTCTCAGTTTTTGACAATAATGGCCAGGGCTACTGCCCATTTGAGTGTAAATCCTTTTTGAGGATACACATTCGTTTCTCTCTTTAACACATCAGGAGAAGAATTGTTGGGTCCGATGATAGGTGGGAGATTTAACTTCATTATAAATTGCCAGTCCCTGCTAGGCATGGTAGCACATTACATATAATTGCAGTACTCAGTAAACTGAGGCAGGAGATTCATGAATTCAAAGCCAGTCTGGGCTGCATACCCTTTCCAGAGTCCTGCCAGGAGGCAGTGATGGGTATCGTGAAGGCTTTCCCATCCCACAGCTATTAGCCATTGTTATCTTTTCGTCTTAGAATGTGTGGTGGTATCTCATCCTGCTAATTTGCATTTCCTGGCAGTTAGAAATGGAATGCACCCTCCCCGCCCCCAGCCTTATTAGCTGTTCTTGTAACTTGCTGGATCCAAGTCTGTCTCCCAAGAACATGAAGTGGGGTGTTGCCTTCAAAGCCTTATTTGGGGGAACTCTGGAGCACGAGCTGTACAGTGGGACAGTGTCCAATTACTGTGTACCTAGCAAGGACTTCCTCATCCGAGGTGTGTGTCTCCCTCATGGCAGTCTGTGTGCTTAGTGTTGGGTGATGCACAGGATCAAAGTTGAAACAGGGTGTCACACTCGATGTTATCAGAAGGTCACCCGACAATCTGGCTTCTGTGACTCTGGGCAAGGTTATTTAGCAGTGAAACCTCAATCACGTAGGTGCAGCTTGTGGCCTTTTTAGAACCGAAGGTGCAAACAGTAAAGGGGAAGCAGAAGTCACTGCCAAGGACACTCCCAAAGAAGCCACACCAGGTAGTGTCAGCATCTATTAAACCGGTGGCTACTGACACACAGCACTGTGGCCAGTTTCTGTGCCTAGTGCTGGCTTCTCTCAGCCCTGCCTGCCACCCTCACGTTTCGCCAGTGTTTTCAAGTCATGTTTTGTCATGTGTATTTCTGTCCCAAATTTATCATTTTATCCAGGGGGTTATTTCAACACGGTGTTCCAGCATCGCAAGCTCCTCGCAAGGACTAATCTTAACATTTCTTCTATATTTAGTATGAATGAGGCAGAGTCCCTGTCGTACATATCCTGGACGTATTTGTCCCCTTCTGACTGAAATGCACTCTGGAGAAAATGTTGAGACCACCTAGAACTCCAAATTGGCCAAGTTGTGTCACAGGAGAGGAGGACATGAAACCTGAAGGCAAACTGAGGCAGGGTCGTGGTGGCACCTCACACGAGGAGGGGACGAGAGGTGGTAAAGGCTGTAAGATCAACAAACTAGCACCAGGCCGCTGGTGTTGGCAGAGTAAAGGGTGCTCAGACCTCACCTTCAAAAGGAGGGACCGTTCAAGTGATGACCAGCCGCAGGGGCTGAGAGGAAGACTGAGAGGTTGGGGGAGGTGAGGGACGGAGTGCTCGGGGCCAGGATCTTCCTCAGCTGAGGAGGATTGGCCTGTTAACCAGGGGGTGTGCAGAGAAAACAAAGGGCAGAGGTGGGAAGCAGCGCAGACTGGAGACGCTCCCCACCTTCCCACTCTGTCTCATGGAGGCAGGTAGAAGCTGAAACGGAAATCCAGTCAGTCCAGCAGGGAGAAGGGGCATGCCCGGCTTCATCCGTGCCACATACACCCGTCACCTGCCCTGAGATACAGGGCATGGCGAGCCATCACTGGGATGGGCAGGCAGAGAGGTCAGATCCAGGGTCCCTTGGGAGGGAGTAAATCCCACCTCCCTTTAGTGCCCTAATGGCCTGTGGCCCAGCATGCTGCAAAACACCAATAATTCTTACTGGGGACCAGGCCATTGGGGCCAGAAACGGCCATATTCTCAGCCTCCCACACACATCTGACACATCAAATGTGCAGAGTTGTGTCCCCTCCCCCTGGCAAACTCATGCCAAAGTCCTAGCCACCAAGGAATTGAGGCACCTGTTTTCGGATACCTGTTTTCGGCGCCTGTTAAAGAGGTAAGTAGGGAAGGTTCTAGTTCAGTGTGATTGTGTCCTTCTAAGAAAGGACATGTACTTCAGGATGCACTGTGGACACAGAAGACTCAGTCTACACAGAGAGAGGGATCTCAGGGGTCAATCTACTTACTGTCCCTGCTCTAGGACTTCTGGCCTCTGAGACCACATGTCTGTTGTTCAGTCTCTGTCTGTTGGATCATCATGACAACCTGGGCCAGTGAGCAGAGCCAAGACAGAAAGAGAATGACAGCCCAGCACCTCCATACGTTTTCCCGTTCTGTAGGATCCTGCTCAGGAAGGTGAGTCCATGGCCCCAGAGATCCACTGGCTCCTCTGAGGGGCCACTTATCACCACACCTGGAGCTGTGTGAAGAGTCGCGCCTGAGCACCACAGGCAGGACCCAGTGCCTCCTCCACTTGGTGTCCTCAGTGACTGCGGGGCATCTGGACCACCTCCCTCTGTCCAACCTGAATCCTACAACTGCCTCTACCTCAGGCAACTTTGTAGCCTTTGAACCTCAACTCTTGCTACCTGTTACCCCATGATTTATGCTACAGCTGCCCAAGGGGGAGGAGGAGAAAGAGGCAGGGAAACGAGGTGGCTTTCACAGATGTAGACCTAGCTAAGCCAGGGTCAACAGCAGTGATCTGTAGTGAGAATTCTGGGATTTTGCTTTCTTTTAAAAATACAACTATAAGAATATGTTTTCATTTTAATCCTAGGTGTGGGGAGATGGGGCTGCTTTGTAGCAGCTGACTATGATTTGCCTCGTGCTCTAGCAGAGGCATGGTTTTGCCAGCTGTGGATAGTTTCTGCAATTGTGTGGCATTTGGAGTTCTGAGATTTTCCCATAGGGTATATAAATGCTATAGCCTCAAAGGCATTGTTGGTAGTTGTTGGTTGTGTGTGTGTGTGTGGGGGGGTTGGTTTGTTAGTAGTCATGCTCAAAGAAGAAACAAAAAGAAAGAAATTAGGTTCAAGGATTTCTACATCTCTCTCCCCTCTATCCTCCTTTCTTTCCTATCTAATGCTAGGAGGTGAAACCTGGAGGATAGAGGCTGGGAAAAAGAACCCACAGAGTAGCTAAGTCCAGCTACAATGATCCTCACATGAATGTCAATGCGGGTCCTGGGACACCCAATGCTGTGGCTGGCCTGGGGTGCCCCAGATCTGGGTGCCAGTGTCCTCAGCCTGGGCTGTTCTGACTGCAGCAGCCCCGACTGTTCACTGCTGATCTATGCAGCACACACAGGAGGCCACCTTCACTCCATTCCAGGGTTGCAAGTGAAAACACCAAGGCAGAAGAGAGGTGGCAGGGGGACAGGACAGAGCCTGATGGGATAGAACCAGAGGCCCCGTGTGGAGGGGAAGTCGTCATGACTGTCAGAGGCCTCTGTCCACGCATGTACCAGGAGTGCTAGTAAGCATCGGCAGGGAGAAGCGCAGGCCTCCTCCACGGGAGATTCAGGGAAACTGAGAAAATGTGAAGGACAGAGGAGTAAAATACTAAAGCCCCACGTAGGATGGAGACTGCTCTGTCCTCTAGCTGCCTCTCAGCCTACAGATAATACGGCTGCTGGCCCAAAGTCAGGGGTCCTTCATAAAGGGGATGCTGGCGGTGGCTGCAGAGGTTGTGGGCAAGATGTCGTGGAGGAGTGGGGGTGGCGAGGGTGATGTGGATGTGATGATCGTGATGATAGAGGTGATGTAAGCGGTACCATGCTGGTGCCAGGTGACGCTGAAGATGACACGGAGGGAGGTGGTGACAGAAGGACTGGTGGCAGGGGTGGCGGTGGAGGTGGAAGTGATACTGGTGTTACTGTGGTAGAATTAGTGATTAGAAAACATGGTAATAGTGGCGGTGATGAGATGGCAGTGGTAGAGCTGGAGAAGGGAGCAGTGATGGGAATAGTGGAGGTGATGATGGAGATGGTGATGGAGGTGATGAAGGTAGTGGTGGATGTGGTGATGGAGGTGATGGAGGTGGTGGAGGTGATGATGGAGGAGGTGGTGGAGGTGATGATGGAGAAGGTGGTGGAGGTGATGATGGAGGAGGTGGTAGAGGTGGTGATGGAGAAGGTGGTGGAGGTGATGATGGAGGAGGTGGTGGAGGTGGTAATGGAGGTGGTGGAGGTGATGATGGAGGAGGTGATGATGGAGAAGGTGGTGGAGGTGATGATGGAGGAGGTGGTGGAGGTGGTAATGGAGGTGGTGGAGGTGATGATGGAGGAGGTGGTGGAGGTGGTAATGGAGGTGGTGGAGGTGATGATGGAGAAGGTGGTGGAGGTGGTAATGGAGGTGGTGGAGGTGATGATGGAGAAGGTGGTGGAGGTGATGATGGAGGAGGTGGTGGAGGTGGTAATGGAGGTGGTGGAGGTGATGATGGAGGAGGTGGTGGAGGTGATGGGGGTGGTGGAGGTGATGATGGAGGAGGTGGTGGAGGTGATGGGGGTGGTGGAGGTGATGATGGAGGAGGTGGTGGAGGTGATGATGGAGGAGGTGGTGGAGGTGGTAATGGAGGTGGTGGAGGTGATGATGGAGGAGGTGGTGGAGGTGGTAATGGAGGTGGTGGAGGTGATGATGGAGGAGGTGGTGGAGGTGATGGGGGTGGTGGAGGTGATGATGGAGGAGGTGGTGGAGGTGATGGGGGTGGTGGAGGTGATGATGGAGGAGGTGGTGGAGGTGATGGGGGTGGTGGAGGTGATGATGGAGGAGGTGGTGGAGGTGATGATGGAGGAGGTGGTGGAGGTGGTAATGGAGGTGGTGGAGGTGATGATGGAGGAGGTGGTGGAGGTGATGGGGGTGGTGGAGGTGATGATGGAGGAGGTGGTGGAGGTGATGATGGAGGAGGTGGTGGAGGTGATGGGGGTGGTGGAGGTGATGATGGAGGAGGTGGTGGAGGTGATGGGGGTGGTGGAGGTGATGATGGAGGAGGTGGTGGAGGTGATGGGGGTGGTGGAGGTGATGATGGAGGAGGTGGTGGAGGTGATGGGGGTGGTGGAGGTGATGATGGAGGAGGTGGTGGAGGTGATGATGGAGGAGGTGGTGGAGGTGGTAATGGGGGTGGTGGAGGTGATGATGGAGGAGGTGGTGGAGGTGATGGGGGTGGTGGAGGTGATGATGGAGGAGGTGGTGGAGGTGGTGATAAAGGTAGTTGGTGGAGAAGGTGGATGTGGTGGAAATGGTGATGAAGGTAGTGATGAAGGATCATGATGGTGATGGAGGTGATGGTGATGAAGGTTATGGTGGTGGAGGTAATGGTGGTGGAGGTGATGAAGGTGGTGATGGACGATCGTGATGGTGATGGTGGAGGGGTTGGTGATGGAGGTGGTGGAGGTGATTATGAAGGTAGTGATGGACGATCATGATGGTGGTGGTGGAGGTAATGGTGGTGGAGGTGATGGAGGTGATGAAGGTGGTGATGGACAATTATGATGGTGGTGGTAGAGGGGATGGTGGTGGAGGTGATGGTGGGCGTGAGAATCATGATGGAAGTTGTAGAGATCATGGAGAGGCAGGTGGCGGTTCAGAGACGGTACTCGTGGTAAGCTCGCGGCAGGGCTTGAGTTGGTGGAGTCAATGGAGCTTGGGGCACTGGCAAGCAGTAGTGGAGATGGAGGGATCTGAGCCTCACTGGAGATGAGGACAGTGGAGGTGAAGGTAGAGGGCATCGAGAGGATGGGGGACACAGCGGTGGCTGTGATGCCGACGACGACTCTACAAGCTGGGCTGTCTGCAGAGACGGTACGGGGTTGGGAGTCGATGTAGGAGACCAGGGCAGAGGCACAGGGGAGCTTGGCGCGCATTCCCCCACCGCCGTGAAGGCCACGTGTGGAGCAATAGCTGCCATGTGTGCTCATCTTCCTTCCTTGAGGTTGTCTGTACAAACTCCTGTGCTGTTTATGAATATCAGAAAGGGGTGGAGCCGGTGGATGTTCGGTGGGGTATGGCTTCCCCGAGGGCAGCCGAGGGCCAGGGGTGGGGGAGGCAGCGTCTGACCCCTGCTGCACTTGTTTCTCGTGGCCTCCACCTTCCCACACCTGCTTCCTCTCACACGGCGTCTTACCCTACGCACCCCGCTCTGTGGTCCACTTGAAGGCTCCTGGGAAGCTGCAGTATCTAGGGAGGATTCTGGATCCCCCCAGCTCTGTCCCGCTCTTCTGCTGAGTGCTAGTCCTGCGGAGACCCCAGGCCTCTGGCCACCAGGGTCTGTGCTGCCCACCCTGCCACACAGCTGAGATACCCAACACTCCCGAGAGGCAGGCAAGTCCTAGACTGGTTGCCCATTGGCTGAGATTTGGGGGGTACTTCCAAGACTTTGCACATGCCTCAGTTTACCATCTGGCCTACAGGTCACAATGGATATACTTCCAGGGAAGGTGCCAAGAGGCCCATGCCATCCAGGAATAGAGCTGGAGGCTTAGTGAAGCCCAGCTGGGCGGAGTCCACAGACCAGAGGGGCCCCAGGAAGCTTCCCCTCCCAGGGATCAAGACCCCCCTCCTCTCAGCCCCATTGGTAGGCAACGGCTGCCTCCTCCTCCTCCCGGACTGGAAAACTTGGGCTGAGTCACGGGCTCATCTGGGAACATGACAGGGCTCCTGCAGGACAGTGGCTTCCATCCAGGCTTCGTGGGAGGCATGGCGAGTGTGGGGCAGGGGAGGGCCGGGCACCTCCTCCCAGGACTTACATCTGGAGCCAGAACTGGGAAAGCCACAGGAACTGGTCCAGGAACTGTCGGGCCCTTCCGGTACCAGCTGAGGGTGGCCAGGGCCCCTGTGACAGGCGCAGCTCCCACCTTGCCCTGAACGTGGCCCAAGCAGAACGAGGCTGATATCCTGAGGCCATTGTACTCCATCCACCAGAGGGCCCGGTAAGACGGTAGATAAAGCCTGGGGGCTCATGGGGACATCTGCACCCCTGGGCAGTGTCCAGCACAGGGAGGTGTAGGGGAACTGGCCTAGGCCCCAAACCGTCAGCCTGGAGCCCAGCCACCCGCTACAGCGGGCCAAGTGGAAGCGAGGGGAAACAAGAAAGCCTTTGGTCTGGCTGTATGCTGAAAGAAGTGTGAAGTAATGTGGAGGGGGAGATAAGAAAGCAGAGATACGAGAGACAGGGTTTGGGGTCTGCCTGGACGGCTTGGAGCAGGTAGAGAACCACAACCACAGAATCAATCTTAGATCTAAGACCCTGCCCTATCTCACATCATCCTGCCTCTCTGGGACTCCTCTCCCAATCTCTAGCATCAGGGGGAAGAGGCTGCCCGTCACTAGGCCTGTCCCGGTCCACTCACCCCACTGGGCATGAGCATCTCTCGGACTGAGCCCCCAGGTTGTCCACCACCTCCACTCCCAGCCTAGCAAAGCCCACTTTTCCCAACCCCCGAGAATCACCACAGCCATCACCACGTGCAGTTGGCTTTATTACCCTGCCATCGTGACCAACAGAATGTGCGGAATAGGAAGACGGCGCTCGCTCGTTCCTAGGAACGGCGCAGCTGGCCGCAAGCAGGGCTGTGCAAACGTCCCAGCCTAACCTAGGAAAAACTGTCCTGTGGAGTCGTTTCCCAGTGGTCCCTGCAGGGGCCGAGCAGCAGTGAGACCACAGGCAGGAACCGTAGCCGGGTGAGCCTGGGAACCCCACACAGCAGAAAGCGCCCGGACACCTTCTGCGCCTGTCCTGCGCTCTGCACGCAGGTAGCATATCAGACAGACACATACACGCAGCTGAACCATGCCGGTTAGACGTACAACCAGTCACTATTCTTTGTTAATTTCACAGTAACTGTGCACCAAAGACGACGAGTCCAGTGTTGACTCAGGGTAGGCTCCCTGCCCCAGGAAAGCAAGCACTAGAGGGAAAACCAACCACACAGGGGTGTTCTGCCTGCGCACGTGTAGTACACACACACACACACACACACACACACACACACGGGTGGGGTGAGGGAGTGAGCGAGCGCTCGTTCGCTCGGATCGGAAGTCACGGAGTCCTACCAGCCTTTCCAGAGATGGAATCAGAAGCCAGGACAACACTGCCTCTTTTCCAGGTCTCCGCACTGCAGCCTGTCCTGGGCCTCCAGTGTTGGAGCATCACTGACCGGCACCAGCTTCCCAGACCAGCCGTGGACAGATTAGGGGAGCACAGAGACGGTTAGGAGATGAACAGGGGGTCTGTCCACCTTGGGAAGACCAACTGTCACTTCATTCCAGACCAAGCAGACAAATAAATACATCAAGTGTTAGCAGCAGACACAGTGACTTAGACTTGCCCGACTCTGGGCCACTTGCAGTGAGCAGAGACGGCCCTGTCAGGAAGAGGGCAGGTGGTTTCAGGCAGCTCTACCACTTGCTGAGGCCACCCCCATCCTGCCCCGCCCCCCTTCCTGAAATGACCAAGGCTTGCTTGGGGTGCCGGTCGGTCGTCAAAGTGAGGTGACCCATATCCATGGTAGAGGCAGAGGACAAAGTCCTTCACATTTCAAGGGCACCAGCCTTCCTTCCGGCGCTGTAGATGATGGGACACTTCTCCTCCCTTCTCTCTGTGACAGCTGCTCCAACCCGGGCCCCTCGGCAGGAGGTGGCGCGGCAAACATTGCTCCTGCTCGCCTGGGTGAGCTCTGGTCTTGTGTTGGGAATGACTCCAGCTCCAGGGAGACCCTTAGAAAGCACGAGAGTGACCCCCGGGGTCAGGCCTGCTGGGACCAGCTTCAACAGGAACGGCTTGGTTCATGGCACAATCTGCCAGCCCCAGGCCCTGGAAGCCAGCAGGGGGACACTTTCAGGGTCTTCAACCAGTAGCAGACACATAGTGGCCTTGGGAGGCTCCTGATACAAAGAGAATCCATTTCCAAATTCCCCTTCGGTGCCCAAAGTTCCAGCCCGGTGACAGCCACTGCAGGGAAACCCAAGCTTCAGCCACCACCCCCCCATGATGCTCAGGGTCCCCCCTGGAGCTATGCCTCCCCGAAGGTCAGCTGTATCCTCTGCTGGTACTTGTGCCTGAGGCCTTCTCAATAGGGGCTCCTGCTGTCACTCGCCAGGAATGGCCTGCTCGCTCAGTGCACCGTTAGACACTTGCATTAATGACTTTCTTGACAAGTGTGTCATTCTATCGTGGCATTAGGCACACAAGGACACTCTCAAGTATCCCAGCAGGGTGGTCAGGGAAGCCCCAGGACAGAGGAAAACTGCGTTACCTCACACTGCCCAGTCAATGGGCAGGCCAGGCGCTCTAGAACCTTGCTAGAGAGGACGGTGAGGAAGAAAGGGCCCCTAACTGGACAGGGTACAACCTCGGGTGTGACGTGGACTGAAGGGGAGGAGGAGGCAACCCATCCAAGAAGCAGCATCATTCATTCAGGTTGGCTCGAGCCACCTTCTAGCCTTGGGGTAGGGCTACCACCTGCCTGTGCGTCCTCCTCTATCCCAGAGTCCCACCCAGGAGACCCCGCCCCTTCTCTTCCTCCGCCATGGGGATACAGAAAAAACACTTTACACAAGCAAGGGCTTGACCAGGCCATAGTGGAACTTGCGGACATGGCGGTACAGGTCACCGGACTGTGTGAATCGGCGCTCACACCAGCGGCAGGCGTGGGGCTTCTCCCGTGTGTGGACCACGGCATGCCGGCTTAAGTTGTGTGAGTACTGGAAGCTCTTGCCACACTGCATGCACGTGTAGGGCTTCTCCCCAGAGTGTGTCCGTTCGTGCCTCTTCAGCGTGTACGTGCAGGAGAAGGTCTTGCTGCAGAGTGGGCACGTGGGCACGGCCCCCTCCGGGGAGAGCCTGGTGCGGACGCTGTCCCGTTCTCGGAAGTGGGCGCTGAGATGCAGCTGCAGTGCGTGGGTGCTAGGGAACAGCTTGCAGCACAGAGGGCAAATGCAAAGGTGCCTGCTGGGACCCAGCTCTTCACCATCCACCGCTGGCTCTGCGTGCAGCCCAAGCTGCTGGCTGCCTGTCCCTTGGATGTGCAGTGGCTCCAAGTCCACTGCCAGGCCCTGGGCTGCAGAAGCACAGGCTGGTGGTGGGGATCCGTCCGCGCTCTGCGGGCTGCTGCTATCGTGTTCCGAGAGCGAATCTGGCTCAGTCTTCACCAGAGGCTGGGCCCCTTGCTGGACGGAGCCGCAGAGGGATGTCGGGAGGAGACAGGGTGGGTGGACCTGCTCCGGTCTTGGGCTAGGCTTCAGTGACAGGTCCAGGGCCCCACTTGACTCCTCTGCAACCTGCCAAGATGGAGGTCCAAATGTTGGCAGGGGACGGGCCTTGACCCCTAGAGATGAGGGTTTGGCCTTTGGTGCGGCTTGGCAGAAGGCAGGGGACCAGGAAGGCAGGGGGTGTGGTGGTTGCCCAGGAAGCTCTGTTCCCAGCGTACGGGTCTCCAGATCTGGGTCCTTCTTTCTGAGCCTGCCTTTGCAGACCTTGACGATGTCATACATGTGTAGGTAGCTAGCAGCAGCCAGGACGTCCTCGACAGGTAGGCTGTGCAGGTCCAGGCGGCCCTCGTACATGAAGTCCAGCAGGCGGCTGAAGGCGGGAACCGTGACTATGTCGCCGTTGAGCCGGACCGTGTCACGGCTGCTCGCGGGCTGATCCCTGTAGAAGAGATGGAAGTAGACACTGCACGCGGCCAGTACAGCGCGGTGCGCAGGGAAGCGCGCGTCGCCCACCAGGACAGTGCAGTCGCACAGGAACCCCAGCTCGCGCTGCTGCCTCAGGCGGCCCAGCAGCCGCACGCCGTGCTCCGGGAACTCCATGCCGCCGCAGTCATCACCTGGGCACAAACGGGACGCCTGTCAACACGCCGGGGATGCCGTGGCCGCCGCTCGCCCCGACGCGCCCTTCCCGGGTGCAGGCAGCCCACAGAGAGGCGCGGGAGTGACGCGCGCAACCGCCAGCCCTGAGCTGCCCCGGCACCTGCCCGGAGCAGGAAAAACTCGATCGAAAGTAAACAGAAGCCGCTCTGCCGCCGGGGCGGGGCTCGGGGCGCAGCGGAGGGGCCGAGCCGCGCGGACCGAAGTCAGGACTTCAGGCTGCCTCGCCCGCCCCCCTCCCGCCCGCCGCGCCCCCCGACGCCGCAGTCGCCGCCCGCCCGCGCCGCCGCCAGCTGCCACCGCTGCCGTCGGCCCCATTTAAGGCAGCGCGGCCGTGGGGAGCGGCCGGCTAGGCAGGCGGAGCCGAGTACCCGCCCCTGCGCTCACCTCCGCCGCACGCGCGGCTCTCCGCTCGTTCTGCCAGCTTTCCCGTGCAGCTCGGACCGCACCGAGCTACGGGCGGCGCGCCCCGGCCGGGAGGGCGCGGGGACCCGGACGGCGCCGGGCGGGGCGCGCACTAACTTGGCCGGCGGGGCAACGCCTGCTGGTCGCCCCGCCCCGAAGAGCGAAACTCCCGGCTGGAGCTGGAGGGGGCGGGCCAGGCGACTTCCCGGAGCGGCCGAACCGCTGAGGTCACCTCGCTACCCCTTCTCTGTCCGCCCCACCCGGTCGGCCCCGCTAGAAGCTAGCCCGCTGCACTCTGTGGCGGGAGGGGGTACGGGACCCTCTCGCGATACTTGTCTCCTGGGCCTCTGTGCCCTCCATGGGGTCCCGACTGCCCTGGTGGACAAAGGGGCAGTCGCTTCTCCCTGGACTAATGCACCAGCAGCCACAGACGGCGTAGCCAGGACAATGGCCTCCGACCCATTGGAAGACAGTCCTTCAGATGGGTCAGGGCGCCTCCGGGAGACCCCAAATGTCAAAAAGAAATTCACTTCGTCCTAGGAAGCATTCTCTTGAATTCAGTTTAACACATCTGGGAAGGCCGTGGATCTGGGGGTCTACAACAGAGGATTACCGCCTTCTGCAGACCCTGGGCTGGCAGCCAAGCACATTAAGATCTGTGACAGAGGGCACTGGATAGGACAGATGTGGTGGGATGGGTTAAAGACACAATCACAGAGAAGTGGCAGGAGACCCCGAGTTAGGCAGACAGGTCACAGGATGTAGGAGGAGTGATATGGAGAGAGGCCAGGGCACCCTGGGTACAGTGTTCCAGGGGAATCAGGGTCAGCAAGGTGTGAGGAGACACAGGCTTCTGCAGGGGAGAGGAAATGACATCGGGCTCTGGGTTTAGAGGAGTCAAGGCCCCTTGCATGGGCTACACCGATGGCTGGGACGTCTTCTCTCCCAAGGGCACAGGTGGAGGGGTATTCTTGGCTGAGGGGGGCTCGGAGTTGCTTGAGACATCTCAAGCGGAGTGTCATTAAGCCTGTCAGTCAGATACTCACATTTACAGTTCTAGCGTGAGGGAGGAGCCACGTAGCACCAAATTGCAGGGCCAGGGGTCCTATGGGGCTAGGCCCCATTTTCGCCTTGTATTTGTTAGAAGTCCAGGGACCAAGAATGTTGGGTGGGCACCACACAGAATGCTAGAGGGTTAAGTAGGAAGGAGGTCTTGTGCAAGGATTACAGGACAAGGGGCAAAGGCCCTGGTGTTTGGGCAGACTAGCCAAAGGCATTCTGGGTAGAGGGGGCTGCTGGGTCCCCTCCCTTGCTCTTTAGACACTCAGAACAGAGTACCCGGTTGTGAAGTGGAGCTTTCTAGCTGTTGGAGACAAATCCAGGGGGCTTGTTCAAAGTCGGATTGGAAGCCTAAGGGACTCCCAGGGTTCTTGGAGGACCTAGATTCCACAGGGAAGAAAACCACAGTGTTATACTAAAACAGGAGGCAGAAGCAGGAGTGTTTCAAGTTCTAGACCAGCTTGAGCTACACAGCAAGGCCTCAACTTCCTATCCTGGAAAAAAAAATTTGTGTATCTGAAATGTACATTTGACTAGCTATATGAAGTATTTCCTACGTCTGGCAACTGCAGCAAGGAGCCTAGAGTCACCCCACATTTATCCAGGCACTGCACGGCTGAGGGGGTGGAGCTTGGCCGTCCCCAACATAGGAGCCCTGCCTGGGTGAGGGCCGTTCCCTCTGACTATCCGAGAAATTACCACCACTCTACTTCTGCAGGAATGGCCCACAGCATATGTTCAGGGTAAGCCTGGATCCTACTGTCCCTCTCCAAGCCTGCCCCTGCCTCAGCCCCTCCCAGAGTTAGCACGATCCTGAGCCCTGATATCCATGGTTCTCAACCTTCCTAATACTTCAGACCCTTTAATAAAATGGTTCCTTGTGTTGTGGTGACTCCTAACTATAAACATATTTTTGTCGCTACTTCGTAAAATTAATTTCGCCACTTTTACCAATCGTCATGTGAACATCTGCTTTTCCGATGATCTTAGGCGACCCCTGTGAAAGGGTCATTTTATCCCCAAAGGGTCGTGACCCACAGGTTGAGAACCACTGCCCTATCCCCTTATTACCTTCACTAGTGGGGGACTAGCAACATGGGAATCAGCACGTTCTAGGGACCTATGAAAATTAACTTTGGGGCATACTATAAGGTGATGTGCCTGTAGTCCTGAGATGTTCTTTCCAAAAGTTCCCGTCACTGTCTCCTCGTCATTCCTGTCTTTGCTTGAAGGTCACCTCTTCAGTGAGTTTCTCCCTGATCCCTCTTGGTCTGCAACCCATGCTCTACTCCTGCTTGCACCTATGCAGGGAGTCAAAGGTTGTCCGTCGAGGTGCATCCCTGTTCCTTTATCAGGGCCATGGCTTGTGTGCACTGGTTGAGCCGAAGTCTGCTGCAGAACGGCTCTTGAGAAAATGATGGCTGGATGTTGAACGCTGACACCAACCAGCCCCTTTCCCCCTCTTCCTCCATGCTGGGCATCTATAGTGCCTCCGAAGCCCCTCACTTACCCTACACAGCTCAGGGCAGAGAAGCTGTGAGGTACACAGACAGTGAATCTGCTGCCTGTAGGGCCAGCCACACCTGCAGGGTTACCCCACATTCCTCTGGCTCTCCACCATCTGTCCTGGCCAGTGCTCTGTGGCATGTAGGTGACAAAGCCACAGTCCAGCTGGTACAGGCAGAACCTCTCCAGACTTAGGAGCTAACCTGGGAGCCGTCTCAAGGTCCCACTATGCAGCTGATCCCTAGACCTCTTAGCTCAGGACAGGACTCGGGCACTTGAGTCCTACCAAGCTGCCGGCAGCAGCAAGAGATGAGAGGGAGGGAGACCTCTGTGCCCGGGGAAGAGGGTCAGGGACCACAGTTTTCGTTGGAAAGCACGACTGCCGAGCATGTCGGTGGCGAGTCTCAGTAAGGCTGACTTGTTTGCTTCTTACCTTGTGGCTCTGTCTAGGAGGCCCAAGAGAGGTGTTGCTAAAGGAGTCAGCTACCCCCTTTCCCTCCCTCTAGACGCAGGGGAAGATAGAGACACAAATAAGGGAGGCGGGACTGGGCACTGGATAGAAACAGGGCTCACCACAGGTAGGAGCTGTCTCCAACAGTGGCTTCCAGGAAGAACACCCAAGTGAGTCGGGTCACTAGAGAACAGCCAGGAATTGCTATGTGTTCCACAAGAGGGCGCCCTGCTGGCTCTCACTGCCCAGACCTGTGTAGCAACGGGATGGGGAAGTAGGAGAGGAAGAGTTGGGGGCCTGGGGTGAAGGTTTGCTGGGTGAGTGATGGATATTTGTGTGACTCTCAGCCTCTGAGGGCAACTCTCAGGGTCAGGGATACAGTTGGAGCGGAACAGACCTGCCGCCGGGCCTCTGACTGAGCGCCCTGGAGGTGCTCTGAGCTGGGGCAGCTGTGCCGCAGAAAGGGCGCAGAACAGAGCCCCCAGTTCCCATCCCCGGCTGATGAGTCTGGGACCGTTGCTGAGAGGAGAGTGAGTTCTTCTCCCGGAGCGGGGCGTGGCCCCAGGAGCCAGAGAAGGAGCTTCGATTTCCATCCTGGGCGATAGGGAGCGTGGACTACTAAATCTACCCTCTTGTTTACACTCCTGGCGAACTCTGACCCTTGTATGAAAAATAAAAAAATGCCCCCTGGTTAAAAATACCAGACACATGAAGGTACATTCACAAAAGAGTTACTCTCAGTTCGGGCTTCTGGGATGAGGGAGGGGCCCTGCGCAGGAACTGCTGAGGCTGGCCGAAGGGGGAAGGACTGAGGATGGATAAGAGGCAGGAACCACCTTGACTCTTCAATTCCGGGACACCAGAAGGAACCGCCCCCCAAGCCTCACCCATCTGAGTCCACAGCAAGGTCTTGGCTGGCTGAGTCCTACCCTTGAATCTGCGCCCTCTGGGTGTCCAGGTGTGCCCCCCTCCTCCCTGTCACCTGGAGAGTCCCTATCAGTTGCGGTGGCAGGCAGTACTGAGTTGGATGAGCCCTCAATAGCCTTCCTTCTTGTGTAGGGTGGCCTTTAGGACATCGGTGACCGGGTTCTCCCGGCTCCCAAGATGGGGACAGTTGGGCCTCTTGAGAGTCAAACTGATTCACTCCCCACGCCGGCCTCCCTCCTTGGGGTCTGGAGAGCTAGGCCGGGAAGTGCCAGGTCCCACAAACCGGGAAACCCTGGCCAGAGCTGGAGCTCTGGATCTGCGGCGGGGCTCCGTTACCCGCGTGGCCCTGGCTCGGGGCCACCCGAGGGCGGCGCCTGCGGGGCCGCGCTCGCGCTCACGGGGTGCCTCGCCCTGGCCGCGGGCCGCGCCGGGGGCGCCCGGGGCGGCGGAGGCGGATGTGGGCGGGCGGCGCGGGCGCGGGGCGGGGAGAAGGCGGGCCGGCGGCGGCGGCGGCGGCGGCGGCAGCACCGAGGCGGCGGGCGGCCGGCCCAGCGCGGCAGCGCACTCGAGTCCCGGACAGGCGGAGCGGACCGAGCAGCGCCCTGCGGCCGGCACCGCGGCGGCCCAGATCCGGCCAGCAGCGCGCGCCCGGCCGCCGCTGCCTTCAGCCGGCCCCGCCCAGCGCCCGCCCGCGGGATGCGGAGCGGCGGGCGCCCGAGGCCGCGGCCCGGCTAGGCCCCGTCGCCCGCACGCGGCGGCCCGGTGAGTGCCCGCGCCGCGCCCTGTTCCGGGCCGCGGCCACCCCGCTTTGTTCCCGGCCGCGCCGCGCCTCGGAGCAAGAGCAGGAAGTGGCCGAGCGGAGGCCTGGGCGGGGAGCGCGCGGGGCCGGGCGCGCCGGCGAGGGTGCGGGCGGCCGCTGCGTGACCTTGGGTGGCCGCTCCGCGGGGCCAGGTCGCGGGAGAGGGGCGCTGTTAGTGTGCGCAGTGGGGGCCGGAGCGCCCTGGGGCCTGGGGCTGCCCGGGCACTCGGCCAGCGAGGGTAGGAGAAAGGCTCGCCCCGCGGCCTGCGTGCGGTGGGAGGGCCCTGGGAAGGAGAACACTCATTTCCCACGGACAGAAAGTTGTGCGCGGTGGCACAGTGCCCAGGCTAGCCCACAAAGGATTGCTAGCCCTCCTGGGCCCGGAAGCTGCTTCCTGGACTAGGTGGCTTCTGGAGGTGCTGGGGCCTGGAGGACAGCGTGGGCTCGGCCTCCCGGATCCGGGATACTGGCCGAGCTGATGGATTTGTCTAAAGAGGACTGGAGTCTAAGTTGGGCGGTGGTGGAACCTTGGGCCTCTGCTATGTAGCCAAACTCCTCCTCCCCCAGGCCCCTGGTCTTGCTCCAGGTGGCTAGCCTTGACTGCTTAAAGCCATCACTAAAGGGCGAGTCGCCTTGGTGGGGCCCCAGCTGGGCGTGTGGCTCACGGGCCAGTGTCCCAGAGGGGCTGAACTCTTAAGACTTAACAATAGCAACCATATGCCCTATGGCGAGGCCCTCCACAGGCACGGTGGGAAGAGCGTCCCGTGCTCAAGGCCGCCTGATGTGGACATTGGCGTTAACATGGTAGTGTCCCTTCACTCCATGTGTGTGAATTTATTTTTACATGACTCTGGACAGCTGACTGTCATCAGCAGGCCTTGGGGCTGGGTGGGGGTGGGGGACATCGACAGAGAGATCTTGAGTACAAACCCTCTGCCTCCGGGCCACACCCACTCCAACAGCCACTGAGCTGGGGTTTCTTCTTGGCTTATCTTTTTCATTCTGGCTTTCAGTGGCCACCTGCTTGCTGAGGGAAGGGCTTTTTCCTTCTTGGGCCAGGTATGGTCTTTCCTACTTTCCCTACCTTGGCGTTCGACACATAGCAGCCGACCTTCCTTTTGTTCTACATTTAGCTTCAGACAAGGCAAAGTGACGGTGACTCCGGGTGCCAGCTTGTGCCTTCTGAGCTAGAGAGACCACACAGGGGGTTGTCAGTCAGCTGCGGTAGACCCCAGTTGGGATCTGTTCCACAGTGGCCTTCCAGTCTCTTCCTGAGCCTGTCCGCATGAACCCCAGGTGGAGGGACAACACAGGCTGGCTGGTCACGGGGTGTTCAGACGCACTTTCGCAGAATGTCCAGAGTTGGGGGTATTTGAAGGATACCTAGGCGTACCCCCAGCAGAGAAGCAATGGGTGGGATCTTTGCAAGATGAGCTGGCAAACGTTGCTTTGCACAGGCTAGCTGGTTGGCCACTGCAGGACCGTTCGTCTTGTATGTTACCTGCCCTGTTTGTGGGCTCCCGGTTACTGTCATTGTGGCCGTAACCCCTGCTCTGGGTATCCTTCCCAGCAGGCTGTGTAAAAGTCTCTTTGTGTCAGGCGTAGAGCGAAGGTTCCACAGAACCATAGATGCCCAGCGCATACTCGCCAAGTGAACGAGACCGCTTTGGAGGCAGGGTGCTGTGTTCTTCCGAGGGGGTCTGGGGGTTCTGCCTGAGGAGATCTTAGTATTGTCCTGGAGGACTTTGGGCTCAGCTTTGTACCATTACCTGTTCTACCTGTGCTAACCGGGGTTTGCATTCCCGTGTTCCCAACTCGAGCCAGAGGAGCCCTGTGACCTGCATTAGGCCTCCTAGACTGTAGGGGGTGGTGTGAAAGTGGGAAGCACCTCTCCCTAGTGCGAGGCAGAGCAAAGCAGTCAGGGCTGCCTGGAGGAGGTGGCAAATTGAGCAAGCTGCCTAACAGGAAAAGGCTTCTGGAAATGAGTGCGTCCAGCAGAGGCCAGGGAGGTGGGGGTTGGCCACAGCCTTGCGCCCCGGACTACCAGGCCTGGGTCCGGGTGCAGCATCTACTGGTTATCGCAACCTTTGGAGAGGAGTCAGGCAGGCTGGCCGAGAGTGAGGGTGAGGAGGGAACCTGGGAGCTAGAGACGGGAGATCACACGAGGGGACGTGGGTAATTGTGGGTCCCCTGGGGTTCACAAGAGCTGGTCCCAAGCAAGACCCTGCCTCACGTGCTTTCTTGGCTTCTTTAGACGCTGCGGCCAGGCCGGTTGGGCTCAGCCTGCTGAGAAGAGACCCTGAGCATCCCTGGGTTACCCCGGTCTGTGGGGGCCGCGGATACCATGAACGACGTAGCCATTGTAAAGGAGGGCTGGCTGCACAAACGAGGTAAGTCCGTGCGCTGGGTCTGGGTCTGCCCAGCGCTTAAACGTGGAACGGTGGGGTGGGGGGCTATACTGACCCAGCAGGCAGCGTCGTGGCCCTGTCAAAGAGCGTTTGCTGTTTCTAGGCCTGCCGCACAGGAGGGGCACCACCCCACCATGGGGCTCTAGGCCTGCTTCAGGAGTGTGCAGGCCCAGCCTTTCCCATAGTGTGGAGGTCACGGCCTCCTCCTGGGGCCTCTTGGCCAGAGGCTGAGGCCCTGCGCAGGGCCTGCCTGCCTTGAGTGGCTTGGGGGTGGGGCCAGCTGCTCAGCCTCACTCCTGGCTTTCCTGGAAGGCAGCAAGGACGAGGCTGCTGTTCCAGGGCTGGCAGGCTGGTAGCCTGGGCACTGCCCAAGGGCTCCTGAGGGCAGGCAGGGCAGGGCTGCTCGGCTTGGCCCTTTGCCCGCCTCCGGCCTGGATTCCTGAAGTCGGGGGGCTCCCCATCAGCAAGGGCCCAGAAGGGGCATATTGACATCAGAACTGAAAAGCTGACTGAGACGACTCTTCCCAGGTCCGGGGCCCCTCACCTTCCAGCTTACCCGGAGTTAAGTTTCAAAGCCAGTTCCCCAGCATAGTCACTTGCTCTTGCCCCAGGGCAGGCATCGCACCCCCTTCTGACTTCCTCTTCCTGTAGACCTGTTCCCTCCGGAAGCCCTAGGGTGATCCTTGCCAGTTCCAGCCTCTCCTCCCACTCTTCTTCCTGGCTCTCTATAGAGGGAATTGTACTTCTGGGTGTCAGGAGGAGGAGGACCCAGACACAGAAGACGGTGGACGCAGAAGTTGGTGTTAGGACGCAGGGCTTTATGGGGTATATACAGCTCCCGCAGAGCAGGGCAGGGGCCACAGGAGCTAAGGGAGGTGGGGGAGGACTGTTGGGACCCAGGAGGTCTCACGCAGGGGCGCAAGATGTGGTCAAGTGTGCCGGGAGGTCCCAGTCTGGCGACTGCAGGAAGATTCTGTGTGGGCTTTGCCAGGACCTGTGACCTGTGACCTTTGTCCAGCTCCAGTGTATCCTGTCCACACCTGACTTACCGTTTGTTCTCCAGTGCACCCTTCCCTGTCCCACTAGGAGTCCTGCCTCCCAAGCTCAGATTCCTGGGTTTCCTCCTCTTTGACTCCCTCTTCTCCCCAACCCTAGGCCATCCGCAGCCCATTTCATGGACAAATGGGTATTGTCTGACTATCAGAGTTAGGGCCAACCATGAGATCGCTGGGTCTCAAGTTACCGGGACATCTCCCCAGGTAGGGACCCTTCTGAGGACTAGGGGATGTCTTGTTGCGCCTTATGCTGAGCTTTCTGAAGAGGCCGGGTGGAACAGGACATTAGGCCCTGTGGGCATGCAGAGGCTGTGTTCGAACCTGATTTGGCGGCTCAGTCATTGTCCTTCTCCAGGAGAAGAAGGTCACTGAGTTCCCCATTTATGCCTTGGAAATAGTGGCAGGTAGAGATGGGATGACAAGTGGATGCAACGCCTGCCCCCTCCCCCTGTGGAGCCTGACTTTGGGGTGGGGTCTTCCCAGTCTCAGGCCAGAAGAGACATGCTGTTCTCATGGTCCCTTATCCTCCTCCAGCTCCAGCCTAGGTGATGAGGGTTCTGCTGTAGGCAGTGGCATCAATACGCCACGTTCCTGGGCTGGGTCCTCCCATTCTGCCCTTGCTCTGGCCCAGCCAAGATCCAAACTTGGCCTGCTGCTGTTTGCTGAGAAAGCCTGTCTCAGTGATCCCCGTTTCTCCCTTGAACACACCCAGCCCTGTGTGCTGTGGGCTCCAACTCATGTGTGCATCATTGGTTAGGAATTCTAGCACTCTTCCTGTCCTGGATTGCCATGTGAGACTTCTAACCTGAGGCCAGTATGATTTGGCTGGGGTAGGCAGAGAGGGAAGGCTATTGCAGTTGTCTGTTAGGGTCCCAAGATCCTTCAGACACCTGGATATCTCTTATGTTCCTCCCTCTGTTGCTTTTGTAGGTTATAGCACTGCTGACTGGGAACTGAACCCATCTTCCCTACATCTCCCATGTCCAGCCAGGGGCTTGGAGCACATTGGTTTTTAGCTGCTTCCCACCCCCACCCCCGTGGGCTAACCATGCCTTCAGGGCTATTTGGGCAAAGAAGAGAGGTTGTTCCTCCTCCTCCTTCACCACCATCACCACCTCCTCCTCCTCCTCCTCCTCCTCCTCCTCCTCCTCCTCCTCCTCCTCCTCCCTCCATGGCTACAGAGACTCCAGGTCCAGGTTTCTCCTACTCCTTGGGAGTTAGGTGCCCATTCCTCGGGAAGTGTCCCCAAGCCACTTCTCAGGAGCTTTATTTGTGCTCTGGGCCAGAGGGTGCCCAGCCAGTGCCCAGTACTAGGGCAGACCTTCTAGCTGTGCGTTGGTCTGTGGCTGGGTGTTAGCCTCTGGGTGTTAGCTTCCATATGCATCCAACAACACAGACCTGTGGGAGACTGGACTTGAGCTCCTAGAGATGAGAGGTGACTGGTCTGATGAACCTCCGTGCTGGTCATATATCCCCAAATGCAGAGATCTGGCGTTGGTGAACCATGTCTTGACAGCCAGCCAGGGGTTAGGTTACAGGTGCGGCTGAGCTTGTCCGTGACCTCTGATTTCAGCCTGCAGATTGCAAACGAGCTGTGTACTGAGGCCAGAGGCCTGTCTGTGTTACTCTTTTGGGTTCTTCCCTCAAATTCCCGATGCTTGCTGGGCTGTATGCGTGAGAGCTGCCCTGGCAGAGACGTTAGCCAGGGAGTCTTCTCTCATCTGCTTGGCCAGGTTACCATCGTCTGTGTCTCCCAGCGGGTGTGTAGAACTGGTGGGTCAGGAGAAGAGAAGACACTGAAAGTGAATGAAGGGCTGTGCGTTTGGAGTGGGAAGCACATACCAAGTGCAGGGCCACCTCGCGGGCTCACTCAGCAGACTTAGTTGAGGGGCCCAGCAGGGTAGAAGAAGCCAAGCTGTTCTCACTGGGTTAGTACCTGGCAGGAAGCAGTTCGGACAAGGATGGAGGGAAGCAGGCATATAGTGTGGGGCTCTCTGGCTTTGGGCGGGGATCAGCAAGTGCTGAGCTCAGGATCTCTGGGCAGGGTCAAGGGTCCTGAGCCCAGCGGGCAGGTCAACATCTAGGGACAGGAGTGGTGCCATGCATGGGGACTGATCCTGAGAGAGAGGTGAACATGTGGCATTCCTGGAGAACTGGACAGAGATGGCAGCTAAATGCTCTGGGCCCACTCAGGGAGGGGACAGTACCCTGCACCGTGTGGCAGTGTCTGTGGCTGAGCCTTGGCTGGTGCTGGGACTGAGTTTCCTGTTTTGTGAGCATGTTGAGTTCTCCCTTAAAAACAAACAACAAAAGAGGAAGCTGGGCGGCCTTCTCCTGGGGTGTGAGGGTCAGCACAGCCCAGCCTGGTGACTCTGGAGTGGGCGGCACTCCTCTCCACTTCCTGATGACCATCCTCTGGACAGAATTGACCCAGTGGGGCTGAGCCACATGGAGGTCCCCGGGGGCTGAGGAGAAGTGTGTGGACACGGGACTCCACCGAGCTGCTGGGTCTGGGGCGGCCTCTTGGCCCCGCCAGCTCTGCAGGCTGCACTGTGCAGAGGCCCCATGAGACCTGGGGGGTGGGGGGCGGGGTGCTGTGTGGATGGCTGGGAGTAGCATGAGGGCTTGCATCAGGCTGGTTCCTAGAAGTGCCATGGGGTAGTGGAGAACTGTTCTGTCCTGCTCTGGCAATCCTCTCTGCCCAGTCACACCCGAGCCAGGCCCAGTGCCAGCACCAACCCTTAGGCCCTCCCTGTAACAGTAGCTGCGGCTGTCTCAGCCACCCCACCATGGCTGGTGATCTACCCACACCCAGCACTTCCCCAGAAGAGTCTGCCCAGCCAAGACCTAGACTCCAGCCCAGGCCAGTGGGTAGAGCAGCCAGGAGCCCCTTCGTACCAGTGGCACTGTGGCCTGTGTGCGGGTAACTGCACGCCCCACTTCCAGATGCCTCACTTGCTGTTGCCTCTGGGGCTTGGGTGTCCCCCATCCCCTCTCCCACCCCCTTCCCCCATTCATTTAGTTGTTCTTTTGAGATAGGGTCTTATTTCGTAGCCCGGATTGTCCTGAACTCAAGCGAGTCCCCTGCCTCAGCCTTTTCTGTGCTGGGATACAAGTGGTGTCACTGCGCCTGGCCTTCTGGGGTGGTTTTGCTTTGTCGGTTTGTTTGAGCTCTTGGCATAGGACTTAGGAGGTGGTGGACGTTGTTCTAGAGGAGGCTTCCCTGCCCTTGGCCAGGGTCTGGCTGGCCCATGTGGGCTCTGGTATCTGCAGGGTGAGGGCAAGACTGGAGCTGGTTCTGTCCCAGCACATCCCTTCTGCTCTCTCTGGGCTTCCCTTTAAAATGTAGTGTATGTAGTGTGTGTGTGTATATATGTGTGTGTGTGTATGTAGCATGTGTGTGTATGTAGTATGTGTGTGAGTGTGTATATAGCATGTGTGTGCGCGTGTGTATATGTGTGTAGTGTGTATGTGTGTGCGTGCCTATGTGTGCACGTGCGTGTATGTGTATGTGTGTATGTAGCACACTCGTGTGTGTTTATGTAGTGTGTGTATGTGTATGCGTGTTTGTATGTGCACGTGCACGCATGCGTATGCAGGGTGGAGGGGGAACTCTCATGTGCTACAGCCAGCATGCATGCGTTCCAAGGACAGCTTGTGAGATGGTTCTCTTCTACCATGTGGATCCCAGGGATCAAGCTCGGGTCACCAGGCTTGAGGGCAAGTGCCTTTACCCTCTAAACCATCTTTTGAGATCCTCTCTGGGCCTCTTGGGCTGTGCCACAATGAGGTGGAGAGAGGATGGCTAAGGGGAGGGCGCAGCTTTGGAGACCCAGCACAGGAACATGGTGGGGTCCATGAGCTGTCTTGTGTCTGGGGAAGTAGAATGGCTGAGAGGGGTTGGGCTGGTGTAGGGAGACTAAAGCCAGCATAGGACGGTGGCCGTGTGGCTCGCACCAGAAGCTGAATGGGATGATCTGAGTGGTATGGGAGGCTTGGGGATGGATGTGCTGTGTGTACAGTAATGTGGGGCTGTAGGCCGGCCTTCCTTTCTGGTATGGGCAGGGTGGGGACTGCTGTGGAGGAGGTAGGTAAGTGTAAGGTGTGTAAGGGCGGGTAGACTAAAGTCTGGACAGTGCTCCCTGTGCCTCGGAGCTGCTAGAGATGGCACTGGAGGGCGCGCTCCCCACAGTGGGTTCCAGGAAGCTGAAGCCCTTGTGACGCATTGCAGTCGGGCAGTTGCTGTATCTTGGCCTCTTCTCAGCCGAGGCCTGCCTGTGCAGTTAGTGTCCTGGCTGTCCCTCAGCTCTGGTTATTTCCTGCCTCTCTGTGACCGCTAGGGTTCCTTTATCTAAGCCTCAGTTTCTCCAGAGAGCTGGTGGGTACAGTGAACCCTACTTCTTGCTAGGTGAGATTTTACATTTATGGGCTGTGGCACAAAGCGTACCCAGGCCCACTGGAATACCACTGGTCATTGGTACCCACCTTGTGAGACCCACATGAGCACCCCTCTCAGAAAGGCTGCACCCGGGTTTCACCTGCTCATGGTAGTTCACCCCTCCACTCCCTGCCTTTGCCCGATTCTTGGTCATTTGAGTCTATTGGGGGTCAAGAGACATGGATCTGAGGATCTACCTAGGGGTCTGGGAGGCTGGGCCTTGGAGATGACCTTGCCACCTGCTGACCACCCGCCGCCCAGAAGGCAGCAAGAGCTGGGCTAATGGCCCCAATGGGCCACCATCAGCAAACCGCTTGCTCAGTGTGCTGGAGAAGGTAAATGGGCGCCCGCCCGGCAGCTGTCGGCGCGATGGATGTGTTGGCGGTAGGGGACGTTTGGTCGCTGCTGTCATCTGGCGCCTGCTCCCCGGGCCTGCTGGGGCTCACTTTGCTGTGGAGAAACAGCTCGGTGCCGCCTGGCGCCTCGCCAGCTGCTGCCTGCCACTGCCACTGCTACTGCGGCAAAGTGTTTATCCAGCAGTTTCTCCAAGAACCAGGGACTCGGAGAGAGTGTTCACAGTGCTGAGGACACAGGAGCCAGGCCAGCGTGAGAGGACGCCGGTTGTGCCTTGGCCTCGAGTGCTAGGATTAAAGGCGTGCACTGCCTCCCCCTTTCCTAGTGTGACAGTTTAGGTACAGGAGGCCCTGGTGCAGGGACTTGGAGGCTGACCCACACAGATGCTGGAAGGCGTAGACCTTGAGGCACTGATGAGTAGCACCTCTGGGTGTCCTTACCCCTAGGATTAGACAGAATCTAATCTTGGAAGGGTAGGTGGAGGTGGGCCTGAGGGAGCCCTGAGGTTGTGTGTGTGGGGGGGGGTCGTGCCTCTTCCTAGGGGCTGGTCTTGTAACTAGGAGATAGAGCAGGTCCTTGGGTGGAGGGGGCACCGGCTATCATCTCTGCATAGCAGGCGTGGGGTCTCCTGGATGGGCTTGCAGCTGGGCATGCTGGAGAGCTGGGCATGCTGGAGAGCTGGGCATGCTGGAGAGCGGTGTGATGTGAGGCTGGACTTAGCCCTGGGTGTCTGTTTTTCTGCTGGTTTTTATTTCTCCTTGAGAAGCTGTTGTCAGGCTTCCGCCCTCAGGAGCCGGGGAGGACCACATTGTGGAGGTGGCGCCTGGTCACTCGTCATCTGTCCATGTGGTTGTCAACACGGGCCTGGTAGGGCAGCTCCAGGTGGAGGAGCCCGGCGCCTCTTGTGGACCGTGTGCACCTGGATTCCCAGAGCTGTGTAGACGGGTGGAGGGCCCTGACTGCCGCTTCCTCGGCGGGACTTGCCCGACTTGAGGGTATCAAGCATCCAGGTGGCCCAAGGGAGCCAAGAAGAGCCTGGTTGGGCCAGAGCCTAGCACTTCCACAAGAGTCCAGAACGGCTCAGGCTCAGTCTCTCCTTGCTGGACTGTGAAGGGCTGGAGGGAGACCTGCCAGTCTCTGTATTCCCAAAAGAGACCCCCGGGGTAGGCAGGAGTATTCCTAGATACCATGGCCATGGAGGGCCAGGGCAGCCACCTCTAATATTTGTCTGTCATATTGACCCATTTCTGCAGTGGAGTAAGGTTTGGGGTCTGTCTGGACTGAACTCATTAACATGCAGGCCACGGCCTAGGCCGCAGCTGGCTCAGACGGTACCCCCAGTGACCAGTTGGCTAGACCTTGAGGCGGGAGATAAAGAAAGAGATCTGTGTGTGTCAGAGCTGTGGCCCCTTTTCCTGTGAAAGGGAAAGTCCTCATGAGGCCACTTCACTTCACATTTCTTCTTGGCCATGTGACCTTCGTGTGCTTTCTGTGGCCAGGGAGGGGAAGGGCACCTAGGCCCTCTCTGTATTTGTGGGGCTGGGTGTTACCTTTTCCTCTGCCTGGTGAGCGCCCCCCTGTCTGTAACTCCAGGTGTACACTCTGGAATCTGCCAGGCCTGGGGGCTGGTCACGTAGGCTAAGAGCCAGTAGGAGTTTCAGAGTCAGGGTGGTGATCTCGTGTGGGGGCCAGAGCTGGGGCCTGCACTGGGCACAGTGGGATGGGCAGCAGTTGGTAAATCAAGATGGATTTCTGGGGTGCAGGCGAGTTACTCATCAGCCTCGTATTCAGTTAGTGTCCTGGGGAGCGGCAGCTGGTGAGAGGGGAGGCACTCCATCAGGGGCCGACAGCTCCAGACTGGTGCCGGCGGGTGGGCACACGCGGCGGGTGGCCCGGGAAGGAACTTGATGGGGGGTGGGCTGTATACCCCCCAGAGCTCTGCTGTATTGCTCAGAGCCCCTGCCTACCATGGCACCCTCTAGGCCCTGTGCCAGGGGAGGGGCTGTCGTGGGTCTGCTGGGCGTGGCTGTACCTGCAGGTGTGTGCCACCTGGTCAGAAGCAGGGCTGGTGACCCTGCTCTGTGTTCTCATTATGAGGTCTCAGAGCCTCCTCCTAATGAAGGAGGGTTGGCTTTGGTGATGGCTCTGCCATTGGAAGGGGCTAGATGGTGGGAGGTGGATCACGGGTAGAGCCCTGCAGGATGCGCCCAGAGCCCCTGCCGGTCGGTCCTGAGAGCCACGAGGGGCCTAAGCTGATGTGCCATACTGAGGAGACTGTAGCTCACTGGGAAAGAGTTCTCGGGAACACCCAGATTTGGCACATGCAGTAAGAGTGTAGAGAAGGAGAGCTGGTCAGCCTCCCTGGGGCTGTGGAAGGAGACTGGGGCACTGCCTTATGCCCAAGACCACGGTGCTGGACCTTGTGACCTTGTGGTCTGTGCCCAAGAACAGCACCTCATGGTAGGTGGCCTGGACAAGTAGTCACCGCACTCCCTTCAGGTGCCCTTGTTTAGGGCTAAGTGGAGCAGGCAGGCTTTATCCTAGACAGAGCTGAGGGACTACAGCCCTATGGGCTGCCCCTCCTGTCCTCAGCCTAGTGTCCCCTCAGATGAAGAAGCTGCCTAATTAGTTAGTTCCCTGTTGTTCAGACTCCTTGCTCGGCAAAATGTAAATTAAACATTTTTTCCGGGTGTCAGTATGAAAAATGACAATCGCTGGGAGATCACAGAGGACATCTGCTCTGATTCCTGAGTGCGGTGCCTGCGTATGGCTGATGTTGCAAAACTGGAGGGAACGATGTTCCTGTGTACCTGGGTGACCAGGGTGGGACTCAGCTGGGCGTAGCACCCTTGGTCCAGCTGTGGCACCTGCTGGGTCTGCTGTACAGGAAGAGCCCTAGATGGTGCTCCCAGCTACGTGCACTGGTCCAGTGCCTTCTGGGAAAGCTGGAGTGTCCCAGGTCCCTTCCCTGCCTCACACTTTACTCCACCTGGGTCTCTGCCTGGGTCCTCGCGGTGGAGTTCACACGCAGCTCTTATGTCTCCCACCCCCTGCAGGGGAATATATTAAAACCTGGCGGCCACGCTACTTCCTCCTCAAGAATGATGGCACCTTTATTGGCTACAAGGAGCGGCCTCAGGATGTGGAGCAGCGAGAGTCCCCACTCAACAACTTCTCAGTGGCACGTAAGTGTCCTAGCCATGCGGGTTGGATGGGGTGGCTAGGCAGGCCAACAGGGAGGCTGAAACTGTCCACTGAGAAACCTGAGAAGAGCCTCCTGTTGGTCCTAGGGTGCTGGGCAGTGCTGGCCCGAGTCACCTCCTCAAGGACTGGTGAGTGGCCGACTCTGGCAGGACCCAGGGAGTCCTTGCTAGAAGGCTGACGGGCCCAACATGTAGTGACTGGACCTGATCTAGAGGATGGGTTGACCAGGGTCTCTGCGGATTAAACAGCCACTCAAGGGCGTTCCTTGGGAACTCTTGGGTAGATAGCGGGAGGAGAGGCTCCCGGTTCTAGGAGTGAATGACATCCCTGGGACCGTCTCTGCAGTTCTCCCTGGGAAGGCCATCAGAAGCCCTTGGCCCTATGGGTCTTGTGGTTCCCTTAGCTGGAGGGACAGTGGGAGTCAGCCCTGCTCCACGATTCACCGGTGAGGGTGATAAAGTTGGGGACACTGTGAAACTGTCTGAGAGCTTGGGATTGAGGTGCTGTGTCCTTGTTCTCTGTGCCACATTGTCACAGCCCAGTTCTGCCTGGAGCCGGATAAGGGTATGGCTGACAGTGTTAAGCAGCAGCAATAAGCCAGAGTGGTTACTAACTGCGGACTCAGGGATCCTACCTGGGCTGCAGTCTGGAGTGTAGAGTATGTGCCTAACATGGCTTGCACAACTCTTTGGTAGCTCCTGCCCTGCAGGTAGCTCTCTGTTTGACTTGCCTCTGATGCTAGGGGCTTCCATCTCTAGTCACTTGGTCAGTCCCCAGGTCTGCCCCAGAGTCTCAGGGCTTAGCATAGGTTGCCGCCTCTATAGCTGGATAGGAAAGGATCCCAGCTTACTTATGGAGGAGGAAGGAAAGGGGCCTCTCTGAAGCAGACACATAGGTATATGTAATGGCCAAGGGGACGCTGGGCAGTGGGCAGGGCTTGCCTTCAAGAAGGTCTTGGGCCTCAGGAGGTGGACAAGTTACGCCTGGCCGGGAACAAAGCAGGGTAGAGCTGTGTTCAAGCTTTTCCTCTGAGGTGGGTTCCGGAGGGAGGGACTAAGACCCCCACTTGGTGCTAGTTTTCATCTGCTTGCCTGACAGGCTGTCCCAGATGCGCTGGAGACAAGGCTCAGGGTGATTTCCACCCCTCCCCCCACCCCATGTTGACACAGGCCTTTCCCAGGCCGGGCCTCAAGCCCCTCTTGGCCCCTTGCTTGGCAGCCTGCCCCTTTCTCATTCATTGGAGCCTAGAGGCCCCTCACATTGCCAGGGCCCAGACGATGGAATGTGGGAGGCCCTCAGTCCCTCCCGCCTGCTTGGCCGGGAAGTTCTCTTGCTGCACACGTACCCTCAGGGCCTGGGCTGTTCCTATGATCCGCCCTTAAAGGTGTGTATATTCTAGGTGTGTCCACCAGGTGTTCTTGCTGTGGGCATCTGAATTCCTGTGTGTGCTCCCAGTGTGAGGTTTGGGTGCTGCATATATGTGTAATTTTTCCAGAGATTCTGTATGTTGTTGGGGAAACAGCAAGATACTTCTGTGCCAGAAGGGGTGGGTGGGCTGTCTCTGCTCCTCGACCCCTGAGGCCCAACACGAGGTAGGGATCAGCAGTTGAAGGAAAGAGGACCTTTCCAAGCAGTTATGGTGTAGGGCTAACTGATCTAGCTTGACTAGCTCCTTCCCCTCAGAGTAGAGCGTCTCAGCGTCTCTCCGTTGGGTGTCAGTTCTTTGAGAGGCATTAGGGCTAGGAGGGGATGGAGCTGGGTGTGGTGGCTCATGCTGTAAGCCTGGCACTTGGGGCTGAGGCATGATTACCTCAAGTTCAAGACCATCTTAGACTACATAGTGAGTTCCAGGTTACACGGGAAGAAGACAGAAAAGCCAGGGGTGGTGGCTCGAACCCATAAATTCAGCACTTGAGAGGCAGAGGTAAGAGGGTTGCCTTAGTTTGAGACTTCTGGTCCACCTGGAGTTTTCCAGGAGTGCACAGCAGAGACCCCATGTCAAACTAGCTAACTAGCTGTAAAAATTTTACATTTTATTATTCTGTGTGTAAAGAAGGGTGTTTATTTTATGTACGTATATGGTGCTCTTAGAGACAGGAGGAGGGTGTCAGATCCCCGGAACTGGAGTTACAGATGGTTGTGAGTTGCCATATGGGTGCTAGGAATTGAACTCTGGTCTTCTGGAAGAGCAGTTGGTGTTTCTAATCAATGAGCCATCTCTCCAGCCCCTGAAATAAATATGTGATTGTTTGTTTGCTTGCTTTTCAAGACAGAGTCTCTCTGTGTAACCCTGGCTGTCCTCAAACTTGCTCTGTAGACCAGGCTGACCTCAAAGTCACAGAGATCCACCCGTGCTGGGATTAAAGGTGTTCTCCACCACACCCAGCAAATACATTTTTAAAGTGAGGATGGGAGGCACCTTCCCGGGACAGGGTTGAGGTCTGGGGGATATGTTCTGTCTGGTAAGGACTACGAGGAGGGTCTCACGGAGGAACGGGGATGTATGCAGACAGACGCTCCCCGGAGGAACGGGGATATATGCAGACAGACGCCCCCCTGACTTCTTCTTCAGAATGTCAGCTGATGAAGACAGAGCGGCCAAGGCCCAACACCTTCATCATCCGCTGCCTGCAGTGGACCACAGTCATTGAGCGCACCTTCCATGTGGAAACGCCCGAGGAGCGGTGAGTGGTGGGGTAGAGAGGGCGTCAGGGGCAGTGGACTGGGACCCCGCTCAGGGCCATGCTTGCCTGAGAGCCTGAGGCCTCTGCTGAGTCCACTCTGGAGAACTAGACTGGAGCATGTGTGGGGTGAGTGGGGCATCATGGGAGAAACCTCAGTGTCCCAGGTCCCTTGAGGTTTCTGGTCCTCTGGAGTGTACGGAGACCCAGGCGCTGGGTGGTTGTCTGCAGCAGGACCAGGCCACCAGGCAGCTGGAGGGGGAGAACCGCGCAGCCGCTCCTCCTGGTGCCTGAGGCCTCACTTGACCTTTGCAGGGAAGAATGGACCACCGCCATTCAGACTGTGGCTGATGGACTCAAGAGGCAGGAGGAGGAGACCATGGACTTCCGATCAGGCTCACCCAGTGACAACTCAGGGGCTGAAGAGATGGAGGTGTCCCTGACCAAGCCCAAGCACCGTGTGGTGAGTCTGGGTTCTGCTTCTGTTGAGGCTACGAGGGGTTGTGGAGGGACCTGGTAGGTCCTGGTATTCCTGCCTGGCTTCCTGTATGGGTCTGGGTACCGTACCCTGGCTCCCCTTGACATGGACTGAGGATATACCTCAGTTGGCAGAGTGCTTGTCTATCTAGCACGCACGAGACATGAGACTCCAGTACTTAAAAAAAAATAAAATAAAATGAAGATGCGCACTGACTCCCAAGCCTCACTGACCCCACAGGCCAGTGGGTGTGAGAATGGCCTGGCCTGTGTCCCGTTCCCTTGCTGTTGGCTAACTTGGAGGAGCCTCGCTCGCTCTAGACACTGTTAACCCGAAGGCGGTGGCATGGCCATTTATCGCCATAGGCTAGTTGTAGTGAGCAAAGGCTCTCTCTAACTGGGCTCTGTCACCACCCACAGACCATGAACGAGTTTGAGTACCTGAAGCTCCTAGGCAAGGGCACCTTTGGGAAGGTGATCCTGGTGAAGGAGAAGGCCACAGGCCGCTACTATGCCATGAAGATCCTCAAGAAGGAGGTCATCGTTGCCAAGGTGCCAGGAGTACAGCGCTGGAGGGAGGGTGGAGGGTGGGATGCAGGGGAGGTGGGCACTCACTTGGTTCTGCGTTCCAGGATGAGGTTGCCCACACGCTTACGGAGAACCGCGTCCTGCAGAACTCTAGGCATCCCTTCCTTACGGTACGTAGTGGCCATCGGTCTGGCCCCTGTGGGAGAGGGATAAGTGGACTAAAGAGGGTCACTCCCACCATGCTGCCTTTGCACCCGCACATTGACAAGGGAGGGCTTCACGGCCATCAGGTGGGCTGACTGAGGGGCGGGTGGGGCTGGAAGCCTGCCCACAGCTGTCATGTGCGGGAGGGAGGTGTGAGCCTGGTCTTCTCACTCGCTGAGGCCTGGGTTGCCCCAGCTCTCCTTCCCCTCAGTCCTCTCAGCCGTGCTCTAGGCTGATCCCTCCGGGTTTATTGTGAGGGAAGCTCTTATAGCAGTTTGCTGGGCTCCGGGGTCAGTATTTCAGGCTCATTCCCTTTAAGCAGGCCTTATTGCACCCATAGCCCATGGTGGAAAGGCTGCAGGGTGGCTTAGCACACCAGTTCTAGAAACCATAAGCTGCTGTGTCAGCGCTTCCCCCCCCCCCCCCCGCTCTTGGGAACCCTGGAACTTAGTGCAGTTAACTTCTAAACCATCTCGCCCTGTACCTGGACCTAGACCTCATGTCTCTCATCTTGAAATATACCAGTTGGCATGGTGGCTTGCATCTGTAGTCCCTGCTGAGTTCCAGGCCAGCCTGGGCTACGGTGGTACCTTATTTCAAGACACTGAGATGTGCTCTGGTACATCTCGGGGTGACTGGGGGGGGCAGTGTCAGAGTGCCTAAGCTTGCCCTGCTTCCGTTTCAGGCCCTCAAGTACTCATTCCAGACACACGACCGCCTCTGCTTCGTCATGGAGTATGCCAACGGGGGTGAGGTAGGGCGTAGGCAGCTTCAGACCTGGGCACTTGATGCGTGAACTCGTCCCTCTGAGCCTTGGAGCCCTCTCTGTAGTGCACATCCCTGGTGCTGCCGGCCCTGGCCGTGGGAGCCTGTAGCTGCGTGTTTGGGGATGTCTTGTTTCTGCTGAGTTGGAGTCTCCCAGTCTCCCCTCTGCCCGTGGGTCAGGGTGGGCGGCCCCCACGCAGGCCCTCCAGTCTCCCCTCTGCCCGTGGGTCAGGGCAGGCAGCCCCCACGCAGGCCCTCCAGTGTCCCCTCTGCCCGTGGGTCAGGGCGGGCGGCCCCCACGCAGGCCCTCCAGTCTCCCCTCTGCCCGTGGGTCAGGGCGGGCGGCCCCCACGCAGGCCCTCCAGTGTCCCCTCTGCCCGTGGGTCAGGGTGGGCGGCCCCCATGCAGGCCCTCCTCACCGCTCTCCACCCCACAGCTCTTCTTCCACCTGTCTCGAGAGCGCGTGTTCTCGGAGGACCGGGCCCGCTTCTACGGCGCGGAGATCGTGTCTGCCCTGGACTACCTGCACTCCGAGAAGAATGTGGTGTACCGGGACCTGAAGGTGTGCTCCTGGACCAGGGGAGGCAGGGACCGAGCGTCGGGCCACACTAACTGAGGTTTCCCACAGCTGGAGAACCTCATGCTGGACAAGGACGGGCACATCAAGATAACGGACTTCGGGCTGTGCAAGGAGGGCATCAAGGACGGAGCCACTATGAAGACCTTCTGCGGAACACCCGAGTACCTGGCCCCCGAGGTGCCCTGCTGCTTCTTATGTGTCCCCCCACACCCTCCCGCGCCCCGACACAGGTTGATAGAGTCCCCCATCTAGGTGCTGGAGGACAACGACTACGGCCGTGCAGTGGACTGGTGGGGGCTGGGCGTGGTCATGTACGAGATGATGTGTGGCCGCCTGCCCTTCTACAACCAGGACCACGAGAAGCTGTTTGAGCTCATCCTCATGGAGGAGATCCGCTTTCCACGCACGCTTGGCCCTGAGGCCAAGTCCCTGCTCTCCGGGCTGCTCAAGAAGGACCCCACACAGAGGTAAGGGCTACCAGGGCGTCAGGCTCAGCCTCCGCTGTACTCGCCCAAGTCTTAGTCGCACACGCAGGGGGTGGTCAGGCAGCTAGGGGAGACCCCCACCCTGCGAGCAGCCCCATGACCTGTTACCTTGCATGCAACGTCTGAGCCCTGGACCTGTCTCCTACCCACAGGCTCGGTGGGGGCTCCGAGGATGCCAAGGAGATCATGCAGCACCGATTCTTCGCCAACATCGTGTGGCAGGATGTGTATGAGAAGAAGGTGTGCATCTGGCCACTGTGCCCACCTCTGGATCACACGCGTGTGTGCACGCTTACAAACACCCTCACTCTGTGCCCATCTTTGGATCATACGTGTGTGCCTACATACAAACACTCTGACCCTGACCACTGTACCCATCTCTGGTTCACGTGTGTGCACACATATGTCCATCTCTGGATCACACGTGTGTGTCCACACATACACTCACCCTGGGCACTGTGCCCATCTTTGGATCACACGAGTGTGTGTGCACATATAAACACTCTCACTCAGTTTCTACTGGCTCAGACGCCCATGCTGGGCTCACAGCCTTGTGTAGTCATGTGTCCCCACAGAGCCACGGGGACGTGCACACCCTTCCCACTGGCTCGCAGTAGAGGGTAGTATGCTGCCCTGCATACCTCGCTCAGTCGCCTGGCCTCTCCAGGACCCTGATTGTGCCCGTCACCTACGCCTGTGCCCTTGCTCCTGCCCTTTGCTTGGAGATCTCCTCCATGCCCCATGTTGAAAGCTAGCTGAAGGCGGAGGGTAATGTCTAGGTATCTCCGGTTCTAAGGAGAGCCTCATTCCACTCTGGGACAGCACCTGCCCTTCTAGCACAGTGGAGGCCACTGCAGAGAGCAGAGCCCTTGTTCTCATCTCCACGTGTGATTCTCTTCAGCCCCTCAGTACCCTTGGCCCAGGCTGCTGAAGGACACAGCAGGTGCTCTCAATGCTATACCTTGATGTGTTGGGTGCCCGGTCACCAAGCCTGCCCCCTACCTTGAATGTCCTCGATAACATGGGACCAGCAGCATGTGGGGATGTGGGTGGCATGCCTTTCCTGCCCATATCCAGCTAGAAATCCATGTGGGGATGTGGGTGGCATGCCTTTCCTGCCCATATCCAGCTAGAAATCCATGAGTCAGCATGAGTAGCATTACCCTCACACCAGATTCGGCTGAAGGGATAGCAGTTGAGGGTCCTTGCCTGTGAGACCCAAAAGGATGTTAGCCTCTAGTCACACCACTTCCCAGTTCATCTCTTCCTCCTGGGGTGTCAGGCAGGTGAACTCACCTGAAGACTACTTCAGTCCCTCCACAGTCATGGTGGTGCCACCGCATGCCTTTAATCCCAGCACTTGGGAGGCAGAAGCAGGTGGATCTCTTGAGTTTGAGGCCAGCCTGGTCTACAGAGTGAGTTCCTGGGGCTACACAGAAACCCAGTTTCAAAAAACCAAAAGAGGGAAAAAAAAAGAAAAAAAAACTTAGAAGGAAAATGACAACCAGAGAAAAAGCTCCCACTACCTGGAGGTGGGCAGGTGCCACCCTCTCATCACTTTGGGCATCTCTGGGCTCACTCTTCCCTGCCTACACTGCCCCGCCCAGTCCCACCTCCTAGAGCCATGCCCTAGTGCTAGTGGCCCACCCCTTGGGCAGGAGGTCAGTATTGCGCGGAGAGGAGGGCTGGATGCTGTAATAATCGGTCCTTCTGTTACTCCTCAGCTGAGCCCACCTTTCAAGCCCCAGGTCACCTCTGAGACCGACACCAGGTATTTCGACGAAGAGTTCACGGCTCAGATGATCACCATCACGCCGCCTGATCAAGGTGAGGCCACCCTGCTCCACAGCCCCTCAGAGTCAACTCGGATGGTTGTGAGCCGCCATGTGGGAACTGGGACTGAACCTGGGACCTCTGCCGGAGCAGCCACAGACCCTCCAGCCCCAAACCCACGCTTACTTAAAAAACAAACCCTTTGGAGGGTGGTAGCAGCCAGGCGGGAGTGAGTGTGTGTTCTGGGGGCCAGAGTCGCTGCCCACTCGCCAGGGCCCCCTTGGACCCTCTGCCACGCGTCAGGTGGGCGGGCTGTTTCTGGAGACTGGTCTGAGCCGTCCTGTGGCCCACAGATGACAGCATGGAGTGTGTGGACAGCGAGCGGAGGCCACACTTCCCCCAGTTCTCCTACTCAGCCAGCGGCACAGCCTGAGGCCTGGGGCAGCGGCTGGCAGCTACGCGCTCTCTGCATTCCGCCCCGCGTGGATCATCTGAACCTGATGGTTTTGTTTCTCGGATGCGCTGGGGAGGAACCTTGCCAGCCTCCAGGACCAGGGGAGGATGTTTCTACTGTGGGCAGCGGCCTACCTCCCAGCCAGGTCAGGAGGAAAACTATCCTGGGGTTTTTCTTAATTTATTTCATCCAATTTGAGGCCAGACGTGTGGCCTCAGTGCCCAGAACAATTAGATTTATGTAGAAAACTATTAAGGACTGACGCAACCATGTGCAATGTGGGCTCATGGGTCTGGGTGGGTCTTGTCACTGCCCCCATCGGCCTGTCCACCCTGGCCGACACCTGTCTCTAGGGTCCAGGGCCAAAGTCCAGCGAGAAGGCACCAGAAGCACCTCACTGTGGTATGCTAGCTGGCTCTCTCTGGGGTGGGAGAGGGCACAGAGCTGCTTCCGCCCTAGGGCTGGATGGGACGGCCAGGGCTCAGCTTACATTGATGGAGGAACAAGAGTTGAGTTTGTTGCTGTGTGTCTTGCTGTTCAGAGGCATTTAGGGGATTTTAATCTTGGTGACAGGAGAGCCCCTGCCCTCCCGCTCCTGTGTGGCAGCTCTTGGGTGCCCTGGGAGCGTCTGCCTCACAGGAGTTCTTCTCCTAGCACTTGTCCTTTTAGATGCTTTACTTCTCCCGCTGTCACTCTGGCCTGTCCCCTCCTGGCCGGATACTGGCCATCGCTGCACCATGTCGTTTTGTACAACATTCAGCTTCTGCATTTTTACTATTATAAGAAGAAACTGTCCCCAAATTCAATAAAAATTGCTTTTCAAGCTTGTGGTTTGCTTTCTGTTGTGAAGTGTGGAAGCCTTGTTCGTGGGTGGGAGGTGAAGGGGTGTGGCTAGGGTCACTTCAGGGTGGGTCCCTGAGGCTCCAGGGGAGGATGCTCCTGACAGAGGACCCTGACTGTCCCTGGAGTCTACTCTTGCAGTGACCCTCCCCCAGCTACCCAGACACCTGCCAGCCCCAGCTATGTGTCTGGCAGAGCCATAAGCCAGACGCTGGCACCAGGAGGGATACCATGTTGGGGATACAGTTCAAAAAGGGCTCAGGAGGATCAGCTTGAGGTGACATAGCACATCTGTGGCTGAACAGAACTGGGGACTGTTCTGGGTTTGGATGGAGGTGACAAGAGTCAAGGTCACCCCAGAATGTCAGCAATCCTGAGTCCAAGCCGCCACCACGATATTCTGAGTGTTGCTGGTGACACCTGGTGGCTACTGGTGGAACTGCAGCAAGCAACAACTGCTCAGCAAAAACATTTGCTAAAAAACAAAAAAAACATTTAGGGGCCTCCAGCCAGATGGCCTCCGGAAGGTTGGACTACACGTGTACAGAGCCTAGTGGCTGGTGGCCTTGCTGGGATGGTGTCTGACTCTTGCAAAGTTAGGGCGGGTGATGATCTGGACCCCTGGAAGATAAGAATATCCACTTCTAGAACAGCCAGAGTTTTTCTCTGGATGACCACAAGCCCTCTGGAACCGGACACAGCATTGCCTACTGTACTTTGAAGTAAGATTTGTAGACAAAAACACCAGATCTGGATGGTGGTTACACAACTTTAGTCCTAGCACTTGAGTTCAAGGCCAGCCAGGTCTGTAGCAAGACCCAGTCAGGAAGGAAGAGAGAGAGGGTCTGTGACCCTCAGACTTAGAGCTGAACCTTACCTAACGTGGCAGAAATGTAGAGACAAACAGCTCAAGCCAAGGCTGGGCCGTACGAGGCTACAGGCTGCTCTTTCCATGAGACCCATGGGGTGTGTGTCTAATACAAGGGAAGGGGCCCTAAAGTTGTGCCCCCACCACAGAGGTGGGCAGAGCTCTTCCTGAGCCCACTGTTACTCATGTAAGCTGCCCAACACGATCATTGTAGGCAAGAGCCAGGCATCGAGGGAGGGAGTGCCTTGGGAAGTGGTGCCTTCTCCCCTCAGGCAGGCCTGGCAGATGAGAGGATAGCCCTGTAGCCAGGGTAGGGTCTGGTAAGCTCAATGAGGTAGCTAAAGTGATCTGATTCACAAGACAGAAAGTAGAATGGTGTTTGCCAGGGTGGAGACAGTGGGAATGAGGTGTCGCCACTTAATGGCTATAGTTTCCGTTTAGGGAAATGACCTACACTAAGGCCAAGAGAGGAGAAAGGAGTTTACTATTTATCTCATGGGGACTGAGTTGAAACAAGACCTTCTGAGTTGTACTCTGGGATCAGTTAAGTGCTTGTAGTGTAGCACGAGAGACGTGAGCAAACCCTATTCACTACAGCTGGGGAACTGACGACAACACAGCACAGATACCACCGAAGTCCAACCTGGAGAACCCATGAGCTTTACAGAGGTGGCATACGAGAATATAGGTTGTTTACAGGAACAGAGGTGACTAAAGGACAACTGCATTGCCAAGGCATGGGTGACAGCTCACAAAGGCATACCCCAAAAGAAACTACAGGCTAGGGAGAGGTCTGAGCCTCTGAGGCAGCTCAGCTGATCTGAGAGTGTTTGGAAGGGAAAGCCCTAGTGAGTCTGGTCAGTTTCAGGGACTTCCTGAAGCACTTAGGTTTACTTGCTGAGCTTAAGGGGTTTCCCTGCAGGAGTGTTTTACCATGCCCCGCCCCCACCTCCTGTGTCTTAAAGAGCTCTCCAAGATTGAAAACTGCTACACAACAGTAATGGTGACAATGGCTTTGTCAGCCATGGCTTTCACAAGGGAGGGGGACAGGCGGTCTGCAGTAGGAGGGGGGAGGCCTACCTACGGAGCATGAAGACCGCGGTGAGGATCCTGCCCATATCCCTTCTTTACTGGGAATGTGGACTGCTTCTTGTTCCCTCCCTTGCTCTCAATAACAGGACTAAGGCCGTCAAGGATGCTCTGATCCAGTGTGTGCAGGGTCCACTGGCAGGCTGCTGTGCAAACTCTGGCTACCCTAGCTCCAATCTCCAAGTCTTCCCAAGCCTTTCCACGTGCTCTCTCAGTCTCCTCCCACACCACAGGGGGGAGCTCAGCAGGCAGGAGAGAACACCTGGGTTCATCTTATTCCCTCGGGGTTAGCATCTGACACTGGGTGCTGTCCAATATCTAGGTACTTTGTTCTTCTTTAAAGTTGGATAGGGGCCAGAGCATCTGTTGCCAAAATGTTTGCCATGTAAACATGACCCAAGTTTGGCCCCCACAAAATACATTTTAAAATGCACAGTGGTGGCATCTGTTTATACTCCTAATGCCAAGGAGACCGACACAGGTGGGGCCCTGGGGCTTGCTGTCCAGTCTAACCTAATCAGTGAGCTCCAGGCCAAATGAAGAGGCCTTGCCTCAGAAGCCAAGCCACCCACAAACCCAATAAAACCCAAGCAACACCAAGTAGATTGCCGGCTCCGCACATGCACCCCCACGCCAACACTCAAATACACTCTCCAAACAGACGGCTAAGTCCCCGCTACCTCATGGCTGGGTGCTGGGCAGATTACTACGAGTCGGTGACATGAAGGATGTCATTTGGAGCCACGTCACAGCACTCAGGAACCTACGTGGCAGCTGGAAGGAACAGCAAACACCCATATTCTGCCTGTGGAATTAGAAAAACCTACAGGGCTGTGCAGTAAGGCACTAGGATGCTTCTGAGCCCAACCCAGAAAGACGCAGCTGAACCAAACACACACCGAGAGGAAGGGTCTCCAGCCAAGAGAGTGAGCGGATCTAAGGTGAGGGCTTAGCACGCCGGGAGGTGGACTGACCCCTAGGGAGGCAGGAAGCCGGAGAGGGAAAGCCTGAAGGTGTTAGGCACTGTGCAATGACCGTAGCTGGTAACAGAGATGGGCTAGATTCAGCAGAAGCTCACAGTACAAAGAATGAAGTATGGGAAATGTGGGTGTGGTGTGCGCTCAGGGTTTGCTTTGGCCCCCAACAGTCAGCTCCTTGTTTCTGACACTTGCAGACAAGTGGCTTAGCGGCTTCAGCACTCAAGCCGACTAATGAAGGCCCAGAGGACTGTCAAGTGTGGTGGCTCACGCCTTTAGTTCCAGAACTCAGGAGGCAGAGGCAGGTGGATCTCTGTGAGTTTGAGGCCAGCCTGGTCTATAAAGTGAGTTCAAGGACAGCCGGGTCTACACAGTGAGCCCTTGCCACAAATAAAAATAAATAGGCAGACAGACTCCAGGTAGGATTCCCAAATTCCATTTTCAGAGCCTCAGTGGCTGTGGCTATCTGGGTGGCCCTGTCCGCCCAGCACTGCTATAGCCGCTTAACTGCTACCTCGGGCCCACATGGGCCCAGCCCTAGCCACTTCCTACAGACCACCAGCTTCCACCCTTAACACCAGCCAGAGTCCCACTATCCACAGCAGTGAGGGATCTCCCCAGGCTGCGTAAGGCCTTTCCCCACCTGCAGCAGCCCCTAAAGCCTCCCATTCACAAAGGGCCTCTGGGCCAACTGTCCAGTCATATCGGGAAACTTGAGCCAACCTCATCCAGGACAGCACCTCATTGATGTGTATGGGAACCAACAGTCGTAGCTGTTCTTAGAGGGCAGGGCAAGGAGACCTCTGCCCTGTCTATCCACCCACCTACCAGTCAACCACTTGTAAGCAGGAGACCCAGGCGGCTGGATCCACTATCCTCCAGGTCATCTTACCTCCTGTGAACTCCTTCAAAGCCCTGCAATAAACGACCTCTGAAGATATGGCGAGGAGGACTGTCAGCAACAGGACGCTCCACAGGGCCAAACCTCCGGCAGGGCAAGGGCTCATAAATCACCTGGAACCCAGAAGTGTAGGTGCTGATGGCTGGTCACGTGACAGTGGCAATTCAATGGGTGAGGTGGTCTAGCACACAGGTGACCATTCTGCAGCGTGACTCCTGGGGTCCAGCTGAGGGAGGACGGAAGGAACTCCCCAGGCCTGGCTTGCCTGTCCCATGTGGGCGGGTAATATGCAGGGGTCTCGTGATGCCAAGGCAGCTAGCTGAGCTGCTGCAAGGGTTTGCCCCTGCAGCCGCCACTGCCACCATTAGGAACGGTTAACAGATGGAAGGGAGTCCAAGTGCAAATATAAAGAGGTTTATTCACTTGTCACTGGGTATAAAACATAACATATAAAAAACTCCTTCTCTCTCGAGTGTGAACATCTCGTGCTGCCCGTGGCCACCTCAGGCTTCAAACATAGCACAGGTGGTGCAGAGTGTCTTCTCACCATCGTCGGCATAGCTGCACAGTTGCCGGGAGACAGGGAAGATACGTAAGAAGCTGAATGCATCCCCACTCGCTGAAGCCCTGATCCCATCACACCTCAGAGTGTCAACTTGTTTGAAGACAGACTCAGGTGACAGTAGCATTTCGGGGACAGTTTGGGGACACCACTGTCTCGAGAAGGAGGGCTAGCATGCAAACACCCTGTGGGTCTGACATCTTGGCTCCAGTTCTTTGAGGTTTGCCAGATGAGTGAGATGTCATAAGAGACACACAGGAGGGCATAAAGACAGAGCAACAAGATGGCCACCGACACAAACCTGAGGACCTGCAGCGAGCGGTCACCACAAGCTGGGAGGCAGCCTGGGAAATTCTCCCTCCCGGCCTTGGCATGAACCAGCCCGACAGGCTCCTGAGGCTTCTCCCCAGAGTACCCTGGCATGCACTGCGCTCTCCAAACCACTGCAGAGGACCCTGCAGGCAAGGGTTTGCCACATGAAGTGACCTTTTCCATCTGACCCAGTAGCTTTAGAAAACGATGGGGCTCAGCTTGTCCAGGTCCACTCACTGCACTGAATCCATACCCATTTGGTGGGATGTGTCCTTATAGTGTGGAACAAAGGGACAGGGCTCTACACTGCCCACCCACTCCTAAGCAGCTGACGCAGCTGGTTGCAGTGAGTAGGTAAGCAGCATCCAGTCCACTCTGCCTAAGAGATCACTGCTAACCATTAAACACACAAGGGCAGGCGTGACCTGAATGGACACGCTCCCAGTGACATGTGTAGGGCAATCCTCAAATGATAAGCACACTGGACAGAAACTGAAACTGGACAGCAGTGTGGACTGCTAGAGCCCTAATAAGGACTCAGAAGCCCAGTCCACAGGCTGTTTAAGTCAGGGAGCTGCTTTAAGTAGGCCACAGACACCTGGGAAACATGGACTTCTTTCAAAGGGTCACTGAGTCTTGAGACCACCCACCCCGCACCTGTGCCCTCACAGGGAGAGGGACCACGATGTCTGCACTCACTCTGCAAGGCCACACAGCACACAGGCCAAAGCCCCGCAGCCCCAGCAGGTGTATACACACTGCCCACACAGGGCCCGCTCGCACTGGCTGCAGACCGCCTTCCCATCCACGGATCTCACGCAGGATGAACAAGCGATGGGTGCCGCCCCGGGAAGGCCTGTGAGGAGAGAACACGGAGGCTGTCGGCATCGGAAGGATAATGGAAGAACAAGAGGGTAGCAGGCACCCTCCTTCCCCTGCAACCGAGTCCTTCTGACAACCTATCGCCCACCTGAACGCTACACTAACGGTTCACCACGAGGCATTCCCCGGGCTGGTCGCAGGGCCCCAGGACAGGCCACCCGCCTGTTGCTAGTCTGGCCGGGCTCACTGTTCCCTGGAGTACGCTATCGGAACTCTGTGGCTGATAGAGGTTTTCTGTTTCAACTGAAAGGCTTCTGGGCAGCTTGGGGCCCAATAAGCTTCGGAGCTGAAGCAGAGTCCTGTTTTCCACAAGTCACATGAGAACCCTCCCTCAACAGGGCATGGGCTAGCACATTCTTACTGCAGATGGGACACCAGGAGAGTCCTGACACAACAGTTAGAAGCTGGTGACTTCCACTCTGGATGTCTGTGGGGACAGACTGCCCAGCAACATTTGTTCAACTTACCAGGCTCTAAGTCAGTGGTTCTCCACCTTCCTAGTGCTGCGACCCTTTATATATACAGTTCCTCATGTTGTGGGTGACCCCACTTCATAACTGTAACTTTGCTACTGTCATGAGCCACGACAGAAACATCTTTAGAGATGGGGCTTGTCAAAGATGCTGTGACCTGCAGGCTGAGAGCCACTGCTCTAAGAAGACCCTGCCTGCCTAGGGAGTCAAAGCTCCTGAACAGAACATTCGCCACTGTCTTCCCTAGGTGCTAAGAGCAAGCAAGCTCCACGGGCAGTCACTCACCAGCTTCCGAGGCCTGAGCTTGGCACCGCGTCAGTCGGCCATCAGGTCCAATCAACATCTGTCCCCTTGCAGCTTGAGGGGCTCCCACGAGACCAGGCTCCAGGGACTCCCGCAGGGGGTTCACGGAACAACCTTTGCCCCATATGTGATCTCTATAGGCCCGGGCCCCTTGGAAAAGGAGCTGCTTGGTTCTTTCTGGGGAAGAAGAGCCTTCCTTAAGATAACTCTCCCAACTGCAAAGCTGCTGCACAGATATCCTATGACCCTACAGAGCACAGAGTCCCCTTGGCTGGTTCCCAGAGGCGTTGCCAGGGCCTCCTGGACTCCAAGCTGAAAATGCTCCCCTTTCCCTTCTCCCCTGGCTCCAGTTACCTCCCTAGGCAGGTGGCAGAGCCTACCAAGCCCACCACCAGGCTGTGCAACTCCAGTGAGCCTTCCATTAACCCACTGTGGGCAGCCACAGCTAAGTTCACTTCGCTGGGTTTGTGTCCCTCCTCTTCACGCCCTCCTCCCGGGAAGTTTGTCTCGGTGCCAGAGAAAGCTCCGGCTCAGAAGCATTCACTCTCAAAAGCAAGCGCCCCAAGGAGGCAGAAGACAGACACAGTTGTAGAACGGCACCTACGACCATTGCCAGGCCAGTGGACAGCTTTACCAAAGGAGGAGAGACAGCAACCCCCCAACAGAGAGAGGTCTCCCCGAATGTTCCGGGGCCTCCCACCCACCATGGAACACCTGGAACTGTGGCTTGCTTCCCTTTAGGATTCAAGCCCTGGGGGGCCCTAAAGGGAAACACCATTGCGAGTTCTGGAAATGCTCACTCCCACATACAGCCAGCGGAGACCTATCAGACCCAGGATACCCCTCTGTGACACTGGAAGCAAACAAAATTCAGAGAGTGGCTGTTTCCAGCTCAGGGGTCTCCGACTTTAAGGTAGAATCACTTCAAGCTAAGACACATGGTGAAAGTCTGTCTGAAAACAAGGGAAATGGGTAGAGTTCCATGTTGAGAGCAATCTCTCTCCTTAAGGACTCCTGGTCCACCGGTGTGGGCTGAGACTTGGTAAACCGTGTACTATATAACACCCTAGGGCCCAACACACCTTCCTGACCTGGCTGCCTCGGAATGGTCCTGGCAAGTGCTCCAGGCCATAAGTCCTCAAAAGGGTACAGCCAGGCTGTTAGGCTCCAATTAACGCTTAGGTCTTCTTTTCAACTGCATGCTTACATTTAAAACAAAATTTAAATGTACTCGGCTATTTAGTTATTATGAGTGTGGTCGGAAAACAACTTTCAGGAATTGCTTCTCTCCTACTACATGTTCTTGGGACCTGACTCAGGTGCAGGCTTGCAGAGACTGCACTCTAACGGGCTGAGGCATTTTCTGGGCCGTGTTTGCATTTTGTTATTGCTGTTTTAAGACATCTCACTATATAGCGCATGCTTTTGCCTTCTGAGTGCTGGCATCAAAAACAAGCCAGGTCTACATTTGGGGGCGGGGGGGGGGAGACACACTCTTTGCAGATCAGTCCTCACGCTTCACGCATCACCCCCGAGTCTCAGCACTCGAGTTTGCATTCCCAGGGTACAGCAAGGGAAAAGGCAAATGCTGGGGCTGCGCAGGGAGTTCGTTTTCCTCGCACATTCCAGAAGCACCGCGGCACCACTCAAAACGACAGCTGGAAAGTGCGCCAAGCGCAGGCAAACTGCCTTACACCTGCCCCACAAAGTCGTCACTGCAAGGCAATGCTCTGCAACAGCCATCCGCTAGGAAGTCCACTCGAGAAGGCCCGGGGCAGCGAACGCCTTCACGCCCACTCGGGCCCAGTCCCTCCGCCTGTCCCGCGCCAGGCGGGTCCGCCCGGCAGGCAGGACTCGGTTTCGACTCGGATTTCTCCGGGAGCGGCCCGAAGCAGCCTCCACCGTGAGCTCGGACGCGCTTGGGCTCTCCCGCGGCCCCGTGCGGCGTGGCCCGCCTTACCCACGGAAGTTCACACTCACCGAAAACCTCGCGCGAGTAGCGCTCGGCGAACACGCCCTGGCTCAGCTCTTTCGGGCCCACGTGGACTTTGAGTTGAAGCGGGGCAGCGTCCGCAAACGGGCAGCTCCGCTTGGGCATGATAGCGGGTACCAGACACAGACCACAGCAGCGCACGGCGCGCCGAACGGACGTGGCGGCGCACTCGGACCACTGCGAAGGCCCGGGAGGACGAGGGCGCAGCGCCCGATAAGCCGGAGAAAGGCAGGGGCTTCGCCTCAAGCGGGCCGCTGCACGGGATAGGCCGGGGGGGAGATTGGGGGCGGGACTTATGCAGTTAGCGGCGAGGGATAGGCTGAGGGAGGCAGTGGGTGGAACGCAGGGGGCGCGGGAAAAGGCCGAAGGCGCTGGCGCGGCGGGGTTGGGTCTGCGCAAGGCGTGGCACGGGATAGGCCGAGGAAGAGATGTTGGGGCGGGGCTAGTACATGCCACAGCTTAGGATAGGCCGAGAACTAAGAGGCGGGGCTCTGGGTGGGGCGCGGGATTAGCGGGAAGCAAAACAGGGGGCGGGACTCGTGTGCCAAGGGGCGCTAGATAAACCAGCACGAGACCGAGGGCGGGGCCCAGCGCGCGAAATGCCACAAGGCTCTGTTGTCGCTGAGCAACGGTGATGGGTGAGTTACCAGCACCAACCAGTAGGGTGGCGCGCTTTGTCCCGGCTCCTAGTCCGAGTGGATCTGCGCACCCATCTTCCCCTGCGAGTTCCTCCTGTGTCCCTGAGGCCTGATCTCGGGCAGCGAGCCTGAGGGTTTATGGCGTCACCTTGGGTCCGCTGGTGGGGTTTGCTGTCGAACAGGCAAAACAGTGATGCTGAGGGGTCTTAGTCCTTATATTTCTACACAATCGGAACGTCAGAGTTTGTTATTCAGGTGCATTAAGTTTTCTGCTCATCTTGGAGTACAGGAGACCCGGAGTGAACACACAGCAGCCATTAATTCTACAGATTTTGGAGAATGGAAGTCTCAGATCAAAGTGTTGCGTTTTCTGCAGGCCTCTGTCTTCCTGAATCTGCAGATAGAAACTTTTGTGTGCTTACTGGAGGGGTGTGTGTGTGTCCTCATCTCATAATAACACCCAGTACTTTGAATTAAGGTCAGCCCTAAGGAACCAATTTTAACTCTTTAAGACTATATATCCTAGAGCCTGGTGTGGCGGCTCACGCCTTTAATCCCAACGCTCTGAAAGCAGAGGCAGGCTGATCTCTGTGAGTTGGAGTCCAGCCTGAGCTAGGTAGAGAGACCTAGTCGCAAAACACCAAACAAAAAACTGTATCCAGATACAATCACATTCTGAGGTCTTGGGAGTTAGGCCTTCAACATGAAAAGGGAGCACAATTCTAAATAGAACAAGGAAAGTGTACAGGGCACGCCCTGTGACAAACAGCTGATGGAAGTGACTACTGACTGCTGTGCTCCCCACCCCCACCCCCACCCCCGTGGTGGTTTCCCCGGTTTTAGAACTGTACGGAATGGACGCTACCTCTGTGTGAAGACATGTGTCTGTCCCCTACTGCCTGGCTTGACCTGACTCGAGAACTTGGAAGGTTGTTGTTCCTGTTAAGAGAATGGACTTTTTCTTCCCAGAATCCCCAATTCCTAGTGCAGTCTGTACAAATGTCATGGGGTTCCACTGGGTCTGACTCCCCTTCTGGTATGAATGTGAAGTGTTGAAAGCTCGGTCCCCAGATGAAGTCATGATTGAGGGGGTAATAGGACATGATGGCTGTGGTGGTTTGTATATGCTGGGCCCAGGGAGTGGCACTATTAGGAGGTGTGGCCTTGTCGGAGTAGGTGTGCCACTGTGGGTGTGGGCTTTATTACCCTAGTCCTAGCTGTCTGGAAGCCAGTCTTCTGTCTGCCCTTGGACGAAGATGTAGAACTCTCAGCTCTGCCTGGACCATTCCTACCTGGATGCTGCCACGCTTCTGCCTTGATGATAATGTAAACTTGTAAGCCAGTCCTAATTCAATGTTGTCCTTATAAGAGTTGCCTTGGTTATGGTGTCTGTTCACAGCAGCAAGACACTAAGACACTGGCATAACTTCAGTGGGTTAATCCATCAGTGAGTTCATGGGTAATCGGTTTTTATGTGATGTAGTGGCTATTCCTGGTTGTCAACTTGACTATATCTGGAATGAGCTAATCAAGAATTGGAAGGCTCAACTATGATCCTAATCTGGAGGCTCAGAGATACAAGTTTCTGACCTGGATCTTGGCATGGAGATCTTGAAGCATAGTGGCTATGAATTCCAGAAGATTAAGACAAGGAGATCTCTGAGTTCAAGGTCATCTGGGATTAATGGCGCTGTGGCACACACCTTTAATCTGGGCCACACCCTCTGCTGGAGGCCTATATAAGGACATTGGAAGAAGGAAGATTTACTCTGACTATTCCTGGCCTGCTTGCCTTGTGGGACTGAGCAACTGCTAGATCCTTGGACTACCATCCACAGTTACTGCTGTCCATTGTTGGGGAGTTGGACTACAAGCTGTAAGTCATCAACAAATTCCCTAACTATATTAGAGACTACCCATACGTTCTGTGACTCTAGAGAACCCTGACTAATACACATGAGAACTGGTTGGAGGAAACGCTGCACCGAGAGTGTATCTTGAAGTGTACCTCATTTCCATCTCTGTCCTGTCTCTCTACTTCCTTCCTGATGAATGCCTTCCACCATGATACTTCTGCCTCACCATAGACCCATAATAATGAAGCCAGCCTGACCATGGACTAAAATCTGTGAAACTGTGATTCAAAATAAATCCTTTCAGTTTTTTTTTAGATGTTTTGACATGGAGGTGAAAACACAATGAGTTATGTCTCCAGAATGGGGATAACCTGATGTACCCCAAATGCTGGGGATAGCCTAATATACCCGACATGCAGGGACTAGCCTATTATAGACCAAATGCTGGGGATGGCCTAATGTACCCCAAATGCTGGGGATACCCTAATATATCCCAGATGCTGGGAATAGCCTAAAGCACCCCAGATGCTGGGGACAGCCTAAAAGGCCAAATGCTGGCACATCATTCAAGGCCTCTTGATGTTGCAGTGAGCACAGAGGAGAGGCAGTACTAGTTAAGACGTGTCTCATTCAGTCTGGAGAAGTTCCCAGGGACAGTGACCAAGTGTGTCTGGCTAGAATGATGAGGCGCTGTCTGGGCTGCTGTGTCCCTGGAGGTAGGAAGGACTGTCATCCCTGGATGCCCTGGCAGCTCTGGGATGCATGTACTCAGATAGTCACTTCTGGGGACCCTGTAATATACCAAGTCTGTCTTGTACAAGCTTGCTGCATTTTGTTTCCTGAGCAAGCGTAACACTGTAGCTCTGTGAAAATGTAAGAGTCCATCTGGGCTCAGTGACGGCCATCTTGGTCATAGCACCCATATTGCTCACCGGGTAACACTGGCACTCTCTCAGGCACTGGAGGACGGTGTCACTCAGCCATCTCACTGTGAAGACACATGTCATTGCCCGAGGGACAATAGTTTTGTTTTGAAGGCAGGCACCTTTCAGGTGACCTTGAGTCATTTTGTCTGGCTCTGTGGAAGCCTTTTTCTCTCACCCTGGGAAACGGCTCCTGCTTCTTCGTAGCTGAGCCCCCAGGAAGTTGTACTTTGTGCAACCTTGCTTCTGTCTGCTTCCGATTTTCCTCTCATGGACCCTGTGCTGGGGGCAACACTCCTCACACAGCTACTTGGGTTTTGTTCTCTGGGAGGGCATTGGGATAGACCACGGTCATTGGGAAAGGTTGGCGTTAGCGATTAAAAGTAACACAGATGAAGTCAAGATGGGTGTAATGACCTCTCGGTGGTTCAGTGATCCCTGGCTATGTTTATTATGTCATGGCTCCAAACTGAACACATACCGTGTGACAATCAGTCACTGAAGGCCTCTGTTATGAGCACTTAGGCTCATTTTAAAAGCAGATTTTTTTTAAAAAAAAATGTACACAGTGTTGATTTCACACATTTAAGATTGTTGTAGAATTCAGTGGGCCAAGCCGAAAACATACATAGAAAAATAAAAGTATGGAAAACAGCTTCCGATTGTTTTGTTGAAGGTGGTGGTGGTACTGCTGAGGGTCTGGGCTGTGGTTGTCACTCGTGGTACACTGCGGCGTGGCCTGCCGGCTTCCGCTTGGCATCTAAAACAGCTGGATCATGGACTCTCTGGACTTCCCAACGCCGACCCATTTGACTGAAAGGCAGCGAAGAGCATAGAAGAGAGACCATAAGCACAGACCCTTCTCGGAGGGGTGGGGAGACGAGAGCTTCCTCAAAAGCACTAGAACTTCAGTTTGATCCTAAGAGCCCTGGTGGAGTACCCTGATAATCCCAGGACCAGGGAGGCGGAGCCCTGGGGCTCACTGGCCAGCAAGTCCGGCCCACTGGGTGAGCTCCTGACCAATGACAAAGCCTATCTTAAACACAGCGTAGACGGTGTTCCAGAGGGCGAGCCCCACCAGAGCTGCAAAGTGGCTGTCTGTTCGCCAAGTAGAGTGTTTTTTTTTTGTTTCTTTGTTTTTTGTTTTTTTTTTGTTTTTTTTTTTTTTTTTTGGCTTTCTCTGTGTATCCCTGGCTGTCCTGGAACTCACTCTGTAGACCAGGCTGGCCTCGAACTCAGAAATCCACCTGCCTCTGCCTCCCAAGTGCTGGGATTAAAGGCGTGCGCCACCACCGCCTGGCTGAGTGTTTTTGTTTTTTTTTTAAATAGTCATTTTTAGATTTTTAGAATTTTATTTTATGTGTATAAGTGTTTTGCCTGCATCCATGTATGTGTACCACATACATGCCCGGTGCCCACAGAGGTCAGAAGAGGACATAGGATTCCCCTGGAACTGGAGTTACAGACAGCTGTGAGATGACATGTGGGTATTGAACACCAAACAAACCCCGGTCCGTGCAAGAGCAGAAGGGCTCTTAGCTGCCGAGCTACCTCCCCTGCCCAGAAAGGGAGCATTGAAAACTGTACCGTGGTCCCCATAATGGGTCATTCTTCCTCAGGCAGCAGAAAGCAGCTCCTATCCTGTACCTCTCCTTGCCTGAACCACAGGGATACATCCTGAAGCTTCTGGATGTATCAGGATGACAGGGCACATACAATCTGCCTGCTTTTTTTTTTTTTTGGTTTTCCGAGGCAGGGTTTCTCTGTGTAGCCCTGGCTATCCTGGAACTCACTCTGTAGACCAGGCTAGTCTCGAACTCAGAAATCCGCCTGCCTCTGCCTCCCAAGGGCTGGGATTAAAGGCGTGCGCCACCACCGCCCGGCTTACTGCCTGCTTTTTATACCCTAGGCTACACCCTAGGTTGAGTCACTGGGCCCCGACCTGGCTGGAGCCGTGGAAACGACCTACCCCAGATGGCACCTGTTCCCAGCCCTACCTCTTCTTGTTTGTTTCATTCATGTGGTTACCGCCTGGGGGTTCTTATTTCTCACTAGGCCCTGTGTTGGGGTACAGGACCTTCGGGGTATCCAAGGCTGAGGGCATGGGGGTAGGAGGAACCCACCTGCAACACCCAGGTGATTCTCCACGAAGCGCACATAGTTCTGGGCCTGCGGGGGCAGGTCCTCCCACTTCCTGGCCCCCGTGGTGTCCGCTTTCCACCCAGGCAGTGTTTCATACTCCACCTCCACCTTCTGCAGTATCTCCTGGTTAGCTGCGGGTGGGAGAGGGTGGGCTCAGCAGGGTTCCAGAGACTACCCCACTTGTGGAGGTGGCTGTCTTCTCACCTAGTGACCTGGCAGACAGGAAGCTCCCGAGGGCGGGTGGCCTGGCCTTTCAGCATTGGGCAGTGATCAGGGGACTGCCATGGGGCTCAAACATTGGCTGTGCCCCTTCCAGCCAGGAAGCACGGCCAGTTCTGAGACACTGGCATCCGCTGAGTAGCCACAGGATTGTCAGCGGGGAAACTCAACGGCACGACTGGACGTTATAAGGGATTCTAGAATCCTGAAGCCACGGTATCCTTAAAGGTACATGTCCTGCTCGGGACACCCAACTCTGTGCTGGGACCCCATGGCTCACAGTTGGTGCATCACCCCTTGCCAATGGAAGGTGCTGGAATGGGCAGCCTTTTATACAGCTTCTCAAGCCTCAGAGCCAGTGTCTTTCCTGGGTACTCCACATTACCACAGAGCCCAGAGCCATCAGCAAGACTCTATGAACTTGAAGGATCATCCTTTCAAAGGTCAGGGGTCAATAGGGTCAACAACCCAGGCCTCAAGGATGCACGTGGCTCCACAAGCCAAGGGACAGGACTGAGTCTGTCTGGGTTTCCTTGGAAGTGGCGAGTAAGAGGCAGTTTTCCTGTAATGTACTGCAGGGGAGGGAGTCTCAGTTGGTAAGATTTGCCTCTGACCTGAAGCCAACAGGCATATTCCAGACAGAAGAAACCAAAAGCCAGACAAACATCCCTGAGTTTCAGAAAAGACAGGGCCCAGAGGACCCTTAAGTGTCACTTAGGGATGAGGAGGCAGCTTTGGGACCAAGCACCTGTCAGCATAGGCGAGGCCCTGAGTTCTATCCCTAGCACCAGAAAATAAAAAGAAATCCGCCCACAGGGCAGGTTTCCTCATCTGAAATGCATTTTCCTGGAGATCCAAGGTTTTCAGGGCAGTTCATGTCTCCTGAGTCTCCAGGCTGTCCATCTTCCTGGGGGCGGGCCTTTCTGAGGCTAGCGAGGGTGGCAGGGTGAACTCTCCTAGCTTCCTTTCAGCTCTGTCCCAACACATTTCCAAGCCACTAGAAGGCCTGAGGCTTCCCAGAGATGGGCCAGGCCTCCCCAAGAAACTGAGAGACTAAAACCAGGTGACCTCTCCTAGTCACCTAAAAATTAGCGGATGTCTATTCTAATGCTCAAGACGTATCCCAAGAAACTCAGAAGCCAAGAAAACTCAGGTTTGCTTCGCTTCACATACCAGGGAAATAGGGAATCTTCTTCCCGTTGAGCTTGTAGGAGATGCCAACTTTAATCTCGCTCAGGACATCCAGGATGTCTAGCTTGGTCAATGCCAGCCTGTACCCAAAACAAGATACAGACAAAATGGAGAAATCGTATCCTGCCACTGCTTCTGACTGGTTCTCACCCTCCCCTTTCTCCTGATGTTTGCACTGAACACAGTAGAGGTTAGGGGATCCCCCAATGCAATCCCTGAACAGGCTAGAGGACCGCCTGCCTCTGGGCCGAGCCCTGAACCCGCTGTTTATGATCCCTAACTACAGAGCATTGTTGAAATCTGGGCTTTCTCTCTTGCCAGCGGGTGCTTCCTCTGCCCGATGCGCTTGCCATGTTTGCCCTGTAGCATGGGGCTTGTGGGGCCTACTGATAGAGCACGGCACCCACTTTTCCTTCCACATTCCCAGGATGCATCTGCTTAAGCACCACTCCAGAGCGATGTGGCCTTTCCTGGCCTTCTTCAAAACTGCCTGATTACAGAAGTTTCTTCCCCCCCCCACTCCCTTCTTTCGCTCCCCTCTTCACACAGACTTCACGGGTAGATCTCATCTGGCTGTGCCTTCTCAGGCTGGATGTGGGGTGCAGACCCGTGCTACCCTGCATCTACATCACAAGGCCTCAGCTACTTCTTCACCGGCCACATGCTAATAGCTACCTAGCCGTTCCTTTCCCACCCAGGAAGGCGCTGGTTGTCTTAAAGCCACCGGAGACTTTCCAACGCTGTTGGGGAAGCCTTGGCCCTCTTACCAAGCTGGAGAAGAGACAGGGAAGCCAGCACCCTATGAAGTCTCAGTCTGTCCCCAAGAGAAGATCCTAAGCAATCAGACCTTTGCAAAGACCTGAGGTCTACCCTGTGCTCCGTGGTACTCCTGAAGGAAATTGTCCTAGTATCCCAACTGAGAGCATCCTTGGAGACTTTTTCTCGCAGACCCACAGGGGTGGGGGACCTGGGAAGGCCCTGTCGTGGATGGAGGGATGCCTTGCATTAGGTTCTTACCCAGCCTTGACCCCTTCCACCTTTGTCTCCTGACTGTGGGAGGCTTTCGTGCTTCTGAGGGAGCCTTTCTCACTGGGCTTCTGTATCCTCAGGACCGTTAAGTCAGTTCCCAGTGGTGTACGGGAGCTGTGAGGCTGAGTTGACCCCATACCCTTCGGAAGGCACCTGGAGCCCTGCCTGCCCGGCTGCTTCCCAGCTCCCTCTCAGAGTTCCGCCTGTGGGATGAATGTTCTAGAAATGCCGGGTCCTTCCGGCTTAGAAACTACTACTGTACTTTGTAGGATGTCCCCAAGCCCTGCAGACAAAACCAGTGGCCACGCTTGCTTGTGCATGGTAGGGAGTGAGTGACTCCCAAAGATGGCCGTCTTTGAGGATGCTTTGTCCTGGCCCTGGCATTTCAGCTCAGGATCGGCCTCACCCTGCGCTTGGTCCCACACCTGGGCAGCCTCACAGTAACTCTCACGTGACCATCACAGTGATTTGGGGTGGGTCAGGATGGAAGTGTGACCCTGACCTGGGTTTGCTCCACACCTATAGCTTCCATGTTACTCCCGGCATTGGCCTCACTTTGGGAAGGGAGCTTGGTTAGATGGAAAGACTCCACACAGAAGTTGGGGCCCCAGCCCCTGAGAGGAGTTCCACTTGCACTGTGTGGCCTTTGGGATGGGAGAAGATTCCTATGTGATGCAACTTTGATGGTGCCTAGCCCTAACCCTAACCCCGAGTATTCAGAAGGGCTGCGTACGCAGTGAAGCCATTGACCATGTGAGCGTATCGGAGGATCATCAGGTCCAGCCAGCCGCAGCGCCTCTTCCTGCCTGTGGTCACCCCCCACTCATGGCCACGGTCCTGCAGCAGGTCTCCAATTTCCTATGGGAGAAGAAAGGACCGTCTGTGCCCACCACGTGGGGCACTGGCCAGTTCAGGTATGGCGTGCGCCCGCTTGTCTCCTGTGCTCCTGGCTTCCTCTCCTCTCCATCCTCTTCCAGCTGAGGACTCACACAGGGCTTTGCTCCCCAGTATGGTTCTGAGAAGGCGGCACTTGTCCCAGAAGCCCAGCCTGCATGTGGAGGCATAGGCAACCCACCTCCTCTGTCCTGTTTAAGTGTGGGCAAGCGAGGGTGGGGGATTTATCTCCCACCCTAAACTAGCCCACCTCAGGCTCTCTCAAACACTTCCCTTTCCTGGAACAAGAGCCATGATTCATCCAAATCAGGTGTCAGGGTAAGATCAGGTGAGGAAGGTCAGGAAGGAGATTCTGAGGCCTCAGCAGTTTCAAGAAATGCTCCCAAGGCTGGAAAGGTGGGAACAAGGGCATTGCTTTCAGCCTCTAAGTTAGTACTGAAGGTTTCCCACTTGTCTGTGGGCCTCACATGCTTGATAGGAAAATGGAGTTATGAACACACACACACACACACACACACACACCCCTTTTATGAAGTGTGTTGCTGATGGTGTTGGTTGGAACAGACTGACCTTCGAAGCCTCTAACACCTCACCTCTGAGCTTGTGCTGTAGAAAGGCCTCACTAGGACATGGAGAATGTTCAGCAGGGCCCCCTCCGCATACCTACAGCACCACCTGACACAACCCCAAATATCCCACCCCACCCCAGTGCTGGAACTCACATTGATCTGCTCCGTGGGGAAGGCCCCAATGCCCACACGGGTGGTGTAGGCCTTTACCACACCGTACACATCACCTATATTCTGGGGCGGGATGCCCAGGCCGGTGCACACACCACCCACAGTGCAGTTGGAAGAAGTCACAAAGGGGTAGGTCCCTGCAGGACAGAATGGTCAATGGACACTCATTACCTACCCTGTGCAGATCCCAGAGCCCAAGAGGCCTTTTCAGCAAAGGGCAGTTGGAATCCCTCTATGGCAGTGGTTCTCAACCTGTTGACTGTAACCCCTTCTGGGGATCAAGTGACCCTTTCACAGGGGTCACCTAAGACCATCAGAAAACACACATTTACATTTCGATTGATAACTGTAGCAAAATGATGAAGTATCAAATAATTTTATGGTTGGAGTCGCCTCAACATGAGGGACTATGTTAAAGGGTCACAGCATTAGGAAGGTTGAGAGCCACTGCTCTGTGGGGTTTACCCCGGCCACCAGTCTGGGGGCTATCCTGGGGCAGTGACCTAAATGGGGTGCTGTGTCAATCACACAGGAGCCTATACTGAGGTGGCCTGACTTCCCCAACAACCAGGGCAGAAGGCTGGCGTGCCATAGAGCTAGAGAAGTGAGGTGCTTGGCCTTGCAAGACGCTCTTGACCCACGTCTGGCTTCCCAGTCCCAATTCCCACATCTTGGTTCAGCCTTCTTGATGCTCCCTTGTGTAGATGAATTTAGGCAAACGGGACAATGAGATCCTTGTGGCAAGTGCGGACAGCACTCGTGCCTTGGAAGGTGGCCTGTTTCACTCAGCTATTCCCAGCAGACACGGAAGATGTTAGAGCCCCTCAGGATAGAACTGCACGGTGGAGGACTCACCGAAATCTATGTCAAGCAGGGCCGCGTTGGCACCTTCCACCAGGATCTTCTTGGGGGGGCCATGGAGAGCCTCGTACATGAAGTAGACACCATCTCGTACCATGGGTCTGATCCGCTCAGCGAAACCCTGAGAGGACCGCGCAACCACGTGAGGCTGCAAGAGTAGCTGAAAGCCCGCAGCAGTGTGCCTGGGCCTTCTGCGTTCCGCCCAGGTCTGCCCCACCCTATGTGCTTCCCCAGTGCCTGGCCCAGCTTACCTTGAGCCTTTTGAGTTGACCTTCCACATCGATTTCCAGGTTGGGGAACATGGACTGGTGCTGGTGGGCCAGGATCTTGAATCTGTGCAGGCGACCCTCACTGTGACCCTCTGAGGACCCTCACTGGACCCGGCGACCCTCACCGTGACCCTCTGAGGACCGGCACTGGACCCGACGACCCTCACCGTGACCCTCTGAGGACCCTCACTGGACCCGGCGACCCTCACCATGACCCGCTGAGGGCCCGCACTGGAGCCGACGACCCTCACCGTGACCCTCTGAGGACCCTCACTGGACCCGGTGACCCTCACCGTGACCCTCTGAGGGCCCGCACTGGACCGGACGACCCTCACCGTGACTTGCTGAGGGCCCGCACTGGACCCGGCGACGCTCACCGTGACCCGACGACCCTCACCGTGACCCGCTGAGGGCCCGTACTGGACCCGGCGACCCTCACCGTGACCCTCTGAGGACCCTCACCGTGACCCGACGACCCTCCCCGTGACCCGCTGAGGGCCCGCACTGGACCCGACGACCCTCACCGTGACCCGCTGAGGGCCCGCACTGGACCTGATTGCTCTACTTCCCAGCCCGTCTACCCCCACCTTTCCGTGTGTTACCCCTGGGCTGTGGGAGGGTGGGCAGACCTACCTGGCAGAAAACTCATCAAAATCCGACAGGAGGTCACAGATGCGGAGGCCTGTCCGGGCAGCTTTGGAGGAGTAAGTTGGTCCGATGCCCTTCTTGGTGGTGCCGATACTGAAAGATGCAGAGTGGGTGCTTTTGAGGAGCCTGGCTGATCCCACCCCAGCTTCTGGCAGACCCACGGTCCATCCCAGGACCACCCAGTGGCAGCGCGGGGGCTGGAGGCTCAGCCACTGCAAGGACACAGGACCACTTACCCACACAGCAGCAGGGTGGGTGGGGAAGAGAGCCCCGGGTTCCCGCATCAGGGCTTCCCTTGTCAGCTTCTAAACATTGGCACCAGTGCCTTGGCAGCAAGAACCCTGTGGCAGTGTTGATTCTACACACCTTAGGTCTGCCCCAGTGACACCGAGTCAAATGCTCACCGTCGCCCCCTGTGTCTTGTGTGTGTTCATGTGAGAGTGTGCTTGTGCTAGTGCGTATATGTGACTGCATGTGCACCGTGTGAATAATGTACCTACACAAGTGCAAGTACATGCGGCGTGCTCATGAATGTGAACGTTTGTGTACATGCATGTGTGCAGGCACCTGTGTACACACGTGCCATGTGCACATGCAAACACACGCTCATGCTCATATGCAGAGTTGTGTAAGCAATGTGCCTTGACCTTTGTGAGCACTGTGCACCTGTGCGGTGTATGTGTGTGTGTATGTGTGAATATGTGAGTGTGTGTGTATATGTGTGAGTATGTGTGTGTGTATATGTGTGAATATGTGTGAGTGTGTGTGAATGTGTGAGTGTGTGTGTGAGTGTGTGTATGTGTGAATGTGTGTGTGAATGTGTGAGTGTGTGTGTGTGAGTGTGTGTGTGTATGTGTGAATGTGTGTGTGAATGTGTGTGTGTGTGTGTGTGTGTCCCTGATAGCTTCCCATCTGCATCCATGGCACATCTGGAATACTAACTAACATTTCTGAGTGGACAGAAGACCAAGCATCACTTGGGCAGGAGCGGGAATCGGGTGCTGCAGTGACTGTTGGCCAAGCAGGGGCAGTGAGGCCTGTCAGTGTTTGCCGTGTTTCCCTGCGGGACGTGCACATGCTCAGGGTGGTGCAGTCGTGGCAGGAGGCGGCAGCGGCAGCCAACAAAGTCAGGGTGTGACCCCCCCCAAGGCTGGACTACCCTGTCCTCCTTGTAGGTTTTATTCTCACAGGATCCCTAAGTTGGTTGATGATTGGGGGGGGGCTCCCTCTCCTGCTCAGATGGGACCTGCACCCGGGCCGCCAGAATGTGGAACTGGAAGTCCCCAGGAAGAGGAAGAACGGTGGCATGAGGAACTTACTTCTTCCCCTCTTGTGCTTGCCGTTGTACTTCCTGCAGCCCGTCCACTGCCTGGTGGAAGTCGAACACTGTTGGCGGCAGCCAGCGCATGGGCAGGAGAGGAGCAGAGGGCAGGGGTTCGTTAGGGACCTCATCTTCTCAATGGTGTCAGGAGAAGGGGTCAGCTGGTGCCTGGCTGCGAGCAGAACCGGGTGTCCGGAGTCCCGGGCTCCACGAAGGTGTGACTGAGTATGACCCCGGCTTTGACCTAGCTGCTACCTAAGGCTCACTGAAAAGAGTAAGGCTCAGCAGCATACGGCACCAGGCTGGCCCTCCGGGGTCTCCTGAGCTCTGTACTATGGAGGGGACAAGGAGGAGCCAACCCCGGGGCCCCGTGGGAACCTTACCAAGGTGAGCCCGGTCAGAGATGATGAGCCGCTTCTCCCAGTCCTTCAGCCCTGCAGGGATAAGGCAGAGATGACAGATGTGTGCACTCTGGGGTGATGAGGGCCACGCCCCTCAGTACTGTTGGCTCCAAAGGACCACGTGCATTGCACAGCGGCCACAGCCCTGCTCTGGAACTTGTTGTCTACTGAGGGCCCTGGACTCCAACCCAAGAGACATCACACCCATGCTAGGGCTCCTCTTGCTTCAGCCTCCTTCCTGGACCTTGAAAATTCAGGGGCCTGTGATGCTGTAGGCAGTTTTAGAGATTCTGGGCTGCCGGGCTTCTGCTCTGCTGTCTGCTGTGCGGAGCTAGCACGCAGGGAGCAGTCAGTGAATGGACAAGGTCACGGATGGCCTACCTTTCTTCTCGTTCTTCTCTGCCTCTTCAAACAAGCCTGGCAAGTGGATGACCACACCATTGCCTGCAACACAGGGCACGGAGTCGTGACTATTTACATTTCAAATGGTATCGGCAGGCTGCAAGGGCAAACGACGCCAGTGCCCGGCCCCGGGTGATGGATGCGGTCACTCCATCGCATGCAGCAGCCCAGTTCCACTCAGGGACACTGGGCTCAGACACCGAAGATATGAGCCCTACAACCCACTTAGGTGAGGTCTCAAGTTGCGACCCTCATGAAGACAGAGAGTAGAATGTCAGCTTCTGGATCTTGGGGGAGGCAGAGGGTGGGCAGGCAGGCTGGGATTTAGGGCTCCATGGTGTTGGCATGGGGAAAGTTCTGCAGATGGCGGTGTGATCCCCCATAAGTCTCAGTCCTGGGTGTTCACCCAAAGGGGCTGAGCACTGAGCCTGCCCCAGATGGTGATAGCAACTTTTTATAACTGACACATCTTAGAGGATAGAGAGGCCTCTGGAGGGTGAGTGGACAAATAAATGTGAATGTCAAATGCTGGGATGTTCCTTAGTGCCACAGGACGGGAACTGTCAGGAGGTCTAAGGACCCTGAAACGCAGGCAGATGGAGTGTCTGGGGAAGCTGGGCACTCAGCCCCAGCTGGTGTGCAGCAAGGGCGGTTATGGAGGTGTCCCACTTAGCTTTTAACTTGACACAGCCTAGGCCACCCAGGAAGCAGAAACCTCAGCTGAAGAACTGCCTTGATCAGAAGGCCTGTGAGCATGTCTCGATTGCTAATTGATGTAAGAGGCCCTAGCTCATTGTGGGTGATGCTATTCCTAGGCAGGGGCCTGGGCTGTATAAGAAAGCTAGCCGAGGCTGGGCATGGTGGAGCATGCTTTCAATCACAGCAGCCTAGTGGAAGAGGCACGGTAGATCTCTACAACTTAAGGCTAGCCTGATCTACAAAGAATCCCAAACAAAGAACGAGGAGAAGATAGATAGATAGATAGATAGATAGATAGATAGATAGATAGATAGATAGATAGATAGATAGATAGATAGAAGGATAGATAGATAGATAGATAGATAGATAGATAGATAGATAGATAGATAGATGGATAGATAGAAGGATAGATAGATGGATAGATAGATAGATAGATAGATAGATAGATAGATAGATAGATAGATAGATAGATAGATGGATAGATAGATGGATGGATAGATAGAAGGATAGATAGATAGATAGATAGATAGAGAGAGAGAGAGAGAGAGATAGATAGATAGATAGATGGATAGATAGAGGGATGGATAGATGGATAGAGGGATAGATAGATAGATAGATAGATAGATAGATAGATAGGAAGGATAGATAGATAGATGGATAGATAGATAGATAGATAGATAGATAGATAGATAGATAGATAGATAGATAGATAGATAGATAGATAGATAGATAGAAGGATAGATAGATAGAGGGATGGATAGATGGATAGAGGGATAGATAGATAGATAGATAGATAGATAGATAGATAGATAGATAGATAGATAGATAGATAGATGATAGATAGATAGATAGATAGATAGATAGATAGATAGATAGATAGATAGATAGATAGATAGACAGACAGAGCTCGGCATGAATGATCCAGAGAGTGAGAGTCAGTAAACAGAATTCCTCTTTGGTTTTTGTTTCAGATCCTACTTAAGTTCCTGCCCTGGCTTCCTTCAACGATGAACTGTGACCTGGATATGTAAGCCAAATAAACGCTCTCCTTCCCAAGTTGCTTTTAGTCAGATTGCTTTAGCAACAGAAAGCAAATAGGAACGGAGGCTATCTTCCATGTGGTGGTGACCTGGTGACCACTGTAAACCAGAGAGGAGGGACTGAGCTTTAAACACAGTGGGTCCTAAACCCACAAGCCACCTGCTCCAGGCCAGCCTAGCAGGAAGCCCTCTTTCTAGCCCAAAAGTAAGGAACCCAGATGCCCCAGTCCCCTGCTCCTGCAGCTCCCACACCATGCGTGCCCCCAGGGCTAGCCTTCTCTGCCCAGCACATCAGAGTGCATGCTATTGTAAGAGGATATGACTCAGATCTCAGAACAGCAGCTTAAAGCCCACTGGAAGCATGATGTGCAGGCCCAGAGTCTCAGCACTTGGGAGGCTGAGGCAGGAGGATCACGAATTTGGAGCCAGTCCCGGTTCTCAAATTCTCAAATCAACCCACTTCTCAGTGTGAGGATAAGCCAAGGCTAGACTTGGCTTTGGAGCAGGTTCAGGACTGGCCTGGGCTACACGAGACCCCACCTCAAAAGCAAAGCAAAGAAAAACAGCACAAATCTAAACTACTGCCTCAGTGACAAGGGCAGATCAGCCGACACAGGGGACTTGCGAGCGAGCAGAGCATTCTGGAATCAACTGTTTGCCTCACCTTTACAGTGGGTAATCTAAAATACTTTATCGTATGGCATTTTATGTATGTGGGTGTTATGCCTGCATGTGACTGGACATGTCTGGTGCCCATGGAGGCCAGAAGAGGGTGTCAGATATCCAGGAACTTAAGTTACCTACTCCTGTGAACTGCCATGTGTGTGCTGGGAACTGGGAAAGCAGCCAGTGTCCTTAACCCCTGAGCTTCTTCTCCGCCCCCGACAATGGGTGAATTTTATAATATGTAAATTATGGTTCAATGAGGCAGTTCCACAAGAAGAGGTACCATGGAGACACGTGAACCCTAAAGGTTCCCAGGACCCTACAGGGACCCCGGGGACTATCCTTTATCATGGAAAAATAAATACAGGGTCCTCGGAGTAAGCCCACACAGGCTGAGGGAGGGAAGAGGGCTGCCGAAGCCACATGGCTTGCCAGGATAGGGTCTGGGCTGAGGAGAGCCAAGCAAGCAGAGATGGCGGTTGCTCTCAGGAGGAACCCTACGCCAGCCTCACGGGGTTGGCCATGGCATAGGTTTGGCAGAGGGAGGTGGAACACCAGTCCAGATCGGAGTGACTCAGAGATTACACAAGCCACCGTGAACATGAAAGGTCACCCAAATGCCACAGCATCTTGAAATAACACCGCAGCAGAGAGGCGAGGAGTGTCACCAGCCGAGGGTCGGCCCAGCCCGGTGCTCCTGCTGAGAGGCTGCTCTGAGCGGGCACCCTTTGGATGAGCACGGCACCTCCGCTCTTGAGCGAGCTCCCAGATAACTGCCAGCCACACTCCTGTTGTCAGCTCCAAGCCATCCCCAGGGCTGAGCAACACATGTTCTGGGTCATGTGCGTCTCCACTGTGTTGCTCCAACAAGGAAGGTCCTGGATGTGTAGAAGCAGGCTGTTTCCTAAGGATGGGCAGCACCCTGCTCTGCTGCTCTACTGAGCACACACGGAGACGGGCCGCCTCGGTAGCTGGGGCTCCTCATTGTGGAAGGTGACCGTCACCACCATCCTGGCTCTAGATTGGGAGAGCTAGAGACAGTGTGCGCTTGGGAGGAGGGGCTCTATGGAGTCTGAGCTCTGACTCTATCCACTCTATCCCCTACCTTGCAGATTTCCTTCCTCTGCTCCTACACAATGGGCCAGACCTGTGCTGTCTGCTGGCGTTTGGACAGGCAAGCCCCTTGCCTTTGCTTCCGACTGAGATGTGGGGGTCAGACTAAACCACAAGTCTATCAGCAAGAGCTGGAAGAATGAGGACAAGAGGGGCTGGGGGTGAGCCAGATAGGAGGGGGGTCCTCTTCAACAACTCGAGAGACCAGGGGTAGGAGCCTTGTCAGGCATCTGGAACAGCTGTTCAAGGGGGTGATGGTTATACTAGCTCAGGCTGCATCAGGAAAGCTTAGCTCTATGTGTGCTCGGGCTGTTCCCAGGCCTGTACTCAGAAGGCACACTGTTACACACTCACCCCCACACATACAAACATACCCATGAACCTGAACACATGCACACACGCACACACACATACACACGCTCTTCCCCTACCCTCTGACTGCTGCTGAGACCATGCTCTGAGGACAATTTCTGGGTGGGGACTCCAGGGGAGCACATGGGGCAGGTCCAGCCCTGGGGTTTCTACAGTGAGACCCCCCACCCTCTACACACACACACACACACACACACACACACACACACACACTCCACACACACACTGGGATCCTGGTTCAGGAAGTCAGGCTGGGGTTGCAGGGGCACTCACCGATGAATGACACGGCCTTGGTGTTGATAATGCCGCTGGGTAGCAGGTGAAAGTCATATTCCTTGCCGTCCACCACTACCGTGTGCCCAGCATTGTTGCCCCCCTAGAAACAGAGACCAGAATGAGCTGCTCATACCTGAGTGGTGAAGACTATCCCACAGGGGCCTGCCTAGTACCCTAGCATCACTCCAAAGCCAGCTCTCTCCCTACATGGTGCTTAAGACCAGTATTGTCCAGCAACAGAGCTCAGAGAGTCTAGGTCAATGGTCAGGGCCTTGGGCTGAGTGAGTGTCTGATGCTGGGTTGGCCAGAGATTAGATGGAGGTGCTCAGGCCCAGCCTGGTCCCAGGGGTTAGCGCAGCCCTGGCAGGTGGACCTTGCAGAGTCTCCCTCTCCACCAGGGAGGAATGGGGAACAATCCCTGTGGACAGCGCAGACTCAGACCCCACAGCCCAGCTTGCAGCTCTCCTCACCAGACCCCACCCTGAGTAAAAATGTAAGTACCAGGCGACTCCTAGGTCAGCCTGTTCTGGGGGGGGGGGCTCCTTCTTTTGGGAATTCAAGCTGACTGTGGGTAGTCCAGCTGGGATAGGGCTTTCCGGGTGAGGAGAGGCCGACACCAAAGACTCCAGCATCCTTCCACCATTAGCCAGTCACCTGACCACAAGCACACAGCTCCACGCCCTGGACACTTCGTCCCCAGGATCCCAGAGGCTCATGGTGGTGAGTCACTAACGTTCCCTTGCCTTTGACTGTGGTATCCTGTCACCCACATGAGGCTGGGAGGCTCCTTAGCAGGTCTCTGTCCAGCAGGAACTTGTAGTCTGGGTGTGCTGGTGGGTGTGGGGGGGAGCAAGGCATAAGGGCCTTCTAGAACAATGGTTCTCAACCTTCCTAAGGTTGTGGCCCTTTAATACAGTTCCTTATGTTGTGATGACCCCCAACCATAAAATTATTTTGTCGCTACTTCATGAGTATATTTTTTCCACTGTTATGAATCATATCGTAAATGTCTGATATGCAGGACATCCGATATGTGACCCACCCAAGGGGATCATGACCCACATGTTGAGAGTATGGCCTGCAGTACCGAATCCCACCTGCAGACGGCGCTGTGGTCCCCCCTAACTGTACAATGGAGAGTAGCTGTGCTCACAGCAGCTTAGGGACCCTGAGGCTTAGCTCCAGTTCCCCTCCCTGCCCCAGAAGACACACGGGCCAGGCACATGACACTTTTGTTTACCTTGCTGATGGAGCTGACGTGTTTCAGCTCCCACAGGTTCACCTCCCTTCGTGTTCACCCACCCCTAAGCACTAGGATATGAAGCATCACATCTACCAGCTCCTGCGGAGGTAGGCGGCAGAGGATGCTGACGTGGAGACCCTGGGGAAGGGGCTCTCCCTCCAAGGACTTTGCTCTCGATGAGTTTTAAGAGTGGGCCCCAGGCCTGTAGGCCTATGTTCCCTGCCTGCCCTCTGTGAGGTTTATTACCATGTAGATGACAGAGACAGGTCAGCGAGAGGCCAGTTTCATGGCGTGGACCCCAGACACCCAACTCTTAGAGAAGCCACGCTATGCAGTCTGTCCTGAAGCCCCTGAAACAGTTCTGCTGGAGGTGGGGACCTCCAGGGTGGGGACGGTCTGGGAGCCTCCTCAGTTTAACGTGACTTGCAGGGAGCTCCTGATTCTTGGAGTGGCTCCAGGCACATGAGGGTACCTCCTTAGGAAACCTGGAGGAAGCAGGCAGTCTGTCCTTACAGCCTCTGTGAGTGGGTAACAGTGACCCTGAGAGCAGGAGAAAATGACACGGAGCAGGACAAGTGTCGTGCTGGAAGGGGAACTGCCCAAAAAGAAGAGGCCCAGAGGGACTAGAGGGAAGAAGAGAGCATTTGTGGACGGGGCATGAAGGAAGTAGGAACTGAGGGAGACTGCCTGTAGCTCTGGTTTTGAACTTGCCATCAGTGAGGCACAGCAGCTGCCTGTGTCCTGCCCCTAGGCTTGTAAAGTCACACCATCAGCATGGGGACAAGCCCACGAGGGACCGTGGCAAGACTTGGGTTCGGAGACTGTTATCCATGCTCGGCTCTGCCACAGTAGGCACAGAATTGCTGCCACCACCTTTCCTGTGAACACTCACGATCCTGTTTCCTGCCGGAGGCAGTCAAGATGGTCTCCAAGAACAGATGTGGAAACTGAGGTCTCAAGAGAAGACAGGCTTGCAGCAGAGCCTAGATGGATGAGCCCTGCCTGGGCTGGCAGGCCTCCAGGGACAGCAAGGTGGCCCAACCCACCTTCCACTGTGGCTAGGTCCAGGGAACCCAGACACCCCAGGAGGGATGCCCTTCCCCACCCTCTCTTTGAGTGCCCAGGGCCACGTCAGCTGGCTTGGGGACCCAGACAGCAAGCACCCGCCTGTCTGTGTTAGGGGTAAACACAGGTGCCTAGGAACAGGCGTGAGTACCATGGGCCAACAGATATCAGATGACCTCAGTGCCAGAGCTCACTGCAATGCCCAGACATCCAGCACAGGCCATTGCTAAGGCATACGTCATCCCAGGACACTGGGCTTTCAGCAACCCTGTGGGGCCTCAGGGTCACAGCCTCCCTCTTCCCATTGAGATCTTAGACTGACCAGAAGCACAGGGACAGTTGGTGGAGATGGAAGCAAGACCCCCCACCCCTTTCCCCCTCACACCATTTCTTTGACGTTACTAACCCAGGCCACATTCAGTCAGATCTGGGCATGATGAGAATCACCAACCTCTGTAAAGGATGTGGGATATTTAGAGCTGCCCAGTGTAGCTGATTAGACGTGGCTCCTGTGAGGGAGGCTGGGTGAGGAGAGGCAGAGGTCAGCTCTGTCTCTGAGGATCATCAACCCCCCTAAGTGGGCAGGCTCCTGAGGGCCCCCAGGCAGCAATGGCCAGTATGTGTCAGGAATAGCCCAAAGGCCTGCAGCAGCCCTGCCTTACTGTGGGAGCCTTCTGTTAGCATGACCACTGGCTGCTGAAAAGGAGGAGGACCTGCGATGTCAGAGCCTTACTCAGGCTCCCTTCCTGGGGGTCCACTGGGAGATGGCCAGCTGCCGATGTTTGCAGATGGACACCAGGTACCTGGGCACGGCCTTCAGGGCCCGTCAGCAAGGGCAGCTCCTCTCTGCTTACAGTGTGAATGATGTGGACTAGTACCCTTGGCATGGTCACCCCAAGGCACACCAAGACACTTCTCTCCATTGGCCAGGTAAGGGGAACGGCTACATGGACAGCTCAAAGCACATACCTCAAGGTATCTGTACCTCAGGGGTCCACATCAGGGCCCAGGGTCAGGGGCATCCAGGAGCCTGCTGGGCACGGATGGCAGCGCCACTTGGCACATCCAGGCCCCTCCCAGGCTTTTCACCACAGCACAGTTCTGAGAACTTTGTGTGCACTGAACTCCCCCTGGCACTCTTTGATAGCCTGACTGGTCACGCAGAGCCCTCAGGCCCTGGTATCCAGGAGTTCAAGACAAGAGTCTCTTGTCTTTGGAAAACAAAGGGGGACCAGAAGCAAGCCAGATCCTGCTCCAGATCCACTTGGTCCCAACCTCTGCTTTGCCCTGCAGTTATGATCCCAGATCGTCAGTGGGAGGCAGGGAAGGGTCTGGGTGCAGGCCCTGTAGGGACACCCTCTGACTGGGCCGCATATGCAACGATCGTGGACATGCATTGCAGAAACCAACGCTCCTTTCCTCTGCCTCTCCACGCCTAACATGCAACTGGAGAGCCCACCTGCCCCACAGCCCTGAGACCCCACCCAAAGGCTACAACACCTTTCCTACAGTCATCCCATCTTGTGATCACCTAGGCACTGCTCCTCCTGACTATCCAGGGCCCTGTCAGTGCAAAGACCCTGAGCTAAGCAGAGAACCTCAGGGCTGGACGGAGCCAACGTGTCCCGGTGTCTCCTTTCAGTACGGCCCCAGGGCCCTGCTGGGTGGAGAGCTGGGATAGACTCCCTACCTAGTTAGGCTCCTCCATCCAGGAAGCCTGTGTGTGGAGGCAGAGCACCCACAGTGCATGTCCGAGGCCTTCCTAATCCTCGCCCTATCTTCTCTAGACCACGACCTTCATTCCCCTGAACACGGGGCTGTGGCATTTGCCTTCCACCAGGGGGTGCTCTGGACCCCTGCCTTCCAGTCTACCTCATTCCTAGTCTGGCCTTTATCTGCAGGACCCTGGTAGGGTACAGTGAGGTGGCTGAGATAGCTAGAAGGTCCCTGGGTAATCAGGACCTCCGCCTCTTCGCAGACAGCAGGGAAGGACTCTGTATGAGTGGCCTGTGTGTCCGTGTGCTGTGCACACGACGGGCAAGCTAAGGAACAGGCGTTGAGCTCCCAGGGCTCCTGCACGTCTGCTTCTGGCTCACCTCAGCTCCTCCTCAACTCTCCCAGCATCTGCAGGGGTTTCTGCACACCATAAGCTCACCGCTGCCTATCTCTCCTCTGTACGCTCTGGCCGTCCTTCAGGCCTTGGGCGGAATATGCTGTATGTGCTTACAGGACCGAGCCTACCAACTAACATGTCACAAGCTCCACAGACTAGTCATTGTCCTGCTCCCGTCCTGATACCTCCCTGTGCCAGAGGAGAGGGTCCCTAGACCTCTGACCTGCTGGTGCCCCTCCCCTCATAGCTCACCTTCTAAGGGGCCTGGAAAGGAGGGGGTGTCAGAGCCTTCCTTTTCTTCCAGATCTGCACACAATCATACAACTCACTTGCTTCTTTCCTTATAGGAAGAAACAGGTCTGAACAGGAATATGAAGGTCCTTCCCAAGGTGATGTGTGGCTAGGTGACCCTGGGAGTTCTCTCCTGGAGACACTATCAAAGCCATCAACAAGTGTGGGCACAGGGAGGCCTGCTTCTAGAATCAACACCAGGGATTCCCAGCACAAGGCTTCTCTTACCCGCCAGAGGCCCCTGGGGCAGCCTGGGATCCAAAGCCACGTGTTTCCCATTATGTTCCCTTGGAGAAAGCTCCAGTGCACCTGCAGACTTCATGGTGCATGGCATGTCCCAACGTATGCCACTCTACTAGAGAAGGCTCTGAGACTCCAAGACTTGTGGTCACAGCCATGGCTGTCCACTGCTGCCTGGGGCCTGCCCTCCCACAAGGCCTCAGCTCCACAACAGGCCCAGACATGGGAATGGTACAAGGGGTCATGGTAGAAACCAAGAAAGCCCCCATAGCAGCCTAGTACTGCGCATGGTCAGATGACAGTGTCCGAGCACCCTGAGGATTCTGACCTGCAACCACTTGGAAGGAAGAGTCTTAAATCCCAACAGGCCTGTGTGGCAGCCTGGCAGTGCCAGGCAAGCTACTGCAAGGGAGACAGTCTAGACTCGCAATGGAATGCATGAGGAGACAGTGGCCAGCACGCCCTCCAGGTGACAGGTACATCAGACCCATCTGAGGGAGCATCTGGACACAGCTGGCCAGTCAGGCAGCTGAGGAGGAAACATGGAGGACACGGAAATGAGAGCCTGGGCAGAGGTGCCTGGGACTCCAAGGGAGAGGAAGAGAGACCAACTCCCTCAGCACAAGAGGCACCGAGTGATGGCCTTGACCCTCAACATGCTCTGAGCAGGAGGTCAGGAAGACTTGTCTGGAGGTGAGTGAGGGGTGGAATTAGTAGAGGAACCAGAGAGGAAGACAATACAGACCCCAGCAGCCTCAGATGTGTCAGGAGGGGTGGGGCATGGACCAAATCAGAGCAGGGACACAGGGAGAAAGAAGAATGCAGGCAGGACTCAAGGCCAGAGATGCTGGCTGGGGGGAGGGTGTCCTCCTGGGGGGAGGGTCCAGCATTGCATTCTGACCCTATTAATCACAGTAGCAAAGCAAGAAATAAGGGTAGTTGGCAGGGCTGGGAAGAGTCAGAGCCCAGGGTAGTGGAGGCCAGCAACAAGTGTCTGTGGACACGGAAAAGTTTGGAAGGCAGATCTGGAGGATAGCCACATTGGCACAAAGGGTTAGGCGGTGGGACAGCTCATTCTCCAGACGCCCAAGGAACGGGTAGCCTAGCAGGCTGTACAGCCTTTTTAGGTAGCCAACTTGCTATGGGGGCACTTGCCTTGCATTCTTGTGTGTGCCAGCCCTTTGGCTTCAGGCTGGCCTCTGTAACCTTCACTTCATGCACCCATTCAAAGCCAGAGGCCGCTTACCTAGCCCCCACCCTGCCAGCCTCTGGTCACACAGGGCTGGCCACAGGCACACAAGATCAGGGAAGATTTGGGAGACCAGTGGCAAGCATAGAGGTCCCTGTCAAGGGGAGGGACAAGTGCAGGGAACCAGAGTCACCAAGTGCTTGCAATGTCCCAGGGGCTGGGCACGCAGGGGAAAGGACTGGAGGTGCCTTCCAGAGGGGGCTGAGTGGTACCCGAATGGAAAGCTCACTCTGTTGCCTTGTCCATGAAGTGGGGGGGGGGGGGGAAGAGGGTAGGCTTGTCCCATCATGGTGGCTTGTGACAAAGGCTGAAAGGGATTCAAAGGAACAGTTAGTTTGGTTCTTCTACTTTGCTGAGCCTCAGTTTCCCAACCTGTAGAGGAGCTCTATGGGAGGCTCCTGACCTGCTAGTTCATTAGAGAAACATGCTTCTACTCTCATATTCTTCAGGGGAACACCTGTTTGGATCCACTGGGGAGGTCAGGTCAGGTGGTAGGGAGAGATAGCCCATCCGAGTGGGTGACTGTGGTCCTGCTCTGATCTTTGAAGGTTCTGGCAAGTAACAGGGATCTGGACCTGTCATGTTGACATGGGCATAGAGCAGGGATAGACCATCTTCACCCAGAACTGTGTCCACAGAAGGAGGTGGAGCCTGGGACCCTTGAGGCTCACTACAGGACTTCTCTGACTGTGCTGACCGAAACCAGCACGTTGTATGGAAGGACTGTAGGATTCTCAGGAGCAAATGGTCCTGAGGAAGGGTGGGGGCTTTGGTGCTGGGCCACCGGAGAGGGCAGGACTCCAGACCACTGGGGGTACATCCCAGTTGCCCACACAGAGCTAGACAAAGCATGCAAGGAATAGGGATTAGGAGGCCCAAGGTCTGTCCTTAAGACCTAGAGACTTCAAGGGAGAGGGGTGGACAGGGCTATCTCCTCATTCTTAAAAGAACTTCCAGAAATCCTCATCCCCTGCTGGCCTGGAGACCCAAGCCATGCCTCCTGAGCCCTGCTGGGGGTCCTCGGGTACTCAGCAAGAAAGCTACAGAAACAGGGAGAAAGAACTCCAGCAGGTGTCTCCCCCTTCATTTGGGTCAGCAGCCGTAAGCGTGGCTCCAGACCCAGTATGACCGAGTATCGTCCCTCAAACCGAGCCCCCTGTGCTCAGGTTGACACTGCAGAGGCAGTACGGTTGTCAGCTGCAGCGCGGCACCAGAGAGACCCACGGAGACCAGGCTGCCAGCCCCAGGAGAGGACCCACCCATTGTCCAGAGTCAGTCGGAACAAATGTGGGTGCTCAGAGCTCTTTGCAGCAGGCCAAGCGCACAGAGCCTGTCTCTGCCTTCTCTGCGCACTACCAGCCGCTGGATCGCCCTGCCAGTGGCTCCTGCTTTCTCCAAGTCAGGCAGGACCCCTTTGAACTCTGGGCCCGACCTTGTTGTCCCCTGGGTTAGACCCCTATCTTCAACCAGGCCTCACCGGGGACACTCCCTTCTCAGAAAGCAGCTCTCACCCTTTGCTGCCTTCTTAGGGTACCTCGACCCATCCGGTTGGGGCGCTCTCCCCACTGGAGGGCCCACCTTCATTGCCCTGGAACGCCCTACCCCTGAGGATCCCATGTCCCCAACTCAGCAACTTATATTTTTAGCTCGGGCTCCTGCCATTGCCCTGGGGAGGAGGCTGGGTGGGTGGTGGGAGGCCAAGAGCTTTGTGTGAGAGGGTGTGTGTGGGAAGGGAGGGTTTAGGCAACGGGGAAGGTGCTCCTGGAAGGGAGGAATCCAAAAGGCTGTGACCCACTCAGGGCACGGGAGGAAGGGGTTCGTCCGGATCCCGGGGAAGGGGAGAGGCTCGCTGGGCGGGTTAGGGAGGGACTCGGCGCCTGGCCCGCACCTGGCAGCGACTGACGATGTCGGCGTCCGTGGCCAGCAGGTCCACCACCTTGCCTTTGCCCTCGTCCCCCCACTGCGCGCCCAGCACCACGGTCACGCGGGAGCCTGTCGCCGCCGCCTCCTGCTGCAGCCGCCCCCTCTTGACTCCGCCTGTGCCGGGGGGCCGGTCGTTGGAGGCTCGGATCCCGGACATGCTGGCTTAGCTCCTCCGCTGCTCTGGGCCAAGCGAGAGCCCGCCGCCGCCAGAGCTCTCGCTCCATTAAATGCGGACGCCTAGAGAGGGGGGCGGGCCGGGGGGCGGGTCCTGCGCACGCGGTGACGCACCTCGGTGACCTGCGGCCACAGTTCGCTGTCCCTACAGGTGGCGCGCACACTTAGGGTGCAGACGCCCCGACACGACTTGGGGAAGCAGATGACTCAGAGCGCCCGCCCGAGGACGCGAGAGGTGCCAGTGAGGCTGCACGACCCGGACTCTACCCCCGCCCACTGGCCTGCTAGGACTACTAGGGTTTGGGGTTGCAGAAAGTGCGGAGGTGGCTTTTTTTTATTATTTTTCAACGGGGCAACAGAATGGTTAGCAAAACCCCCTGATGTTTCTTTGCCGCTAATCTGGAGGATCTGCCTGCGGGATCACCTGTTTCACCTCAACTGAGGACGCCATCTCTCCGCCGGGCCATACAGTCACCTCTGCTGGCCCAGACATGCAGTTCTTGGGTGGTTGTAGCGAGCTATTAGACGCCAGTGCCAAAAGTAATTGAAGTACCCCCAATCACTCCGGTCTGAGAAACTTGAGGGACTCAGGAGCAGAGATTTCAAGTTTCCAAGAGACCCCCCCACATCAGACCTCTGGGGCAATGACCTCTGCCACCCCTGGGCTCCCACCTGGATTCACTGCTTTGTCTGCTCCTGAGAGGTAGATGAAGCAGGTCAGTCCAGGCTGGAAACGGGGTAAAGAAAGGCCCTGGGGCTGGAGGCCTGTATGGCACACAGCACCCCCACACTGGGGGGGTGCCCTTCCAGAGTGTGTTGACTGACTCCTGGGACAGGTTCACAGAGCAGTCAGGTTCCTTGCTGTCCTGGGGGCAGTTCTCAGGCTTGTCACAAGACCCGTGAGACTGGTCACACCTTCTGGGGGGCTGACCCCCCCCCCCGCCAGCCTCAGCCACACTGCTGCTTCCTCCCTGGCTGTGCAGGTCACAGTACTCCGTGTCTGCTGTTTCACATGGGGACATAGACACCCTCTTCAGCTGCTATGGCTGAAGCAGTCAGGGCCTTGCGTCTGGACACTACCTCTCAGAGGAGACTTACAGCCCCTATGTGCAGATGACAATATCCGCGTCTACCTCACTCAGCGCCACAGTGGGGGAGGGGACAAAGGAGCAGAAGTGGGATCTAGACTTAGCGGTTCAGGCCAAGGTCCCGAGAGCAGAGGCTGGGGCAGGCAGAAATACCTGACAAGGTCTTCCAGGAAGGTGTCCCGAAAGATGGAGCAGGCAGAGAGGGCTGATGCGGGAATGGAGACGGGGGTGGGGTGGGGGAGGAGGAACAGAAGATGGGGGACACAGGAGGCAGGGTATGGGGAGCAGTGGCTTCTGAGGCGTGAGGGAGGAGAGAGGCTGGTGAGAAAGGTTATGCTTTAAGAATGCCCGGGTTGAATGTCACTTCGGTCACCTTAATAATGTTTGCCCTTGTCCCCCTGGGAGGTGTTGCTGCAAGCCTGAAAGGAACCCTGGCTCCCTTTTCCTAGGGGAAACCTGGGGTTCTGGGTGAGAGGCATGAGTTAGGGTTCAGAGGGACCTACTATGGGGGCTTAGATGGGGGCTTAGATGGGTCCCGGGCACTGTGGCTTCTAAGCCTGAGACTATAAATAGCCAAGGGCCTAGATAGAAAGGGGAGGGCTCTTCTAAAAACAGCTTCAGTCGGGCTCAACAGCTGGGACCCTGTCAGTCACAAGGCTCAGCCGGAATTAGCACCCCCACCCCCTCAGTGAGCCCGGCCCAGGATGGTGGGCAGTGTAGCAGGAGCTGAGCTTGGGGGGATTCTAGCTTTGCAGCTGTGTGACCTCAGACAAATGGCTTCAGCTAAGCTTTGCATAGGCATGGGGGGGAGGGCATAGGGGGAGGGCATAGGGGGAGGGCATAGGGGGAGGGCATAGGGGGAGGGCATAGGGGGAGGGCATTCAGGCACAGCACCGCCCATGGTTCCCTCTGGGTTACCACGAGACCATGCCACACAGACGATGCCCATGACCCGTGCAAGGCTCTAGGTGCTTCCATAGCTGCCGCTGGGCTGGCTTCTCCCAGGTCTGTTAGCCACTAGGCCGACTTCCAGAGGCAGCGCCGTTCGTCCTCAGGCAGGGGAAGTGCCCGCCTCCCAGACTTAACTGATGGGGTGGGCATCGTACCCAGGAGCAGGTCATCCACAACTCAGTTTTACTTTAATATCTGGGAGCTCCAGAGTGAGAAGACAGAGCAACAGCCCAAGGAGGGGGCAAGACTGTCTGGATAGTAAAGGCACTTGTCACCCCCACCCCCCACCCCCCTGGACCCACATGACAGGAGAGGACAATTCTCAGAAGTTGTCCTCTGGTCTCCACACAAATGCCGTGGCAAGCACACTCCCGCACCAGCAGTTAATAAAAATTAAAAAAAAAAAAATCCCTGGTGCGCATAAGGCAGCAGCTTTGGAAAAGTCCTTTAAAACGTTAAAGTTACACTGGGCCCGCAGCCCAGGTGAGGTGTGTACGGCAGAGATGGAACCGTTCACACCAGGCCTACCATACCCTTAGTGCCATTCACACGCCCTCAAATGGAACCCCCCACACGGACGCTGTTGAACGGGGGTGGGTGTGAGGGTTGGGGGGAGGCTGGGGGGGGGGAAACACACGGTTCAGCCGGTCACACAATGTGACTCAGCCCTGAGCTGGAAGCCCTGCCCCACACATCTCCAGAACAATTGGAAGCAGTCAGCCACAGGAGGAAACGTGTTCAATACCTCTATTTACATGACAGGCTTGGAATAGGCGAATCCAGAGAAAGCCAGATGGCAGGGCTGGGCCCAGAACGGCAGCAGCTCGAGTCTGAAGGGATTCTTCGGTAATGGAAAACTTTGATCGTGGATTTGAAAATCAAATGCTTTACATGCTTACATGCTTCCCCTGCATGTACATCTGGGCAACACGTGCATGCCTGTTGCGCACAGAAGCCATCAGGTTCCTTGGAGCTGGAGTTACAGATGGCTGGTATCTGCCATGTGGGTGCTGGGAATACAACCTGGGTTCCTCTGCAAGAGCAACCAGTACGCTGAACTGCTGAGCTAGCTCTCTAGCCTTTCCGATCATAGCTGCTGACCACCGCACGGCCTTTCGACTGGCAGAAAAGGTTTGCAGTGTGTGGGGTGAGGTTGGCAGAATGCAAATTAGCCGTCACACCATGGCAGTGGGGAGCTGTCTGCCACTGGTCTACCACCACCTCCCGGGGGCCTGAGACCTGTCAGCAGATGCTTGGGGAGCGACTGAGTCTGTCTACACACAGAAAGGAGACAGCAGCCGACTATCAGGGGCTTAGAAGTGGGCAGAGTGTCAGCACTGGTCCCAGGCCCAGGAGTGACTGGTTTTGTGACAACTTGACCCAAGCTGCACTTATCACAGAGAAAGGAGCCTCCCTTGAGGAAGTGCCTCCATGAGATCCAGCTGTAAGGTATTTTCTCAGTTAGTGACCAAGGGAGGAGGGCCCATTGTGGGTGGTGCAATCCCTGGGTTGGTAGACTTGGGTTCTTTCTATAAGAGAGCAGGCTGAGCAAGCCAGGGGAAGCAAGCCAGTAAGAAACATCCCTCCATGGCCTCTGCATCAGCTCCTGCTTCCTGACCTGCTTGAGTTCCAGTCCTGACTTCCTTTGGTGATGAACAGCAATGTGGAAAGTGTAAGCTGAATAAACCCTTTCCTCCCCAACTTGCTTCTTGGTCATGATGTTTTGTGCAGGAATAGAAATCCTGACTAAGATACTGGACTTCCTGGGAGTCTCAGGACAGGCTCCCTGGGTAGTACTTAGGGACACCGCCCTGGCTGCTGGCTGAGGGGCAGACAGACAGCAGCTTCCAGAGGGCTGGTCCACGGCATGAGTCCCAACATGGCCTCCCTGCCCTAGGCCCATACTTCCCTCTTGGGCTGGAATCCCCAGTGGCAGGAGCCTGGGGTACAGGGCACTCCTGCCTTTACCAAAGGCCTCTGAGGAACATGGCCTGCACCTAACCACTGTTACCCAAGGACATCACCTGGCTTCAGGCCTGACACCCACGCAGCCCGTATATCCACTCAGGTGTTTGAAAGCTCCTGTTTGATATTGCTGCACCCCATCCCGCTCGCCACCACCCCTCACCCTCTTCCAATGGCAGGCAGCAGTCTGCTGAAGACCATCAGTACAGGTCCGCACCCCGTGCTATCTGCTGGGGGCATGAGCGGGGATGAATGCATCTGCAAACCCAAGAGACCACTCAGGCTGGGCAGTAGCAGGCATGGGCCCAGGTTCTGCCCTTTGGGCTTCCTCTCCTGCATCTTTGCCACCTTTAGGAGAGCAGACACCCTGGGCCACTGAGGTCATCACCCCTCCCCTGGTTCCCCCATCCATCTCTCCACCACACACTCCCACCTAGCCTTTCTCCCTCTCACTTCACTCCACTAAATCCCATGTGGCACTTCCCCAGGGCCACAGGGAAGGGAAGAGAAGCCAGATCCCCTCCCAATGTTACTACCTATTCTAATGGTTTAAATACCACACTCATGACAGACAAGGTTGCTTTTTATTGGTTAAAATCCCAGTGTACACCTGACTCGACAGTGTACACCTGAGCGGCTGAGGAGGGCCCGCCAGTTCCCCACTGGGCAGACACCAAGGGCGACGACAGCTGCAGTGGTCTGGTCACCACCCATTGTGCCCATTAACTTTTTTTTTTTGTATGTTTGTTCCCTAGAGTCTACCTACCAGGTCCTACCCACAGCACTTCCCACGAGCATCCCCTCAGGCCCTCACTAACCCCAACTCAGTCATAGCAGAATAAAGATGCAGGAAACAGTACTCAGCTAAAACAGAAAATCAGCAGAGCCATGGGGGTGGGCGTAGGGATGTTTCAACCCATTGCAGGTGTCTGAACCCACCTCCCTAGAGCCAGACAGGAGGCTCCCTTCCGCCCCATGTGGTGCATGCGATAAGGGGTGGGTCGTGGTTGGCAAAGCAGATGGTGAGGCTATGAGTGTGCAGGTGGTCCAAGGTGATGCCAGGCCAGGTCCTAGCATCGATGGCCGAGGCTCCCAAGGATCCTGGCTGGGTAAGGCACGGACTTTGGGTTTCTCAGGGGCCCAGTCCCAGCCCGGCCCCGAAGAGCCTCTCCAGACAGCACATCCAGCACCCGCCGATGTGCTGAGCCGATGAGGGCACTCACTTGGCTTTGGGCCTGGACCTGAGGCCTGTGGGGAAGGAAATGATAACTTCAGGAGCATCCTTTCTCAGGAAGCTCCAGGTGCCCAATAAATGGTCTCACTGGCATTGCCCAGGCTCTGAAGTGTATCCGGGTTCACTCCGCTGTCAGATTCTTCTCTGGGGCTGCAGAATTCATCTGAGTGGATGGAGCTAGGGTGATTCCCGCGGGCTGCTGTCCCCGAGGCTGTCACAACCCAGTGTGATTCCTTGAGCTGGACTGTCTTCAGTGGGCTCCAAATGGCCTACGTCTCACAAACCCATACCCACTGTCTGCTCTCAACCAGTCTCACTGGGTCCTTTGAGCCAAACTCGGTCCTTCCTGATTCCTCTCTGACTAGGTGCTGACCAGGGAGGGCCCTGGGCTGGCAGACACATTGAAACTGCCACCAACCTGAGCCTGTAGGAACCCTGCTCCCACTCTCTGAGCTGCTTTCCCCCCAGTGGTGGGTGGGGTTCCAGGCTCCCCCTTGGAGGCTTGTGTTTGAGAATTTGCTCCAAAGACAAGAGAAACGGAGCAGAGCAGCGGCTAGCTGTCAAAGCTTCGCCTGCAGTGTTATTAGGACGTCTGCAGGGAGTGGGGAAATGAACCAACCAAGGCCGGGGTGGAGTGCGTCTGGGTTAGCTAGAACAAGGGGTGCTTGACGTGGAGAGGCTGTTGATCCAGGGGCACAGGAGCTGGTCTCCATCAGAAGGCATTGCCCAATGGGGCAGTCCAGACTACAGGATCAGTATCACTAAAAAAGTGAGGGAAGACCACTGCACAGGCTGGGCCAAGAATAACAGTAAACTCGTGCTCTGAGCTCCCTGTGGCTCCTGCCTACAAGGCACCAACAGACCTCATCCTTGTACCTTGATCCTTAGGCTTCAGCCCAGTGGCCAGGGGGTTCAGAGTGCCAGGCAGGCAGACCCAGCGTCCCTGCATTGGGCCAGAGGCGTCTGGGGTTGTTCAGGCCCCCACAGTTCACGATGGGACCTTTTTTATCCCAGCCAGGCCTTCCTCCATCCATGGTGCCTAGCCACAAAACAGGGCTCCAAGGTGGTCCAAATGCATTTTTAACGTCTTGGGCCACTATTGGCCCTGGCTATCCTGCCCAGAGTGGGGCCCAGAAGACCTACTATGTCACATGCAAGGAAGACCCGCATGATGGTTTGTACGTGCTTGGCCCAGGGACTGGCACTATTAGGAGGTGTGGTCTTGCTGGAGTAGGTGTGTCACGGTGAGTATGGGCTTAAGAACTTCACCCTAGCTACCTGGAAGTCAGTCTCCTCATAGCAGCCTTCAGATGAAGATGTAGAACTCTCAGCTCCTCCTGTACCATGCCTGCCTGGATGCTGCCATGCTCCTGCCTTGATGATACTAGACTGAATCTCTGAACTTGTAAGCTGGCCCCAATTAAATGTTGTTTTTATAAAATTTGCCTTGGTCATCGTGTCTGTTCACAGCAGTAAAACCCTAACTAGGACAACCTGGCATCTACACGGATCCAACTCTGCTCCCGGCTACAGGGAGGGGAGCCCCTGCACCTTTGCCTCTGGAAGCATCTGTACTCGACACACCCACTTCCGTACAGTCTTTTCTGGCATATGTTAGACCATAACCTAGACCACAGGCGAGCTGGAGTAGTGTTGGGAGGATTGGCCCCGTGCGGAGGGAAGGTGTCTCCTGGGGAGCTGGGATTAGTAAAGCTGCAATTACCTTGACCACAGGTAGGGCTGAGACATAGATAGGAGCAACCTCAGTCTGTCCTGCAGGATTAAGAAACAGCCGTCCCCAAAGAGCCCACACTGTGCCCACACAGCCTGGTGTGCCGCTCCCTACAGGGAGCTCAGCTTGGCTCTATCTACCATGCCTTGGAGGCCCATCTGGAGTCCAGCTCTGAGGTTGTGTCCAGCTGGGAGAGAGAAGACCCTGGGCAGGCAAGGCTTGGCAGCTGGGCCTTCTCTAACAAGGCAGCACAGCAAAGTCACCACCACCATGAGCCAAGGGAGGGGCTTGCTGGTATCCCAAGAGAGCTGAAGACAAGCTAGGTTAGTGCTCAGGAGGGCCAGGCAGCAGGCTGAGGTCCCGGAACCCGCTGTCATCATTAGTCAACACAAGCCAGGCTGCATACATACCTCACTGGATCACACACAGCCTTTTTGACTTAATATCATCAGAATCAGGGGCAAACTCTGCTTTCAAATAAAGGAAACACACTCATCAGGTTATCACAGGGGGGCAGCCTTGAACTTAGGGTGGTGGGATCTGTGGGGGCCAGGTTAGCCATGCCAACAACACTCTAGGTCAGGGTCAAAAACTAACCACCAGACCAAAGTTGATTCTTTGGTCATGGTGACAAAGGAAGTTGCAATCAGGAGCTTAGTGTCAGCCCACCCTGCGGCAGCAAGAGTCAAGGGCTACCCTGCTCCACTCCCTGCAGAAGGGGTGTGGAGGCAGGAATCTGCAGGTGAGTGATGCAGGCGGTGGCCCCCAAAGCTGCCCTCTTGTGTGAAGTGCTGTGCCCCACTGAATCACCCTCTCTCCTGGATGCTGGTTGAGCCTGTAGGACCCGCAGGGTTAAGGGAGGGACCAGCAGGATAGCAGGGAGAGGTCCCAGGCCCTGTTGCGGGACAATCGGCTTTAACCACATGGTCAGACCCAGCTGTCCCCCAGCCTTGCTCACCAACGCCCACCTCCCAGTTACCTTCTTGGTTCCTGGAGGGACGTTTCTTCCTTCGTTTGCTCGTCCCCTTTGACACCCTGCCTTGGACCCTGGGGAGGGTGCCAGACCCCGAGGAATCTGTCACTGCATCCTCAGAGAAGGACCTGTCCAGGGACGTGTCGAGTGCAGATTCTGGAGCTGTGTCTTCTTCATCCTCATCCTCCCCAGGGCCTGTACGGGGGAGGCAGGTGCTCTGCCCTCGCTCAGTCGCATCCTCTGGTCCCTCGCTGGTGCTGTCAGCCTCGGCCCGGTGGACACCCTGCAAGGCTTCAGGATCCGTAGCGTCCTGGTGCGAGCTCTCGACTCCAGGAGGCTTATTGCTAGAGAACTCGAGGGGCTTCAGAGCTTGACCATCTCCCAGAGTCACTGGCCAGACTCCCTCAGAGGGCTGGGCGTTCGGGCTATCTTCAGGGACCAGGAAGTCGCTGGCATCCACATACCAGGAGGACCGCCTCTCCAGGGCTGGAGGACCGCCTTCCTCCTTTGAGGGCTCGGGGCCGGGGGTTATAGCGTCCACAAGGTCCCAGCCCTGTGGCTCGCCAGCTGCTGTGGTATCCAAGCTTGGCTCTGAGGCAGTGTGGTTTGTGCCCTGGGTAGGATTGCTGGCAGTTGCTGTGGATAGAGAGATGTGTCCGTAAGGGCAAGGGCCAGGATTTTAGGCATTCTGGTCTCACCTCGGAAGTGTTCCTGACCCCAAACCTTTCTAAACTACTGTAAACTTCAGTCTCAGGGGGCCCCCAACATGGTGTCTTATGGGCCAAGGGAAGGCAGATCCTCAGTCTGGTCAGACATGGAGGACAGGAGGATACCCAATGGGCCATGAAAACCATCCATTTCCAGAGTCCCAGTAGTGAAGCCCTTCCTAAGGTTTGCCTGTCTTAACATCTCAGGTGCCATGAACTCAGAGGTGTCCAGCAGTGGACCACCAACCCCCACATCCCCTGGCCACCCAAAGGTGACAATGTTTAGGAGAGGCACAGTCCTCTCATAGGCCATTTTCAAAGTGGTGCCAATTGGGTCTTCACTATCCTGGCCCCGACCCCCAAACGTCTCTGGGGCAGTGTGTGTAGGGGTCCCTGAAGGTCCTCAGATCCCAGAGGGCTTCCTGGAGGCAGGCACAGGTGGGACTGGTGGGAGGGAGTGGGGAGAAGGTCACAGGCTCAGGTCTCACCCGGCTCCGTGGCCTTTGGAGGATCTGCTGGGGCCACTCTGCCACTTGCTTCAGCGTCTCCCCGACCCCGGGCTGTCTTCCGTAGCTGGAAGCCCTTCCTGATGTCGGCCAGCAGGGCGTCGATGACACACACCTCTTCTTGCTTCCCAGGCCCCTTCCTCACTGCAGAGCAGAGTCACAGACCTTAGGGAGCAGTTCAGAGACCCAGAGACCACCCCAAAGACTCCCAGGAGAGCTGGAGAAGCCCTGCAAGGCTTGGGAGAGGAAGGCGAGTAGCTCCATCTGGGTCCCAAGGCTGGCAACTGTCCCCACCTGTCCCCACCTGCCCCCGAGACCCACCAGGCTTCCCGTCCTCATCCCTCGGCCTCCGAGCCTCCTCCTCCGCCAGCTGCCGTTTCCTCCTTTCTGCTTTGGCTATCTGTTCCTTCCGGTCCTTGTTCTCCTGCTCAGACAGACAGGAGCCTCGTCACCCAACCGAGTGACCCTCAGTGGGTACACCAAGGACAAATAGGGCGTGCCTAGCCACAGCTGGGATAGAAGGGGCGAATTCTGCCTGGCTTGGCTGGGAACCCAGCTGTGGTCTCAGGCATCACCTAACTCTCCGCCTCTGGGCCCCCTAACACACCTTCAGGGCACGAGTGAAGAGGTCTCGGAAGGTCTTCATGGTGCTGAACGTGTCCTCTAGGGACAGCTTCTGGGGGTCTTCGCACAAGTAGTCAGCCAGCTCCAGCTTCTTTTCCTCAATGGCATCAAACACCTTGTCTAGCGCCCGAGAGGCCTCAATGCTGGTCTGGGGACATAAATCTCAGTCACCACCAAGTGAGTAAGAGGATGTTGGTGAGGCACAGGACCCTTGGGCAGAGGTCTCTGTGTAGAAGGGGTCTGTGGCGTGCTGGGTGTACCTGGGAGCCTCAGCCTAGGGCCAGGGACGCCGCTCTCTGCTGATTCAGGCTGTTGGTCCCCTTGGCTTGTTTTCACCAGCAGAGCCACTCCCCCACCTACTGTTCTACACATCCCTGGTCATTCCCGGCTCTGCGCTCCTCCACAGAACGTACTGGGAGTGTTCTCTTCTGCCAGCCACAGGACTCTCACTGCCCAGCTTACCTGGAGGCGCTCAGCATACTGCTTCTGCACCTCAGGGATCGAAGTGGACACCTTCCGCTCCGCCTCTAGAAGCTTCTTCAGGTTGGCACTGGCCTCTGAGTGGATGATCTCCAAGTTGATTCTGAAAGGCGTCAAGAGGCAGGATGGGTGGGATCATCAGGCATCAGCTGACAAACGGTCACAACGGGCCCTTGACCGCACAGTCCCCGAGACCACACAGGCCTCTTCACACACCCCGCTCCGGGCCCTGGGTCCCTCGCACTTTTCACACTGCAGGTTCCAGGAGTCAGTCAGTCCTGAGGGGGCCCTGTATGCTTAGATGCCTGTTCTACTGACACTCAACTCAGCCAGTCCTGTCCAGACGCTGGCCCGCCATTGCAGAACAGGGCCTGTGTCATATTGGGCATACCTGGGAGCCTTAGTAAAGCTGTTGGGCCCACGTCTATTTTTGCCTGATTAGCCCTAAGGCCCAGCCAGCAGCTGCTGAACCCAAAGTTCCCGAGGCAGTGGAACATGGGAGCCCAGACTTGGCAGCGGGTGGTGTTCGTCCACTCGCTGAGTGGTGAGACCCAAGACAACATCACTGCCAAGTCTCAGTTTCTCCATCTACCCCGTGAGCTGGCGTGACCTAGCTTAGGCTGTGAGGAACGTTCACTCTGGAGAGAGGCTGTGCCGGACTGTCACCCCACCCTTTCTGGGCTTCACGTTCTGATCTAAGTCACGCAGCGACACAGTCCTGTCCCACAGTGAAAGTCAGCATCTTTGGAGTGGACCTGAGGCACAGGGCAATACTTTCGCCGTTACCAGGCCCTGCCGTCGAGGGGGCTGGAAACAGGTTAGGGCCTGAGTTGCTAAGGCATTGGGCGGGCAGGAGCACCCACCCTGCAGCTTGAGAAGGTGGCTCCAGGTCCTGGGACAGCTGCAGGAGGTCCGGGTGGCTCTTCTCCACTTCCTGTACCAGTAAGATCCCCGTTGGTCCTGAGCCCCCCACCAGCCCTCTGACCCTCCCTCTGGGGGCCTCTAAATCACGCCTTGAGCCTGTCCCAATGTGTAAGGGGGTGGTGGCAGCTAAGGCCTGCTGGAGATGGGAAGTGTTGTAGCTCAGTCTCAAGGATAACAGGCCTGAGGACAGAGTAGGGGCAGCCACAGGGGACACTGCATCCCACCCGACAGGCTCCCCAGAGGTCACCTCCAGCACGTGGTGCAGCAGCGTCACGCGACTCTGCTGGGACTTGGTCTCTGTGAGCTTCAGCAAAGTGCTAATCTTGAAACCATCTGCGTCTCCCGTGTGGCTGCCCTGTGAGGGACAGGGAGTGAGGCCCCCTTGACTCTCAGGGTGTGGTGGGAGGTGGGACACAGGACAGCTCGGACTTACATAGTTGAGGAAATTCCCAATTTTGAGGATCAGCTGACAGAAGACTGGCAGCCTCTGGCTGGTGAGCAGACCTGTGATGGATGAGCAGGGTTGAAGGAGGGCCCGAAGCCTCCTGGTACCCCGGGGTACCCCAGGCCCATCCCAGGCCCAGAAAGTAAACAAGGCAGGGGCTATGTGGGATTATGGACTCCTTCACCATCGATAGGTGTAGGGATGCTGGGAATACTTTGTGTAATGTCCACATTTGCCGGACCCTCAGCTCCAGCAGGTATATGGCAACTACCATGTACTTTGGGTGAGGACTCTGGAATGCTACATGGGCTTCTTCCAATCTGTGGCACCCTCCCCCCGACCCCCAAGTTCTCAGGACCCTGTCCCACGGGTGGCAGGGAGGACTCTCCCAGTTCAGCGGTCGAGATGGGAGCAGGGATGTGCCGTGCTGTGCTTGTAAGAGAAGTGAGCCCACCTGTGTCCCTGGTCTGTGGTCAAGCAGGTATGTGCCACTCTTTGTTCACAGAAGGCGGATGGATGTACACTTGTCAGCGTATGCACACCCTTGTGTCTGTGTGTGTGTGTGAGTGGATGTATATGGATATATATGCATGCATGCTGTGCCTGTGGGTATGGAGTATGTGTCCTCATTCAAGTGTGCAACGAGTGAGTGTACAGACTGTGTGTGTGTGTATGTGTGTGTGTGTGCATGTGTGTGCGTTCATGCAGCAGAGGTGACCATGGGTTTTGGTGGCAAAGTCGGCACCACACTTGCTCTCCATGGCCATCGTGACATGGCTCCAGCAGGGGCCGGCACACGTGGAAGGCCTGTCCCTCCCAGCCCCATGGACTTCCGGGCCCCACTCACTCTCGCAGGCGGTGAGCATCAGCTGGGCCTTGGGTCGCACCATGTCCAGTACGATGGCTGTCCCCTCACACAGCATCATGCACTCCACCCGCAGCTGGTAGCTAGTGCGACACAGTAGGGGGTTAGGGCCTGGAGGGTCCACCGTGCTTGCCACTGGGAACACGCTCCGCCCTCGGTAGGTGGGCTGAGGGAGGGTCCCCATGGCCTGGGCTGAGAACATATACATCCCTAGACCTGTCACCAGGACAGAAGAAAGGCCCAGGCAACTTGGTAGCAGCCCAGGATGCCTGGAGCTTCTCAGGACGACTCTGGCCTCAGGATGTAAGAGGCCTCACCCTCAGGGAACGAGGAACAGGGGCAACACTTAGACGTCAGACTAGATGACTCATTCCCGGTGCCCTAGGGGCTCTGCTCTAGAGACAGCTGCCTTTCTGACCCCCCTCACCTCCTGCCCTACTCCCTCCACCGTTCCTTCCTCACAGGCTAACCTGGGCTGCTGTGCTCACCAGGGAATGTCCAGGAGGAGAACGTAGAACTGGTCAGCATTGGCCAATTTGGCTCGCTCCTCAGTGAACGCCCGTAGGTTCTCAATCTGCAAGAGGGCCACACGTAGGAACCAGCTGTCTGCCCGACTGGTATCTGCCTGGCTTCAGCTCCTCGAGAGGCTGCATGGTGGCTCCCCGCCTTCTGTGGGTCTCCACTGGGGTGAGGTGGGTCAGGTTTTTGCTATCCCTGCCTCTCTGGGTTATTCAGGCCCCGGCTTACCTCGTGCTTCTCTGGAAGGAGCTTCAGGAGCTGTTTGAGAACCTCCACATCGAACTTGCTCGTGTCTCCAGCCTGGATCATGCTGGTGACTTCTTCATTGGAACTGGAGAGAGTGAGGGCAGGGTCAAGAAGCAAGACTTTCTCTCATCCCCGAATCCTGCCATGCTTAGAGATGGGGGTGGATGACGGGCACCAGAGGAGCTACTGGAGGGGGCTCTTAGGCAAGGGTTTGGAAATTGGGAGGCAGGGCTGTCTCCCCTTGACCTGGCCACAGCTTGTCTATAGCCTAGGAGTCTATCAGTGGTTTTCGGGGCATCACTTGTACCACAGCATGTATGAATCTTAGATCAGAGTCTGTGGTAGCTACCCACAGCCTCCTGCCGTGGGGGTGCAGCATGCATGGACCTGGCCAGCCTGCAGAGGGCACTGCTGGGCAGGGCTGGGATGCCGGGCAGAGCTCTGCTGGGCGGAGTCCCTCACTCACCATTTAAATTGCTTCAGGAAGATGTTGAGGTTCAGGCTCTTCTTGGAGTCCAGAAAAGTGACCTAGAAACCCCCCTTTAGCTGGTATCTGGAGGGTGGGCAGAGGATGTCTCACACACACACACACACACACACACACACACACACACACACACACACAGACATAGTCAGACACAGACACACACACAGATGCACACAGATACATAGACACACACACACATACACACAGACATAGACAGTCAGACACAGACACACAGACAGACACACACAGACACACACACGGACACACACACAGACACACACACACAGACACACACACGGAGAAGTCAGGCACACACACACAGACACACAGACATAGACAGACACACAGACATAGACAGACACACACACAGACACAGACACACACAGGCAGACACACACACAGACATACACAGACACACACACACAGACACAGACACACACACACACAGACACACATGGAGAAGTCAGGCACACACACACAGACACACACAGATACATAGACACACACACACAGACACACATGGAGAAGTCAGGCACACACACACACACACAGACACAGACACACAGACAGACAGATAGACAGACAGACACACACACAGACACACATGGAGAATTCAGGCACACACACACACACACAGACACAGACACACAGACAGACAGATAGACAGACAGACACACACACAGACACACATGGAGAATTCAGGCACACACACACACACACAGACACACACAGACACACAGACATACACACAGATACAGACACACAGACACGGACACACACAGACACAGACACACACACAAAGACACACATGAAGAAGTTAGGTGCACAGACACACACACACATAGAGAGACACACAGACACACACAGACACACACACACAGACACACACACACACACACACACACACACACACACACACACACACGTCAGGCAGGCCCTGTCATTACGTTAGTCTTACTTCTTTGGGTTCCTTCCTGGCGGGGGCAGCAGAGGGCTCCTTGGGCTTAGCCGTGGGGAAGGAGAACAGCTGCTCAATGCTGGAGAAATCGGGTTCCACTGTGGCTGTGCAGGGGCTGCTCAGCGTCGCCCACATGGAGTTGCGCTCTGAGGGGCAGACAAGGCACTCTGTTGAAACTCATGCTTAAAGTGGGCCAGCCGTGCGGATGCCTCTGAGGACTGGCCAGGACGCTGTCTGGAGCCCAGCCTGGGTTGAATGTATCATACCCTCCAAGCTATCGTCAGGCTATGTACGTGCATGTGGGCACACACGTCCACACTGGTAGGTGACCAGGTCTCTCCCTAGTCTGCCTTCTCTCGGTTTCAGCACCTGACACCTAGAGCACTGTGCAGAGAACCTTAGAGAGGGCAGGGCAGGGCCTGTTAGCAGCAGACACCTATGACCCACAGGGCTGTGTACTGGACGAGACTATATCCTCTGAGGTGGCCTTTAGTCCCATGCAAGACACATAGGAACTAAGCCCTGACAGGGCCTGGCTGCCTTGGCTAAGCAAAGGTAGGCGCATGAACGGTGGACACTCGTAGGACGAATGGACAGTATGCACCCACCCCCTTCAGAGGCTGGTCTGGAACAGGCAGGGCCTCACCTTGTGCCACATTGGATGGCAGCTTCTGCCAGTTCAGCTTCTTCATTCGCAGTGTGGGTGGGTTGACTCTGCGGTGACTGGGGACCCAGGCCGAGCCCAGGCCGTGGTCGACCTGGGCCACAATGATCTCTTCCACACCACCCATCGTGGAGGGGACAGAGAAACCAGGCAGGGGAGGAGGTAGAGGGATCTGGCCTGCTCTGGGTAGTGGGGGAGGGGGAGGAACTGGGCATATGCCAGGGATTGGGGGTGGGGGTGGGGGAGGCGGTGGAGGCGGCGGTGGTGGGGGCTGGGCGCTGTGGGAGTCAGGCAGAGATGGAAGTGGCGGAGGTGCTGGGGGAGACATAGCCCCTGAACCTGGTAGGGGAGGTGGGGGTGGGGGTGGAGGGGGAGATATGGTCCCTGAGCCTGGCAAAGGGGGTGGCAAGGGTGGGGGTGGAGGGGGAGGGGGAGATGTGGCCCCTGAGCCTGGCAAAGGGGGTGGTAAGGGTGGGGGTGGAGGGGGAGGAGGAGATGTGGCCCCTGGGCCTGGCAGGGGAGGTGGGGGTGGAGGGAGCACAGAGGTGGAGCTGGAGAGAGGTGGGGTCGGCAGAGGTGAGGCCGCTGTCCACTGCTCCAGGGCTGCTGGCTGCGGAGCTATGTCAACGCTGGAGCTTTGGATGCTGCCCACATGTTGGCAGGGAGAGGCCACCATTGGTTGCGGGCCTTCCGTTTTAGTTTCGGGAGTAGTAGTGTTTTGGGAGGAACTGCCCTGACTCTGGACTAAGTTGGTCTGGACACTCTTGTGGGCCTTGTCCAGGGGGCTGGGTCGGGGCCGCCCTTTGATGGACAGCAGTCGCTCGACCACCTCCTCCAGGGTACAAACCTGGGCTGCAGGAAGGAAGTGTGCAGAGTCACGGGAGAGGGCCCGAGGCAGAAACAAGGCAAAGGGCCCCTCTGTCCCCCCCCTGCACCCCACTCCCCGCACGACCTCCCCACACAGCCAAGGACCTCGGGGTCTTCACACCAGGCTGTGCCCGGCGGCACACCTCCGTCCCCCCAGCTTCTCACCATCACTGGCCAGGAGCACAGCCCGGTTCACCAGGTTCTCCAGGGCCTCCCAGAGCAGTTGGCCTGCGCGGCCAGCAGGCTCCAGATGCATGAGACCCTGCAGCAATGACAGCAACTGCGCCGACGCCGGGGAACAGCTCACCTGAATCGACCAAAGGGGACCCATGGCTATCCTAGCCTGTGCCGGGGGCATCCTGTCCTGTGGCCCCTTCACTTCACTAAAGCCCCGGTGACGAATGACTCAGTGGTGGGATTACACTGAGACACGCTATGGAGACATTCATTGCACCCCTGGTCTCTCTACCTCTTACTGTCGCCCCGAGACGAGAGCTGCAGCATTCAGTGACTGAGACTGAAGACTGGGCAGATCCAGTCTACTGAACCCACCAGGCCTCAGAGCCCTCTGAAGTCCCCAGTAACTACTACCTAGCTGTGATGCAGGAAGACACAGCCAACTCGGAGAGCTTTGATCTTTGGGAGCTTGTCCCGGGATCTACATCAGAACCGCTTCCCCAGGACAACCCAGCCTCTGCCTGATGACACCAGCTCTGTGCCGCTGCCCCGGCCATCATGGGGCTGACCCAAGCAGAGAGGCCCTGGCCCTGGATAGCCAAGTCCCACCTTGTGGAACAGAGAGGCAAAGACTTCCTGGTGGCTGTTCATGTCGATCCCGTCGCTAACACGCTGCAGTTCCTCCTCGTCCTCCGCTTTGACCTCTTCGAAGGCTTCCAGCTGAATCAGCAGGTCCGCGTCCTCCAAGTCTCTAAGGGAGAAGGAGAATGAGATGAGCGGCTGTCCCACTGGAATCCCTCCCCACAGATCCAGCCCACACGCAGCCCATGAGCACACTGGGCCTAGCAGGCCCAGGTTGACTGACTCTCTGGCCAGCCTGTGGCTCTGCAGCCTGAATGGCCGTTGGAGTGGTAATTCCCGGGTCTGAGCCTCCCACCCAGAGGACACCTGGGCATCTCCAGGGATGGGGTAGGGTAGATTTTCATGACAGATGCAGGATGGGGGTGGACCCTCATATAGAGGGTTAAAAAAATCATAGTCAAGATCATGCTGGAGACAGGCCACCATGAAAGATGAGGGAGGAGGGGCTTAGCCTGAGTCAGATGTCAGGAGTGTAAACTGGGACCAGATGCTGACGCCACCTCAGCCTGTCCAAATAACTGGCCCCTGATTGTCCATCTGGAGACAGGTGCCAGAGCTTTGCAACTGGGCTACTTCCACAATAGTGGAGCCAGAAAGGCTGCCCACGCTGACTTCCTGGAAGTAAAATGACCCCTCCCCCCACTGGGCTCTGACTTGACTATAGTCAGGCCTGAGCTCTCAACTGGACGGACTCCCTTTGGAGATGCCAGGGTCAACAGAGACAGCCACCAGGCTGTGCTATACCAGAGCTTCAGAGCAATGTACTACACTACAGCTGCGACACGCTGCGTATCCGCATCCTGAGCTGACAGGAAGCCCTGTACTCACCTGGCCATATGGCTCTGATGGGCAATGCCCGGGAAGGTGTCTAGCCCGAGTCCTAGGTTCATTCCTGGAAGCAACCTCTCTGCCCATCTGGAGATACTGCCTGGGCCAGGTGGCGGGAACCCCAAGGAAGGACTGGGGAGGGAGCAGCTGGGAGAACAGCCACAGTAGGGACTCACCGTAGCCGGGTCAGAATATCCAGCAGCTGTAGCCCTGCGATGGATGGACGGACGGACGGATGGGGTTAGAAAGTCTGGAGACTGCCTCTGCCCTCTCTGTCTCCAGTTCCTTGCCACACGGGACTTCACTCTCTTTTACCTCCCTTTCTCCTCCTTTAAGACCATCACGGAGTCTTAAAGTTCCAGAGGGGACAAGGTCTAGATACAGGGTAGTTCAGAGGCCACTGCCTGAAGGAACAGAGCTAGAATTGGGAGCAAGTCCCCTGTCAGCCGCGAATATCCAGACAGCAGCAAAACAGAACCCTCGGTGCTGATGCCCTATCTACCACAGGGCCGGCGGTGATAGGAGGCACCCAGACCCAGGCACAGTGCCTTCCTCTGGAGCCCTAGGGGATGTGGAGTAGGGGGAAGGACTTGTTGCAGCCCCATATCCCCAGGGGGTATGGCACAGGCTGGGCCGGCCCAGCAGACACTTTGGAGGATTTCTAGAAGCCTGGCCGGCAGGCGAGGACACTCACCAATGAACTCACTCCGCAGCTGGGCACGCGTCCGGAGGTCCTCAGGACCCAGAATGATAGCATTGATCACACTGAGCAGGGTCACCACATAGGGCACGTTGTCACTGTCTGAGAGCTCATTTATGATGACGCTGAAGCGGTACTGCTGGCTGCACACCGTCTGCAGGGTGGGTGGGGTCAGGGTGTGCGCCAGCAGGAGATTCTGCGCCACTGGCCTGGGTCCCCACTACTTACCCTGTAATGGTCCAGGGCATCGAGCGTCAGCGCATGGCCCTCAGGTGAATAGATGCACAGGGCAGCCAGCAGTTCAAACACCTGCTTCTTGACCATTACATTGGAGGTGTCCAGGGCTGTGGAGGGTCAGAAACGTTTAGGAAGCCCACTCTCCTGTGTCCCCCATCTGTCTTTAATATGCCTGTGATCTGAATCCAGGGCTAGAGCCTAGGATGACAACGCCAGCCAAACGTCAAGGCCCAGCCTTTGCCAAACTGATCTTTCCCAGTACTCTGCTTCTTGGGCCAAGACAGACCCTTTCAGGAAAGGGCTTGAAGGCAGGGGCAGGAACCAGGAGTCTATAGAGCCTGGCCCAGCCCAGCCCAGTTCAGTCCAGCTCCTGCAGGTGGCTCTAGGCTCATTTTTTTCTTGACAGCAACCACATTCCTGACAGCCTGCAATACCTCCCCATCCCTACTAGCTTCTACTTTCTCCATCCTGCGCTAGGCGAGTTTTAAGTGTGCTTCACATCTGGCTGTGCTAAGAACAACCCCAAGGGACTTGGTGGAGGGGTACAATCAGGTCCAGGCTAGGGAGACAGACTATAATTGGTGTGGGTCCTGGGTTAGACATATTGGCAGCCTCTGGTTTCTTTCACACAGACACCATCCCCACTGGTCACTGCTCCCTAGAAGGTCTTGAAGCCCCAGTGGGACCTAGTTGCTTCCGCTGAGGGACACATGAAGATTGCTATCCACCTTGGTTTTCTTGCCACTGTCAAGGTGTTACAATAAGCCAGAAACTACTCTTGAGGTTTGCAGGGGTAGAAGCAGGAGGTGTGGTCAGGGGTGACCTACTGGGGACAGAGGGGTGGTGACCAGGAAAGGTTCCGGAAGGCTGAGGGCAGTATCATCAGCAGTATGGGCCTGGAGGACTGTGGCTGAGCTGTTACAGGGCTTGGAGCCAGGCAGAATGTATGTGGGGATCTGTTCTTTATACCAGGGCCCAGAGGCTGGAGGGTAGAGTCAGCAAAGGGCTGGTGCTCACAGAACTGAGGAGACAACTAGAGCCAACCTGTGGAAGGATTCGGGTGGCCTGGAGGCCTGAGTGGGGTGAACTGTCTCCACCTTGCTCACCTGGGGGTTATTAGGAGCCCTCAGGTCCCCCTACCCTCACACAAAGGCCCACAGCTCACCCTGGGAGAGCTGGCGCACATAGGCCTGGTTGCTGAGGATGTACTCGATGCCCTGCTGTGAATTCATGACTGCGCGCACGCAGCTGATGCAGGTGAGCTGCAGCAGGGCGTCGGCGATGCGGGCCACGCCCCGCCCCGACAGCCGCGCCAGCGCCTCCAGCAACAGGTCCAGGCCACTCTGCTCTAGGAACTGCACCATCCAGCTGCCATCGCTGCTCTCCAGGCGCTTGCGCAGGCCCGAGTAGTTGACCACCGAGGGCATCTGCAGCAGCCGGATGCACAGCTCGGGCTCAGCGCTCTCCAGGTTGGCCTCCGTGGGGTCTGAGTCCTGCGGCCCCAGCTTCTCCTTCAGCGCCGCCCACTTGCGCTGAGCGCCTTCCTTTACAGACATCTTGTCAAACTGTAGGAACAGAAGAGCGACAGGGCCATCATCAGCCTAATCGAGGAAGTTCAGAAGCCAGGGTGGGCATAAGTGACACGTGGAGGCACTGTTTGCTGCCTCAGTTTCTCTTTTAGGTTTCTTGCTTGTGGGCCGGTGACAAAAGATTAGGACAGGTACTTTGTTCCTGACCCCAATGAAGGCTCTTCTCACTCCACCTGGATTTGAATAGCAGACAAGAACGTCCTAACGTATGCACAAAGACCCTGGGCCCAAGGCTCAGCACAAGGTAGCTGGGTTAGAGACCTGTGCCTGGGCATGACTTGTTCCGTCCTTGCAAGCCCCAGTTCAACTAGGAGAGGCCTGGGGTCAGCGAGGCTGCAGGCAGCCATGTTGGCTGGAATGCTATGACATCGTGGTGGCGACATAGCAAAAACAGCCTCTCTGGGCTCCCTTATCTGGTTCCAGGCGCTTCCCACTGCCCACAGCCTCAGGAGCGCTGGGAGGAGGGGCAGGACTGAGGACTAGGTACATGAGATGCCCAGTGCTTAGCGGAGTGGGTGGCAGCTTGTCTGTGGGTGGGCGCACCCCGAGAACAGAGTCCCTCAGCACACAGAACTTCACTTGGTCCATTAGCAACAGTCCCAACTCCAACTTAAGAAGTGACCCCCCCCCGCCCCGTCCCCAGTGGAGAGAGGGGCAGGTCTGGCCTAAAACATTCTGCAAATAATGCATTTCCCCAAAGCATAATGGTAAACAGACAGACTGCACTCTTGCTGTCTCCTACATCTGCTCGGTTTTCCTGCCTGGGCCCAGCTGGTTGTAATGCTGCCCCCCTGGGGACAGCTTCAAAGGTCAGGGGCATCCCAGGCTCTCCTGCAACCATGTATGGCTGGGATCTTATATTTAGCATCTGAGAAAGGCAGCGCGGAGCCGTGGGAGGGAAATACGGAGGGAAAGAGCTTGGCGGGACAAGATCCCATAGTCATAGGTATCCCAAGGGCCCAGGCTTGCATTGTCCACAGGACACAGGACAGGCATTCTACCGGCTGATAGGTGAAGGACTGCAGGCAGCACACTGGGAGGCTGTCCCGTGCCCACACCCGCACTGTCGGGATCCCCACAAACGTTCCTGGGACCCACTAAATGCTGGGAGGTCAGTGCATGTTGCTTCAGGTTCTACTCTACTCTCTGAGGGAGGCTGAAGAGGTCCCATCCATAACTGGAGTGGAGTAAGAGCTCAGGCATTTTGTCCGTGTGATGCTAGGTCCTAGGTGTCTGCTGTCCTCACCTAAGATCCTGCTGTCCTGGCTGGGTGCCCCAGAGCACACCTGCCCAGCAGAACCTACAGAGCTCCTGCCTTGCGCCCCATTCCCCACCCTTTCAAATGCCGGTGGCCAGTAGGTCTGCCTGTGCAGCAGGGGCTGGCCTGGAAAACCCCTTGGCAGATTTCAGCCCAGCCACTCTGCATGTTTAAGCCTCAGTTTCCTTCTCTGCATCTCTGCCTCAGATACTGGGAGCACCTGAGACTGGGCTGGGGCTGTTTTCCCTGCCTGTTGGTAAGAGGGATGCCCAGGTAGATCAGCCTCACTTGGTGGGGACCCAGGGTCCTACCCATGATCTCTGCCTTCACCTAGTCCTAAGCAGATCAGCCTGGGTTCTGTGCTGTACCTCACTGGGTGGGGACCCAGGGTCCTACCCATGATCTCTGCCTTCACCTAGTCCTAAGCCCAGTCCCTTCGGCCATCCAGCCTTCTACTCACCCAGATACGCAAGACTTTACGACCACCTCTGCCCACCCATTCAGGGCCTTGCCTCCAACTTCTCATCCCTGCTGCCAGCCGGGACTGGTTCCCCGGTCCCTCTTGTGCAGTATGACACCCCGAAGTACGTCTGGGTGGTAGATGTGGAAGCTCTCCCACGGAACAGCGCTGGCTGACTGGCCTCTGCACACTCCCCAGCTTCTGTGCTGCCCAAAGAGGTGCCCAGAAGTGCCTCCCCGCCCCCATCCCTGCCTCCATTGGCCAGAGGCCCTGGCCCCTTGGCACAGGCTGAGTGGCCGGAGTATGAACTCACCCAGACCTGACTCTGGCATCCAGAATTCTCTCTGGCTAGGAACCTTAGTCCTTCACTCTGAACCCACCCAATCTTTCCGGGGCTACAGAATCACCAGAACCTGAGGCCCCTGGACATCAAGGTAGGATACCTGCTCACCTCCCAACTGCCCCCTGGCACTGGCCAGTCCTTCTGCCCTGCTGTGTGTACCCTGTCCCAGGATTGTGATGGCACTTCCCCTCTGCATCTGTGGAGTGGGCCCCAGATTCATGCCCACTGTCCTGGGTAAGTTGTGTTGGGGACGGGAGGCTATGCCCCTAAAGCCCTACCGATGGCTGTGTTCACCTGTGAGAGCCAGTCTGCCTGGAATCCAAGGTGCCGAAGTGAGGAACACTTTCCTTCCTCTGTGACATGGGCCAGGCTGCCTGCCACTCTGAGGATGACACTGTGGAGAAGGTGACAGTAGCTAGCACTGAGACAGCACCCAGCCACTCCACAGTCCGACTTTGGCCAGGAAGGCCAACAGCTGAGACCTGATCAGTAATCAATGAAAGACTGCTTCCCCTGGCCATGTTCCCAACTCAGAACCAAGCAGAGAAAGGCTCCTAAGCAACAGTCTCCACCAGGCCGGGCCTCTTTCTCCCCTACAGAAACTACGAAGCTTTCCCTCTCCTGCCCACTTTCAAACCTCTGACAGAGCTGAGGTTGACCCCTTTATTCCAGCAATCTTTGGGGGACTGTACCCAGGAAGGTACTGGTGCCAAACAAGCCTGGGCCCAAACCTCACTCCTGCTGTGTGTCAGGGAAATATTCTCTCTCTCTCTCTCTCTCTCTCTCTCTCTCTCTCTCTCTCTCTCTCTCTCTCTCTCTCTCTCTCTCTCTCTCTCTCTGTCTCTCTCTCTGTCTCTCTCTCTCTCTCTCTCTCTCTCTCTGTCTGTCTCTCTCATCTGTAAAGTGGGTTGGTTGTAGGTTGCAGTGGGATCCAAGTCAGAGTGAGACGTTAGAATACTTGCCACGGGTTTTCGTTGTTGTTATTTTGGTGACAACGGAGCCCCATGTTCCCTAGGCTGGCCTCAAACTCATTCATTACGTAGCTGAGACTGACGCTGAAACTCCCAGCCTCTGATGTGCCTCTGAAGTGCTGGGATTTCAGGTGCGTACCACCACGGCTGGCACACAGCTGTTTTAATGCCATCTGTGGATGACAGGCGCCTCCCACTTCCAGCTCCGGGGCCTAGTGTCCAACTCTGAGACAGACCTGGCAGAGACTCAGAGGGGCTAGCTATCCCCTAGGGCACGACCCAGTACAGGGAGTCAGCATCCTGGGGTAGAAGGGCTGGTGTTGCAGCCCAGTCTCTGGCAGACGGGGACTAAGACATGAAGACCATCTCATCTGCTTACACAATTCCCTCAGCACTAACAGGACTGCAGAGGGCAAGACCTTTGCAGATACGGTTCCTAGATCCAGTGGCTCAGGGCAGTTTGTCCCTTACCCATACTTTTCTTTCTTAAAAAACAAAACAAAACAAAAACAGGGTATCACTATGAAGCCCTGACTGGCTTGTGACTGGGTATGCAGTCCAGGCTGGCATTGAACTCAGAGTGCTGGGATGAAGGTGTACACTTCCACCCCTAGCTTACACATGTTTTTTTGATTCTTTGTTTGTACTTTGGAACACACGGCTCCAAGTGTCACTTTTTCCACAGGCACAGGCCAGGCCTTCTTCCACTTAGACTACTCCTGAAGGCAGGGTTTCCCTCAGGGTCTATGGCGACCAGCCCAGATCTGAGCACTGACGGGGACTTCCAGGAGAGGATCGGGGCTGCAGGCCTCAGGGCCACCACCTGTGAGGGCGGCTCTCAGTAATAGCTGGCTGCCTCCTCCACAAGCCCTGGGCCAGCCTGGGATGGCACCTCCGTCCCACATGCCTGGGCAGCTCCTCTGACTCAGGGAGCTCCAGAGGCTTCCGCCCCTGACTAATAATCATACGGGAGCTGAGTGGGGGTGGAGGGCTAATTCCACATACCTCACATGCAAACAGGGAAACCGAGGCAGAGGCAGTAGCTAGGAAGTCCTGCATGGGTGGCCTGGCACACGTTAAGGAAACTGAGTAAGCCACAGACCCCACATCTCGATTTCCTTACCTCTATATCCAGGAAAGCATGGATTATATAGTTCCAGGACTCAGAAGGCCCTGCAGCCAGCAACCCTGGGCCTTGACTCCTAGAGACATCGGAGCGTTCAGGTATCCCTTGAGGAGCAGCAGCCCGGACTCTGCACCTAAGCCCTGGGGAGGCAGGGCCTGTCATTTGCACCCAACCCCTACCAGCACTAGGAATCTGATGGACCATGACAGAGGTAAGTGGTTAGGGCGGGCACAGACCTGGCAGGGCATCCCTGGAGGGGCTGCTGCCTGGGGTGGAGAGGCAGCTCTGAGGAGGCACTCTGTCAGCACCAGAATAAGGCCTGGGGTGCTACTGGGCCTAGAGCCAGCGGGGGTTGGGGGAAACACAAAGGAGTGAGCTTGTCTTCCACGAGTGGGAGGGAGAAACAGCAGAAGCGGGATTCCGGAACTGGGTGGCAGGGGCTGCCACACTGTATATTTAGATCTTCCAGGAGCCCAAATTTTCCACTGCTTGACAACCCTCGGTTTTGCAGAAGTGCACACATTCCTGGTGGCTTCCTGGGGCTCAAGGACAGCCTGCTGTCCTGCTCTGACCCCCATGACCTTTCTTCCCATGCAGTCTCAGTTCCCAGCAAGCCATCTTCCTACCAGACTGTGAGGACCTGGGGTGGGGGGGGGGTTGGGGGGCGGACCTCAGTTGGTCTGGAGGCTCAACTCAGGTAAGATCTGCACAGTTGGCCTCATGGAAGCAAAATACATCCATCGTCCCCATAGCCACAGACACGGCGTGCACATGGCCCAGTGAAGGGGTTGTTCAAGGTGCACTCCAGCCTACTTCCTCTGGTCACTATGGCTCGGAATAAGGTGAAGAATCCCAGACTTCCAATACCCAAGAGGTTTCCTAGGATGTGCGAGGAGAGTGAGGTCCCCCCCTGGGCCACAGGACACAGGCCCTGACACGGGCCCTGGGAGGGAGCGTGCATACCTGGACAGCTACCAGGACACCTGCCGGAATAGGCCTGAAGAGCAACAGGAAAGTGAACAGGAAATGCCTGCTAGGGCTAAGGGGACACCCCTCTGCCCCTCTCTCTAGGAGGAAGGTCCGCACAAAGCAGCTGGTGCTGGGCATTAGCGTGCCTGGGATTCCGTGGGCAGGCCGGGGTGATCTCAGAATGCCCTCCTCCCCTCAGGCAACGTGGAGACAGGAAGGGTGGAAGCGCCCACGGCAGGAAGCTGCTTTCACTTCCACCCGCTCTGGGATGATGTGGGGACTCAAGCTGTCCTAGAACTTGCGATGTCACTAGAGGGGCCCCTTTCTCAGCCCTTCTCCACAGCTGTATAAAGTACGCGGACAAAAAGGTGTTCTCTGACAGCCCGGCCACCTCTGACATTCTTGAAGCTCTGAGGGCTGAGGTGAGGCCCAGGGGCATGAGGACTACAGTGGTCATCTGCGAGGGCACTTTCTGAGCCCACGCGGGCCGGGGAGTTCCTCCTGTGGCCGAGCCCCTTCGGTGGAAGGGAGAGGTACAAGGTGAGCAGATGTAGGGTTCTGGGTTTGCCAGGCTCCACAGGGAGGAAGGCAGGGTGACGGCAGTGGGCTACGGTGCTGCAGATCCCAGCTCCTAACCTCAACTTCCTCGCATCTGCAGGCCTGTGCTCAGGGGTTTGTGGCCATGGGGGTGGGGTGGAGTACCTCAGGCTCACCCTAGAATTCTTCTCTCTCCAAAATCAGTCATTCTTGGAAAAATCCCTCTCCAACAGGCTCCATGTACCCTCTGATCCCCCAGATAGTTTTGGCAAGGCCTCTCTCCAAGTCTGGGAAGAACAGTTGTCCCTCTCCACCGCGGGAACATTGTCATTCCACGACCCAGCAAGCCTCAGCCAGGGAGAGGGTGGGCTCATGATTGCTGCTGGCTGAGGACGCGGGTGGCAAGCGTATGCTAGCCTGCCCTCGGAGTCCAGCCTCGTCCCCGTCCGTGCCCAGCATGGGAAGGCTGTCCTGTCCACCCACATGCCCGATCAAGTCCCCACCGTCCACCAGTGTCCAGCTGCAAGCTCCCCCACCCCAGGGACAAAGAGAACAAAGACATGGTGGGGGAGGGACAGCACTCGTGTCCTCTAGCACAGCCAGGGGCAGCAAGCAACACTCAAAGAGGAGACAAGGCCACTTCCACGTGAGAGGCCTTCACCTCTGACCCGCTGGTTCCTTAGACAACCCGGCGGACTTCCTGTTGATGTCTTCCTACGATGGACGATGGACGACAAGTGTGTTGCCGCCAGCATCATGGCTGTCAGAGAAGAATGTCACTTTAACTGCACCGGCTGCACAGGGCAGGCTGGGCCCTGAGAGTCTATCTTCTTAACTTTGAGCTCAAGTCTCCCTGGCCCCCGCTCAGCATTCCTCAGTCACCTGGCCCCAGGGAGCCTGTCAGGCCCAACCGGGCGAGCAAGATCCTCAGCCTGGGTGCGTAGTTTGTTCACAGTCCTGGCCTGGAAATGGGGACACTGAAGCTCCCGCAAGAGCCAGCCCACGTCGGACTTGGGTTTCCCGGGCCAGGTTGTTCACCAAGGAGTCCTAGACACTCGGCATGGGTTGGCTGACCCAGCACTGTCCACACAGCAACCCTCAGGCCCGTAAGCACCGAGCATCTACTGTTACCCTTCACCCACCTCGGAGGTGACCATCCATCTCCCATCCCTCTTAGAGACAGCCCATCTCCCTGCAACGTGCTGCAGAACTCTCTAACATGCCAAGGGTCCAGCCCCTACTCCTGTCTATACCTCCACAGCCTGGGCCCTCAGTGTGGGGGTCCCTGAGAGAGATGTCTTGTTCTCAGGCCACTCGTGTCTATATATGAAGTGGGACAGAGAGAGGCAGGCGCAGATGTCTATCACCCTGCCGGGGGTACATGCGGCAGGAGAGCTGTGTCTGGAGTGGAAGCAAGGACACAGGGAAACCTCAGCCCCGGGATTCAGGGCTCCCTGGGCCAGGCAGGCAGAGAGATACCAGCTTGCCTGACAAAGTTTAGAGGGCCAACTTCCTGCTCCATGCTGGGGAGGACCATGCTGGGATTGGGAGACGGTGCCTCTGCTCCCCCCACCCCCCACCCCACTGGGCCTTGGGTTGGCTTCAGTGCTTGGCTCTGGTGTTGGCGCCACTCCGTTATGGGAGTTTCATTGGCCTCCCGTCCACTAAGAGCCTCACACAGGAACTCTTGTCAGTGCAGTTGCCGGTGAGGCAGAGCCCATGGAAACGCAGCACCCATGTGGGTCTGGGATGCTCTGAGCAGGTCCAGCTCTGCAAACACGCAGACTGCTATGACGGCCCAGGCCGGGGCTTTGCCAAGGCCTCTGCGGGGATCAGGCTGCCTTCCTCAAACCCACTTGCCCTGCCAGGAGTCCACATGCCACAGGAATTAGCCAGGGCCAGGAGACCCTTCCAACCCCTCTTCTGTCCTGTCTGCTTCCTACAGAAAGGAAAGCCATCATGAGGGCGGGACAGGAAAGCAGCCTTGGCCATCCTGTCCTCAAATAGTGGCGAAGGGTCCTGGCCTTCAGTGCACACACCCTCTGTCTTGCTTGCTTTTTGGTCAACTTGACGCGAGCGCTACAGTCATTCAGAGGAGTATCCTCAGCTGAGAGAACGCCTCCATCAGATTGCCTCTTGGAAAGTCTATAGTGCATTTTCTTGACTAGTGATTGATGTGGGTAGGCCTGGCCCATAGAAGGTGGTGCTTTCCCTGGGCAAGTGGTCCTGGGTACCGTAAGAGAGCAGGGTGAACAGGCCATGAGAAGCAAACCAATACGTCCTCCTCCTCCCGGCTTCTGCTTCAGTTCCTGCCTTGAGTTCTTGCCCTGTCTTCTCTCAGTGATGGAGTGTAGCCTGGGAGCTGTAAGATGCAGTAAACCCTTTCCTCCCCGGGTTGTCTTTTGTTTTCGTCCGTTTGGGTCATGGTGTTTTATCACAGCAATAGCAACCCTAACTATGACATCCCCCTCAGCCAAACCGAACTCCACCCACCAATACCTGATGAACCCAGGCACTGGGTGTTCAAGGCAGCAGGTCCTATGATAGTCACTGGAGGGGAGGGAGACCGGAGGGTGAGCTTGCTTTTCACGCACCCCATTTAGCCACTCAGCAGAGGCTACCTCACCAGGACAAGGCCTTAGATTCTCTGAGTTGCTGTGTCCAGTCCTGAGACGTTGCCCTGTGGTGAGCACTCGCTCATTTAGGTCAGGCTACCAGGGTGAAGACCACATCTTAGGGCCTCATCCTCACACCCCCATAATATAGGAGGTACGGGGCTAAGGGGGCTTTGTGTGGCATATCACTGGGTATGACCTCCTGGGGGTGATATGGGGACGGGAACGGATGCCTACAGCACAGGCACTGTAAGTGCCTCTTGTCAGAATAGACAGTGGCTCACACACCCTCCAGACAGAGTGAGAGCCAAAGGGCCAGATGGGTCCCGTCAGCCCTTGGCTTGTCTACTCTCGGCACGCAGACGTGCTCACAGACTGTGGGAGGCGAGGAGAGTAGGGATCGGGGACAGTGCTTGAGGGATGACGGAGGTAGCCCCAAGCAGAGGACTGACACTAATTAGCAACTGTCCTGTTCCTTATGTAATCACACTTCAGGACAGGGGCACAGGGAACACAGGCTCAGGTGGCATGTTCCCTTCCCCAGTTCCTGGACAGCTGGAGTTGACATGAGCTGGGGAGGTGGCTATGAACAGATCCTACTTTGGTTCAAGGCCCAGGCTGTCTGAACGTTCTCACAAGATCTTCTTCACTGAGGTCAGGCTGCCAGGGTGAAGGCCACATATTAGGACCCCATTCTCACACCTCCAGTGATAGGGGATCCATCCTCCCTGTCTACATCAGGTGTCCCGTTCCCCTTATGGTCCCAGGGGTAGCCCTGAAGAGACTGACTCTGAAGCTCACTCTAGAAAGAGACAGGCAATACCCTCTCCAACCACAATGTCCACTGGCCAAGGAACTAGGCACCTATTAGACACCTGCTGTATGTAAGACAGAAGTAGGGTCAGGTAGTGTAATGTCAGGCCCCATCCTTCAGACCACATACACCAATACACTAGCACCCTCACAGAGCCCAAGGACTCAGCCTACTGAGAAGAACGCCACCAGCCCTGCCCAGAATGACCCAGTAGCAGCCTGCCTGCACCCACAGGTGGCACCTTCACCCACCATCTAGCAATTCTTGTGCCACCCCCAAAAGCTTTCGTGAGCCTGAAAACTTTTCCCCTGTAACAAGCGCACTTTGATAGAAGGAGAACGAGTCTATTTAAGGTAGGTGCTTTCAGGTCTCAGCACAGCGAGATGGGTGCAATTAGCTCGACAGCCATCAGCACCCCCACAAAGTGAGGGCCTCACCTGAAGGTTAACCCCTCCCTACTCAGGAGCAGAACCCTGGCTAACAGCCTGCTTGAGTATGTGAGTGGAGGGTAGCCCTGCCTGGTGGTGGACCAGAACTTAGAGAGCGCAGGGAAACGGTAGGAAGGTAGAACCAGGCAGGGCCAACTCCTGCCTTGTTCTAGGGGGACCCTGGATAGGTCAACTTGAACAGCTGCTCCCCAGCCAATGGGTTGGGACAGGGAGAAGCCTCAGTCAGAGAAGCCTTGGAACACACACCATTTTTTTTTTGCTATAGGGACTACAGTGTCGGCTTCCCAAATGTTCCCTGCCCTGGGTGACACCCTGAAGGGTTCCAGTCTGAGACACTCTCCTCACCCTTCAAGTTTAGGTGAAGAGACTGAGGCCCAGAGAAGGCAAACACCACAGAAGGACCGGCAAGGAGGGACTTCCCAACTCTAGCTTCAACCTGGGCGTGCAAGCTTTAGAGTGGGTGCACGACATGGAGCCCAGAGCAGGATCAGGGTCATTTTTGCCACTGACTCTTGGTGTGTCCAACCTGTCACCGTGAGCCATGGGGTCCTGAGTAGTCAGAAGCCTGGACACACAGGCCCATGGACCCCTCTCCACCCAAGGGTCCTCTAGGGAGTCCACCAAAGTATAGTTGTGTTTCCTACTAAGAGCACCTTCATTCCCTGCGTCCTTGCCCGGGAGGGGGGTGGACAGAGGTTGCCCCAAGAAACAGAGCTGTGTCAGTCTGTCTCAGCCCACCGGCGGGCATCTTTAGAAGCTAGTCAGGGCGGGGTTGCAAGCTCACACTGTGCTAACCCGGAGGCGGACCTCCAGTTGAAGTTTATTTTCTCAACTGTGGCTGATTCATGGTCAGGATGTGGTAGCCGCAAGGTGGGGGAACTCCAGTCCGACCCCGGGCAAACACCCTATGAGCAGTGAGCAGCATTCCCGTGTCAGCACGAAGTCGGGGGCCAAGAGCGCGGGCGGGACCGGGTTCTTGGTCACCTTGGTGCACACGCGGCAGTCCGCTCCTCAACCCCAACCATTTCCCTCACTGCCCCCGGACTCGGTTTCCCTCTGGGTTCTAGGCTAGCCCGAAGCCGCGGACTTACCGGGTGGGGGCAGAGCCGAGAGATGGTGCAGAGAGGGTGCTGTGTCCCGGCGCCGGAGCGTCTGGGGCTGCGGGCGGCGGCCTCGCGGGCGGCTGCTTTCCGCACAGTCTAACCGCGCTCGCGGGCCGGGCGGGGCTGGAGGGAAGAAGGGGAGGTGCGGCCCCACCCCGCGGCGGCCACGTCGGGGGCGGTGCTGCCCGGGGCGGGGCGGGGCGGGGTGGGGTCTCCAAGGAAGCCCTGCCCACCCGGGTCTGGCTTCTCTGCAGGGGCGGAGAGATGAAAAGGAGTGGGACATTCCAGGACTGGGCTGGAGAGCTGCTGGGAATGGCTTTTTTGCCTCTAACCTCAGTCAGTCCCCACCCAGGCTCCCTAGCAATTTCCTCGTCTGTCCCCTACGCTGGCCATCTGGTGGACTTACGAGTTGGTCAGGTTCCCCGCCACCTCTGGTCCCACTCTGCCTCCCACACGGGAGCAGCTCTAGGCTGCTGATCTCGAGAGTCCTCCGATGTCTCTACCCGCATCATCCTTCATTCACGGGAGATAGCGCTTTCCAATTTCTAGCTCCGTCCTGAGGACCTGCTGAAGTGCCCTCCCTGGCCTGAACCTGGGCTGTACGCCCATGAAGCTTCAGTTTCTCCAGCTTCAAGACGTACCTCTAAAAGGTTTATGATCATGAGTAAAGGGTCGTCACTTGTGCCTTGAATCTTCCAAGCTGGGTGGACGGCATGTGGCAGATGGGCAGCGTGAAGGGCTCTGGATCTCCCGTAGCCATTCTATCCTGGACACAACATCACGCTCGGGGGTGTTTATGTGCTCCCCTGCCACATGAGATTAAGCCCACCTTTGGCTGCCTGTAAATGTCCATCTCAGTATTCTGTACCCCCTGCTTGGCCCCACCATCTCAAGCCCAGAGCCAAAAGCCCCCTTTGATAGCTAGCCAGTGTTGGGATGGCCCCTGAGTGTTGGGTGTGGACTGCCACAGCATGTGCTGACTGGCTCTTGGACACTGCCCAGCCTGGGGTGTAAGCCTTGGCCGTCCCTGTAGTGGGACTCAGCTGTCCTTAGACTGCACAGTCCTTACAACCAGCTAAGGAGCCACTCAGCCTCACTAGCCCTCAGCACAGAGACCTTTTGTCTGGGCTGCAATTCTGCTTACCCAGCATTCCCTAGGTCTGGTGGTTCCTTCTGGGAAGGGGTCAGCAAGGTTTATTCACTTCTGTCCTGGGCTGCCTTTGGTCAGAGGGTGTGTTTATTTACCCGAAAAGAGGAATGTGACTGCAGCCCCTGCCTGGAGGACTGTGGGCCTCAGCCTGACTACCATCTCTCATCCCTTCGAGTCCCTCCATGAGACTGCAGTGGCTGTGTGAGGGAACTGTGTCGTCTTTCCAAGATCTTCTGCAGTGGCCTGAGGGAGGTGTGGGACCATTGGGGCTGTACCTCAGGGTCAGGCCAGGCCATGAGAGGCCAGAACAGGGTGAAGCGGGCAGAGTAGCTAGTTGGTAGCTGGGGTCAGGGGTCAGAGATCTGGCAGTTTGTGGCTATGGACCCTGGAAGAGCGGGGCTTTCCCTTGAACTTCAGCTTGGGCTCTCTGTGGCCACAGCTGTGACGTTTCTGCTTCAGGAACAGGGTGTGGCTGTTCTCAGGCCCTTCCCATTTCCTTGTTTGCTTGTTTTGTGAGTTGTTGCACTATATAGCTTAGAGATATCGATTCTCCTGCCTCGGCCCTTGGAGAATAATAGAACTGCAAGCTTGTGCCATCATATTCTCTCTCTCTCTTTCTCTCTCTCTCCTCTCTCTCTCTCTCTCTCTCTCTCTCTCTCTGTCTCTGTGTCTGTCTCTCTTTGTCTCTGTCTCTCTGTCTCTGTCTGCCTCTCTGTCTCTGTGTCTCTGTCTCCGCTTGTCTTTGTCTCTCTGTTTCTGTCTCTCTGTCTCTTTCTCTCTGTGCATCTTTCTCTCTGTCTCTCTCTTTCTCTACTCCACTCTCACCCTCAGATGCTTTACCAAAGTGGCCTCAGAAATGTGCTTTCTTTGGCCATACCCAGCACACTGGGCCCCACATGACCTTAGGAGTTTCTTTCTAGTAACCATATCTATGGGCAGCACAAATCCTGGAGTGTGAGTCTGTCCTCACAACTGGAAGTGCACACACGGCTCCTCACAGCTCAACACTAGATGCCTACAGACACGCAGGGCCGCACCAGCCACCCGTGCCCCGCGCTGACTGCACGCTCAGGCAGAGGCCCACACACCTGCCCACATGTGGACATGTTGGGGCCACCACCTGAGGAGAGCTCACTACTGCCTCATCAGGAACCAGAGACTGGCTGTGATCAGAGCCAGGGCGGAGCCGACCTCGGCACTGCCTAGCCTGAGCTCCGCCGGGTACAAAGCGAGCAGGCGTGGGTGTTTCCAAAGAGAAGCCTTCCAGCTGGGTGGAATGGCTGGCCTGGTGTACAAAGCCCAGACAAACAGCAGGTACAGCAGATGAGTCTTTGCAGGCGGGGGGGGGGGGTACTTCATCCGGGCTGAGACCCCAAGAAGCAGCAGACTAGGATTCATTTCCTCTGTCATCTGGGTTCCTTTTTATCTTTTGCCCTTAGAAACTGTTTCTTTTCTTTTTCCTCCTGGGTTCACTGAGACTCCTTCTGATGGGGTTATAGAAGAAGTAAAAACATATCCACACACCACTCATCTACCCACCTGCCTTGAACAGGTGTCCAACAAAGTCAAGAGCAGTCCAGGTATCTTGGCATTAGTGAGAAGGCCTTCACCGGTTCTAGACCTAAGCCCATACCCTGACTCTGAGCTGTTCTGTGCAGCCCTCGAAGGCCTCCGTGCCCCTCACAGCGTCCCTTCGCATCCCCCTTTCTCCTGTGTCTCCGTGAATGCTCTGAGAGTCCCTAAGTGCTTGCCTGCAGGAGGTAGACACTGTAGAGGACCCATCTCTGACCCAAGCGGGGGAGGTCAGGTTGGAACAAGGACCAAACATCTGCTTTGAAAAGAGACAGTGGGCAGGTTGGTTGTCCAAGGACTTAGGTCAGACGAGGGCTCTATCCTGTTGGTTGGAATAGTGCACAACACATCAGAGCATTATCTCAGATCTGCAGATTCTGTGTTCGTGAATATGCCTACTCACTGAAATTTATCTACAGCCCTAAGATCAATACTGGATGTACATTTGCAGTCCTTTGCAGGCACATACTCAGAGTCGGGCTCACCGATGGACAGGTAGAAATTTTCCCCATCTCTTCAGGGCATGATCTTGCATTTGGGCTTCTTATTGGTGATCTTATCATTAAAGTGGCCGCAGCTGTAAGCTCCAAAAAGCCCTACCTACTGTGTCTTGTGAAGAGAACATGTGTGGCCCACGTATGAGTTCTGGTGCTGCGGTCCACAGTCAGTGTCAATGAAGCAACAACGCGTTAAACGGGGCATCTTGAAGATGTCACCAGAGGCTCCCAGGCACCTACGCCAGTGTCTCCTCAGTAGCACAGCTCGGCCTTTGTTAGTCACACCTGGCCGATGGCCCACAGCCCAGACACGTCAGCCTTTATTATGTTAGTAGCTTTATGGGACGTAGGGACTAATAAAACAATGTATGCATTTAGCTGATGTGTAACCAAGTCTTCTTTTATAGTATGGCAAGTTTTCATTCCTATGTACCCTGGAGACGCCAGCCACGAAACACTCGAGACCCCTCTAAATGTCACTGTGTACTCTCCACCCCCAGATTTGCACCTCTGGAGACGAGGTCATTTCTCCTCTTGTCTCTTCATTTTCAGATTTCTTTTTTTGGCCAGGGTTAGAATTTTATAGCACATCCACTCTTGCATTTCTACAGAAACCTTTGGCCCATTATGTGTTTTCCTGTATTTCTAACTTGTTCACACCCACACTTATACACACACACACACACTCATGCTCACACACACTCACACACTCACACAAACTCACAAACACACACTCACACTCACATTCACATACACACTCACAAACACACACTCACATTTGCATACTCTCACAATCACACTCGCACACACTCACACACGTATTTTTGAGAACTTCACACATGAGCACTACATCTATATCACCCGTACCCCTCCATCCCCCCAACTCTTCACTAGTTTCCCCAAATTCATGATCCCTTCTTTGATTTATTGTTACTTGTACACACACACACACACACACACACACACACACACTCATATGTGTATGTATAACCTACTAAGTCCATTTAAAATATGCTAATTCTATTTTACTTTACACGTGTGGATATTTTTGCCTGCATGTATGTCTGTGTACCATGTGCAGGAGGTGTTTACAGAGGCCAGAAGAATGTGACAGATCACCTGCTGGAATTACAGATGGTTATGAGCTGACATGTGGGTGCTGGGAATCGAACCAGGGTACACTGGAATAGTAAGTGCTCTTAACTGCTGAGCCATCTCTCTAGCCCATACTCAGTCCATTTATCTTGGACTGACCAGTGTCCAAGTGACTTGAGTGTCCAGGCTGACGACTTAGGATAGGATAACCTGTGTGGGAGCCATCCCTGGTAGAAACAGTCTCCTTCTCTTTGCAGCCGTTAGCCACTCGTAGCTCTTCTAGGGGTAGGACCTTATGGACTTACTCATGTCCAAGCTGGCCTATCAACTGGTATTGTCATTATGCTGGTCTGGTTGAGGCAGCCATATTGTTGAGAGTTCACAAGTACCGTTTCTGTGTCTGTCCAACAACAGAAGCCTTGGGCTGTAGCTCGTTATTTCCTGTTGCTTTGAAATATACCATTAAACATCACAATCCACACAGCCATTAGACTGCTGGTGGTCAAGGGGTTGGTGCTGTCAGACATCTTACACCGCTTACACATCTAGACAAGTTTCCTGGTGGGGGCTAGCCTCTGCTCTTATGTGGACACCCAGGATGGGGTTGCAGGCACAGGTGCTCATCTTCTCCCCCCCCCCGGCTTCTTCCTCTGCTCAAATGCTGACCCTTCACAGCAGGGCTCTGAGCTAGACAGCCGTGCATGGATCACTAAGTGCTTGGTGGCCTCCCTTACCCCAGACCCATGGCCAGCAATGGTAGTACCAGAGGCCATGCCCAGAGACATCATCTGTGCTTTTCCGCTGACCTTCAATGAGTCGAAACCACGACCTACCCCGCCATGCCCTAACACGCATGTATACCTCTTCTCCCTCTGGTTGCCCCATCAGACCGTGGCCCTAAGACATGCGCATGGCTTCTCACATTGCTTGGTGAAGTGAAGGTGGGAAGGCCCTCAGTTTTGAAAATTTTTGATGCAGTTGGATCATCTTTTGCTAAGATGGGCTGGGGGCATTCTGCAGTCATTGGAACTGCAGCCTGGGTACCAGGATTTGGGGATTGGGTAGGGACAGGTATGCCCAAGGTGGCATCCCTTCACGTATCCCTTTGAGTGTAGGGTGCCTGGGTCCCACCGTTGCCTCAACCCTGGCCTCTGAAGCAATGTAGCTTTATTCTTACTAGCCTTGAATCTTTAGACTTTTAGGCGGTGGGGGCTAGCAGGAGGGGAGAGGGCTGGAGCGAAGAAAGGCAGTAGCACATAGGTTAAGGCTGGCACTCCATCTGTGCTCTTCAAGTGATGTGAGCAGAGCCTGTGTGTCCTCTCTGCTGGCTTTAGCTGGGGCTCCCATTGATGAGTGTCATACTGAAGCGAAGGGACACCACTGTGGGCCGACTCTCAACAACCTTACTGGCCCCAGTCCTTCCTGATGCACCCCACCACTCCCAACTTGGTCTCCTCACCCTGTGTCTCCCTGGCTCCCTGAATATATCTCCCCGCTTACATACTGGTGTTTGGTTTCCTGATCTCTAAGGACAACTCACTCTGCCCTGTCATACCCAGCTGATGGCCCAGAAACTCTGAGAAGTCAGCTCATTAAAATAAGAGTGAGTATAAGGCGTACACCCCAGTCCGTAGACAGGAAGAGATATGCCATGTGGCTACCAAGGGTGTATCAAGAGGTCACCCCAGCTCTGCTGACCCTACCTCTGCTCTTGCTCGTGACTCAGGTCACTGTATTTTATAGAACTCTTCACCTAGGAGTTCTCAAGGCTGACACTCGCCCTACTACAGTGGTACACTCAGAGTCACGTGACAGCCTTTAAACACCAGGGTGTATTGCTCATCCCTATCATTCTGCTTACAGACCCGGTAAACCCCACCAACCATTCTCTGGGCCTTCAGCTCCACGTTCAGATGGATCTGTGACTGAAATGCACGTGATCTTCCTCGCCAGCATGCCAAGCGTCGGACTTGACATCAGATGGAGTTACGCTCAAGCCCCTTTGAGAATCCTACTGTGGGGAGCTAGAGAGACGGTGTGGTGAGTGAGAATACTTGCTGCCTTTGCAGAGGACTGGGGTTTGGTTCCCAGCACCTACGTGCTAGTTCACACCATCCACACCATCGTTAACTGGAGTTACAAAGGCCCTGGCCATCACAAGCTCTAGGCACGGATGTGCTGTGCACACATGCAGGCAAAACACACGTAAAATAAAATAAATAAACCTAAAATAAAATTTAAAAAATTAAAACTAAAAATTAACATCCTGCTTAGTGGGTAAAGTTGCCTGCCAACAGCCTGATGAGGAGAACTCACGTGGGAGAAGGAGAGAGCCTACTCCCAAAAGGTGTCCCAACTCCATCCACACACACTGTGGAAAGTGCACACCAACACACACACACACACATACACACACACACACATACATATACACACACACACATACATACACACACACACACATACACACAAAATAAGTTTAACAAAAATTCTAATTTTGTCTACAGAGGCAAGCTAATTCTTTCATTCCTTTACATTAAATCGCAGATCTAAGTCGGTCACTCGGTCACCTGTGACTAATCTTCATGGGGTCAACACACCCATATAAGCACCTGGCTGTCCTGTGCTCCTCTGACCCTCTCAGCCCCTGTGAGCTGAGCATGGAAACCCCCTACTTTACAAAGGGCCCAGGGGAGGGATTGTCCCTTCTTGGTCTGACCCTGAACACTGTACCGACTACTTCCTTTCTGGGGGCTGAGCTACTCCCAGATAGACCCCCACACCTAAGAAAGTACATTGACTCCCAGGTAATCCCAGGGTTTGCTGACTTGTTCTTCATCTTTGATCCTAGGGTTCCCTGAGAACAGCAAGGGTGCTGTTGCATGGCCACTAGTAACCCTAAGTTGGGATGCTGGCTGCTAGTACCCTTATGTTGGGGTGCTGGCCAGCAACCACTCTAGTTCCCCCCCTATCCCTGAATAGGGCTGGTTGCACAACACACAGCCTGAGTTAAATGAGTTTAGAACATCTAGTCCTTACACAACGTCTGTCCTCCTGCGTTACTGCTAGACAGGAAGCTATGACTGCTCTCATCCAGTCTGCTTCCCAGCCTGACCGGATCCACTTCCTTGTTTATGGGTGAACATTGGCATGTGACCTTTCCTTACCTGCGTGACACCTAGGCACCTCTAGTCTCTGCCTTAGGACACCATGCACTGCACTCACCTGTTTATCCTAGGGTGACACATGGCTTGCTCTTGCTTTGTCCCAGTCTCTTCTGAGCTTTGCTTTCAGGGGAAAGGGTCCTTTGTATCTTAGTTCCCCCAGGCAGGGACAACGTTTTTTAGCTTTGAATTGGAGGACCGCCCCTTATTCTATAGGCAGCAGCAATCTACCTGAGATGCAGCTCTCCTCTCCTTCTACCCAAGCCCTCTTCCAGGGCCTGCACATATCTGCTGCCCCCTCCCTCAGCTTACAGCCTCCTTGCTGCCTCTCCAGCCAGTGTCTCATTCCTGTCTGTCCACTGATACTTTATTACCTTGGCCTTATTTGCAAATGAAATAGATGTCAACTTCTCATTCACCACCTGTGATATCAGGATTCATAGAGAGGGACAGTGGCTGGCCTGGTGCTATTCACTGGGCTTCAGGAATTCTGTATGCTGAGTCCCAGGGTCCCATGGGTGAGGTGGGCCAGATACTGGATGCTGTACTGAATCCTTCCATAGTAAGTTATTCCTTCTCCCCAGCACCAGACCCGAGTTGTGACGAAGCCAGGGCCTGGTCTGCTATCTGTGAACTAGGGAAAGCCAGGCCATTGCTCTGTGGGTTAAGTCCTTCCAGAAGTTCTTTCTCTGCACACTTTGCATGTTAGCACTTATCTGTCCAACAGATCAGCGCTCAGAAAGTTCATGCTGGAAAAGGGTGTGAAGGGCTGGCCAGCCCTTTAGGTCCTCTTCACAAACTCTTTTTCCTTCTGTGAGGACAATGACACCCATCTTCCCTCCCCATCATCTCTTCAGAGGTTTATAACGTTTACCCCTTCCAGTCCCTGGTTTAAGGAGTGAGGATGTTTGCCCAGTGAGTCAGTGTAAAATCAGTATTAGGAAACAAGCTTGTGTTGCCGGCAGAGCCCGAGTCCCTAGAGCCAGGAGCTCCAGTCGGAGGCACTGTGCTCCTTGGCCTCTTTCTCAGAAAATGATTTCAGGATGAGTCAAAGCAAAACAAAACTAGCTTAACTTATTGTCAAAGCAGAAAGACAGGAGGTGCTTAAAGAGAGCCCAATGCAGAAGTAAGGAGAGGACAGCTTCCACGTGCCTCAGTGACCGTCACCTGGGGGGTTCGGGGCTCTGAACTTCTTTATCTGCAGCTAAGTTTGCATGCTTGGGAGGGAATACATGTCTTGGTCTGTCTTTAAAAAAATACTTTACTTATTTTGGTTATATATTGGGGGGGGGCACGGTAGGCTGGGCATGTGCCTGCAGAAGCCTGAAGCATGGATCCCTGGAGTTACAGTTTACAGCCCACTGTGACTTTTATCAAGGTTTATCAAAACCTTGATAAAAGAGACCCTGCTTAGCAGGACAGGAGGAGGCTGGGCTTGAGGACTAGTTCCTTGGCCATCTTAATGATCTGTGATGTTTCTCAAAGGACAGGGCGGGTCTACTGCAGGCGGACTGCTCAATTATATCAAAAGTCCTATGTGCTAGGCTGTAAATGGTGAGGATCAGAATTAAAGCCAGGGCCCTTCCCCTTTTCACGTCTCCTCTAGCCTGTCCCATGTTGGGTATCCTTGGCAAGGGGCCTGCTGGGTGGTCTGGACTCAGGGAGGCCGAGGAGTAGGTCTTCGGTGCAGTTACCCCACTCGATGTCCTTTGCTTTGCTTCCTGGGCTTGTGTCTGTCCATCAGGGAGAAGACACACAAGGGCCCCCTGCACCAACTCAGCCAACGGAGCTGACGGCCCTTACTGTGTTGGTGAATGGATGGCTGTCTCCCGTTCTGGAAGCTGATGACTCAAGGCTGAGTCATCTCCCACCTCCCCTCCCCGTTGCTGTAGCCATACTTGTGGCTCACTGGATCATGGGGTTGGGGAGGGCAGACACCAACTGACCACTGAGGCACCACCCTGTGCTGGGCTACCAAAGCTCCTGCCCCAGAGCTTGGCTTAGGCAATTCTCAGAGGCTGGAAGTGCCCTGTTGTTTGTGCGCCCAAAGGTCTAGGTCTTCTCTCTGTTCCTGATGAGATACTTGGCCCCAGGCAGGTACCGTCGATGCTGGGAGCTATAGCCGCTTAGGCCGTGGATCACGGTGATAGAAAGCCAGCTTCTAGCTTCCAGAGGCTGCTGGAGAGCCACCTGGAGATGTGTGTCAAGTCCTGCAGGCTCTGCCCAGCTGTGGCCAAGGGTAATGGCCAAGATGCCTAGACCAAGGAAAAGAGGCCAGGAGCCCAGCCAAGAACATGACTGAAGTCCAGTGGTTGGGGTGGTTGGAACTTTCGGATGTGGCGCAGGGAAGGCACAACAAGCCAAGGGCTGAATCAGTGGGAAAGAGGGATTCATCCCAAAAGCAGGGGAAAGGCCCTGCGTGGTGGGCTGCTGGCGAGAGGCTGAAGATGGACAGGCAGGCAGGAAGCAGGGCTGGGTGGCTGTGAAGTGGCAGATTGCTAGATGTGAGTTGAAGTCTTAGCATAACAGGACGGGGAAATGGCCAGCATGCGAGATGGGTCACCAATTCTCAACTGGTGTAGAAGGAGCATAGGCTGACTAAGGTTGAAGGGTACTCTGGTCATGCTGGGGGTGGGCACTGTGGTCAGCTCCCTGAGCTAAGGGATGTAGTGTTATCTCCTACATTGTCTTCCCTCAGGGTCTCAACCCTCCCTGCTCAGTTATGAGCCTTGGAGCATGACCAGAATGACTGAGGTCCCTAGGGAGTGACTTACTCCCCTGCAGCCCTTATCAGGCCCTGGTTCTGGACGCAACCTGCCTGGCCTTGTAGTCCATTCTTGTTTACCTGGTCATGGACTAACTGCTCCAGTCCACAGCGGAAGCAGGGACTCCTCCACCTGTCCTGCTTGTAGCAGGTCCCCAGCTTGCAGAGGCAGGCTCTGGGTCTCAGGAAAAGCTCCACCAGCATGGTGGCCAGCACTCCATGGACAGGTGAACTCGAAGTCTCGGTAGCTGGGCTTGCTCAAAGGTGGAACCACACCTGCTTATCCCCGATCTGGGCTTTGGTGGCACATCAGGTCCTCTCAGCGGTCAGGACAGCAGGGCAGCTTGCTATTCCTGACTACAAATAGGGAAACTGAGGCTGAAGATGGGTTGGCTGTCAGGGAGGAGGCTTTGAAGTTGACATAACTTTGAGTGTGCCCAGCTGAATACAAGCGTCAAGTGTAGCTGTTGGGGGAACTTCCTTGGGAACATGGCATGAGAGGGGCCACGGCTCAAAACCAGGGTGGCTTCTGATCCAATTGGGCTTCTAAGTGCTTTCAGGCAGAGGCCTCTTATCTGGGCCTCTGGGCAGGGCCTTGGCACAGGGCCTGCTACAGGTAGACTTCACAGAGTTGGGCTGGGTGCCTCTGACTGGGCTGTAGGATCTTGCCACTTCCAGCTCTGTGTCTAGGGAAGGGACCTGACCATAGGCCAGTTTCTGCAGCTGTTTCTAGGATTGCCTGGGTGGGATGAGAGGCAGGAGATGAAGGATGCGGACGGTTCTCAGTTCCCCTCTGGGATCAAGGCCAGCTTGCCTCTCCCTGCAGCATTCCACACTGACCACACCTCCTGCCCTTCCAGTGTTTTCCAGTGCCCTTGTGCTTTCTGGAAATTCCTCCCTGAGCTCCCGGCCCTTCCTGCCTAACTGCTCTTCTGTTCTCAGCTTTGGATCAGTGGTCCTCTGAGACGCCACTGCACACTTCAGGGTACACAACGGGAGGGCTGGCGGCCCCTCCCCAAGGTGGCTGCTCAGGTGCCCTTTCCCTCTCAGGCTGAGGTCCTGGAAGGGACTTTCAGGGGGGCTTCCCACATGGAATTGCTGGGGGGAGGGCGGAGTTCTGGGGAGCCCCGAGGGAAGAGAGCCAGCTGGGGGAGGGGGTAGGGTGGAGACAAGCTGGTCTGGAGGCTGAGGAGAAACTGCCTGGCTGAGTCACGCTCCGGAAACTGGAGGAAGAGGAGTTTCCACCAGCTGTCTCCTCAGGAAGAGGAGGCAGAGGGCGGGGAGGAGAAGGAGGAGGATCAGGCAGAGCCAGGAAGCTCTCTAGCTGTGGGATAAGATGCTTTCCCCAATGCAGCTCCCCATCTGGCTCCCATATCTCACCCCAACCTAAGCCAAGGGGCAGGGCTCCTGATTCTGAGCGGGTAATCCCCAGGATTTTCCCTAAGGGATTCCGGGGACTGTCCCTGGCACTCTCCCGGACTGCCCTGGAGGTTCTCTCTTGTCCTACTTCAAGGTGTTTAGAATCTCCATGAGTGTCCTGAACTCAGTCCGTTCAGGGTGTCACCCTCCTCCGCAACACCAGCCGTGTCCTCTCTCCTTCAAGGCAAGCTTGTCTCAAAGCCCCTGGGGCCAAACAATGCCTCTTGTCTCTGTGGACTGGAGCTCACATCCTGTGGGGTAGAGACAGGTCTTTCCACAGAGTGGGTAGATCTTTCTGACTGTAATCTTGAGAGTTGGGTGAGGTGGTCATCTGGCTCTTCCTCCAGCGCATCTGCAACCATAAACACAGCCTTGCCTGCGTAAAAATCATCCTTACAGTTAATGCTTAAGGGTAATCTAAGCCGGGAGTGTGGGGCTAGTATAATCCCAGCATGTAGGAGGCTGAGGCCCTGGCCCTGGCGTGACCTGGAAGCCAGCTTGGGCTTCATATTATGAACTGAAGCTGCAAGGTAACGTCGGTGTTGAGGATGTTACAGGGCTGACTGACTGGAACTTCATGATTGCAGAATACTGGACCGCTGCTGTCCCACAAGCAAATTATCTTGGGCTATCTTTAGCTCCCTCAGTAGTAGCCTTTTATTGCCCACCTCTGTGTCTGGCCTAAAATGCTTGTGACTATCAGGTAAAACTTTTGGAATGTATTAACAGCCACCACCTGAAAGCTAGGAATGTCATCAGAGAGCCTTCAAAACCTGTAATGAAGGTTGTCTCGTATTGTAGCTGTCTGCCTTCCTGATAGTTCTACCGGTGAATTGCTTCATTGTCTTCTTCTTCTTCTTCTTCTTCTTCTTCTTCTTCTTCTTCTTCTTCTTCTTCTTCTTCTTCTTCTTCTTCTTCTTCTTCTTCCTCCTCCTCCTCCTCCGCCTCCTCTTCCTCTTCCTCCTCCTCCTCTTCCTCCTCCTCCTCCTCTTCCTCCTCCTCCTCCTCTTCTCCTTATCTTCTCTTCTTCTTCAAGGTCTCACTGTCTTGGAACTTGCTACGTAGATCAGGCTGACTTCAAACTCATAGAGATCCAGCTGACTCTATGTCTATCTACATTAAGAGCAGTCAGTACTCTTAACCACCGAGCCATCTCTCCAGTCCCTAAATGCATTGGCTCAAAGTTACTCAGCTAGTGATGGGCAAGCCAGGAACACGAAAGAATAGCTTTATTTTGTTTGTTTTTAACTTATTATTATTTTTTATTTCGTGTGTATGATTGTTTTTACTGCATGCCTATCTGTATACCACACGTATGTCTGGTGCCCATGGAGGCCAGAAGTCGGCATTGGACCCCTGGATTGATGTTACTTACATACGGTTGTGAGCTGCCATGCGGTGCTGGGAATCAAACCTGGGTCCTCTGGAAGAGCAACTAACATTCTTAACCCCTGAGCCATCTCTTTGCAGTCCAGCTTTATTATTTAGAAAAAAAAAAAAAAGCTGGGTGTGGTGGTGAATGCCTTTGATCTCAGCACTTGGGAGACAGAGGCAGGTGGATCTCTGTGAGTCTGAGGGCAACCTGGTCTACAGAGTGAGTTCCAGGATAGCCAGGAGCATATAGTAGAGAGACCCTGTCTCAAAAAAACCAAACACATAAAAACCTGATGGATGGGAAAACACTCGTGAGTATGGAAAGCACAACAAAGAAGTTCTAAAGGTTCTTTTAACATCTGCTCGGTCCGACAACTAAGAAGTAATGGTAGGTAAACTGCCAACCCTTATTCCTCAGAGAGAAGAGGGCTGGACGTAATGGACACAGAGCAGAACCTCAGAGATGCCGTGTGTGGGAGGAAAACATCACAGCTCATTTGCATTTAAGTGGAGGGAACTGCAGGATTCTGGATAAATATCAGAAACAGAGACATTGGCTTTGTCAGCAGCAGCCGGGAGACAGCCCCACACGGCCACTGGCAGCTCTGTCCCCCGAGGGACAAGCACGCAGGAGGAGCTAGATGCTTGCCTTCAGGACGGTGCTGGGAAGCTAAGCTAGCAGGTATATTAAGCATGTAAGTGGATCGTCACATGGGGAGCAGCAGTGCACCGTCCCAAGGCATGGTGGGAGTTTCCCTGGAAGTCTACAGGGAGAGGGATACAGGGCTGTACCCGAGCCTGTGGATTAAGTTACATTTCTCAAAGGATGCTATGCACAACCATGTTTAAAGTGAAGCAAAGCTTAGGCGTCAAGTTAAGTTTGAATTTAAGTAAAATATATGAGCCGGTTTGTTTTTCTCGTTTTTAAGGATTTTCTTGTGTGAATGCAGTTCTCGGGTGGTTTATGAGGCCGCTGTTTAGACTGGGAAGGAGAGGAGAGTTGAAGGAGTAGAACAGGAAGGATTACAAGGGTCCTGTGCTTCAGCGTGGACGGCTCTTCTATTATTTATTTATACATTTTATTTGTTGTATGTTGTTTATTTGTTTGTGCTTTGCTATTTTGCCTGCATATATGTCTGTGAGAGGGTGTTGGATCCCCTGGGACTGGGGTTGTAGACTGTGTGAGCTGCCATATGCATGCTGGGAATTGAACCTGGGTCCTCTGAAAGAACAGCCAATACTCTTAACCGCTGAGCCGTCACGCCAGCCCCTATTTATTTATTTAGAGGACTTGTCTTTATTATTGTTTTAAGATTCTGTGTATTTGTGTCTTTCAGTGTGTGGGTGCGTGCACATGAGTCCAAGTGCCTGCAGAAGTCAAAAAAGGTGGCAGATGCCCTGGAGCTATGGTTACAGGTGGTTGTGAGGCACCAAAGCTGGGTGCTCGGACCCAAACTCAGGCCCTCTGCAAGAGTAATTCTTAGCCACAGTATCATCTCCCCAGCATCTTGACTTGTCCTTTTTTTAAATTTAAGATTTATTTGTTTGTTTGTTTATTTATTTATTTAATGTGTGTGAATACGCTGTAGCTGTCTTCAGACACACCAGAAGATACTATCTGATACTATTTGAGATGGTTGTGAGCCACCATGTGGTTTCTGGGAATTGAACTTAGGACCTCTGAAGAACAGCCAGTGCTCTTAACCACTCAACCATCTCTCCAGGACCCTTGTTTTGTCTTTTGAGACAGGATATTCTGTATCCTGGGATGGTCTTAACCTCACTGTGTAGCTGAAGATGATGGCATGGAACTCCTGATTTTCCTCCCATACCCCATACCAGTGCTGGCACTAAGGGCGGCATCACCATACCCAGTTTTTGCAGTTCTGGGGATTGACCCCAGGGCCTTTTGCATGCTAGGCAAGCTCTCTATCAACTGAGCTGCACCTTCAGCCCTCATTCAAAGGATTTATTCTGAGTATATAAACCAGGCAGAGTGGTGTGTGCCTTTAATCCCAGCACTTGGGAGGCAGAAGCAGATGGACCTCTGTGAGTTTGAGGCCAGCCAGATCTACATAAGTTCGTAAGTTCTACATGAGTTCCAGGACAGTCAGACTACATAGTGAAATCCTGTCTTTGAAAAAAAAAATGTGTGTGTGTGTGTGTGTGTGTGTGCGTGAATATAGTGCTGGAAAAGCCAGAAGAGGGTCCTCTGGACCTGGAGTCACAGTCAATTGTGAGCCACCCTCTGGGTCCTGAGATCTGAACTCAGATTCTCCCTAAGGGCAATAGGTTCTCTTAACTCCTGAGCCATCTTTCCAGCACCCTTGTTTGACACATCTTTAGGAAGTCATATATTCTTTGTGTAGTGCCACGGATCACCCCAGTCGGGTATGGGGGTCCCTGGGATGAGGGTCCTCGAAGTCCAGGTGGGTAAGGATTTGGCGGTGACAAACAGAAACAAACACAGGCAGTTTGAATCTGAGTGTATTTTGCTGCTCTCAAACAGGGGATTTTATACATTAAACCAAACATGACACAACTCTTAGAAACCGTATCCAGAGAAACAAATAAAATACAAAAATCATCCGAGCATTACAACTCTGAAACTACATGCTCAGTGAATCACAAACAGAACAGGTAACATTATCATTATTAATAATATAAATCATCAAAATATAACAATCCTGAAAGGATGTATTCAATAGGGCAATCGTCCAAGGTTAGTGGCATATTCCCAAGAACAGGTTAATAAATCTTTATGGTCAACGCTCTTAACGGCTGAGCTAACCTTCCAGCCCCATATGGTTAATTATTCTTTAACATCTAATGCCTAATTTTTTATAAATCTCCAACACATAAATTTAAACTATTTTAATTCTTTCTAATTAAGGCTTTCTTTACCATATACTGAAACCCACCTCCGATGACACACGTGCCGCCATATGAAATTTTATTGTCGGGAAAGTTTTTATCTATCATAATAATTTTGCAAATGATTTAAAAAGTAAAGGTTTGGTTTCCCCGGAGATAAGGTCATGTTAGTGACCCATCTCAAGGGATGGTTTCGTACCCATTATTCTTGCTTAAGATCAAGGTCTAGGCACCAGGAACCTGTAACTAAGGAAAATTGCCATGAGAACTACAGCTCAATCAATGTTTGCTCTGGCCGAGAGTTCCACAACCGGTTCCAGGAGACCTCCTTCTTTTGAAGTCTAATGCCTCAGCCTGTGGAACTTGTCACACGGATTCTACTGCGGTTGGTGTGGCAGTGTAGGCAATTTTTAAAAATGTGTCTAAGTGGGCATGGTGCACATGTGCCTGTGGGTGTGTAGAGGCTCAGAGCTGAGCCTCTCGGCTGTCTTCTTTGACCATTCTTTACTATTCATTGAGGCAGGGTCTCTTGCTGAACCCGGAGCTTGCCAATATGATTTAGTCTAGAGATCCAGATTGCCCCAGGGTTCCCCTCCTCAGCACTGGGGTGTCAGGTGGCCTGCACCTCCCCTTTTACCTGGTTCTAGAAATCCAAACTCCAGCCGGGCAGTGGTGGCGCATGCCTTTGATCCCAGCACTTGGGAGGTAGAGGCAAGTGGATTTCTGAGTTTGAGTCCAGCCTGGTCTACAGAGTGAGTTCTAGGACAGCCAGGGCTACACAGAGAAACCCTGTCTCGAAAAACCAAAAATAAAATAAAATAATAAAATAAAAAAAATTTTAAATTTAAAAAAAAAAAAGAAAAGAAATCCAAACTCCAGATCTCACAACTGTGAAGGAAACGGCTCACTCACAGGGTCCCCTCCACAGCTCTCTGTAGACAATTGTGATTTTGTTCATTATTAGTTTATTAAATGTTTTCTGATTCTCATTCATCAGGAAAAGCAAACTGGACCCCAGAGTGTAGTGTTTACTTTTCTTGTCATCATAACAAGATGCCAGACAAAGCTGTGAGGATTTATCTTGACTCACAGTGTGATTGACAGCCCACAGTGTGATTGACAGCCCACAGTGTGATTGACAGCCCATGGTGTGATTGACAGCCCACAGTGTGATGCACAGCCCACGGGTGATGCACAGCCCATGGGTGATGCACAGCCCACAGTTTGATAGACAGCCCATCACGTCAGGGGTATGGCCCACAGTTTGATGGACAGCCAGTCATGTCAGGGAAAGACCATTAGCAGACAGGAAAGTTAGCCAAATGGAGATATTATATCTATAGTCAGGACACTATAGAGAGTAATGCTGTGCCCAGCTTGCTCTCCCTACTTCCTCAGGCTGGTGCCCGTTTGGTGGTGTTCCTCACATCCAGGTGAGTTCCTTACGTAGTTAGATCTCTCAGAGCACAGCATCACTGAGGCATGTTAATGCAAGGTCTGCATTAATACCACTGGACGAGAATAAGAACATTACCACAATTTTTGAGCCAACTTTGAAGTGAGCTTTATTAAATAGTGGCTGGGATGACGGACACTGGCCAGGTCCATAGCAGGCATTCCCAGAGCACACATCTGAATTGCATTAGCCAGAGGCTTATAAAAGCAAACCCCATAAAGCTGCATACTTCCCGCCTTTGTCCAGTCGGGGGCAAGCATGTGATCCTACCATACTTCCTACCTCCACACCTCTGGCCTGCATGTGACCAAGCACATCCGGTGCAGAGGACCAATGAGCTTTCCTTTCACAGATCTCTTAGGTACAGTGATTTAAACTTAACACATAGCTGTAGCCATCACGTGTGTTTCTATGATGATTCTAAATCACATTGAGCTGACAGTCACAATCGGTCGTCACACAGGGTGAGAGGTTTCCATCACTTTTTATGTCTCAGTACTCTTCCTGGCCTTTTTAATGCTGTTTCGGTTTCTAAAAATGTCTCGCTTGTACGAGTAAATTGCTCTGGAGAGGACTGAGAGGAGGGGTCCCTGTGTCTATGAAGTCATGTGGTCCAGTGACTTTGGCTTTCTCCCTGTCCCTCCATCTGTGGACCCCAAGTATACTGCTTTAGGGGACACTATGGTCAACTTCCTTCTGACATCTAACAGAGATAGGGAAAAGTGTATTGAGCTTAAAATTGTGAGTTCCAGGTATCCCCGGCCAGGGAAGGGGCTAGCACCTCGTCTAGCACCAATCCTTGCCCACACATACCCTCTGTCCCTGCTGCCAGCTTCTTCCCAGGACAAACGATTATTAACTACTCTGGTGCCCCTTCAAGCTTCGTAAGTGGGTGTCACATGGCACACACCACAATATCTGGCTCTTTAGCTCCCGTGAAGTGCGTAAGAGTGACTCTCTCCTCGTGAAGCCAAGCCTCATGTGATCCCACTCCTGGTCTTTGCTGCGTATATCCTCCTGGGTGATCAGAGCAGCCGTGCCAGCCCTTCCACATTGATGGCTGTGCTGGTGGCCTCCAGCACCCCCTGAACATTCTAGCACTGTTTCCTGTCACAGAATGACTGGAGGCATCCTGAGGAACATGTTCCCAGGTAGCTTTATTGTCCTCTGACGTCATACAGACCAAGATGGCTGTGAAGTCCACAGGGGCTCTGCTGCACAGTACTTCATGACTGGCCCGACAGTGTTCTGTGTGGCACCTGACTGTGTGTGTCTTTGGCTGGCTCCGCATACGTTTCTATTGGGTGCTTCTTAGAAGTGGATGTGTACACGCTCAACTCTAATGGGCACTGTCCTGTACGTTCTCATTGTGGATACACCAACTGTTGTTAGTCACTGGCAACACATTGGAGCTCTGCTCTCCTTGCCAGTCACTAGAACTGTTCCTCTTCTCCACGCTAAGCGGTCCATCTGAGATCACAGTGTGGTTCTGATTCAAAGTCCATGCTGATAATGAACCTGGCACCTTCCCACGCACACGTCCACTGACCTCTGATTTATCCTTGTGCAAAGTGTTTTCATGTTCTTCTGCCCATCTCTCCTGGGAGATATCGGCTCTTTTCTTACTGATTTGTGTACTCGCTGGTTTTGTGTGTTGACTTGATACAAGCTAGAGTCATGGGAGAGGAAGGAGCCTCAGTTGAGGAAATGCCTCCATGAGATCCAGCTGTAAGACATTTTTTCAATTAGTGACCAACAAGAGAGAACCCAGCCCATTGTGGGTGGTGCCATCCTTGGGCTGGTGGTCCTGGTTCTATAAGAAAGCAGGCTGAGCAAGTCATGAGAAACAAGCCAGTAAGCAGCACCCCTCCATGACATCAGGTCCTGCCCCGAGGTTCCGGCCCTGTCTGGGTTCCAGCCCTGAGTTCCACCAATGACAGATTGTGATCTGAAAGTGTAAGCCAAATAAACCGTTTCCTCCCCAAATTGCTTTTTAGTCATGGTGTTTTGTCGCAGCAATAAAAATCCTAAGACAAGGAGAAGACCTGAAAGAGGTCTTTCTTGTTGTTTGCTTATTTTGAGGTAGGGTCTCATTATGTAACACTGGCTGGCCCGAAACTCTTGACTTAAACCAGGCCTTGACCTCACAGAGATCTACCTGCCACTGCCTTCTTAGTGCTGAGATTAAAGGCGTGGGCCACCATGCCTGACTTACAAGAATTCTTTATATACCCTCTAAACAAAAGAGGTCTCCAGTACACAGTGAATAATATTCTTCTGTCCTGGGAGGAAAGGATACAGGGTATATGTGGGCAAGGATTGATGCTAGACTAGGCGCTAGCCCCTTCCCTGACTGGAAATACCTGGAACTCACAGCTTTGGGCTCAATACACTTTTCTCTATCTCTGTTAGACTTCAAAAGGAAGTTGACCATAGTGACCCCTAAAGCAGCATACTTGGGGTCCACAGATGGAGGGACAGGGGAAAGTCACTGGACCACATGGCTGCATAGACAGGGGGCTCTTCAGAGCCAAATGACACACACAGTCATGTGCCACACAGAATAGTGTCTGGCCAGCCGTGGAGTACTAAGCAGGACAGCCCCTGTGGATATCGCGGCCATCTTGGACAGAAAACAGCACTAGGGTAACTAAGCACACATAGCAAATGTCCCCGACGCGTCCCCAGTTGCCAAGGGAAATTTGCTAATTAAAGAAAGACTCTGTGTACCAGCTATGGCTCTGTACAGCCTACGTTCTGTTATCCGTATCACCTGGTTGCCCCTTCTGCCGAGCTCCACTCCATCCTGCTCTGGTTTGCCAGCCTGAGGGATGCTTTTGCGGGTGTCATCTAGGAGCGTGCCAGTTCTGACTTGGAAGCCTCCTGGCTGAGGTGTGTTGGCCACGGTAGGGTAACCTCCTGCTGCAGAGGGCGTCAAGGGACAGCCAGGCCATGGCGGAGAGATGGCCCAGAACAATTTCAGCACACTTTTCTCGGTGGCCCTGTGCATGCCTCTGCCCGCTTGCAGCAACCCCAGAACTGTGCTCTCCTTGCTGCTCCGCTCTCTGGCAAACTTGCACCTGAGGAACACAGGGAACATGGCGGACTGGGCTGACCACAGAGCCCTTGGCTGGCCGGAAACTGCCATTCTTCAAGCTTCAGTGTCATTGTGAGGGTACCTAGCTTCCAGTTTGGTACAATCTTGTGCCAAGAAAATGTCTGTCAGGCCACAAGGGGTGGAGGAGAGAGCAGTTCCATTCTGGGGATGTACGGATTCAAGGACAGACACAAAGCCTTTCTTTCTGAGCTGCTGGCTGAAGTCTGGCCTGTTCCCAGGAAACCGAGAGCCTGAGGTGGCTGGACAGCTCCTATAACCAACCTCTGCTCCAGGGCAAGAGACAGACAGCCTGTCTGGAGCCCAGGCAGTGCCAAGACTCAGACACTCCAGGGGCCTGGCCATCTGAACTCAGCAGGCACTAATAATATTCTCTGGGGAGTGTCCCCTCAATGACTCTGAGACAATTGCTGCCCCACTCTTCTTCCTTTCCTAGGTGTCCCTTGGTCCATTCTGGTCTCCCTGGATCTACAGAGCTCCCATTCCAACTGTTAACAGGCTGTGAAGTCTTTTCTGTAGTAGAGGAGGGGAGGGGACACCCATTTTGTGGCTGGATCAGGGCCAGCGGCCCCTGACTGGAGAGGACTCGGGGCATTCACACCTTCTTGAGGGGGGTTACTAGTTTCCCAGGCAGTGAGAAACTGCGGTGTTTTCTGCCTCTGTAACTTGCCTCATTGAACATCTTGTAGGCTAGTGAGTTCTCGGCTTTCCTAAGCTAGGATACTGCCTTCGGTTCTCTCTAGCTTTCCTGTGAGAACTGGAGCTTGGAAAACATCAAGAGGCTTGAAGGGACAGCGTAGGAGTCCCCTTGCATGCAGTTGTGTGGAGGTGTGCATGTGTGCTGGGAGAGTGGGCCCCACCTCAGGTTTGTGTGAGGCTCCTTTCTCTCTCTCATCCTTTTTTTGTCATTTCAACACTGTACGCGATGCAGTGACTTCTCACCCCCCCCCGCCCGTCCAGATAAGGCTCTCCCAGAGGATCCCACAGTTACCCAGCAAAGGTGTCTTCTATTCCCACTGCGTGTAATCACCTATATGGCCAGGTAGCAAGAGTGGCCAAGCTCTTCTGTCCCTTTCCTTTGTCCTTATCCTCTAGGCCAGGCTTGAGGTCCCTAGGGAGCTTTTCTAGTTATCTGTCAAACCTGTCAGGTCTCTCGGAGCCAGCATCCTGGGCATTCCCCTTCTTGGACTCTCCTTGTGCAGGGAGCCTGGGCTCTTGCCAGGGCAAATAGATAGGCTGGGGATGCAGCTCAGTTGGAAGAATGTCTGTCTAATATGCACAAAACCATGCCCTAGGCAGATCACCACCACTTTGTGGTAATATAGCACGAGGTAGAAGCGGAATATCAGGAGTTCAAGGTCATCCTCCCTCTATGCTAAGTTCTCAGTCTGGGAAACATGAGATCTTGCATCTAAACAAACAACCAAACAAAAACAACAACAACAAAACCAAAACAACAACGAAAGCAAGCAGGATACGGTGGCACACGCTATCAATTCAAGCACTAAGGCATACTTAGGCAGACCTCTGTGAGCTCAGGGCCAACCTGGTCTGCATAGCAGTTCTAGGCTAGCCAGAGATACACAGTGAGGCACTGTCTCAAAACAAACCAACAAACCAAACCAAACCCACCAAACAACCAAACAAAAACGAGTCCCTAGCTGAGGTCATCTGCCTGGAATAGATGAGCCAAGCACTCAAAGTGAACAGGAAGACAGTAGTGACACCATGCTCGCTGTCACGCCTGGTGGGCTGACTTCAATCTCTGGGACCCATACAGAGAGGGGGGGAAACAGCCTCTGAAATTTGTTCTCTGGTCTCCACATGCAAGCTGTGACATAAAGCAGACACAACACACACACACACACACACACACACACAGACACACACAGACACACCTGCACCAAGTAAACAAATAAATGACCAAGTAAAAAGTAATAAAGAAACATGAAGAATGGAATCAAGGGGATGGAGAGATGGAACACTGACTGCTCTTCCAGAGGTCCTGAGTTCAAATCCCAAATCCCAGCAACCACATGGCGGCTCACAACCATCTGTAATGGGATCTGACGCCCTCTCCTGGCCTGCAGGTAAACATGCAGATAGAGCATTCATCTGCATTAAATAAGTAAATATTTTATAAAGAATGGAGTCCAGGGAGAGATGAGACTAGTAAATACAGAAGGGCAGTGGCAGGGAGAAGAAAACCACTGTGGAGAAAGAGAAGGGGAAACACCAGGTCTGACATGGCTGAAATAAACGTCACCAGCCGTGCTGAGAGCGGGAGGGACAGTGGGAAACAAGGGTTTGCCGGGAGGGCAGAGCCTTCAACAGCCTTGGGAGATTAAACTGAAGGCGTGGAGAGAGAGCTGGCTGTGCTCTGGACGGGACAGAGCCTGCAGGACCCAGAAGGATCTCTCCCTAAGTCCATGGTAGAGAACTGACCAGGCTTACTTAGAAGGACAGACAGAGGGGACAGCACCAGACGACATATGCTTCTGACTCAAACAAAATCAGAAAAGCTTCCAAATATCAAGAAAAAGTCCCCATTATAAAACAGAAGTCAGGCTGCCCTGGTCCTTTGCCTGAAGCCGCTAGAGGAAGGGATGTATCCGGCCATGAATCGGGACTGAAGAGGAGTTGGTCACTCTAGAGTAAGCCTTCAGGGAAGCCTCTATTTAGTACCTAGGTGAAAGAAGAGGGCCTTTGGTTATAGAGAGTCACACAGTTACCCCCATGAGCCTGCCTGGGGCCTTGTTTGAAGAACTGCTCAATGGGGAGCCTCAGGATGGGCAAATAGGATGCTCTTGGTTTAGGTTGTCATGGTTACAAGAGATGAAGGGGGCCTGACAGCTCAGAGGAGTGAACTCTGATCTAGTGTCCTAAACTAGTGTCTCTAGAATCACTTCCTGTGGTGCTGAATGGAAAGTCTATGTGCTATTTCAGCACTCCTGGTCTAACACAGGCAAGGGCAGGGCAGTCCCACAGAGCCTGTGCCGCCTTCCTAACAGAACACGGATCTTTTTATCTGACTACGCTGCTTTGAAACTTCATTCTTTACTTAGAGATCAGCCCTTGAGACCTGGGGCTGTGTCTTGGTTAAAGTGCTAGTGAGTAACTTATTACTCTCTAATCGATTATAGACTTTTTATTATGTTGACAACTGTGTTCCACACAGTTGATTTCCTGTGTAACTTGGTCCATTTATCTTTGTGCATTTGCAAACCATATTCTAAAAAGTGATGCCGGAATTTTAGGGCAAAAGTCCTGACTCTGGGCTACTGCCATTCCTACGGGACTCAGACAAGTCTCTTCACTGCTCTGTGTCTCAGTTTCCCCATATGGAAGAGATGGAAAGTTCTGGGGGTTCCTGCAAGCCTCGTAGGTGGCAGGGAAATGACATGCACGAGGCAAGAAGGAAACTATGTTCAGCATGACTTACCCAGTGTTGGTTCAAACGTCTCAGAGTCTGACACCAGGCCGGTTCATTTCAGACATATTTTAGTACAGTATGGTTTTGGGAAAAAAGTTCCCTGATAACAATTATCCCAATCCCATGTCTATAATAAAACATAAGATCCAACTACATAGAAACTCTTTCACAAAGCACATGTGACTTCTACGATGAAGACAGGTTCTATAGCTTAAGGTGCTAGGATCCTCCCCCTCTGGCCTGGGTGAAAATGACAGTCCTGTCCACAAGAGTTCAACCAGGTTTGGGATGAGTGGCCTAGCGCCTCCTGAAGCCAGGACAAGCAGCTGCTGTTCGCAGGGTGGCTTCCTCAAGGTGTCTGTCTATGGAGTACCCAAAGTCGGGACTGCTGCCGACATCCAGGGTACGAGAGAAAGGCCTAACATCTGTTACCTGGGAGTGACATGGCCTTAGGCACTAAGATTGTAGCTGTATTTAACAGGAGAGTAAATAGTAAACGGGTGCTTACAATGAAGGATTATCGTTACTAATAGCGGCTTAACAACATTCAACATGCTCACCTCCTGCCCCAGGGCCTCAGGGAGAGGAAGCTGCCTTTAGCTCGTGTAACTTGTTCGGGGAGAGTTCAACTCCTCCCTGTTTTCACTGTCGGTTTGGCCGGAACGAGGACTTGTTCTTCCCTTCTCAGAGGGGAAGCTGAAGACTAAGGCAGAAAGGGCACTGGCAGGGGGACGCAGGGCCTGGAGAGACAGCAAGGATCTAAGGAGAACAGCACAGCAGTCATTGGAGCAATGCTAGGGGAGGGAGGCAGAGAGGGATGATGGAGCCTGCCAGTAGGACCGGTGGCTCCCTGTCTCCTAGCCCTGCTGGTGGCCTGACCCTCAGCCTCCCTGCCCCACTGGCAGCTTGCCCCCCTCAGTGGCACCCTGACCCTTAACCCCACTCCTCAGCGCCCCTCCTCCACTGGCACCCTGTCTCTCAGCCCTGCTGGCTCTCTCCCTCAGTGCATCCCCCACAAACTGGTAACCTGTTTCTCAGCTCCACTGATACCCTGCCCCTCAGCCCTACAAGCCCATCCTCCTCTTTTCTCTGTGGGAATGCCTGGTCTCAAGTTCAACATGTAGAGAGAAAGGATTTCCTTCCTCTGTAGGCTGAAGTCCCCTCCCCGTGGAGTCACCAGAACCATCGTCCCCTGTCCTGCTGTGAGACTCTGTATCTGCCCTGAGCCCTGCCAGCAGTTCCTTCAGGTTATCTGCTTGCTCACGTGGTGTCTTACCTTTAATTGCTACTTTGCTATCTGAAAGCTTGCACCCCAATATTCCCACCAACAGTTCCTTCTATCCCTTGTTGTTTTAGAATGTTTTCCTCTGAGATAATGCCTCATTATATAACCCCAGGGAGCCTGGAACTCACTCTCTAGACCAGGATGACCTTGAACTCACAGAGATCTACCTGCCTCTGCCTCCAGAGTTGTGGGATTAAAGAGGTACACCACCACAGCATTTTAGGATACATTTGACCATATTCATGCTATCAAGCATGAGATGAAAACCAAGTTTGACGTTTTTGCTTTGAACCAAGAAGTCCAAACTGGTCTTGAACTCTCGGATCTCTTGTGTCAATCCTCTAAGAGCTGGAATGATAGGTGCATGCCACCACATGCAGCTGAATTTTTAATTTCAATGGGAATTTGTATTTGTAGCATTGATTTATAATTATCTTTTGTGTAAGTGTGTGCTAGATAGTTTTATGTCAACTTGACACAAACTAGAGTTATCTCAAAAGAGGGAACTTTAACTGAAAATATCTCCATAAGATCCAGCCGCAGAGCATTTTCTTACTTTGGGATTGATGTGGGAGAGCCCAGCCCATTGAGGGTGGGCCGTCCTTGGGTTGGTGGTTCTGGGTTCTATAAGAAAGCAGGCTGAGCAACTCATGTGAAGCAAGTTCAGTAAACAGCACTCTTCTGAGGCCTCTGCATCAGCTCCTGCCTCTGGGTTCCTGCCCTGCTTGAGTTCCTGTCCTGACTTCCTTCAATGATGGACGATGATGTGTAAGTGTAAGTCTCATAATCCCTTTCCTCCTGTCTGGCTCTGTGTGCTACGGCCATAAAGAGACACCATGAACTTGGCAACTCTTATAAAAGAAAGCATTTAATTTGGGCTTGCTTACACTTTCAGAGTTTTAGTCCGTTATCATTATGACAGGGAGGGTGGTAAAATGTAGATAGACTTAGTGCTGGAGAAGTAGCTGAGCTGGATCTGCCGGCACCTGGAAGAGAGAGCCACTGGAACTCTCTCGAAACGGACCTCCAGGGACACAGTTCCTCCAACAAGGCCATCGCTCCCTGCTGACTAAGCATTCAAATAAATGCGCACATGGGGACCATTCTTATTCAAACCACCATACCTCCCGTAATGGCTATGCCTGGTTGTCAACTTGACTATGATGCCCATGCCTTTGATTATCTTGATCCATCAATTGTAACTAGCAATGAATTAGGTGACTCAAATTTTCTACAAGTTGGGGCGGGGGGGAATCAGAAAATGATTTTGCTGGCTTGTTGCTCTTAGTATCTCTGGAAAAATTGATGAAGGAAAAGAATGAGCTATCTGATAAAATCGAACAGTTCCAGACGCAAGTAAACAATATAAAAGTTGCTAAGTGTGTCCTTGAAGATAGTTTTCTCTCCAGCAGTCATAGAGCAGAAAATCAAACTGAAACCCTCAATAAAAGGTTGGCTGAATTACAGCAAAAATTCAAGTCTCAAACTCAGAGGGTGTCAGCAGTTAAAGTAAGGGCATTAATTGGCAAAGAATGGGATCCTATAACTTGGGATGGGGATGTGTGGGAGGACCCCGGTGAAGCTGAGAATTTTGAGCCTTCAGATTCTCAAGGGGTTAACCCCCTGAGGAAGTAGTACCCTTAGCTCCACCCCTTGAAATAATGCCTTTTCCACATGAGGAAGCTAATTCCCTCCAAGTCTGATAAACCAGTAGTGACTTTTTCTGAAGAAAATGCCAGACAAGACAATACTGATGTTTCTCAAGGCCCACCAATAGTTTCTTCTAGACCTATAACCAGACTCAAGATAAAACAGGACCCTAGAGGGAAGGTACAAAGTATAGTCCATGAGGAAGTACGCTACACTACTGAGGAGCTTAATGAGTTTGCTAATTCATTCAAGCAGAGGTCTGGGGAATATGTGTGGGAATGGATTTTATGGGTGTGGGGATAATGGTGGAAGGAGCATACAACTAGATCAGGCTGAGTTTATTGACATGGGCCCTCTGAGTGGAGATTCTAGGTTTAATATGGAAGCTCGCACAGTTAAAAAAGGTGTCAGAAGTTTGTTTGAATGGTTGGCTGAAATGTTATCAAAAGATGGCCTACTGAAAAGGAGTTGGAGATGCCTGATATCCCTTGGCAATGGGAAGGCCCAGAAGTTATGCCCTTCATGAATCCTATAAGACACAAACTGGTGAGAAGGGGCACCAGTGCATTTGAAGAGTTTTGTTTTTGCCCCTTTCCTTGTGCCAGACCTTAGGGCTGGAGATGCTGCTGCTCAATTGGATGAATTAAATGCAATGGGTTTAACTGGGCCCAAGGTAACAAGGGCCAGGTGAATTGCCAGGGATAAGCTGATCATAGTTATTATAAGGGACAGTATAGACAAAACAACATCTATAATGACATAGCCCATAATGGTCCTCAGCACAGGAGAGGTGAAATTTATAATGGCATGATTCGTTCAGACCCGTGGTACTGGATAATCAGTCATGGTCTTTCCAGGCATGAAATAGATAGGAAGCCTACTGCATTTCTGTTTGATCTGTATAGGCAGAAAAATTCTCAAACAAATGAAAGAAAGGCTACATTGGATTGTGGCAAAAGGCAGTCTTGGCCAATGAATCAACTTCCAGACTTGAGCCAGTTTGCAGACCCAGAATTCCTTGAATGAAGGGGTGGCCAGGTTTCCCTGAGGAAGGATCTTGATAAGATACCTAAAAGGCAGTGGTGGCACACCCCTTTAATCCCAGCACTTGGGAGGCACAGGCAGGCAGATTTCTGAGTTTGAGGCCAGCCTGGTCTACAGAGTGAGTTCCGGGACAGCCAGGGCTATACAAAGAAAACCTGTCTTCAAAAACCAAAAAAAAAAAAAAAAAAAAAAAAGACACCTAAAAGTTTTGCTGTTAGCCCTTCTCCAGTTCTTCCCCAGAGGGACCCACAGCCTTTTACAAGGGTAACTGTACACTGGGGGAAAGGAAATAATCAGACTTTCCGGGGTCTATTGGATACTGGTTCTGAACTGACACTGATCCCAGGAGATCCCAAGAAACATTGTGGCCCTCCAGTTAGAGCAGGGACTTATGGAGGACAGGTGATTAATGGAGTTTTGACTGATGTTCGACTCACAATAGGTCCAGTAAGTCCCTGAACACATCCTATGGTCACTTTCCCAGTTCCAGAATGTATAATTGGGATAGGTATACCTAGAAATTGGCAGAATTCTCACATTGGTTCCCTGACCTGTGGAGTGAGGGCTATTATGGTTGGAAAGGTTAAATGGAAGCCTTTAGAGTTGCCTCTGCCAAGGAAAATAGTGAATCAAAACCAGTATCGTATTCCTGGAGGAATTGCAGAAATTACTGCCACTATCAAGGACTTGAAAGATGCAGGGGTGGTGGTTCCCACCACGTCTCCCTTTAACTCTCCTATCTGGCCAGTGCAGAAGACAGATGGATCATGGAGAATGGCAGTTGACTATAGAAAACTAAATCAGGTGGTAACTACAATTGCAGCTGCTGTACCAGATATAGTTTCATTACCTGAGCAAATTAACACATCTCCTGGAACCTGGTATGCAGCTATTGATCTGGCAAATGCCTTCTTCTCAGTACCTGTCCATAAGGACCACCAGAAGCAATTTGCTTTCAGTTGGCAAGGCCAGCAGTATACCTTTACAGTTTTGCCTCAAGGATATATTAACTCTCCTGCCCTGTGTCATAACTTAGTTAGAAGGGATCTTGATCGTTTGTCTCTTCCACAAAATATCACACTGGTGCACTATATTGATGACATTATGCTGATTGGACCAAGTGAGCAGGAAGTAGCAACCACTTGGGATTCATTGATAACACATAGGCGTATCAGAGGATGAGAAATAAATCCAACCAAAATTCAAGGACCATCTACCTCAGTGAAATTCTTAGGAGTACAGTGGTGTGGGGCATGCAGAGATATTCCTTCTAAGGTGAAAGATAAGTTATTGCACCCGGCTCCTCCCACCACCAAGAAAGAAGCACAACGTTTAGTGGGTCTATTTGGATTCTAGAGACAGCACATTCCTCACTTAGGTGTGTTACTCAGGCCTATTTATTAAGTGACTCGGAAAGCTGCTAGCTTTGTGTGGGGCCTGGAACAAGAGAAGGCTCTTCAACAGGTCCAGGCTGCTGTGCAGGCTGCTCTACCACTTGGACCATATGATCCAGCAGACCCGATGGTACTTGAGGTGTCAGTGGCAGATAGAGATGCTGTTTGGAGCCTCTGGCAGGCCCCTGTAGGTGAATCATAGAAGAGACCTTTGGGATTTTGGAGCAAAGCTCTACCATCATCTGCAGACAGCTATTCTCCCTTTGAAAAACAGCTCTTGGCCTGCTATTGGGCCCAAGTGGAAACTGAATGTTTAACAACAGGACACCAAGTTACCATGCGACCAGAACTGCCCATCATGAGCTGGGTGTTATCAGACCCTCCAAGTCATAAAGTAGGACGTGCACAGCAGTAGTCTATTATCAAATGGAAGTGGTATATACATGATCAGACCAGAGCAGGTCTTGAAGGCACAAGCAAGTTATGTGAAGTAGTTCCTCAAATGTCTATGGTTTCTACTCCTGTTACAATGCCATCTGCTGCCAAGCACGCACCTATAGCCTTATGGGATGTTCCCTATGACTGGCTGACTGAAGAAGAGAAGACTAGGACCTGATTTACTGATGGCTTTGCACGTTATGCAGGCACCACCCAGAAGTGGACAACTGCAGCATTACAACCCCTTTCTGGGACAACTGTGAAAGATACAGGTGAAGGAATATCTTCACAGTGGGCAGAACTTCGGGCAGTACACATGGTATTAGTTCGTTTGGAAGAAGAAATGGCCAGATGTACGATTATTCACTGACTCATGGGCTATAGCCAATGGATTGGCTGGATGGTCAGGGACGTGGAAAGATAGAGATTGGAAAATTGGTGAGAAAGACATCTGGGAAAGAAGTATGTGGATAGATCTCTCCAAATGGGCAAAGGATGTGTAGATATTTGTGTCCCATGTAAATGCTCACCAAAAGGTGACTTCAGCTGAGGAGTTCAATAATCAAGTAGATAAGATAACCAGTTTTGTGGACAGTCAGCCTCTTTCCCCAGCCATTCCTGTCATTGCTCAACGGGCACATGAACAAAGTGGCCATGGTGGCTGAGATGGAAGTTATGCTTGGGCTCAACAACACGAACTTCCACTCACCAAGGCTGACCTGGCTACAGCTGCTGCTGAATGCCAGATCTGCCAACAGCAGAAACCAACACTGAGCCCCAGATATGGCACCATTCCTCGAGGTGATCAGCCAGCAACCTGGTGGCAGGTTGACTACATTGGACCACTTCCCCCATGAAAAGGAGAATGTTTTGTTCTTACTGGAGTAGATACTTATTCTGGTTATGGATTTGCCTTTCCTGCATGTAATGCTTCTGCCAAAACCACCATTCATGGCCTTACAGAATGCCTTATCCATCATTATGGTATTCCACATAGTAATGCTTCTGACCAAGGAACTCATTTTACAGCCAGAGAAGGGCAACAGTGGGCCCATGATCATGGAATTCACTGGTCTTACCATGTTCCCCATCATCCTGAAACAGCTGGTCTGATAGAAAGATGGAATGACCTTTTGAAGACACAGTTACAGTGCCAGTTAGGTGGCAGAAGCATTTCAGGGCTGGAACAGAGTTCTTCACAATCAGTGCTTTGAATCAGTGTCTAATACATGGCACAGTTTCTCCCATAGCCAGAATCCATGAGTCCAGGAATCAAGGGGTGGAAAAGGGAATAGTTCCACTCACTATCACTCCTAGTGGTCCTTTAGGAAAATTTTTGCTTCCTGTCTCTACAACGCTAGGTTCTGTTGACCTAGAAGTTTTGGTTCCAGAGGGGAGAGTGCTCCTACCAGGAGGCAAAACAAACATTCCATTGAACTAGAAGCTCAGACTTCCCCCTGGTCATTTTGAGCTTCTAATACCCTTAAACCAACAGGCTAAGAAAGGAATAACAGTGTTAGGAAGGGTGATAGATCCAGATTACCATGGGGAAATTGGATTGCCTCTCCATAATGGAGCTAAAATGGATTATATATTGAGTGCAGGAGATCCCTTAGGGCATCTCTTAGTACTACCATGTTCTGTGATTAAAGTCAATGGGAAACTACAACAGCCTAATCCAAGCAGGATGACAAAGGACGCAGACTCATCAGGAATGAAGGTATGGGTCGCTCCTCCAGGAAAAGAGCCAAGACATCCTGAGGTGCTTGCTGAGGGTGAAGGTAATACAGAATGGGTAGTGGAGGAAGGTAGTTATAAATACCAGCTAAGGCCATTGCAGAAACGAGGACTATAAAGTAATATGAATGTGTCTGTCTTACTTTGTTAAGAACACATTTGTATAGCTATTTGTGCTTTCTTTCAATTTCTTCTAACATCAATTGGTACGTAAGTTGAGATACTAAAAGAATGTTCCCAAGGGACATTGCCCAATAGTAAATTTACAAATTCGTATGTGATTGTATGAGGAATAGTTATATCATGTTAGGCATATTCATAACCTTTTTACTGTTTCATGTGGACATGAGATATTTTTTGTGCCAGGTTGACAATGGTGGATTGTAATGGCTATTCCTTGTTGTCAACTTGACTATATCTGGAATGAACTACAATCCAGAATTGGAAGGTGCACCTCTGATCCAGACCTAGAGGCATAGTGACTATGAATCCCAGGAGACTAAGGCAAGGAGATCTCTGAGCTCAAGGTCATCTGGGACAAAGCAAGTCCCAGATCCAGGTGTGGTGGCACACACCTTTAATCTGGGCCACACCTCCTGCTGGAGACCTACATAAGGACATTGGCAGAAGGAAGATTCACTCTTTCTTCTTCACCTGCTTGCCTTGTGGGACTGAGCAACTGCTAGATCCTTGGACTTCCATTCACAGCCGCTGCTGACCGTTGTTGGGAGTTGGACTACAGACTGTAAGTCATTGTAACAAATTCCCTTACTATATAGAGACTGCCCATAAGTTCTGTGACTCTAAGGAACCCTGACTAATACACCTCCTCAACTTGCTTTTGGTCATGGTGTTTCATCATAGCAACAGTAACCCTAACTAAGTAAGAGACCCCTCTACCCTGCCCCCTGCTCCCTTTGTCTGACTTCCTGACTGCAGGCTATTGTTCTCAGGCATTGTGTCCTCCTACTTCCTGGACTGGGAAAAGGACTGGGTGGGTTGCGTGGCTTCAACCTGCTAAACCACTTGGAATCCTGGTGATGGCAGGAGCAGAGACACCGCACTCCCAGAATGGCTGGGAGGCACTGTTATCGGTTCCCCCAGAGCCAGGGTGGTGGCTCGACCCCTCAGCTGCTCCCTGGGCCAGCTGGAGGGGGTAGGCTTGGGCAGGTGAGCCAAATTCAGCAGAATCTAGAGGGCATGAGGGAGCTGAGTGGGCCAGATCTTGAAGAGAGGGAGGGAGGGAGGGAGGGAAGAGAAGAGATGCATATGAGAAGCCCTGGGTCAGGGAATTCAGGAATTAGGCAGAAGTGGAGATTCCAGGACCAACTGCTGTGGCTCAGGTCGTACAGGAGATACTTCAAGGACAGGGAGGACAGTCACGCCTCTCACAGATGCACCAGTCTCTGTGGCAACTGGAAGATCACTCCTGCTCTGGTTGTTTCTTGGTTTCTGTGAACAGGCTGAGACCGGCTTGTGTGGGACCCTGGGTGGCTTTGAGGCAGCTGGGCAATGCCATCTGAAGGCTCGATAGGGCCACAGGACTTGCTTCCAGTTGTATTTTCCTGCGGGCATCTCTCGGGGCAGCTTCCTTGAGGATGCTTGGTGTCCCCACAGCGAGGTGGCTTCTATCATTCAGTTACCCCTTTTCTGGTCTAGCCTGAGGGTCAACACGAGAGCCTTCTCTGCTCTGCTGGTCAAACCAGTTGGCTTGAATTCCACTGAGCAGAAATCCAGGACCCAGGAGTCGGGATCGAGGGGCCACTGCAGTCTGGGAGGTCAGCTACCATAGAAACAGGACCTGACACGCCAAACTGGCTTCATTAAGACACTTCTGGGTTCTGCTTGACTTGAGTGCAGAAGACTGTAGTCTTACCCATCACAATGCCCTGGGGAGCTCCAATCACACACACACACACACACACACACACACACACACACACACGTCACAGCCAGCCCTGGCTCTCATCAGAATCACACTAGAGGCTCATAGCTGACCTTGGCCCCAGAGGCACACCTGGTGTTTAGACTGTATCTTAAGGTAAACTAGGGACATTTCAGACAGGATGGAATCTTTCATCATCACCATATAGACTGGTGGGACCTAAATGGGACATGTCTGTAACATGGTGGAACTGGATTGAGAAAAGAGTGTATGACACACAGACTGGGGTCAATGTTGTGAAATGCCGCCTCCGTACACAGCATGGCTGATCCTGGACTCGGGACAGCTGTCCTTACCAGCAAGATCAAGCTAGTCAACATTCCAGCACGGAGGGGGCGGGGCTCACGAGGCTCCGCCTCCTCTCCCAGGCGCTATTGCAGTTATTGGCAGCGGGAGGAGCAGGACTAACTTTTCCCCCTCAGTGATGTGCTTAGCTATTGGTTTAGTTGCTCACGCTCCTGTACACAGACCCACACCCACACTCGCGTAAGCAACACTAATTAAACTCTGTCACAAAAAGGGGGTCATCCGTGTAGGAGGGCGCTAACTCGTTAAAGAGACCCAGAGGGAGTGGGTTGGGGGATCAGAAAAGGTAATGGGGCGGGGTGAATATAGTAAAAATACATTATGTTAAAAACATATAAGGGCAGTCCAGACGGCTCAGTGGGTAAAAAGTGTTTCCACCAAGTTTAATGTCCTCAATTCTATCCCTGGGATCCAAAGGTGGACGGAGAGGTCTGACTCCGGCCGGTTAGTCTCTGACCTCCTCAGGTGTACCCTCCACACAAATCAATACATACATGATAGACATAAAGCATTTCAGGAAGCTTTAAGGACCAGAGAAGCGATTTTGCGTTTTAGAGCCCGCATCGCTCTTGCCAGAGGGCTGGGGCTTAGTTCCCAGAAGTCACGTGATAGCTCATAACTAACTGCAGATCTGGGAGATCCAGTGCCCTTTTCTGACCTCCACGAACACCAGGCATGCATGCGATGCCCATGTACGCATCCAAGAAAAAACACGCATCCACGGAAAAACATATAAACATAAATTCAAGAGTGGAAGAAGCCTAGTGTGTGGTTTACACCTGTAATCCCAGCACTTGGAAGACTGAGGCAAGTCGTGCCAGCCTGGGATACATAGTCATTTTTAGGTGATTCTGGGCTATGAGTGAGACTCTTAGTTCAAAAAGAAGGAAGAAGAGGAAGAAGGGTGAGATGGAAGACAGCATCAGCAGTAAAGAAGGAGAAAAGGCTTTAAGAGAAAAATGGCCCAGGAGATGCATTTTATTTTCTCAAAAAGGATGCATGAATAGCCCAAACCCACAGAGAGAGATGTTCAGCATACTGGGAGAGGGAAATCAAAGTCACGACGAGATACGGATACTTCCCATCCCACAGGAAGGCTGGACTAAAGCAGATGTTAAAGAGGATGGATGACTCTTATTAACACCCCCCCACCCCCGCCCTTGCTGGTAACGGAGGCTCAGCCAGCCAGGGCTTCTGCAAGCGTTAAGCCTAAAGTTGTCATGGGACTCCCACATTGCTGTTCATCACCAAAGGAGGTCAGGACTGGAACTCAAGCAGGTCAGGAAGCAGGAGCTGATGCGGAGGCCATGGAGGGATGTTCCTTTACTGGCTTGCTTCCCCTGCCTTGCTCAGCCTGCTCTCTTATAGAACCCAAGAATATCAGCCCAGAGATGGCACCACCCACAAGGGGCCCTCCCCACTTGATCACTAATTGAGAAAATGTCCCACAGCTGGATCTCATGGAGGCATTTCCCCAACTGAAGCTCCTTTCTCTGTGATAACTCCAGCCTGTATCAAGTTGACACAAAACCAGTCAGTACAATTGACCCCTTGTCAACTTGACACCCAAACACGTCACTATTAAGCCTCAACCCTCTCTTTCTTATTCATCCCAAAGATCTAAATAACTTTAAAAGTCCCACAGTCTTTGCAAATTCTTAAAATTTCAATCCCTTTAAAATATCCAATCTCTTTTAAAATTCAAAGTTTTGTTTTGTTTTGCTTTTTTTTTTAACAATTAAAAGTCTCTTAACTGTAGGCTACATTAAAATACTTTCTTCCTTCAAGAGGGAAAAATATCAGGGCACAGTCACAGTCAAAATCAAGATCAAACACCAACTGTCCATTGTCTGGGATTCACTCACGATCTTCTGGGCTCCTCCAAGGGCTTGGGTCACTTCTCCAGCTCTGCCCTTTGTAGCACACATCTCAGGGGAGAGGGAAACACAACTGTACAGAGGTGCTAGGTACCCCTAAATCCTGCGTCCCTCTGCTCCTCGCACCTGGCCTGCTGCTTCTAAGCAGGATTATTCTGGCCTCTCCCAGGGCTCTTGAATACTGTATGTGATAAGGGCCAGAGTTCAGAGAAGCCGGGCCCAGCCCATCAGCCTACCATAGCCCTGGCAGATCCTTTCCAGAATCCTGTGGTCTTCATCTGTACCGACCAATACCACTGTCTCGGAGTTGCCCAGTGTAAGAACAAAGGCTGGCTGGAGCCGAGGTCTTGGAAGCCCAGAACCGTTTCTTGGATGAACTGGGATCCTGCAACTAATCTGTTGGCTAGCATCTTTTCACCCAAATATAGGGCCCTTTCCCCTGAGCTTGGACCCCAAAGCTATGCCTGGTCACCCAAATCAGGTCGGGGACATCCCTGGTCCTGTTTCATATTAGCCTCTTCAGTCCCTGATGGTACTCAAAGACCCTCTACCCCCACTAGTCTAGTCACAAAGCCCCAGGTTCCCATGTCCATATTGGGGCTTTACAGTGAGTACCTCTGAAGTGAGTGCCCACTGAGGCTCTGACAGATGATTTCCACCTAGGCCAGGAAGGAGGGAGCAGAGATCTTAACCAGCAGCCAGAAGCTTAACCAGTGACTGGAGGGAGGTCTGGTTAGTTCCAGGAAAGTTCTCAGGGAGAGACTGACCATTCTCTGAGTGGGGCCCTCCTTCCTACAGCTGGAGCTGACACAGTCGGGAGCTGCAGGCTGGGCTGAGGACCCAGCCTGGTCAGATGGTAGTCAACCTTATCGATGCTACAAAAAATGGAGCCCAGGGCCTTCTGGCTGGCGTCCTGGGCTTGGGGAACAGGAATGAGAGTGCTGTATTCTGAGCACCGGATCTATGCAAGCATCGGATCTATCGGATCTATGCCGGCACCGGATCTATGCGGGCACCGGATCTATGCGGGCACCTTGAGGATTCCTGGACACTCAGACAGATTACTCTTCTGACTCAGCCACCATCACCCCTCCCTGGCAGATGGGCAGAAGGAAGCCCAGGGAGGTGACTGGCTCCAGGGGGAGGTGGGCCCTCCAGTCTTTCTGAACGGTGGGGAAAGGAGCCTGTTCTGCTCAAGGCACCCAGCGCCCACATATACTGTACAGTGAGCCCATGACACCTGTAAGGCCCAGCCTCACTCCACAGCAGTTGGGCACACAGCCCCTACCCGGCCTTGCTCCTACTGGGTTTGCTTTGGGTGTGGCCAGCGTTAGGTGAGGGCCGTGAACCCGGAAACCCCCTCACCTCCTTTTTTTCTCTTGTTGCTGGGGATGGAACCCGTTGCTTTGTGGATGCTGGGCAAGTAGGTTGTTATTGAGCTGCTCCTGCCTTTCTCACTCCCCCCCCCTTTCGGACAGTGGTCATCATTTGGAGCAGGGACATGGGCTCTGCAGCATTCCGAAGGAGGAGCCTGTGTTCAGTGTCCCCTCCTCCTGGCTCCTTTTGACAGACTCGGGTTCCAGCCTGAGTGAGAAAAGTATCACCAGGGCAGATTTTCCAGGCATCCTGAGGCCACCCGGTACCCAGATCCAGCGGTTTTACTCCAGGGTAGAGCGGATGAGACTAACCAGGAGGTTGATTCTGGAGCAGGCACTCTAGCGGGTGGGCTGGGTAGACAAGAAAGAGGGGTGCCCTCGCTGCCCGCGTGCTTTTGGTGGCATGGCGCTCTCTGGTGGCGATAAGGGGCATCACTCCCCTTTGTTCGCGACCACTGGGGAGCGGGTTTTCAAGGCCTAAGGTTGACTTGAGCTGTTGAGATTTTCCTCTTCCTTCTTCCCCTCTGAGTCTTGCACCCATTACCTGGCGTGTAACGTCCCACCGCACCGGGGATTTGGGGGTGGGGGATGGGGGCGGGATAAAACAAAGCCCTCTGTAGACAGAAGCAGAGGCTTCAGTGGCCCACAGCCTTGCCTGTCAGCTGACCACTTCCATTCTTTCTGATAATGGAGCTCTGTGTGTTGGGAATCGCGGTGACAAAGCTCCCTTTGTCTCCGTGGGCTTGTTTGTATGAACAAAGTTGCTTAGTGTTCACACCGTTTAAACACAAAAGTGGGCGCGTAATTGCGACTGACTCTCGCCCCACCGCAGCACACACCGCATTTCAAGCATCGAGTTTATCAAACTGGCACAAAATTCGGTGGCCAAAGCTGAGTGGAAATGCAACGTGAAGCAGGACCCCATTTTGCTGCTGTGTTGCCGACTCCCCTTTTTGGGACAAGAACTCGAGAGAAACATTTTAACCGGGAGAGTGGGGATTTGATCCCAACTTCAGGGGTTTCAACTCGGGGTGACCAATCCTACTGCTTTTATACCTCTCCGTGGAGAGGCAGAACACAGCAGGAAGGGTGCCACGCAAGTCATGGCAGCCAGGAAGCAGAGACAGGAAGAAGCCAGGGTCAGGAGAGACCCTCCAAGGGCCAGCCTTCAACAACCCCTTTCTTCTGACCGCGCCCCACCCTCCTGCAGTCCAACCTCTTCCCAACAGCCTATTAACAATTTGAATCTATCAGTGCTACCAATTGAGCTAAACTTTTGTTTTGTTTTGTTTTGTTTTTCGAGACTGCGTAGCCCTGGCTGTCCTGGAACTCACTTTGTAGACCAAGCTGGCCTCGAACTCAGAAATCCTCCTGCCTCTGCCTCCCAAGTGCTGGGATTAAAGGCGTGCGCCACCACCGCCCGGCTTGAGCTAAACTTCTGCATGGGTTCATAATCTTTAAAGTGTGTAGTTAGTATGCATCATTATCCTTTCTTCCATTTGCAAAACAAAATGCTAATAGTCAGCAGTAGTCCTATGAAAGATGTTAGCTCTGTTTAGTCATGGACTGATCTTGCTCTAACCTTAAAATTTTGTGATTATTGACCTCTGTTGCGTTTATTCTAAACCTTCCTCCCCCAACCCCCCAATTACCTAGCTGTTTGGAATATCAAGGCTACCCTGGCGTACTTACTGCTGTGAGCATTACTGTCCTTTGTGGCTGTTTTATACCTTCATATTCATATTAGCAAAATAGAAAGAAAACTCCTATGAACTTAAAAAGCAAAACAGCCCCTCGCCCCTTCTGAAGCAGGAAACAAGTTGTTTGTTCTTGAGAGGTTTCCCATCAGGAATTTAGTAGAAGCAGGCATCCTGGCATCCGTTGGATGTCTTGTTACCGTTTCCAAACAACGCACTTCGAATCAGAATCACCTCTTACGCTTCCTATACTTCTGATGCTCTTCATCACATTAGTGATCAGAGATGGGGTGTAACTCCCCAGTCCCTGCCCTCCAGAGCTAGGTAGGGTCCTGCTGTAAGTTGAAGGGAGTTCTGCCCTAACTCATGGATTGTGAAGAATGAACTGCTGTTGGGTCCGATTGACCATTGATTGTGGTGAGGCGTATCAGTTCAGCTTGGGTAACAGGAAGAGACCCTGTCTGAAAATGTGAGGGAAGAGAAGGACCAGGAGGGAAGGAGAGGGAGGGAGGGAGAGAGAGAGAGAGAGAGAGAGAGAGAGAGAGAGAGAGAGAGAGAGAGAGAGAGAAGAGAAGAGAGAGAGAGAGAGAGAGAGAGAGAGAGAGAGAGAGAGAGAGAAGAGAGAGAGAGAGAGAGAGAGAGAACACAGACTTGAATCAGCTATGGTTTGCTTACTGGGCTAGGCATGCAGAGGCAAATGTCCTCTGCAACATGACTTGAAAGGTATTTATTGCAAAGCAAGATGGCGGTGAGGTGGATTGCTCGTGGGCAGGGCAGACAGGGCAGACCCAGGTCCCTGGTGTTAATCTATAAGAGGAGGTGGATCCACTGTGCAAGTCTTTCGACTTTGCTATGTTTGAGAACTTTCCTAATAAAAGGATGTGGGAGAAGTCACAAAAAGATGAATGCCACAGAGGTCTCAGAGGCTGGCTGTGTCTGGCCCTGGCCTACTAGCCAGTGTTCCTGTCCCTGAATTTTACAAGTGTGATATCCTCTGGAGGCAGGAGAGTAGTGTCTGAGTGCTTGGACTATGGAAGCTGGAGGTTGATTCGTAGTATGTGAAGCCCGTTCCTGTCCTTTTAGAATTTAGACTTAGACTCCCTTCCCTGGACACCTTTCCCCTGGCTGGGCTGCCTTGCCTGGCCTCGGTGGGAGAGAATGTGCTTAGTCCTGGAGAGATTTGATGTGCCAGGGTGGGTTTGGGGAAGCTCTCATCCTCCGAGGAGAAGGGGGTGGTGGTGGAAGAAGTGGGGCGGGGTGGGACTGGGAGGAGAGAAGGGGGGGCCTGCGATCAGAATGTAAAGTGAATAAACAAACTGATGAAAAGACAAAGAAAAAGAAGAATTTATAAGGAAAACCGTTCCTTATGAATAATACAGGGACAACAGAGGAGATGGAGACAGAGACAGGCTCTGGATATACGTGCTACTAAAACTAGTTTGGGTCATATTTACTTTCTTTTCTCCCTCCACTTTTTTAATGAAGACGTCCTTTTGTGCTGATGTTTGGACACAAGCACACAAGTTCACTGTGGTGCTGTGGGCAGAACCCAGGGCTTCAGACCTGTTAGGTAAGCACTCTATGGTTGGGTTATGCCTAGTCCTGTCCATTGATTGATTGATTTTTGAGACAGGGTTTCTCTGGCTGTTCTATAGACCAGGCAGGTCTCAAACTCAGAGATCCGCCCGCCTCTGCCTCCCAAGTGCAGGGATTAAAGACATGTACCACCACTGCCTGGCCCATTATATTTTAAATAACTTTTTATTTTATGAATAAATTTTTGAGGGTTTTGTTTGTATGTTTGTATATGCACCATGTCTGTGCAGTACACGTAGAGGCCAGAAGGGGGTGTTGGATTCCATGGAACTGGAGTTATAAGATGGTTGTGAGTTGCCAATGGGGGGTACTGGGAATTGAACCCATGTCCTCAGAAGGAGCAACCAGTGCTCTTAACTGCTGAGTCATCCTTCCTGCCCCTGAGTTCATGATTTTTGAGATGCAGCGCTCTCGTTACACTTCAGCATGGCGGCATGATGTGGCAATCTGACGTGACATTTCCTCCGTGAGCCTGAGTGACTCAGATATCTCCCCTGCGCTGCCTGTGTGCCAAGCTATCAGAGCCTGCCTCTCAAGCAGTCTACTCCCTTCAGTATTCAGAAGATGGACGTGTAGGTGGTGGCTTGCACCTTATTCTGAGGACACAGAAGCAAACACAACTGGTCTTCAAGAGTTGAGAGTCTTCTGATCATGACCTTCCCACACTCCTGTCCCTGACCCACCCCATCCTCGCCTTCATGTCTGGTTTTTGTTTCTATGACCCTCTGAGTCCATTTGTATTGACCATCTCCCAGGAGCCACGCCATTAGGGAAAACTTACTCTGACTCTCAGAAGCCATCTGCTGTCAGTCGCTGCTCAGTGAAGGCTGAGGACTCTTGGCTGCTTCTGCCTCCCGAGCTGGGACATTGACTGCTTGACCTTCTGCAGGTCATGTCCGGCAACCACTGCTGTGAGTTCCTGAGCGCGGCCTCCCCGTCATGTCCAGAAGACAGTTTCTCCTCAGTCTCCTAATGTCTGGCTCTTACAATCCGTCCTCCTTCTCTTCTGAGATGATACCTGAGCCCTGGGGAGGGTGTGTGATGGAGGCCACGGCTTCCCGAAGTATATTGGGACTGAGGAGGCGGCGCCATCCATCAAGTGGTTCTTTCACCAGCTGGTGAGAGCTGGCTGGGGTTCTGTGCACTTGTAAGTCAGTGCTAGGGAGGCAGAGACATGGTATCCCGGAGGCTTAGCCTTCCCCCTTCCGTTCTGCCTCTCCGCGGGCATAAGAACAGTGGAGCCAATGAGAGACTATCTAAAAAAGATGGACAGATCCTGAAAGGACACCAAGGTTGTTCTCTAGCTGCCACCCTCTTGAACACACACACACATACACACACACACACACACACACAAATACACAATACATGTACACACACATATACACACGTGTACGTGCACACACTCACGCACATTCACTAACACATTCACTCACACACATGCATACATACACATGCACCCACATACACCCACACACATACACACATGCACCCATATACACTTACACATATATACACATTCACTCACACATGTACACACATGTACACACATACACACTTACCCACATATATCCACATATACCTACCCCACCCGCACCTGCATACACATATGCACTCATACACATGCACACACATGCATACATACACACATACCCACATATATCCACATATACCCACCCCACCCACACCCGCATATACATATGCACTCATACACATGCACACACATGCATACATACACACATGCACCCACACATATACACACATACATGTACCTGCACATGCATATGCACACACATGCATGTATACTCACACACATGCACTTATACACATGCATTCACACACTTGCACATACATGCACACTCACAGGTCTGCGGTCATCCCTGTGTTTTATTGTACCATGCTCAGAGAACCATTGTAGCATGGGCCACCTCCCCTTCTAAGAACCTGCTCAGATTTACTCAAGGTTCCTGTAATGCTCTTTTGTGTGTTTGTTTAGTATTTGAAAGGAACGCTGCTTTCTTCAAGGCCTGCATATCTGTTAATTTATGTGGCTAATTGTTCTATTAATCCCCCCTCTCCTTTGCTCGTGGTTTTGATCTGGCAATTACTGATGTGGTCTGTTGAAGTCTCCCACTGTGACTGTGGTTTAGGAAATTTCTCCCTGTGTGTCTAGCAGCTTTTCTCCATATGCTCTGGAGCAAAAGGTTAATAACTGTGATGTGGTCTCAGTGGATGTGTCTGTCTCGCCCTGTCGGGGGCTCTGCCGAGGTCTCTGCCAAGCCTTGCATCTAATTTCTGAATTCAATTTCCTCCAGGATTGTGTAGAGTTTTGCTCCTTAAGGATTTTGGACAGCAAAAGCAACTGCCTGGTTTCTTATGCCAATGGAACGAAACTTGAAACTTGAAAAACAGAAAGCAACAAGACCCGCAACACCCACATGAGGTCACCCTGGGACTGCACCATTCTCCCGCTCCAAGACCTGCTGTCCCCTCAACCCCCCAGAGTCTCAGGCATCCTCAGTACTCACCAGAACTTCCAGGGCCCTGCCCCAAGTCCAGTGAGGCCTGAGGCTTTTGATGAGACTCCATAGTTGGCTGTGGCTCCCCCGTGCCACTGCTAGATGGTTGGGGGCACCCCGGGAGGTACCTGCTTGGGTCTGGTCTTGAGGCGTCTTGTAGATCAGGTGCTATTTGCTATTTAGAGAAAGTGGAGTGGATCATGTTGGGGTTCTGCTCCATGGGCACTGCACCAAGTCATCTGAAAGCCAGAATGAGGTACAAAGGCTCAGAAGAGGGACACCCACTTGCCTGTTGGAGTTGGGACTTTGTTCTCCCTGTGTTCAGCTTGGGACCTACACTGTTGGTTTTCCTGGCTCAGATCCTGTGGATCTGATGGTTTCTGTTTCCCTGGCTCAGATCCTGTGGATCTGATTGTTTCTGTTTCCCTGGCTCAGATCCTGTGGATCTGATTGTTTCTGTTTCCCTGGCTCAGATCCTGTGGATCTGATTGTTTCTGTTTCCCTGGAGAACACAGCCTGACTCTGGCCATGACCCTGGCTGCTGCATATACTAGAGCACTGGACGCAGGTTATCTTGTGCTCTGAGTTACCTTCCTCACAGCAGACCCTCTCTCTTTAGGGGTAGGAGCAGAGTGGATGGCTCATGTGTGTTACTATATCTGTCTGTGACTGTAAGACCTTACTGCTGAGTGAGAAGGGCCCAGGTATATGAAGCCCACACAAGGCACTTCTAACCGAATAGAGGATGTTTTATATTCTATCGCCACCTCCCTGCCCCAACCAAAAAACTCACCTCGTTCAATATCCATATTAAGTAGACAGCAATATTCCTCTTCTCGTTTGATGGAACATCTTGTCTGGGGCCCTGGCTGTACTGTCCGTCAGTCTTCCCTATGGGCATCAGGAGCCACTGGAGGGAAGGTGAGTGGGTTCCACACTGTACCCTTCCTACCTGAACTTCAGTCCGCTGTTCTGCACTGTCATGGCTGAGGACTGGAACCTTCCCAGGGTCTGGGAGCAGGTTAATAAGAGTGAGGGCCTTCCCATGTGCTGAGCCTCCTGCACCCTCCTTAGGTTTTCAAGGAACAGCTGTGGACTTCCCTCAAAGGCGAGAGACAAGCTTAGTAACAAGACACCACTAAACAGGAAAACTAGCCACTGTCAGAGGCAGCTTTGAGGATTCAGTACCAGAGCCTCCCTTCCTTTTGGGGATCGGGTCTCTTCCTGGCTCCACAGGCCTCTAGAACACGGCCTTCTTGGTCTAGTCCAGAGCACAGGGCCATCCTAGTCTGGCCCTCTCTGACCTCAGTTTGAAGTACTTACCCTTTGGTCTCTGCCCTTGACACTGGAATCATGTATATGGGTGACCTGCCACCAGGCCATCATCCAATCAAGATGTCCTTTTTTGGAATGTCCCATAAGTCCTACCCACTATTGTTGCTTTCTGTCTCCTTGAGGACTGAAATTCATGGCCCCACCCACTCTCATGGTGCCACCCACCCATGGCCCCACCCACATTCATAACCCCACCCATCCCTACAGCCCCACCTGCACTCGTAGCCCCACCCACCGTCATGGAGGGGCAAAAGTTATACCCAATTCAGGGCTGACGTTTTAAAACGAGTGAGTGTGTTGGATCTGATGTCTGATTCACAAAGCTGTTCTCAGAACAGTTGAAGCTACCAGGTCTGTCACTTCTCCAGAAACTGCCTAGGCCAGTGCAGGGCCCCACGGGGCTCCCTGGGGCGTGAGTTGCATGGAATTCCACTGGTGAGACTTGTGAAGAATGCCACTTGAAGCAGACAGGGGTAGAGACAAGGAGGGTCACATTAGCTGGTGGTAGGGAAAGGGTAGCTAGTCCAGTCGGAAGCTGGTCTAGTCCTGACCCCTCTTGGAGACCGAAAGGGAGGCAAGAACAGCCTGTGAGGTGTGTTGCTCTACATGAGGTGAGGGGCCCTGGGCCCATGGGGACTAGGGCTGGAGATGCCTTTCCCTGTGGTCAACCTGAGTCCATCCAAGCAACTCCACCACCTGGCCTGGTGGGCCCACAGCCATGTGGGATGAGGAGGGCACCTCAGAAATGACACTACTGAAGGGCTGTTCAAAGGGTTCCATGGGCGATCATATCTGGTCCCAGGAGGACAGAGGCCATCTTTGTATTGCAAGGAACAGGAAGGACAAGGCCACCGTTGTCTAGTGTGCAGATATATTATCCCCACATCTCTGATGGTCCAGCTAAGACCCTATCTGGACAAATCTGGTCCCAGGCAAGATTTTTTTTTCCAGGCTGGACTAGCCAGGCTTTCCCACCACTGAGGCAAGTGTCATGCGGAAGGTCTTGACTGACAAGGGCCTTTGCAGGAGTCCTTGAAAGCTGCTTGGCCTGTATCCTGAATCTGTCTTCTTGGTCCTCCAGCTGAAGCCTTCAGTGAATGCTGGGGCTGAGGGGTGGCATGGGTCAGGAGGGAGGATCCGGCCTCTCCTCTTGCTGCCTCAGTTTCCCACCTCTCGGAGGTGCCTCGGCCCTGGGTGTTTCCCTCCCTCACTCTCAGTCTGCTGTTACCGAGGTTCCTGTCTGTCTCCTTTCAGCAGGGCAGGGGAGGGGTGGTTTGGTGAGCTTGCCTTACTACCCCCCTTACCTCTGGGGCATTGGTGGTGCCTAGAGGAGACCCAGACAGCTGGAAGGGTGGGGTAGGCCAAGAAACTCAGAGGCTTGTCCCAGGTGTATGTGGGGGTCCTTAGATGCTGTCTTGTGCCTTCCAAGGGATTGTTTCTAGGGAGACATGTCATCTCATGGATGGGACAGCCCCACTGATGTGACAGCATCTAAATTGGCAGATATCACTGGAGCTGCAGAGGGCAGTGTTGGGCTCTGTTCCCAACTCAGCTGACCAATTCTTGTGAGCCAGACCAGGAGGGAAACCAGGCTAGGGTTGTGAATATTTGTGAACCTAATGCAGGGAGACTCCAACCCCGGGCTGGTTTCCTAATAGACATCTTTCTACCTGGGCTCACAGTAGCCACAAGGGGGCGCTGGAGCTCCACCAGTGCTCATGGCTGGCTTGGCCCTTTCAGTGATTCAGGGATTCCGGTCGCCTGAAGACAGGCACGGGCTCCAGAAGGTCCAGCAGACCAGGAGGGCTTCCCGGTACTGAGGGCATGCCTGGCGGGAGAACGGGTGACTGAAGCTGGCTGGACCCTGTGACTCCTTCCGGTCATGGAAATGGCCGTGTTAAGCTAGAATAGCTGGGTGGGGACTGGAGGACATCAGGAATTCCCCAGTCTGGTGACTTCTCTCCCCGAAGCCTATAGCCCTCCTGTCAGGAGCTAGGGAGCAAGGAGTAGGTCCTATCCTGGGGACGGCTGAATAATGGATGGTACACAAACGGAGGTATCAACTCCAAGTGAGGGGGAAGGGAAGGGAAGCCCAGTCTGTGTTAATATTTATTAAACCCACAGCCCGTCATTCAAGAGCCTCATAAATATTAATTCCTAGTTAAACATTTATATGAACGAGATTGCTTCTCCTCACCCTCAAAGAGCCTGTTTGAAGCTGGTGGTTATGGTGGCCTTGGGGGAAGTGGGGTCTTCAGGGAATGCTTGGGAGGAGGGCTAGAACGAGTCTGCTGGTCTCCTCACGCCTTTGCAGCCTCTGCCCCCAACCAGCGGCCAGCTTTAGTCAGAACCTGTCTGTTGTCCACACCCAAGTTCCCTAATGACTCCAGCAGACCTTCAGGTAGGTACCTGCCACGACCTCCTGGTGAAGGCCCTTGTCTTCAGCTGTAAAACCAGTGTTTCTAACAATCAGCTCCTCTATCTGTCAGTCATGTACATGTAGCAAGGTTTACTTGGCAGGGGATGGTGAGGATCTGGGAGTAGGGACCAGGCGGTGTCAATGCATGGGCTCCTGGCTGCTTGCTCTCCAGCCGGGTGGGTGCGGGTCTCTGGGGTCAGAGCATCTTCAGGCTGTGTTCCTGGCTGTCCCAGTCCTGTGGCCAGCAGTACCTTTGAGTATTGCTGTGGCGGGTTGATGATGGGGGATCGCTAGGCCTGAACTCTGTCATCACATGAATAGAACATGCCTGCCCCGTGCTCCCCACCACCCCAGCCCTTCTCACATTTTGTTAAAGCTCACTTAGCAGCTTTAATCCAGCCGTAGCTTACTTGTATGATGGTGCAGCATGGGGGAATCTAACTTTATTTTACTCCACCATCACAAGCTGCTTACCCTGCAACTGGGTCCTCCCTCCCCCGATTTGCCGGGTGCCCCCTGACCTACGAGAGCTCCTGTGTCTGTTCAGAGTCAGCGTGCTCTCTGGTGGCACCTTGCCTGCTTTCTGTCATTTTATTTTTAGTTGCCATGGTTAGGCAGCCAGACTCCATCCTGACAGGGCCTGCCCTTCCCTTGCCTTCTTTCCAATCAGCTTCCCCATTCACGGGCTTTTTATTCTTCCTTCGCCGGCTGAGAATAGAGGCTGTCGAGTTTCCGGAAAAAGAGCCTGCAGGAACTGTGATTTGCATGACATTAACAGAGAGACTAATTTGGGGACAATTGTTGGCGATGCTGTGCTATCCGGAGCCGGCCTCCCCTCCTCCACCTGACCGCGGCACCTTCTCCTTTTAGCTGTTCAGCGAGTCCTTTCACAGGGCCTAGCTGGTCTCTGGTAGCTTAATTCCCAACTACTTAATTGCTTCAGCTGTTGTCGCGAGCAGGTCTTATTTGCTGGCTGGGTCCTGTGGTGTGCCGGAATATTATTGATCTTTGTGGCTTTATCTTGTAGCTGTAGCTCTTCCCAGCAGCTTGTTGATCCAGTTACATTTCCTACCCAGGTGCCTTGTTATCCACAAGTCCTGGCAGCTTTATCTCTTCCTTTCCCGATCTAAAACCTCTTGTTACTTTTATGTGACTTGCCTTGTTGCTCGGGACTTTCGGGATTATGTCAGGCAGTGAGGCGATAAGAGATGTCCTCGTGTGACTTCCGGTCATGCTGAGATTGGAGCTGGGAGGTCTCTCTCATGTCTGACATTTCCCGAGGGTTTGGAGGATGGGTACCACCAAGGGAAAGAGAGGCCTTTCATTGCAGCCTCCGGGGAGTTTGAGAAGTTATGAATAGGCATTGAGATTTACAGATCCTTTCCTGTGTCCACTGTGATACTCTCTGTGGAGGCCTCCCTCCCCCCGGGTCCTTCTGTGGATTTGGTAAGTCCAGCTGTTGAGCTCTGGGTGTCTCTCACTCCTCTCTGATGGGCCCTGTGCTATTATTAGTTTTTAACCACTTTTGTTCAATGCTGTTGATCGGAAGGTGGGCTGTTGTTTTATGCACCTCTAAGAAAGAAAAAACACCGCCTATAAAACCCTGACATGATTCTTTATCATATAGAAGCCCTACTTTACATTCAGCAAAGAGCTGCTTTGGACTTATTTAATCATAGGTTTTATCATAGCTCATGCTATGCATACATAAAGAGGAAAATAAAAACAGGTTAAAGTGGTGCTACGACGTCTGAACATCCGGAACGGGGATCCTCTGAAGTGGATTCCAGCTGGTGTTCCCGGGGCCCTTGTTTTCCCAGTAGACGCAGACCTGGTACCACAGGGAGATTCACAGATAGATAAATCCTGTCTCTCAGGCTCCGTGTGGAGCTGCTGGCATCAGTCTGAAGACACTGATACTTCCTGATCTGCCTGGAACCTTCCAGAAGACTTGTAGACAACTCGGGCAGAACACCTTCTCCAGACGGCACTTGGTGTCAGCCTTGTCAGCGTCATCAGTGGCCCTGGCTGTTTAGGCCTCTGGAGGTACAGGGTCTACTTTCAGCACAGTCACACAGGCTGCTTCCTGAACCCTCAGGCTGGGGACCCGTCTGTGGGTGCAAGTTGTAGGGATATGATTGCTTCTAGACCTGATGTCACTATGTACCATGATGGAGAACAAAACTGAGGTGACTGAGAATGTCTTGGTCCCACGGTCATGGTAATGAAATGAGCAAACCGAGGTAGGGTTCATGAGGTCAGCGGGATGGCAATGGAAATGCTAATACTCCACGGGTAGGAGGAGAGGGGAGGGTAACCATAGGCTAGACCACCTCCTCCTTCCTTCCCAGCTATGTGTGAGTTCGAGTTTGTGCGTGTGTGTGTGTGTGTGTGTGTGTGTGCGCGTGTGTGCGCATGTGTGTGTGCCTGTGTATGTACGTGTGTGTGCATGTGTGTACATGCATGTGTGTGTGTGTGTGTATGGGTAGCCAGCGGCCATACCACTTCCTTCTTCTTTCTTCCCAGCTATGTGTGAGTGCGACCATGTGTGCATGTGTGTGCGCATGTGTGTGTGTGTGCACATGTGTGTGCATGTGTGTGTGAAAGCTAGAAGGTTAACTGAGGGTGGAGGCGAGGGATGCAGGTCTCACGAGCTGTCTCCCACGTCACGGTGGGGTTTTCCGTGAAGCAGCTGCTCGTAGTCACCCATGTTCCGGTGAAGAACCCCTTTCCCAGGCTCCTATATGCTAACACCAAGGAACGTAAACCATGATGGGCTTAGATGGCTCTGTTCTTTTAAACATTTTTAATTAAATGAACTAATTTGGATGGGAACATTTCTTTCGGCTGTTTGTGCCCTCTCTGGGGAGGTTGGACATTTTTTCTTATTTGTCACCAGGAACGATAATTCAACAAGTTGTCACTCCAATGGCGACCCAAAAGAACCAAAGATGAGCCTAGGAGGGGCAGGGGCGTGTTCTTATCTAAGCAGTAGCACATGCAGCTGAGGCTGTCTGGAGGCTGCCTCTGGGGGCCAGGCTCGGCACAGCCATCTTTCCCCATGTGGCAAGCCTTTTGGCTGTAGTAGAAGTTACACGCCCCTGCCATGGGTGTGAAGACGCGCAACTGAGGCCGCAGTGTGTGTCCAGAGGAATTACAACGGGAGACAGACACGTGGGTGTGATCTTCCACCTTACCTTCTGATTTGGCGGGTTGGGGGGAAGTGGGCGAGAGGAAGGATGAGGCGGAGGTACTACCTTGACGTTCCTCAAAGCTGGGACAAGGAAAAGAGAATATACATTTGACCTGTGCCGAAGACCCCCTTCCGGGATTTGAACCCTGGAACTCATTAAGAGAATCAACAATGAGGAGGGAGAGGAAGGCGGACACTTGAGAGGTGGTTGTTAATCTGCCTTCTCCGGGTCCTCGGCCTGTGTTCGCAGGAGAGGTAAGAAGGCTAGTTCAAAAGGGACCCCAAGAGTTGTGTGGGGGCATTTGTAGTGTTGCTGAGGTCCACAGTGGAGTGGAAAAGGGAGAAAAGGTTTTGTTTGTGTCACTAATAAGCAAAGGCGACAAGATGTCTGTAGAGCCAGATTTTTTAGGGAGAAGATTGACAGAGGGCCAGGGGTGTGCCTGTGAGAATCAGGAAGTTTTAAAGCTTGAGTTACAGTCCACTACAGGTATAGAAGGCAAAACCCAAACGAAACGAAACATGTCCCTCTCCTCTGGCATGCCTGCTGGGGGTAAGGTGATGCTTAGGGAGGCCAGCCCTAGCTGTTCACTGCAAGTGGTCAAGGTTGCAGTTGAAGACAATCCTTTGTTTCTAGAGAACACACCAGAATACAGGTTTGTTGGCTCTCTACTAATGGGCAAAATTGTTGGGCTTTGGAAGATGGAGTGTGCCTTGTTCCATGGCAACACCCCAAGTGCTGGGGACAGTGGGTAGCAGTGGATCAATATTGAGGTAGGGCGGGGCTTATTACAGGGTGTGGGTGATCCTGACGTTGTCCCATTTCTCCCACCAGGGCAAGTTTATTGGAGGCAGGCGTGTGGCTGTGACACGCCCTGCATGTCACAGTGGGGGAATTTAGTTTGACGGTGTGAAGTGACAAGGGGCTTCCTCCCGACTGGCAGGGAAACTGGAGCCTGTTGTTTGCCCAGACCAAAGTCCTTTCAGCAGGGAGAGGTGGCTGATGGGAAGGCTGTACGGCTCAGGGAGGATGAGGCTGTATGGCTCAGGGAGGATGACCACGTGTTGGAGAGAGCTACATAAAGTTCTTTTTGCCTTCATCTCTGTATCCATCTTCGTTCTTGTAACAGAGTAACGTGAGTGACAGGTCTTTTCACGCTGAATTGATCGGCAGCACTCCTCCTTGTCGCTGACAATGTTCTGTATTCCGTTAACTTCTGAGTTCCATGATCAGTTGGTGCTTGCTTTGGACATTTGACCGTGGTCGATTCAGAGACCTCCCACTTACTTTAATATAAGAAGGTTCCATCATGTAATGGAGTGCCTCACAGTTTGCGGGGAGCGTTGGGAAGAACAGTGAAAACAGCAGCTGAGGAGTTGGCATAAGGGGGCCCTGTATGGATGGGGATGGGTCAGAGGTCATTTGATGCAAACTCCAGAGCTCGGTGGGGTTGGTTAGTGGGGGAGACGCCCGAGCCTCCACTGATGTGTTCTGGGGCTTGTGTACCAGAACGGTCAGTGACCCTTGGTGAAGACCCCGCATGCTCTTGTTTTGAGATGTGAGAAATCAAAACTAGACTAAGTTGGAACTGGCAAGAATCAAAACCAGTCAGACAGCTGCGCACAGGTGTTCATGGTGTGTCACGGCGACCCAGTGCTCAGAAAACAATCGTGTCTCCATTGTCCCTTTCAAGGCACACGGAGGAGCATCGGGAAGAGGCCATGGGAAAGACCTAAGAGCTGGAGGAAGGGTTGGAGTGGTGTAGTGGAGCAGTTTCTTCTGGGCCTGATGTGACCACCAGCCTGCATGGAGCAGAAGCCGTTGGGTAGCCTACAGGATAGCGTGGCTGAGTAGTCACGACAACGAAATAAATAAAACATGCAGCGATTGATCGCTGGACTTGTGGTGTTGGGGATGGGCCTGTTACTGCTCCCGCTCTGGTTCGAACGTGAAATGTCTCCCCATGCTCATGTGTTTGAACACTTGGTCCTCAGGCGGGGGCACCCCTTGGGCAGGGTGTGTCATTGTGTTCTGTTGCTGTGATGAAACACAGTGACCAACAACAACTTAAGGAAGATTTTATTTGGCGTATAGTCCAAGAACCAGATCTCAATAATGGTAGAGAAGGGATGGAGGCAGGAGAAGGAAGCTGAAGTCACGTCTCAGCCATACACGGGAAGCAGAGACCCTGAGTAGGGCGTGGGCAAGGTTATGAACTTCAAAGTCCACTTCTGGCGGCATTCTTCCTCCAACAAGGCTGCATGTCCTAAAGGATTCACAGCTTTCCTAAATAGTGCCTGTATACTAGGTGTTAGGATTCTGTCTAAGCTCCACCCCACAGTTACCTGGCAACAGCCAGGTAGGCCTGGCCCACTATAAAAGGGGCTTCTTGCCCCTCCTCTCGCTCTCTTGTTCTCTCTTGCCCTTTTGGGCTCTTCCCTTCCCGCTTCCTTCCCCCCTCTCTCCATGTGGTCATGGCCGGCCTCTACTTCTCTACTCTCTCCCTCTCTCTGCCTTTCTCTGCCTCTACTACCCTCTTAACTTCCCTCCCCATACCCTAAATAAACTCTATTCTATACTATACCTTCATGTGTGTGGTCCCTCAGGGGGAAGGGATGCCTTGGAATGGGCCCTGAGGCACACCCTTCCCCCACATGCCCATAGAACATATCTTAATACCCCTTTCTCTTTTTATGATCACAACACTGGGGACCAAGTGTTTGAATTCTTGAGCCTGAGGGGAACATTCTCATCTATCAGGGTATAACCGAGAAGCAAGTCTCTGGAGAGGGCTGTCTTACTCAGAGTTCTATTCCTGCACAAACATCATGACCAAGAAGCAAGTTGGGGAGGAAAGGGTTTATTCAGCTTACACTTCCACATTACTGTTCATCACCAAAGAAGTCAGGACTGGAACTCAAGCAGGTCAGGAAGCAGGAGCTGATGCAGAGGCCATGGAGGGATGTTTCTTACTGGCTTACTTCCCCTGACTTGCTCAGCTTGCTTTCTTATAGAACCCAGGACTACCAGCCCAGAGATGGTACCACCCACAAGGGGCCCTCCCCCTTGATCACTAATTGAGAAAATGCCCCACAGCTGAATCTCATGGAGGCACTTCCTCACCTGAAGCTCCTTTCTCTGTGATAACTCCAGCTTGTGTCAAGTTGACACACAAAACCAGCCGGTACAAGGGCCTAGAAGTTTCTAAGCATCACTTCCCGTCTCCACTCTGCTTCCTGACCTCAGATGCAGCATGACCGGACGTCTCATGCTCCTGCTCAGTCGCCTTCCCTACCATGATAGACTGTACCCCTGGAAGTGTGAGCTAAAGGAAACCTTCTTCCTAAAAGCTGATTCTAATTAGGCATTGATTATGGCAATGTGAAAGAAACTGCTGTAACTCCCTAATAAAAGGAGGTAGGACGCTTGGACAGACACCTGGACGGACACCTGCCTGACGGACGCTTGCCTGAGAGTCGGGGCACCCACTCTCTTCTGCCCTACGGCTGCCAGTTTTCTTGGGGATGCCAGAGTATACGGGAGGTGGGGTTTTATTGGGAGTGTGATTCCATTGTACTATGGTGAGGTCGTCACCCATTCTGGAGTCAAAGTTTCCATTGATGAAGCTACCTTTCTCTACCCTGTGCTTCTGAAACAGCCACAACAGACCATTGGCTCTCCAAGCTGAATGTGAGCAGAATCCTCCCTTTGGTTTGCTGGTGTCCTATCAGGGCGAGCATAAGTTCTGATTTTATTTGGTTTTTGTTGTTGTTATTTTTTTTTTAACATTTCTTAGGTAAAATCCCACAAGACTCTTTTGTACCTAGTGGGGGTCTGCACAATCGTCCCACACAGACAGCAGCACAGACCCCACTGACTGGAGGACACTGTAGCCTACTGCGCTACTCCAAGTGGCAGCTAGAAGTGAAGGACTCACTGTCCATCATCCTCACTTCTGACCAATTGGTTGGCAGTTAGGGGCTCCCAGATGTCCTGCAAGGGAAAGGTTAATCATGGTTCAACATCCCAACCTCCTCTAGCCCATGGGCAGTCCTTCTGGTGGGTAGCCCCATGGGCCGCCTCATTAGCATAAACCCAGGTACAGAGTTTCTCTTGTCATCAGGTGATTTTGAGCCTTCTTAGAAGCTCCTGTGTCAAGAACTCAGGCCAGACATATTCTTCACGCAGCCCAGCATCGTGAGAAAATGTGTGGGTTTGATGGAGGGAACATGTCCGGAGACTTTCTATTCAGAAGACCTTATCTAGGTTTTCCTGACCGCAGAGTGACACTGCTGTGACCTCTGACCTTTGTTAACCTCCGTAGGCAGAAGTTCCTTTCTTCCTCCTGGTTCTTTGCATAGCTCCAGGAGGTGAGTGCTCAGTTGAAGAGGACGGCCTTCCCCACAGAGGAGGACTGTCGAGAGCTTTTGGTGCCTCATATAGAAATTTGGCAAGTATTTGTCAATGGGCTCAGAGGAGGAAGTGAGATCAGATAAGAATCTTCACATTTGTGCTAAGGCTAGGATCAAGGTAAACATAGCCAAGGAATGTGTGACTTCCCTTTTGTCTTGGTAATCCTGATAAGCCCCCAGACCCAGTGACACAGGGGACTTTGTTTATTGCTTTGTTTGATTACTACCTGGTGTGATCTCTTTGTTTATTATCTTGTTTGATTACTTTGTCTTTGCTCTAAGGACTGACCCTATTCTCTGCAAGTACCTAAAATGGTATAAAAGCAGACTGGGAAAAAAAAAATAAACCTGCTTCAGCCTCAGCACTGGAGTTATGTTATAATGTTGTCTAATTGTCTTTTGCTTTTCAGTCCTCCCTCCCTCCCTTGAGACCCCGTTGACTGACGGAGCTTGCTTGGTCAGAGGACTATTCTTTGGCCAAGGACAGGAGTAACTGTGCCTCCACGTGGAAACTGCCAAGCAAGCTGTGAAGGTCTGTCTTCACTCAAAGTCAACGTTAACCGCTTGATTGTGGACAAGGTCTGTTGGGAAGACCCTGCTATTTAAAGGTCGCCATCTATCATGTCCCAATAGCTCCTCTGAGCTTGGCACAAAATGGAGGGCTCCCTTTTTCAGCAAGACTTCCTCTTCTCTGCCTGACCTTATCTCGAGAGCCTGAACACCACCCCCCCCGCCCCCCCCCCCCCCCCCCCCCCGCAACCTGAGGAAGGTCACATAGTCTATGGCAAACCTACAAGTTCACTTCCTCTTTCCCAGATAGGAACCTGCCCAGCATGTACCTGGGATTCCTGGAATGTCTCTCCGTGCAAATGAGACATTCACAGTACTTTAAACTCCAGCGCACAACTTATATTCACCCTGAAAACTCCTCTCCACTCTCCAAGGTTCATATATAGCCCTTGATGTGTTTATAAAAAGATAAAGAGGTAAAGAATATGTTCTATGGGGTGTGTGATGAGGTGTGGGGGAAGGGGGTACCTCAGGGGGCCCATGCCGAGGCATCCCTTCCCCCTTGAGGGACCACACACACGATGGTATAGTATAGAACAGAGTTTAGGGCATGTGGAGGGGAGTTAGTGGGTAGTAGGGGCAGAGAAAGGCAGAGGAGAGAAATAGAGACCGGCCATGACCACGTGGAGAGAGCAGGGAAGGGAATGGAGATTGAGGAGATCCCAAGAGGGCAAAAAGCCAGGGAGAGACAAGAGAGTAAGAGAGAGAGAGAGAGAGAGGAGGGGGCAAGCAGCCCCTCTTATAGTGGGCTAGACCTACCTGACTGTTGCCAGGTAACTGTGGGGTGGTGTTTAGACAGAATCCTAACAGCCCTTGTTCACCCCAGATAAAGTGGATATACACAGCTGTTTGTTTGAAGGTTGTCTGAGAGAGCTGTTATACTGAGTGCCTTTTAAAAGAGCTGTAAATCCTAAAATCCTTAAAATCCTCGGAGAAACACCCATGACCCCCGAGCTAGACTGGGATCTTGCAGACCCCACCTCTGTCCCCAACTCTGTTTATCCTTCCAGAACGGTATGCATAGGTGTCTGGACATCCTGAGGGAGAAATTGGAACTCAGAAACACAAAGATCATTTCATGTCAGTGTCATTAGTGAGGCAGGGGGCTTTTGAGTTTGTGCTAATGACTATGGGATGGGACCTGGGGGCAGGACTGAGATAGAAAGGGACCAAGGGAGAGTGAGGAGTGGAGGAAACTGCATGGGAAAGAAGGGGTACACATTCGTGTTCTCTACCCATGTGATAAGGGTTCCCCATAGGCCGGAGTCCTAGGTCTGGGCCTCTGACTTAGTGGAGAAGGTTGGAGGTGTTGGGGTGCAGGCTAGCCCACATGAGGCTCCAGGATGACCAGCATGAGCATGTGGTGGACCAATGGGAGGCAGAGGGTGTAGGGGCTCCACCTACACCAGGGTCTGCTGCCCCCTCCTGGTCTCTGAACAGGAAACTCCTATTTGCCACACAGGGCTGGCTCCCCTGGGAGAAGCTATGGAAGAGGGGACAGAGAGAAGGAGGGAAGATGGATAGAGGAGCAGAGGGAGGGGTGGAAGGAAGGAGGGATAGAGGGATGAATGGAGAGAGAGGTGGAGGGATGAAGGGATCCATGGAGAGTGGCTGAGTATGGAGAGAGGTAGTGTGGAGTGGATGGACAGATGGATGAGGGACAGACAGAAGGATGGATGGAGAGATGGATGGAAGGATGGATGGAAGGGTGGATGGACAGATGGATGGAGGGAGAGACAGGGTGAATGGAGAGTGGCAGAGTATGGAGTAGTGGATGCAGGGAGAGATGGACGGAGAACGGGAGGACAGACTGAAGGGTGGATGGACAGACGGATGGAGGGACAGACAGAAGGATGGATGGAGAGATGGATGGAAGGATGGACAGAAGGGTGGATGTAGAGTGACAGAGTATGGAGTAGTGGATGCAGGGAGAGATGCACAGGGAACGGGAGGACAGACGGAAGGGTAGATGGAGAGACAGATGGAAGGATGGACGGAAGGGTGGGTGGATAGAGGGATGGAAAGAAGAGAGATGTAGCAATGCAGGCTGGCGGGTGGGGCTGGGACAAAGGTAGCTAGCCCTGCAAGAGCCCCGTGGATTCTCTCGATAGTGTTAGGGCTTCTGCCTGCACATCCTTGTCAACACGGGAGCCTGTGGAGTCTCTCCCCAAGCCTCTGCGAGTCTCTTGAGATATAGGGGAGGGGTCGGGGTCATAGACTAACTTAGATCACAACACAGACAAGTGACCAAAGCCCAGCCTTCTGAATCTGTCAGGTCCTACTGCTCCTTCCAGGATGGGGTCAGTGCATGCCGACTGTCCTCGGTCTGGACCGTACTGTGCTCTCCTCTCACTTGTCGGGAGCGATGGAGCTTTGGGGCGGGGGCTTAGTCTGGTGAATTATTCAATGATTTAAATGAGATAGCAAAGGGCTTTTTTTATTGATTTGCATATAAAAGTTATGGAACCCAATATATCCCGACCATGGGTAAATTAGTGGGCCATAAAAAGCCCAAGCACGCAGATTTCTAGGTAGCCAGGAGTTCCGGGCTGGGTAAAGGTCACCGAAGAAGGATGGACGCAGTCTGTTAATGGCCCGGAGACAGTGTGTGTGACAATTTATCCCTTCCCATGCTGCGATCACTTCTCCCTGGTGCCATCTTAAACGTGCTCCTGTGTGTATAACGTTAATTTAGTCATAAAATAGGGCCAGCAGTTCAGGGGCCACCGAAGCATTAAATCCACAGCATTGGGAGTACTTGCCGTTCCGGCTGCCAGGTCGGGGAAGACAAGGGGCCTTCAGGACGGGCCTAGCCGCTTTAACTGAACTCCTGGGAGTCACTGGGCCTCGGCACCACCTTAGAGTCACTTTAAAGCTGGGTGCCTGAGTCTCAGGATGAAGACCTGCTCACGAGAGCTGTCTGCCCAGGACCGTGCATCCCGGACTGGCCAATTCTCAGCCTATCCGTGTACGTGATGGGTACAGGTGGGGTCTCCTGGCAGGGCCAAGAAGCACGCACAGCATGCTGGGAGAGAAAAGCTTGGAGCTTCCTGCCCTGTCCCATCTGCAGCCTTGACTTAGAAGGTAGTGGGGACAGCTGTGGCAATAGCCATGGAAAGAGGAAGGCAGAGCCGCCCTTCATAGTACAAGTTTGCTTCTCTAGGGGTGAGGGCGTCCTCACAGAGGTGCAGCGCCTCATGAAGTCCTGATGCTGTGTGGGTGTGTAGAGCCATGTCTGCCTCGGGGGAGCCGGCCCAAGAGCCCTCTCCTGGTTCCCTCTCTGGTGCCTCGCATAGCTAGGCTCAGTAGGAGTCGGCAGAGGCTTCTTGGCACTGGATGTGGTGGACCTGTGTAAGCTGGGCTGTTTCTTGACACAGCTGCCCTTCATTGGCCCCTGGTGCTGTCACCATGTGCACGTGTGTGCATGCGTATGTGCACGTGTGTGTGTGTGTGTGTGTGTGTGTGTGTGTGTGTGCGCTCACTGGGCTCTACATGGTCGGCATTGGGAACCGGCAGCTGGGATTCTCTGAATGTGACTTGTCATTGTACTCAGGCCTCAGTCTCAGTGAGGCTACTTCAGGAGGTTTCTCAGGGGCCTGTCAAGGGAAGCTGAGCTCCTGAGCAGAAAGATCCAGAAAACTCCTCATGACTCGGGTGTGGGGACACAGACCCACCTGATGTCTGTAGGACTGAGGCATGTCCCTGGCTCAAGCATCACGTGATGTGCTGGAATGTGACTGACAGGGAGGAGGGGGAAGAGAGAGAAGGTAGTTCTAGAGCGGATGAGACAAAGAGGGGTCAGCGTGAGGAATCCTGGTGGGGCACTCGTGCTCCAAGGGCAGCAACGATAGGTCCACTCTACCTAGCTGTCTGGAGTCTGTCCTTCTGCCTGGAGACTTCCTACCCTACCGTTGCTGGTGGTAGGTCGTATTACCTCATCCATGTAACCCTGTTCCCTCTCTTTGTAGCAAGGAGACAGTGATCACAGATACTGTGGCAGACTTGGTGGGAACTCGCTGCTTCTTTCTCCAGTTGAGTGGTGGGGAGGGTGGACAGCTGGAGCTGGGGGACCTGGTGTGGCCTTTGTTCACCCAGAGAAGGATGCTGGGCAGTGGCTCGTTCCAGGTCTTGGGAGGATCTGGGGATACTAGGGCTAGTCCTGTCTGGTCTGTGATTTGGGTATTCACAACAGGGTTAGATGACAGCATGGGATCCTGTCCACCTTCCCGGCCCAGGTACTGACCACAGTGTGGCTGAATAGTCAGAAGGAACATGGACAGGGCACTGTCCTTCTCATCTCTCTCTACCTCCCAACCCTATGCAGGACACCGAGGCCAGGGCTGGTATGGGCTGGATCTTGGCCAGGCAGGTCCCCCCGGCTGCCTGAAGAGCCCGATGGGACCATTTGCAGCAGTGACTTTCCACCTGACGGCTGATGGATGTTGTCTATTACAGTCCTTTAATCAGTGCCACTGTCCCCAGAGCCTCTAACAGGCTGTGTGTGGGAAGATGAATCGGACTGGATTTATCAGCAACAGGGTAGGGGCTGTGGGGTGTGTGTGTGTGTGTGTGTGTGTGTGTGTGTGTGTGTGTGTGTATGTGTGTGTGTGTGTGTTCTAAGCGTGCCCCGCTGGCTGCAGTGGGAGGGAGATAGGCTCAGTCTAGGAGTCTTGGGGAAGGCTCTGTCATTCACATAGAGGGAACACAGGAGGCCAGGGCCCTGGCCTTTGCATAGCAGTCAGCAACTGACAGCTTTGGGAAAGACGTGCTCTGTGCACAAAGGGCAGACAGCAATACTTGTCACCTGCCTGTCCTGTCCTGTGTCTGGAAAGGATTTAAAAGGGGTCATTGGGGTGGCTTTAGCTGAAACCGGGGACTCCTAGTAGTGGAGCTATGGAACCTGAGGTGGCCGCCTCTTGTAACTAGGTAGGGACCTCCAGCAGGAGGGATAAGGACGCCAATCTACCCACAAAACTTGTGTCCTATCAATAAGAAATGCAGGGATAGCCGGGCAGTGGTGACGCACACCTTTAGTCCCAGCACTTGAGAGGCAGGCGGATTTCTGAGTTGGAGACCAGCCTGGTCTACAGAGTGAGTTCTAGGACAGCTCCACCCAGAAGCTGATGGAAACAGATGCAGAGACCCACAGCCGAACACTGGACGGAGCTCAGGGAGTCTTATGGAAGAGTTGGGGGAAGGATTGAGGGCCCTGAAGGAGATAGGAACTCCACAGGAAGGCCAACAGAGTCAACTAACCTGGACCCTTGGGGGCTCTCAGAGACGGAGCCACCAATCAAAGAGTGTACACAGGCTGGACCTAGCCCCCCACGCATATGTAGTAGATACACACAGCTCAGTCCTCATGTGGGTCCCTCAACAACTAGATTGGGGGCCTTCCCTAAACCCGTTGCCTGTCTGTGGATTTCTTTCCTCTAACTGGGATGCCTTGTCTGGCCTCAGTGGGAGAGGATATGCCTAGCTCTGTAGAGACATGATGTGTTTGTTTGGGGGGGACACCTAGGAGGAACCTCCACCTTCTCAGAGAAGGGGAGGGAGGTTGGAGGAGAGACTGTGTGAAAGGGAGATGGAGGAAGCTATTGGGATGAAAAATTAATAAATCAATATATTAATGGGAAGAGGGGGAAGGGCGAAAGGGGGGATGATGGGTGGTGAGAGCCCCAGGCCAGGACACAAGGGTTTGGACACAATGTCTGTGTGGTTCTGTTTTCTACTTGCCTGCCTGGGTCATGTGGGTTTTCTTTTTAAATCTACCTTTTTAGACTCTCTTCCCACTTTTATGGTCTTCCCCACTCGGCGGCTGTGCTGGTGGTGTGTTTTGGCATTTGGGCATGTTGTAATTTACACACATTTATCATGTTCTTCTCCTCTGCATGAGGGTTCTGTGGCCTGAGACACTGCTTGTGTCGAGAGCAAGTTCTCCCAAGCTTTCTCCCGCAGGCAGTGGCGATGGACCCAGTGTGCTAGGCAGGGATTGAATTTAATTCTTCCCAAATGCAAAGAACATCCCAAGCCGTTTGCTAAGCAGAACAACTTTGCTCCTGCCCTGTGCCACACCACACTCAATGGGCCACCCACTACTATTTAGAGTTTTAATTAATTTAATTAAGTACGATGTAAAATTCCACATCTGGAATTGGACCAATCATGTATCAAGTCACAGTAATGGTCACAATCATAAGGACAGGAATGATGGGACACACAATTAGCCTGCTCAGTGGAGCGGCAGTGACACAGGCGGCTGCCTCAGTTACAGCTGGCAGGGGACAGTTGGCAAAATCTGCCACACATCAGAAATACCAACTGCGGGGTCATGGTGGGGCGGGGGGGGGGGGTCACCTCTGGTCAAACTGCACGGAACTTAGGAACAAGGTAATAACAGAACCCTCAGGTGTGAATCAGTGGGAATGGCCGTGTTAAAAGAGAGAACCCCACAGGAAGCTCACAAAGTCTTGAGCTGGAGCTGCTGGTTCGAGCCTGGGCTGTGGTGGACGTGGGCAGCAGGGCCTAGGTGTACTTCTCAAGTGTGCAGTTTGGGTCAGCTGGCCCTCTGATGGGTTCTGTCCCCTGTACCTCCATTTCTGCCCACACCTGTGGTCCCCTTGCTTCTGTTCCATGGCTCATGCAATTGACAGTCGCTCTCTTTGGGACTCAAGGTCGTCAGTGACTTATCTCGTCCTGACTGCAGCAGTTTCCTGAGTCTCATCTCTGCCCTTTTCACCTGTTCACCATCATCACTGGGTTTTAGGATTTTGAGCTACAGTGTGATGTTAGGATCTTCCATTCTGAATATCAGTTTGCCAACTTGACACTGAAGTCCTGTGCATTTTTTTTATTTCTATGAGTTTGAAGCTATATTTACAAATATCCAGCCATTCTCTTAATGAGTTTTACTTAACATCTTTGTCTGACAGTAGTATCACATGAGCCTCAGGATATTCTAAAGCAGTGCCTATTAAATTGATTTTGTATTTCTTTCAGACATTTTTGTGTGTTCTTTTTTTCTTTTGAGGTGAGTCTTTGCTGTGTAGCCCAGGCTGGTCTTGCATTCCTGGACCCAATAAGCAGTCCTGCTTCAGCTATGTGCTTTCACATGCGTACCACCACACCTGGGCCAGTGTTCTTATGGTAGACATCTCTTACGGAAGTGTTTGGCTGGGCTGTTTCATGAAACTTCTGTTTTTCAGTTTGCTAGCTTACTTCATATCAAGTGACACACCCGACTTTTTTTTTTCTTTTCTTTTTTTTTTCCGAGACAGGGTTTCTCTGTGTAGCCCTGGCTGCCCTGGAACTCACTTTGTAGACCAGGCTGGCCTCGAACTCAGAAGTCCTCCTGCCTCTGCCTCCCAAGTGCTAGGATTAAAGGCGAGCGCCACCAGCGCCCGGCGACACACCCGACTTTATCTCCACGGTTCTACATTTCAATCCCGATCTCCTACTCTCCCCCTTCCTTTCTTGGGGTTCCTCTTGAACTGATTTATTTTTCTCCTGTCTTTCATTTCAGGTGTGGATATTTTAAGTTCTATTTCTATTCTTCTATGGGCTCAGTAGCCCAGGCATGTGTTCCTACTGTGTCTTAGCCTCCTGAGTGCTGGGCTTATAGGCATGTGCCTCTATGACCGGCAGGAGTTATTCTTAAGATTTGCACAGTTTCATCTTTTATATCACACCACACACACACACACACACACACACACACACACACAAACCAGGCTTGTCTGCACGCTTCTTGAATCTCATTCCTGGTCTAGACACATTTAGCATGTTGCTTTATTAGTTGAGGATTTTGCGGCTTGGATAGGATATTGCTCTCACAGGTGTGACAAGCATGTTCTCCAGTTGCTTCTTAAAGTTCCTGGTCTCACCCCTTTTCTTTAGTGTCTCAGAGTAAAGGGATATGAATACTAAAATTTCAGTTTTAATATATTGCAAATTGTCTCCTCCCTCTATAGTCTCCCAATCCTGTCTGGCAACTTAGCTGGGTATAAAAAAATCCTTACAATGTGATACATTCCCTGTGCACCAAGAAGGCATCTTCCCACCACCTTCTGCCTTCTAATGTGTCTAATAATTTATCATAGCTGAATTATGATGGCACTGATGCAGGCTTCCTGCCATCACGAGCAGGACTGTGACCCACTTCACCCAAACGATGATGTCTCTCCTTCCCAATTCTTTGAGCTTGGAAAAAAATATTTTGCCAGAGGGGATTGAACACGGTGACTTTGATCCCATCTGACGGATTCTCATTTAAGGAGAGGAAGAGCCACACAGAGGAAAGATCATGTAAAGGCTGGGTGCACAGGTGGTCGTCTGAAGCCAAAGAGAAACACTGCTGCAGAAGAACCAAGCCTGCCTGAACGATGCCTTGAGTGTGGACTGCCAGTCATGACACATGCACACACGCACACGCACATGCACACGCACACACATGCATCCACATACACACAAACACAGACGCAAACACACATGCACACACACACACACACACAAATACACATGCTTACACACATGCACACACACACACACATGCAGAGTCATGAGAAATGAACTCTGGTTTCTGAAGCCTCTTCATCTGTGTGCTCTGGTGTAGCAGCCACACAGGATCTATTTTCTGCTTTGCTTTGTTTCTTCTTAATACCATTTCCTGTCATGGTGTTTGCCTGCCTTCCATGAGCCATGACTCTGGGACCCCACTCCATCCACCTGGAAGAATCTCAGTACAAGAGTCTGATGGCAAACCATCAGCTTGACAAGGTGGATGTCCCTGCGTTGACTTTGGGAATGCTGTGTCAAGAGCACTCCTAGAATGATCCAGAGCTGCTCCTGGTCTCAGTGGGAAGTGTGGCTTTTGCTGAACACACTCCTCAGGAGAGTCTAGAATTTTGTCAGAAGGTGGGCAGTGGCTGCTCCCTCCCCAACGGGAACCCTGGGTGCAGAGTCTGGTGAGCTTCACTGGCAGTCAGTGTTCTGTGTGGCACAATCTCTCTTTAGAAGAATCACTCCTGGCCTGGGGAACTGCACTGGGGCAGATGCTGAGAAGCCTGGACCTCATCTCCCATGGATGTAGCCCATACACTTATTCAGTGCTAAGCCTATTTGGTGAGTTCACGTCCTCACTGGTCACATGTGAGTAACCATGTCTCCACAGCCTGACCAGAGGACCCTGTCATGGGTTTTCTTGCTTTTATCTGTAGGAGATGTCAAGATTTCTAGTATGAGAAAATAAAAATAAAATCGTAAATAAAACAAAAATAAAATCGTGGGGGCTGGAGAGATGGCTCAGCAGTTAAGAGCACTGGTTGCTTTTCCAGAGGCCATGGGTTCAATTCCCAGTATGTACATACTGGCTCACCACCACCTGTCGTTCCAGTTCCAGGAGACCCAGTGCTCTCTTCTGGCCTCTGTGGGCACCTGGCACACACATAGTATACAACAAGCATGTAGGTAAAGCACTCATACACATAGCTTTTAAAAAAGTACAATCTTCAATTCTATTCCATTGATCTACCTGCCCGTCACTGTACCAATACCATGCAGTTTTTATCACGATTGCTCTGTAGTACAGCTTGAGGTCTAGGATACTGATTCCCCCAGAAGTTCTTTTACTGCTGAGAATAGTTTTAGCTATCCTGGGTTTTTTGTTATTCCAGATGAATCTGACAATTGGTCTTCCAAACTCTATGAAGAATTGAGTTGGGATTTTGATGGGGATTGCATTGAATCTGTAGATTGCTTTTGGCAAGATGGTCATTTTTACTATATTAATCCTGCCAATCCACGAGCATGGAAGATTTTTCCATCTTCTGGGGTCTTCTTTGGTTTCTTCAGAGACTTGAAGTTCTTGTCATACAGATCTTTCACTTGTTTGGTTAGAGTCACACCAAGATACTTTATATAGTTTGTGGCTATTGTGAAGGGTGTAATTTCCCTAATTTCTTTCTCAAATGTACCCACATACCTATGGTCACTTGATCTTTGACAAAGGAGCTAAAACCATCCAGTGGAAAAAAGATAGCCTTTTCAAAAAATGGTGCTGGTTCAACTGGAGGTTAGCATGCAGAAGAATGCAAATCAATCCATTCTTATCTCCTTGTACTAAACTCAAGTCCAAGTAGATCAAGGACCTCCACATAAAGCCAGACACACTGAAACTAATAGAAAAGAAACTGGGGAAGAGCCTTGAGCACATGAGTACAGGAAAAAATTTCCTGAACACATCACCAATAGCTTATGCTCTAAGATCAAGAATTGACAAATGGGACCTCATAAAATAGCAAAATTTCTGTAAGGCAAAGGACACTGTCAATTGGACAAAATGGCAACCAACAAATTGGGAAAAGATCTTTACCAACCCTACATCCGACAGAGGGCTAATATCCAATATATACAAAGAACTCAAGAAGTTAGACCCTATTAAAAATGGGGTACAGAGCTAAACAAAGAATTTTCACCTGAGGAATAGAATATCAAATGACTGAGAAGCACCTAAAGAGATGTTCAACATCCTTAGTCATTAGGAAAATGCAAATCAAAACAACTCTGAGATTTTACCTCACACCAGTCAGAATGGCTAAGATCAAAAACTTAGGTGACAGCAGGTGTTGGCGAGGATGTGGAGAAAGAGGAACAATCTTTCATTGCTGGTGGGATTGCAAGCTGGTACAGCCACTCTGGAAATCAGTCTGGCGGTTCCTCAGAAAACTGGGCATGATACTACTGGAGGACCCAGTTATACCATTCCTGGGCATATACCCAGAGGATTCTCCAGCATGTAATAAGGACACATGCTCCACTATGTTCATAGCAGCCCTATTTATAATAACCAGAAGCTGGAAAGAACCCAGATGTCCCTCAACAGAGGAATGGATACAGAAAAAGTGGTATATTTACACTATGGAATACTACTCAGCTATTAAAAACAATGAATTCATGAAATTCTGAGGCAAATGGATGGAACTAGAAAGTGTCATCCTGAGTGAGGTAACCCAATCACAAAAGAACACACATGGTATGTACTCACTGATAAGTGGATATTAGCCCAGAAGCTCGGAATACCCAAGACACGATTCACATATCAAATGATGCCCAAGAAGAAGGAAGGAGAGGCCCCTGGTCCTGGAAAGGCTCAATGCAGCAGTGTAGGGGAATACCAGGACAGGGAAGCGGGAGGGGGTTGATAGGGGAACAGGGGGAGGGAAGAGGGGTTATGAGACTTTCGGGGGGGGGACCTGGAAAGGGGAAATCATTTGAAATGTAAATAAAGAATATATCTAATAAAAAAAGAAAAAAGTACAATCTTAGATTTATGCAAAAGCCTATACAAAATGCTCATAGCTCTTGTGTTTGTGGCGAGAGCCTTATTAGTGCCTGTTGAGTAAGCAGCTTGCCCCTGAAGCACTGAGTGTGGTGTAAAGACACAGCGACACACGTGCCCAGGAACCACACTGCAGGGTGGCATGGTTCAAGTGGCTTCTGTTGGACTGCCCACTCATACATACTCCTCATACATACTCCTGAAGCAAGGCCTCCACAGCGGTGGACTGTGGTTTGGTTGTTATCTCTGATGAGGATTTGAGGGGGGTGGTGCGGTAGCCTTATAAGCAGCTGTAAAGGATGCTGTCTGCACTTTGGTCACCATGGTGGAGAAATGAGTTCTCATAGAGTACATTGGGAAGATACACAGTCACTGATGCAGACATACAGACCAACATGTGTGTAACTAGGGAGGGCTATGAGATGGGCCGGTCAGTGTCTTCTGTGTAGAACGCCAACATGAGCTGGGGAAGGGGTATCTGCTCTCCTGGGTACCTTCTTTGCAACTTTCTGTGGCTCCATGATTATTGCAAAATCAAGTTACAATCGATGGTCTCTCTCTCATTCTCTCTCTCTTCTCTCTTATGCACACATCCTCACACACACACATGTGCACACATGCACACATATACACATGCATGCACACATTCACACATCCACACATCATACACATGCACACACATGCACACATGCAGACATGTGCACACGCACATGCACAAAAAAACATGCTCACACGCACACACACACACACACACACACACACACACACAGGCACACAGAGTCATCTTTGTGCTGCGTCAAGCTGCTGACTCCTCCTGGTGCTGAACTGTTGTGTGGTTCAGGCTCTGCTCACTCACTCAGTCATGGGCTTCCGGTGTCAGTGCACAAGCTTGTCACATGCCAGTGCCCAGGGCTTCCTCTATGGAGGCTCCAGGAAAGTGTGGAGAACCCGAAGAGGCAGTCTTACCTTGTAGCTTTCTTTTCTAGAATTTTCCTATTTTTTGTGTTTGCTCCAAAAAAAACCCAAAAAACAAACAAACAAAAAACAAAACAAAACAAAACCCAAACCAAACCAAAAACAAAAAAAACCAAAACACCCAAAACCAGACAAACCAAAACCACCAGCACCACCACCACCAATAACAACCCAACAATCTTGTTGGTGATTTGTTAGTGTCTTAGTCAGGGTTTCTATTCCTGCACAAACATCATGAACAAGAAGCAAGTTGGGGAGGAAAGGATTTATTGAGCTTACACTTCCACATTGCTGTTCATCACCAAAGAAGTCAGGACTGGAACTCAAGCAGGTCAGGAAGCAGGAGCTGATGCAGAGGCCATGGAGGGATGTTCCTTACTGGCTTGCTTCCCATAGCTTGCTCAGCCTGCTCTCTTATAGAACCCAAGACTACCAACCCAGGGATGGCACCACCCACCATGGGCCCTCCCCCCTTGATCACTAATTGAGAAAATGCCCCACAGCTGGATCTCACGGAGGCATTTCCCCAACCGAAGCTCCTTTCTCTGTGATAACTCCAGCCTGTGTCAAGTTGACACACAAAACCAACCAGCACAGTTAGTAATTTGTTTGGTCTGGGCTGCCCTCTGAGGCCATGTTGATGTCCAGGTACTGTACTGAGCTGCCCCCTGCCCATCCCTGTGGTGGGCTGCCACACTCAGGAGAGCTGGCCCTGTTTCTTGGTAGCTGTGGCATGGGGTGAGCTAGCCGGGCAGTGCTGATGGTGTGTGGTGTGGTGTGGGCGAGCTGGCAGGCTGACCAGCTCAGACACCACCCAGGCTCAGATGCAGGGCTCGGAGCGGGTCCACCCCAACATCTACCTCATTTATGAACTGCTGAAGATCTAAACTGCAGGATCTCCATGACCCAGGGCAAAACCAGGATATCTCAGAGAGTCCCCTTGAGGATCCAGGATTGATAGCAAAGAAGCTAGAGGCTTCAAACCAATGAACATTTTGCAAGCGAAGATGTGTAGACAAAAGTGTATACTGTGTGACACACTATGACATATTACAACTTCCACAGCGAGATTTTGTTTCATTTTGTTGTATTTTTAGTTTCTTTGGGGGGATAGCTTGCAAGTGTGGAGAGTGGAGACAAAGGGCTGGAGAGTGGATACAAATGAAGGGAGAGATGGGTGGAATTCTGGTGCATGATGTGAAATTCACAAAGAATCAATAAAAAGTTAGATAAAATTTAAAAAATGAATAATTTGCTTCTCGCAAAAAAAAAAAATTAGTTTATTCCTAAGTATTTCCTCTGCTTTGCAGTTCTTTGACTGGGATTTTCTGGAACATTCTAAATATGCTTTTTTGTGCAGACTGCTGGCTTCTGGGTGTTAACTTATACCCTCACACCTCCTGCAAAGCCTTCGAGTTGCCATGTCACTGGGTCTCCACCAGTGAGCAGTCCTTGCTAAGAGCCCCCAGGAGAATTTTTGAGACCTTTATCAGGTGCAGGGGTTTGGAGGACACCCTTCATAACTGTATGTGTCCCAGTCTCAGAGGTGTCCTAGCACGCCCTCTGTTAAGATACAGGCTCTGGGACTATGTCTGCTGTCCATGGTGTCTGATAGTGCCTCCCACCCCCATGTGTTTGTTTATATAGACTCAGGAAAGTGAAGAAATAGCTGTAGATTCTTATTTTAGGATGTCTTCCTTTCTTACCAAAGATACTGAAACCATTGGAAGCTGAGTAGCACTCCCCTGGGAAGCCACATTAGTCTGGGACAGTTTGGGTGGGAAAGTTTCTTGTGTCCTCTGCTCATGCCCTGGATATCACTCCGTTTATGTTTTGTCTCTTATTATTAGATCAGTTTGGGTATAAATATGTTTCTGGGAATTTTTCTCTTTGCCAACAAAGTGTCACATGCCGAATGACCTAAAGCAGGAGAGACTGTCTCACGGCTCTGTAACTCTCCTCATCTGACCCTTACTCAGTAGGTTTCACTGTCTCCCATTTGGAAGGTGTTCTGCTCCTTTCAATCTATCAATAACTTTTAATTTTATCCTGTTTGATCAGGGACTGTTGATGGTGATATTTCTGCTTTGTGGACTGTGCCGTGTCCTTCATCCACTAGGAAAGCCACTTTCGTCACTGTTACGTGCATGCTTGAGAGGGTGTGGTTGTCCCGCCCCCACTCTAGGCTTGAGCTTGTGTGGGGATGGATTTGAACTCTGCGCCGGGGGCCCCGCCCTCCTCACTGCTGGTTAGATCTTCCGTCCTTCATGGCTGTTTGGCCGTGCCACTCAGATCTCTCAGGAGAATGTGATGCTTAGCCACAATGAGAGCAGTTAGCTGCCAGCTCTCTCTCTCTCTCTCTCTCTCTCTCTCTCTCTCTCTCTCTCTCTGTGTGTGTGTGTGTGTGTGTGTGTGTGTGTGTGTGTGTGTGTGCCCAAGGCTACCTCCTTCCTGGGCTGCCCCAGGCAGGGCAGTGTCAGGTGGTCTCAGGACCTGCTTCCACACACACATGGGACTCCCCCAGTGAGCAGTCCTTGCTAAGAGCCTCCAGGTGAGTTTTGAGACCTTTGTTAGGTGCAGGGTTTTGGAAGAGCCCCTTGGTAACCTCACTTACCCTGACTCCATCACCGGCTTTGCCCTGGAGGACAGGAGCTACGCCCGGTCCTTCTGGTCCCTTCATCTACCCCGTTCCGGAGCAGGCAGGAAGTCACATACCCACTGGCTCCCAGCACCGCTTGTGTCTTCTAGAGGTCACAGCTGTGTTAATGCTACATAAGTACTTTATCTCTGGTGGGAAATGCGTCTTTTGCATTAAAGTCTCTTTTGTGTTTAAAGCCAATTTCTTGGCCTCCTTTTTGTCCAAGGGCGGGGGGTGGGGGGAGCGGAGGGGCAGGATAGTCACCGCTCTTTCCTCCTCACTTTTCCATCGCTCATTCTCTGGGTGATGATGGGAGAGGAAGGACTTCAGTGTCTTCCTGAGTCTTTGGTTTATTCCCTCCTGTGGGACCTGAAGCCCCGCCCCCTGAACTGGTCACTCCTGTGCATTTCCTGTTGGCTTTTTCCCCTAAGGTCCCTGCCTTGCCCAATGTACCTCTGCAGTGAGTACTGAGCTATTAGGACATGATTCTCTATTTCTAGGGCCTCAGAGCGATGCCCCTTCACCCCAATGGCTTTCATTTCCTCTTTCCCCAACCTTCCTTACTCTGCTCCACGCCCCCCACTCCCTTTATGCCTGGGGGCAGTTCCCAGAGGCATGTCTTTGCTCTTTCCACTGTGGCTGTCTCCCAGATGGGTATTCTGTCCGGTCCCTGCCTAGGGAGTGACTTCTGCGTGGTTATGTCCTGCTCCCTGCTTTGTTCTGACCTAGGAAGGAATTGAACCCAACAGAGCGGTGAAGCCTCTGGTCCCCTCTATGGAGACATTTTCCTGTAATGGTTTGATTTCAGATCCTTGTGTGTGCGTGTGTGAGATTAGCTCATCTCAGGATCGTTCCTCCAAACCTGCATTGCCTGCGGACCCTGCTGGGACTGAAGGTGGATGCTTCGAGCCCAGCATCCCCGGGGGACTGGGAGATTGGGGATGAAACCTTTATGCAGGATCTGAGATAGGGCCTGTGTTCCCTTTGTGTGAGGCTCGGTCAGAGGGGAGATGATGGGGAAATGGGTAGAGGAGGCGGGGCCAAGAGCCTCCAGGGGTGCAGAGAAAAATTATCATGGCGGGCTCTGCGGCTGCCACACGCACAGCCCTGAGGTCCGGATGAAAGGAATGAGCGTGGCAAATGTCACAAGTGTGTGTGGTCTGTGCTGTGTGGCAGAGCGAGGGGCCACTGTCTGTGAAAAGCAATTAACGGGTCAGCTGCGTGGGGGAGGTTGTCATTCTCACATTCAGAGACAATTTCTTAGCCCTCGTGTGAAGATGCCACGAGCACATCCCATCTTGCAATTGACTGTCTGAGAGCAAGGCTTGATGACTTACTATCTTAAATAATTTTCGGTTCCATTTTGATCTCCTTATATTTGAAATTTTTTTTCTTTTTAAAATGGAAGTAAAGCGACCAAAATTTATTATAGAAAATATCATCCTGAGGGACACAACCCAATCACCAAAGAACATACATGGTATGCACTCACTGAGAAGTGGATATTAGCCCAAAAGCTCCGAAATACCCAAAATATAATTCAAAGATCACATGAAGCTCAAGAAGAAGGAAAACCAAAGTGTGGGTGCTTCGGTTCTTCTGAGAAGGGGAACAAAATACTCACAGGAGCAAATATGGAAATAAAGTATAGAGAAGAGACTGAAAGAAAGGCAATCCAGAGATTGTTCCACCTGGGGATTCATCCCAGACAGTCACCAAACTCTAACACTATTGTGGATGCCAAGAAATGCTAGCTGAAAGGAGCCTGATATGGTTGTTTCCTGGGAGGTTCTGCCAGAGCCTTACAAATACAGAGGCAGATGCTCGCAGCCAACCATTGGACTGAGTGCGGGGTCCCCAGTGGAGGAGTTAGATAAAGGACTGAAGGAGCTGAAGGGGTTTGCAACCCCATATCAACCAACCAGACCCCCCAGAGCTCCCAGGGACTAAGCCATCAACCAAGGAGCCACATGGCTCCAGCTGCATATGGAGCAGAGGATGGCCTTGTCAGGCATCAATGGGAGGAGAGGTCCTTGGTCCTATGAAGGCTCGATAGATGCCACAGTGTAGGGAAACCGAGGGCAGGGAGGTGGGAGTGGGTAGGTGGGTGGAGGAACACCATCATAGAAGCAGGAGGAGGGAGGATGGGATAGGGGGGTTTCCGGGAGAGGGAAAAACTGGGAAAGGGGATAACATTTGAAATGTACATAAAGAAAATATCCAATAAAAGATAATTAAAAGAAAAAAGAATGTGATAACAGTGGCAACGAGATGATAAAGCAAAAATTTTAGGATTTAAAAAAAGTTTTAAGTATCATTATCTCATTTAAAAACCTATTAAAAGAGTGGGTCCAAATTTTTCCTACCTGAACTGTTGCCCCAAGTATGTATTCTTTATATTTGGACAAAAAGAAAAAAGAGTTGCCTTGGTCATGGTGTCTGTTCACAGCAGTAAGACCCTGACTAAGACAGCAAGTAAAAGAATAAATGCTAAATGACAGAGAGAAGACATCAAACTATGCCCGCAAAGCACCCAGCGATCAACCTCTCTCCTGGGGAAGCCCTGTCCAGGCAGCCAGCTGGAGATTCTGATAGTGTCCCAAGGTGGTCCAGTCCCAAGTCAGGCTTTCAAGTGAAAGGACAAACAGGAGCAGGTAGAGATCAAATCAGATGCTCACAATATCCAGCAGAAACCAAGTGGGGAAGTTGAGGCAGTCAGCAGGAGTTTTTGATTCAATTCTCTCTCCATAAATACGTTTCATTGTTGAACTTAATGCTTCTCTCTTGCAGTGGGGATGTTATAGCATAAGATAATCAGTAGCAACCTCTTTTGGAGATGTTTCACTTTCTAGCTATCCTCAGGGACACATTGTTTATACTTTTGGACTTTTTTGTTGTTCTCTACTCCCTATCAGTCCTAGAGTTGGGGGAGGGGGGCATTCCCAGTCGAAGAGCCTTGGAGAACACCTGACATAAGTGTGCTTAGATTTGAAGTACAGGGGGACAACCTTTCTACCACAGAGTCTCAGCGAGTTCAAGCATCGAGTTTACCAGTGACAGACACCCCTCTGAGAGCAGTGCTCAGCTACTGAGGAAAGTTCACATGGAAGAAGAAAGGCGGAGATCCCAGCGGCATTTCTACCAGATGCTGGCACAGTCTCCAGCTTGCCTCTCCAAGTGTACACTTTACCCCCAGCAAACCTGCACAGGGGTTTATTTTTTGTTCTTTTAGGCTTTAAAAAATTAGTTTATTCTATTATTATTTATGTGTACCATACATTAGAGTATGCTGCATAGAGGCCTGATGGAGGGCACTGGATCTGGAGCTGATGTTGGCAGCAGTTATGAGCTGCAAGAAATGGGTTCTAAAAACTTAACTCAGGTCCTCTGGAGAGCAGCAAGCGCTCCTGGTTCTATACCTCTGTCTCTATGTATCTCTGTGTATTTATTTTGTCTCTCCTGGCACGTCGGTCCCTTTCCACGTTGTCAGGTAGCAAGGAGACCCTTGAGGCAGCTGTTCAACATTGGACGTCATAGCACGCAGAATGGTGAAAAGTATGTTCTTATTCTTCAGATCTGCAGCCTGTCTTTTCTGTTGAAGCAACAGAACACCCCGAGCCTCCCCACAGTGCTGTGGGCCCAGAGCTCTCCACAGTCCCGGGATGAGGAGCCAGGAGCAGCCGCATTCGTGCCCTGCTGGATTAACATAGGCGCTCACCACCAAGGCTGTTAATGTACAACCTAGGGTGTCTACACCCCTCACCTTGGCACTTTAAATTTAGCTTTGTGACAACCATACATGCTAACTCTCAGAGATCTGACTGCTGCTCAATAGTGCAAAGTTTCCATCCTAAGGATGGCCAGAACCTAGCCAGTCCCCCGGCCCTGGAACAGTCTAGCAATCTCTGTTACTGGCTACAAGAAATAGATTAAACGTCTGTGCTCATGTCTCTACAGAACGCAGCTTGCACTGGCATGATGGTCTGTCAGAGAGGCGCAGCCAGGTAGAGGAAGGGCACGGGCTGTATGTAGCTTCTTCCCAGGCTGTCAGTTCATCTCCAGACATCTGCCTGATCAGGCTTGAGAGCTCCAGCTCCCTCAGGCTGGGACTGGACAGGGCCAGTCTTACTCTGCAGCCTTTGTGTGCACATCTTGCTTTGAGCAAGAACAGATGTCTTTTGTATTCCAGGAAGCAGACTTGTTCCTCTGCCTTATCAACTTGCAGAACGCGCTGCACATTCAAGTGGTGGAAACGCCCCGTTCAGACAAGGGCAAGTGTTTTCTCCCTGCCTATTGTTTTGCCTCGGATCATAATGTATTCTATTTTACCGTAGAGGGCTCAAAATTTTGTACAGCCTAATCTTTTTGCCTTTTGGCTTTATGGTTCTTGGTCGTGTGTCTTGTGTAGCAGGGTTACCTGTGACTATGCAGAGTGGTTCTGTGGCTTGTCTCCCTCCATGAAATTTCACTGGGCATACCAGACACCGGAATACATGAAGTTTATGCTCGTGGGTCTGACTGGGACAGGTACGGTTATGTATCTATTTGATTGGGCTGTAGTTGTCTGAAATTTGATTAACAGGATTCCAACCAAGTCCAAGGCTGATCCTGGTGAGGAGAACAGTGGACAAAACTACACTCAGCCCCTGATACATTCAGAATGCAAAAGTCTATCCCTCCCATGTCCCAGTGGCATCGGCTGGTCTCGGTTACCTTTGTCTGTGCATGGTATACCTCCCTCAGTCCATCCCAAGGTTGTTTTTGTTTTTGCTTTTGTTTTTTTGACTGTTGTTCCCACAGGGTCCCCACACTACAGGCCTGCTTCATAGCATTATCCCAAGCTGGGTTTCTGGGAAACACTTGACTCTGATGTTTGTGGGCAGGGGAATTTAGGGTTGGACCCCTGCTGGTGGATCACTGGCAGGGCCACCTCACTGGTGGCAGGGTGATCACTTTCCAGTGGGATGAGACACAACCATCACCTACATCAGTGAGGAAATACAGGTGCCATTTTACTGTTCAATAGTCCAGTTTCTGATATTCACAGGACCCTCAGCTGCTGATGGCCAAAGGTCCCTGGTGGCTGGCATGGATTATTTCATCAGAGACTTATTTGTGTTTGCTGCTTCAGGTCAAGCAGCCTTTGTCTCAGTCGTTGGCTTCCGCAGCTCTGAGACTAATCTCGTGTACCCACGTGTCGCGCAGCTTTGTCTGTGTTCTCTCATTTTTCATTTGAAAGTCTGTCCTGGTTCAAGCAGTCCACAGGCGAAGCAATCCCTGATTATCGAGTTTCCTGCATGGGTCATTATGAAGGACTCTGGCTGCATGCCGAGTCATGGATTGTCTCTGCCGAGTCATGGAGTGTCTCTGCTGAGTCATGGAGTGTCTCTGCCGAGTCATGGATTGTCTCTGCCGAGTCATGGATTGTCTCTGCCGAGTCATGGAGTGTCTCTTCCTCTGTAAAGGTCGGACTTGCAGGGAACTTCATTGACTCTGTTTGCTTTCTCCCTCCTCAGTCCCCACATTTCCTGCTGAGTCAGAGGTGAACGTGGAGGATGCCAGTCACATGTCCTCTTCCCATTGTAACTCTGCTCTTACGTAGGCACGTTCTTCCTGGGCAGACAGCTGAGACTCAGTTTCATGTCCACATCAAGGCAACACATCAGCATCACAGCCCACTTACTTACCAGCTTGCTTACCACCCTGTCCCATACAGGCAGCTCTACAGCTTGCAGGACATTTTCTAAGCAATTAGGCATTTAGGGAATATCCCAACACTCACATGGCCATCAGTGTCACTCCTTGACGCACAGAAGATGTCACCCCAGAGTTTCCTCCTTTTGGACATTCTACCTGCAGATGGAGCCGCCTCAGTTGCATGTCCTATCACACATAGCAGGGAAAACGCCATGGCCATGTCAGCAAGAAGGATTGCAACCCCATATCACGTAGGGAAGGATGGTCACATCCATTCCCATGGTGCTTGATCCTTTACGGTTTGGTTTCAGTCATCACGCCTTCTTATCGCTCACAACAAGGACTGCTCCTTCCAGATGCAGATTTGGTTCTGTCAATCCCTGTTCGGGTGCCAAGTGTTTTGTGACTTTTCCTAGGGAGTCTATTTCTATTCATGCCAGAGGGCAACAGAAATGGTCCTTCCAAGTCTAGTTTGATGAAGCAATGAGTTTAATTGGGGTGACTTGTGAGATCATGGGCAAATTATTGGCAGCTCCACAACTGAAGAAGAATCTCCCTCCCCGGAGCCATTAATCGCTGACATATCCTTGGGGAGGGTAGAGAACTCTGAGTCTCCACTCCCATGAGCCTTCGCTTTCCACGAGTGATGTTAGCAGAATCAGTAGCCATCAGTCATGCAGGGCCAGGCCCCTAGTGTTCTGACTGGACTCCACCCCTACAGTCACCAGGCTACAGCCAGTTTTTCCCCCGCCCCACAGTTGCCTGGCAACAGCCAGGTAACCCAGCCCACTATAAAAGGGGGTGCTTGGCCCCTCTCACTCTCTTGCCCATGCTCTCTCCCTTTTCTCTTGCCCTTGCCCCCCATCCCCCCTTCCCTTCCTCCCTATTTTTTCTCCCCTCTTTCCACGTGTTATGGCCAGCTCTCACCCCTCTATCTTTTCTTTCTCTCTTTACTTCTCTATCTCTTTTCCTTTTCTTACTTTTCTATAATAAAGCTTTAAAACCATGGGCTGTCTCTTCTTATCTAAACTCACCATGTTGGAGAAATGGAACAGGCCTCAGCATCTCCAGCCACCAGAAAGGACCCAGGACTTCCCCGCCCAGCTGGGCTTCATCCGCAGGTACTCGGGCCTCCGCCCCACAGGATCAAGTCCAGATTCTCCCCCCCCCCGCAACCGGGTAGCCTCCTCTACAGGTCCGCAGGCCCCGCTCTCCATTCCCTACACACAACTGGTCTGATTTCAAAATGACAATGACCATGCCATACCCAGAGGACCTCGCTCCAAAATTCCTGTCAACAACTGAATTCACTGATTTAGAAGCAAGCCTTCAACACATGAGCTTTTTGGGGGGATACTTCATATCCAAACTGTATTGGGGGTTCTGTAGATGTGACTATGGCTAAGGGCATTGAAGCAGCAAAGGGAGAATACATTAGGAGAGCTCTTGCTTGGCTCTATAAGAAAACGTAGGGACCTTGAGGGTAGGAAGCAGACTGTTGGACCTAATATCAGCACAGGTGCTGCAGAGGATCACTGAGGTAGACCTTGAGAAGGACCGGAACAGTCATTTCTGGCTTTGAAGATGGAGCTACAGGGTCAGAAACAAAGTATCTAGAAATTGGAAAAGGTAAGGAAAATCTTCCCTTAAGACCTCCAGAGGGGAGGCATAGTCTGGGTTTAAATTCTGTGCTTCAAGAGCTTCAGGGTCTAAGTCTGTGCTGTCCAAGGTACTGGGTCTAGTGTCATTTGTTTTGATAACAAGAGAAAATGCATTATTAGTATCTCTGAGGAGGTTGGGACACAAAGCGTTTGTGAAACACCAGAGTGGACCAGGTAGACTGGGGAGGAGGGGCCCAGGGCTCAGACACTGGATGCGCAATAGCCTTTGGAACATCCAAAGATGTGTGCCAAGAGAGCGACCGTTGAGACTATATTTACCAGAGCTGTATGGCTGCACCAGGGAGAAAATTGCACTGCTGAGAATCCTAATGGCACCCCCTGGAGGTGCAGGGTAGGAGTACCCAATTCTTAGGTACCCCAAGGAGCCAGAAAGTGAAGGGAGATCAGAATGACTTGCTACAGGGAGCAGTGGAGATGGGCGCCCAGCAGCATCTCTAGAGGACACATGGGACTGTCCCTTTAACCTCTTTATACAAGAGGATGAGGACGATTCTGAGGGCAGCTGCCCTGTCAGACATTGTGACCTCTTGTCTGCTTTCAGAACCTGAACCAGCTTCCACCCAGAACCACTGGCTGGACACAGGGAAGGACCAAAGAGAAAGGAGTGTGCCTGTCAGAGCTAACTCACAGTTGATCCCTCGGACCAGGTCTGCACCTGGCACCACCACCACCATGTTGCTGCCTGTGGCCCTTAGTTCGTTTCCCAGGAAACAGGACTCATTCACCCATTCAGAGAAAGGCTATTGAATTCTGTATGTTTGTCCTGTATCCAAGCATCTTACAAAATCTTCTAGAAAATTCTAATTATTGTAGTAGAATAGCTTGAGAGTTCTTGGTGTAAAGTCACATTATCTTCCCATAAAGATAATTTCACTCGTTTCCATGGACACGCTATGAATCTTACTTTCTTGTCTCTGTTCACTAGAGAGAATCATCAAACAAATGGTCAACAATGGCTGGTATAGTGAGCATTTCTGTCTTGATTTTTTTTTTATTTGAACAGGGACAAACTTGGTGTCTTAAAGGCAGACTAACATATCCTGGTAGTTTTCTTCTCTTTCTATGAAGAACTGAAGAGCCAGAAAGGGATACTTAGTGATATGCAATAGCTTTCAGATATGTCTTTACACAGAACACAGGCTTTCTCCCTTTACTTGCTGATAAACCTCCCGTGGCTTAGCATTCCTGTGTTTGCAGGATAAGTCTTACATATCCATATTTTCTTATTAATCCATTGATTGCATTCAATTCACTGTTTTTTTTAAATTGGCATCAATATTTGTAAATGCAATTTGCTATTGTTTTATTTTCCACACAGTTCTGATGAGGTTTTTCCATGAATGTAATATTGGCTTTTAAAAATGAAACGTGAGAGCCAGGTATAGTAAGGCATGAATTTAATAATAGCATTCAGGAAGCAGAGGCAGGGGGATCCCTGTGAGTTCAAGATCAGCCTTGCCTACAGGCCATCCAAGGAAACATAAAGAGCCTTTCTCTCTCTCTCTCTCTCTCTCTCTCTCTCTCTCTCTCTCTCTCTCTCTCCCACCCATACAAGACTTGTAAAGTTTTCCATAATTTCTATAGATTCAAATTATTTCAGTAATAAAACAATTAATTTTATGGGTTAAATTAGACAAGTTGCCCACATGTGTTGCTAAGCATTATTCTGGAAGTTTTCATGGGAATATTTTTTGGATAAAGTTGACATTTAAATCAATTGAGTAAAGCTGGTTTTCCGGTGAGTGACCCTCATCCCGTCTGTTAAAGCTCTGTATAGAACAAACCTCCTCTACTTAGAGCAAGAGGGGATTCCGCATCAGAATAACCCTGAGCTTGAACCAAAGCATCAGATCATATCTTGGGCCCCGGTTTTCCAACCAACCCTGGAAATGTGAGCTTTCCAGTTTCCACAGCATGTGGAGTAACCCTTAAAGTAGTACCCTGCTCTGTCTGTGTCTCTGTTGAATCAGAATGCACACACACTGGCACCATGTCACACTCGGGGGAATATGGACTAACACAAATACCAAGAGAATCTCTGATTATTTTAATTAAAATTTTATTATTTTATCTTAGGTGTATGGCATTTTGTCGGCACCCATGTCTGTTCAGTGCTTGCATTCCTGGTGATGGCAGAGGTCAGAAAATGGCACCTGATCTTCTAGAACTGGAGTTACAGATGATTGTGCCCTACCATGTGGGTGCTGGGAATTGAACCTTGGTCCTCTAGGAGGGCAGCCAGTGTCTTAGCCACTGGATGTCTCTCCAGCCCCTGATTTTTTAAAGGTTAAGTGGGACCCATAAATAAGAGTACCAGAGTCCCTTTTAGATGCTGGTATTTAGTCATCCCTCTGACTCAATCTGTTTCCTTCTCAATTGTCAGGATTGATTTATTATTATTATTATTATTATTATTATTATTATTATTATTATTATTTTGGTCAAAGCTTTCAAGTGCTGATGAATGGTTAGGATTTGTGTTTATGTTGGGGCAGGCTGAGCTTCCCAAATGCTTCTCCTGGTTTGGGTTGGGGGGTCTTGGCAGTGGAAGAAACCCTGGGCAGATTCTCTGAGAAAAGGGTAGCTGTAGACCTTACCCTGTTCCTTTATAGTCAAGAGAATGGGAAATGAATTCTCTATGTGCAGAGGTGGATAACAAACGGTAATGACTATGAACAGATATTTGACCTCCCAGTGATACGCAGAAGATGAGTTACAAATCAATGAGCCGTCTTTCTGTGTAAAACCAATGGCATTGAAAGCCCTGCTCAGGAAGAAGGATCTGCAGAGTGGGTGTGTGGATTATCTTCACAAACTGTCAGAGACCAGTTTGGCGATTCCTGCCAACACCACCTGAAATGTTCATACCTCACGACCCAATCACTCCTCTCCTAAGACTTTCATGGAGACTCACGTGCCCGCATGACTGCACAAACCTAGAAACCAGGATGTCACACAGCAGAGCTGGAAAAAAACAAACACTGGAGACACTCAATGTCCCCCCAGAGAGGGACAGTCACACAGAACAGTCATTGCTATGGAATGTTATACAATTACTAGAAAGAAGGCCACAGGCCTGCTTGTGCAGACAGGAAATATTGCTACTGCATTCTGTTAGATGACCGAATCACCTGTAGACGCAGGCATTTTTGCAAGTGTGCTTATGTGCAAAATGTCTGGATCAGATTGTCACAAGTGGTGACGATGTGTCAGGGTGGAGGGAAGAGGAAGAAACTTGGTATCTTTGTATTACACATATTCCTCATTGCAATTAAAAAAAAAAACAAGTGCATGTTACTTTGGCAATAAAACAAAAGGAATTTTTAGTGCCTGCAGCCAAAAAAAAAAAAAAAATTGCTGATGTAATCTATATCCAGTAGGAAGGCTCTAGGGCTTGCTCATTCTGGGAATTGGACTAACAGTTACTTGGTGTTAAGGGAAACCAGAAAAGTCATTAATTCTATTAATTAATGCACTAGCAGCTCCATCACAGCAAAAAGGTCTTAATGAGGTGCCCAGGGCAACCATTATTTATCTTACAAACACAGACTGGAGGGCTCCACTGTGGGGTTGAGGTCATGGTTCTCGGAGCACAAACGGATCACAAGTCTGCTCCTGCCTAGGAATACTTGACCCCTTCCTCCTTTGTATCCTCACACCTACTGACCTGACTCTGCCTCCCTCCTTCATTCTCTTTGAAGACAAAGGCCGTGGCAAAGGAGTCTGAATTGCAGATCGGACTCCATCCTTTTCCTCCTTAGCTTTTAGCTGCTGGTACCCTTACTGACAAAGTCAGGTTTCCCCAAGCTGACTTAGTAAAGCTCACGACCCCAGCCAGGTTTCCATGGCACATCTCCCTCAAGGCAATCTGTCTGGCCTTGTCTAGCCTAGAGCTCAGTCTGTCGGGCCGACCCTGCCGCGGCGGGAGCTGTCCACGGTGCTGACCGCAGGCGCGCCCCCACGCTCGGCCGGTGCGCACGCGTCTGCGCGCAACGCGAGAGACCCGCGGGCGCCGTCACTGCGCAGCCTCCCACGCGGCTCGGGCCAGGCCTGCGCGGCGCCGGAGACTCGCGGCCCAACTCCTGGAGCGATCGCATCCCTGATCGGTGGCCTCTCCAGCGGCTCCTCTCATCCTGGCACCAGCATGGCGCTCAACAATTTCCTCTTCGCGCAGTGCGTCTGTTACTTTCTGGCCTTCTTGTTCAGCTTCGTGGTGGTGGTGCCATTGTCCGAGAACGGCCACGACTTTCGTGGCCGCTGCCTACTCTTTACCGAGGGTATGTGGCTGAGTGCCAACCTCACGATGCAGGGGCGGGAGCGCTTCACGGTGCAGGAGTGGGGCCCACCGGCTGCCTGCCGCTTCAGCCTGCTCGCCAGCCTCCTGTCACTGTTGCTGGCCGCGGCGCACGCATGGCGCACGCTCTTCTTCCTCTGCAAGGGACACGAGGGGTAAGTTCAGGCCTTTCAGCAGCCCAGCGCAAACAGATGCAACACTCACACGGCTCCTGATACTTATCAGGCCCTCCTCTCCGGGCCATGAGTCCCTCCACCAGGCCCTCCTCCCCTGGGCCTTGACTCCTTCCATCTCTCCTGCTGGAGTGGCCTGCAAGTGTCAACACGCTCAGCCCCATCACTTCTAAGCAGACTGCCCTTTGTTTACACAGGGGCCCAGGCGCTATGAGGCTGTCTGTCCGAGCCACATGACCTCTTTCGGTTCCCAGAGTGAGCATCACTCCAGATTCCCAGCTCTGATCCCTTGGAGCACAGATGTTGCACTGTCATGGCCGTATGCCTGGGCTCTCCTGGCTCAGCTAGGCCACGCTCCTTGGGACCTGGGACCATTTCAGCAGTCTTGGGCCTGCACTCCTTTCCTGTGGGTGGGGGAAGGGACTACACTTTGGAAAGAGCAGGTAGAGGTAGTCTTCTGTTCTTGCTACCCCTCTTGGGAAAAGATGACAGAGGATGTCTGGAGAGCTCCTTAAACTCACCCCTGGAACTCAGGCCTTGACTGGAGGCATGTACAGTGTGTGTGTGTGTGTGTGTGTGTGTGTGTGTGTGTGTGTGTGTGTGTCCGTGTAGGTGTACTCTGTGCGTGTTTGTGTTTCTCTATGTGTGTGTAAACTGTGTGTGTGTGTCTATGAGGGTCTCTCTCTGTGTATGTACTGTGTGTGTGTGTGTCTGTCCGTGTAGGTGTACTCTGTGCGTGTTTGTGTTTCTCTATGTGTGTGTAAACTGTGTGTGTGTGTCTATAAGGGTCTCTGTGTGTGTGTGTACTGTGTGTGTGCTGTGTGTGTGCTGTGTGTGTGCTGTGTGTGTGCTGTGTGTGTGCTGTGTGTGTGCTGTGTGTGTTTGTGTGTCTGTGTGCATGTGTGTGTAGTCTGTGTGTGTCTTATGTGTGTGTGTACTCTGTGTGTGTGTATGTGTATATGTGTGTGTATGTGTGTGTGTGGTAGGTGAGTGGGACTGCTTTGTGTTTCCTGTACCTCCAGAGTTTCTTCATCCTTTCCCACTTTGTCACCTGGCTGAAGCCAGTGGAATGTGGTCACCTGGTGTCCTCAGCCAGCAACAATCAAGAGCCCATCCCTCTCCCTGGCGGAGGCTTCCTGGGTCGTGGAGCGACAGTGTTCCTGCAGTGGAGAGGGGATTCTCATGTCCAGCCCTCCCCAACCTGTGTCCCACCCCATCCATGTTTTTAGCAGCTCCTCACCCCTTGCAAGGAGATTCTCTGAGAACATAAGGAGGCAGGAGGCTGGGCGAAGGGGATTCTTGCTAGTACCACAGATGCCTTGAAACAGTTAACATTCTCACCATGCTAGAGGCGGAGAGTCCAGAATCAAAGTGCTTAGAACCAGAGAGGCTCTTTCCCTACGCCTCTATTCCTGCTGGGCCCAGACTCCTATGTGTTCCACTCTCTGCCTCTGTCCTTGAAGAGCCTCTTGCCAGTTTCTGACCCTGCTTTTCCTGAGAGAAGATCAGGCAACCATATCCACAGGTAGCAAGGTTAGGACTTGGATGTGGCTCTGAAGAGATACAGTTCAACTCACTATGGTAAGGTTCCAATGGGGAATCTATTGGAAGCCAGGGATGGTCCTAAGAGCTTCCGGGTGATGTGGACCAAACTCTTGGCTGGGAGGAGGATGAGGTTCTTTCTAGGGTGAGCCCATGTCCTCTGTAGAAAAGAGTCTTGTCCCTCTTGAGTAGCATTCCTTGACCCTCAGTCTTTCATTGTCCAGATGAATTTGAGAGCTCTTGTCCCCAAACTGGGAGTCACCTCACTGTGTGCAGATTGGGGTAGGAGGAAGCACCCTGAGACCGGTGACGTGGCAGTGGTCAGTGGAAGGATAGCATGATTTGACTCCTCTGGCCTTCTGGGCTTTCCTACAAGAGAGGCAGCCTCGTGGTGGACACGGTCTCGCCAGGTAGACCCAAGGGAAGCTCCCTAGGGAGGACCCATGTGTGTGGTCTGTGTATGGGATCACCAGAGGCTAGGGCACCAGATGGGGACATGAAGAGCCCCTGGGCTTGCAGGTGGGGGATCTTGCTTACACATTGTAGACAATTGTGCACAAATCAGACTGCAGACCCAGGCCGTACCAGCATCACGAGGCCTGGTGTTTCCAGCTACCCAGGAATCCTTTGGTGTGTTTGCCCTGCTGAGGAATGGTTCAGGTTGACTGATGTACATGCATGTATACAGTATGTCTGCCATGCTAAGTGGGCTCTGGCTGCCAAGGCACAGAGGTGCAGAGAGTAAGATGCCTTCCATCGTAATACTCAGCCAAGGCCTGTGGCAGGGTTTAGGGGACTATAGGTGACATGACACATCATAACACTTGGAGGAGATGGTCTTGAGTCCACACTAGAGGTCGGGTCTGGGCATCCTCTCTTGTGGAACAACTGGAGTCTCTTATCCTGTACTTCACTTCTTGATGTTCCCCTGTTTCTAACTATGAATGGCCTCTGCTCAGGCTTCTATAGACTAGCACATGACTAGGTCTAGCCTTCTCTTCTCCAGGGACATCTGACATAGATAGTCCCACGTGGCTACCAGGCATTATTGGCAAGGGCCCTGTGGCTGCCCGGCTACTGTCCTTCACCGTGTCCCCTATATGATCCATATGACAGTCAGCCAACTGTGAAGTCAGTGATTACCAGAGCCCATGTTGTGGGACTGGGGCACAACTCTGCTGAGATACCCCAGGCCTCGGATACCCATCACACCCAGGGGCGTGAGGCCAGTGCGGGCCAAGCGTGGAGCCTGGAGTGCAGGAGTCACCACACAGTGACAAGGGACAGAAAAGTGTCTGACCATGAGGTTTGCAATTCTGTGGCTGCACAGCTGGCCCTATTCTGACTGTCGACTCATGACCTGGCTAAGAGTTGAGTCAGCCCGTCAGATCCCCCTGAGATGACTGGGTCTGCAGAGGCCAGCAATGGGTAAGGTGCCCCATGAAAAAGAGCCATTCCAATGCAATTACCAGTCAGACTGCAGAGGCCAAGTGAGCAAGTATCAGGCCACCAGAGGGGACTCAGGAGTCTCAAAGGGGCAGGGCAGGCATTTCCAGTGAGCCCATGTGGTAGACAAGGACCTGCAGGGCCACTGGATAGCCAGCATTGGAGGATGCCAGGCTTGCCAGTCCCGGGACTTACGGGGCTTATCTGGCTATGTTCCAGGCATTCTCTGATTCTGAGATTAGGTGCCAACCCCAGAGGTCACTGAGGTGCCGTGCAATCAGTCCTAGGGCAGAGTGTTGCCCTGTAGACTCTTCATGGACTCTCTTGGTTGGTGATGAACATACAGGCCATGTACTTCCTTGTATAGGGTATGTCTGCCATGCTAAGCGGGCTCTGGCTGCTGAGGCATAGAGGTGCAGAGAGGCAGAGTCCAGGGCAACATTGTAGAGGCGTGTGTAGCATTTTGTGAATGATCCCTGACACCCGTAGTTTCCGGGACATCCCTCGGGAGATGGGAGGGCCCAGGTGAGCTGTGTGCCTCAGGGTTTGCTCAAGAGCAGCTCTTTGGGTTGGGGTTGGTTAGCAGTCTGTGAGTGAGGGAAGACTGACTGAAGAGTGAGCACTGGCTTTGCATAACCCTTCTGCCAGCTCACACCTGTCGCTCAGCCTTCAAACTGCTCCCAGGGCTTCCCAGGATAGCTGTCGCCATGGAGACAGCACATCCAAGGCTGGGCACCCTGAGATGCAGTGAGAGCAAGATGGGTTAACCCCGTGTGTGCTGTGTCTTTCCACCCACTCTCCTGTGTTGGCCTGTCCTTGGAATGTGTGTTCAGGGACAGGGGAGGGGTGGCATTCTAAACCCAGGAAACAGGATCCAGGTGTGGCATTGGGCACATGAAGTTCTTCAAGGGTCTGGAAGGCCCAGCATATTACATTAAAAACAAAAACAAAAAAAAATCAAACAAAAAAATCCAACTAACCAACCAAACACAAACAAACAAAACAAAACAACAATAACAAATCAAGAACTGGAGACTTCTGCCTGGTGATGACCTAGCTTGGTGGACTTTCCGCTAGGACCAGAGCCCCTGTATGTCAGATCTGCAATACCAGTCTCACTTTAGGGTGTAGGCTTCCAGGACTCCCTCCTCTGAAGGGATTCTAGCCAGATGCTGCAAAATGTGCACGCCCTGCACTGTCTAGAGATCTCAGAACGCCGCCCTAGCCCCTCGGAGAGACAGAATGTCATGCTGGGTTGTGGTAGGTCTCACTTTGCTGTCTGCACCGTGACCAGTGGTGGGAGGCAACAGCTGGGATGCTGTCGTGGAATGTCAGGCACTGAGGACACTGCTGGACAGGGACCTTGGAAAGATTGCAGGGGGCTGTCCAGCAGGGGGAGGGACAGATGCCCCCTACAAGGAGTTCTGTCCAAAATCCTCAGATCTCAGCCATCCTGTGAGATGGATTTCTGTGCCTGGACAGCCCTGTGCCCTTCTTGCCTCTGTCCATGGGGACTTGGCTGTGGCAGGCCTTGATCACCCTGTTTTCCTTGGTGGGGACACCATAGCCAGAGTGGGTGCTGGGTGAGCATATATCAGTGTCTTACCTATCTACAGCTGCAGGTGAGCTCACTGAGGGACTGGGAGGCCAGTGGGCGCTTCTCAGTCCAGGTCTGTCCTGAGACAGTATGGGGTGGTCAGTGAGTACTCCAGGATACATGGGCTCGATGTTCACAGTCCATCACCCACATAAGTCTTTCCAGTGATCCAGGGGAGGGGCTCTCAGGACACAACTCAGAGGGAGAAAGCAGGGTTCAGATGGGCAGGTTTCATTTTACGGCGGTTAGCTTGAAGGGAAGCAGGAGGCAGATACTGCAGCAAAGGCCATGGAGGAACGCCACTTCCTGCCTTGTTCCCCGGGGTTTGCTCAGTCTGCTTTTTATACAACCCAGGATCACCTGCCCAGGGGTGGGGTGGCACTGTCCAGAGCAGGCTGGGTGCCTCTATCAATCATTGATCAAGAAAATGCCCCACAGATTTGCCCACAGGCCAGTTTGGTGGAGGCATCTTCTAAGGTGAGGTTCCCCCTTCCCAGATGGTCCTAGCTTGGGTCAAGCTACAGAAAAACTAACCACCACAGGACCACAGTGTCCTTGTCACCACTCTTGGCCAGGGGACCTAGGGATTCTGTGGGGAGGATCAGAAGGGACATGCTAGTCTGAGGCACTCCCAGTGAGATCGGGAATATGTTCTTTTTTCCATTTCCCTGCCCCTCTCTGGTGCAAAGTGCACCGGGCCCTTGCCTTTGTCCGTGCTGGAAGAGGAAGGTAGCAAGTCCCTGCTCAGACCCAGTAGAGCAGTGGATATCAGGTCCCGCCCTGGTTCCTGGGTCAGCCTCTGGGTAAGGACAGAGGGGAGCTAAAAGGAAAACCAGTGCCAGTTGCCAGGTGGGCAGGGCTAAGAACTGTCATGAGTGCCATGTGGGGCCAGGGTCAGGGACAAGCACAGTGTGGTGAGCTCAGGGTAAGTGGGCAGTGCACACAGCTGCTCACAGAGGCAGGGAAGACACCCCCGGCGTGTGTGGCTATAGCAGGCTACCACTCCTTGACTGCCCCTCATGCCGTGACTACCTGTGTCAGCCCAGCGGTCACCAAGGCCTTGTGGCTTCCCAGGCAGCCCTGTGTGATCTCAGGACAGCTGAGTATCACTTGTGGTGAGTCGGGCAGAGATGACCTGAGTTCCTCTTAGCTTATTCCCCTGGAGCGTCAGGGTCACACCCTTCCTGCGCCTTGGCCCTCCGTCTGTGTTCAGCACAGGGCTGCCATGGTGTCAGGAGGGCTTGTGGGATAAATGCACAGGGCAACAAGGCCACCAGCAGTGCAGGCGGCTGTTAGGTCTCAGCAACCATTGTTTCGTGGCTGCTTATTTGTTTTTACGACCTATCAATCGGTTGCTCACCTTGTATCCGCTTTTGTCACTACCTTTAGCATCTGAGCCCAATTGGCCTGGACCTGGTGTCCAACCCACCACAGGCTGGAGGTGGGCAGGGTCCTTAGTTGGCTGCTCTGCTCTCTGCTGTGGGCCTCCCACAGATTGGTGACCCTGGAGAGTATGGTGGGGTGAGGTCTCCCACATGCCCTCTTTCTCTGGGTAGGGAAGTGGGGCTGGGTTTATGTGTGACCTGGAGTCAGGCAGCAGAGGGCAAGGGAGAAGGGTTGTCTCCTCTTGCTTGTGCACTTCTCTATGTAGGGCTTAAAGGGCCTGGTACTCACACCGTGGCATTTGGGATTTCTGTGTATTTGAGGGGACACAGATCCATAGGTGTGACGTGAAGTGACTGAGTAGGTGGTCTTAGAAGGGCGTTTTGGACTCATGATCTTGAACTCTTCTTGACTTGGCCCCGATTCCCCGGTACATCAATGGTGGCAAGTCCCCAACTCCCAGCCTATGAGAGAACAAGATGGCCGCTCAGCATCGGGACATTTGCAGGGATGGCAGCAGAGGAGACAGAAGCAGCCCTCTGAGCCCCATTCAGTCCCATCAGGGCCTCAGGTGCTCGCCAGAAAAGCTGGACATTCCCTGTTTCAAGGGGACCTACTTGGGGTCAGACCATGCATGGCTTCCTCAGCCTCCCATCTCTTGACTCCTCTGCAGCTCTTTCTTCTACGCCTTCCTGAACCTCCTGGTCAGTGCCTTTGTGGTCTTCCTGGTCTTCATCGCCAGCACCATCGTGAGTGTGGGCTTCACCATGTGGTGTGACACCATCACCGAGAAGGGCTCCGCACCCCACAGGTAGGCCTCGCCCTTACATCATCAGCTACCTACAAGACCCACCCCTCACCTGGGTCCCATTCTGAATCTGAGGCTTTGCCCACCTGTGTCCCACCCCCGCACCTGTTACCTTGTCCCTAAGACTCACCCACTCAATGCCAGGCACCTCTATGGTCTAGTAGCCCCACAGCATCACACGTGGAAGGTCTCCGTGGGCCGAGAGGCACCATGCGGGACTCTACAGTTGACACCGCCTGGCTCACTTGCTAGCCTCAGCTCCCTCTGAAGCTAATTCCACTGTGTGGCTGTGAAGTTAGTTTTGTGGTTGGTGAGTAGAGACTGCCCTCGTGGTGTCCCCGTGACACTTATGCAGGGACACTGTGCAATGCGCCTCAGGGGACATCACGTCCATCTCAGACTGGGAATTGACGGACTGACTAGATGGAGCAGTTCATGACCCAAAGTGTCAGATAGAGAGTGACAAGTTAGCTGAGACTTGCTCCTGTGCTCAGGGTCAGTTGGAAAGGTCTGCAGCTCCCCTTCTTTGAAGCCTGTCTTGCTCCAGCCAGTGAGGGGTCAAAGCTGACCCCCAGTGGAATTCCAACTGTCCCTTCGGGGACTGCCCTCTCTGTCTTATTGCTGCAACGAAACACCATGACCAAAGCAACTTGGGGAGGAAAGAGTTTTTTCAGCTTACGTTTCAGTATCACACAGTTCGCCATCAAAGAAGGTCAAGACATGAACTCAAGTAAGGCAGGAACCTGGAGGCAGGACCCGATGCAGAGGCCACTGGAGGGGTGCTGCTAACTGGCTTGCTCTCAGGGTCTGCTCAGCCTGCTTCCTTATAGAACCAGGACCAGGGTGGCCCCGCCCACAATGGGCTGGGCTATTTTCGGCCTACCACTAATTAGGAAAATGTCTTACAGGCTTGTGGGCAGCCTGGTCTTACGGAAGCATTTTCTCAATTGAGGTTCCCTCCTCTCATGGCTTTAGCTTGTATGAGGTTGGTCTTAGACGCCCCTCACCGGTTAGGGGAAGTATTCTCTGCTTCCTAGCCGGATGCTCTGCTGCCTTTTGACTCAGGGGCTCGGGGGGCTCGGGGGCTCACAAGTCACCAGCCACTTGGCTTCATGCTATTTCAGCTGCGAGGAGTTCCAGGAAACGGACTTGGAGCTGAATGTGGACAACTCTGCCTTCTACCATCAGTTTGCTATCGCCCAGGTAGGCGGGGTCTCGGGTCGGTAGGCGGGGCCTCGGGTCGGTAGGCGGGGTCTGCCTCGGGCTGGAAGAGAAAAGCTGAGGTGGGGGTGGGTGAGACCTCAACAGATAGAACAGACTCCGGATTCCAGGCAAGGAAACAGACTCAGATGTGGTGGGGCCATGGCGGGGAGGTGTAGACTGTGGGAGCAGGAGGAGATTTCTAGGAGAGGGTGGGAGAGCTGGGTGTCGGAGGAAGCCGCGCGCGCGCGCACGCGCGCGCGTGTGTGTGTGTGTGTGTGTGTGTGTGTGTGTGTGTGTGTGTGTGTGTAGGGCGGGGTAGGGGAGGCGGGACACAAGAGAAGGCAAGGGCAGACTTGAAGAGTGGGCTCAGGGGGCAGAGAATGGAAAGTGCTGGGTGGCTGGGAAAGAATGGGGCGGGGAGGGGGCGGGAAGAGGAATGGGAGGCAGCAGGAAGTGCTGGAAATGGGGGCTAGGATCTAGGGTTGCTAGTGGGATAGATTCTGGTCTAGTTCCATTCAGGGAATACTGGAGGGTCCCTGAACCTCTGAGGGTGAAGTGAGGTGTCTGTCCTAGGGAGATCCCAGCCTCACCTTGCTCTACCTTGCATGTGATTTTGGGGACCTCGAGGACCCTGGGGAAGCTTTAGGATTTTCCTGCCCCTCAACTTTGCGTTTGTGCCCCAATCAGAGGTGGTACAGGCTAGGGGCACCTAGGTGGGGCGTGGACACCCGTCCCTTCCCACACCGCCTGTGGCTTCATCCTCCACGACACCCTTCCATGCTCCATGCTGGCTTCTGGAGGCTCTGGTTTGTCAAACGCTAGGCTGAGGTGATTCTTGTCACTGTCACCGCCTTTGGAAATCCAAAAGTTCTTTGCAGAGATGAGCCGAAACGGTCAAAGAGACCTTCACGCCAACTTTAGCTTAAGATGCTTTAGGACTCATTTGGACCAATTAGACAGAGACATGCTCAGTCTGACGACCAGCACGCTCAAATGAGAATTGGTTTGATGCAGTGCAGACCTGGAGCTGATTACATTGTTTCTCCTTCAGCTGTTTGGAAACAGCAGATAAAGGTCAATTTATTCCCCAGACTAGAGGGGCTCTCTGATCTATAGGCATTCCTTAGAGCCTAGAGTCGTGGTGGGAGGAGAGCTCTGCCCAGGTCCTGCTCCTCCTCAAGGAACCTCACCGGTTAAGGTGAGAATGGCCGAGTACCCCAGCCTCTGCACAAAGCTGGGTTCTTGTGGGTAAAGGACAGAATGATCACTGCAGAGAGTAAGCCAAATGTGGTGTGCATGGGCTCTCAGGCCCCTGCTGTCTGCCTCCTCCTTCCCTTCCTAGTGTTCCCCTCCCTTCCCTGCAGAGCTAGAATGAGGAGGTGGGTACTGGGCACACGGGGCAGTGAGCCACACTCCCCCTGACGCAGCTCTGTTTTCCGTGCAGTTTGGACTGTGGGCCTCCTGGCTGGCCTGGCTGGCGATCACCACTCTGGCTTTCCTGAAGGTTTATCACAACTACCGCCAGGAGGACCTCTTGGACAGCCTGGTTCATGAGAAGGAGCTTCTGTTGGCCAGGCCAGCCTCCCGCACCTCCTTCCAGGGGGAGAAGAGTGCTGTCATCTAGGCTGAGCAAGGGCGGCCCCCTTTCCTGAGGCCTGCATGAGGGGGGGGGGGCCTGGGGACCCACTCAGGCTGGCCAACACAGCCCTGCATGTGTCTCTTGGTCCCGTCCACCGTGAGCAGAGCACCTGATTTCCCATGGAGAGCCTGACAGTGGTGGGGCAGAGACCCAGAGACTTGAGGAGGGGGTGACTTCTGGCTTCCAGTCCTGGCCTTGGTTAATGTGATGCATACTCCTTTACTTGTGCGATCATTTGTCCATATATGTGCATGTATGTGAACATGTGTGTGGATGGGCGCGTGACTGCAGAACCGAGGTGACGACGTCAGGTTAGCAGCCTTTGCACCACCACAGGCTCTAGCACACCCGAGTACCTGCCCCTCCCATAAGGGGCTAACTTCCCATCCTACAGCACTCAACCAAGGTCCCCAGAAGGCACTGTGGAAGGCAGCAGGTGGAGGACCCTGATAGGATGTAGGACCCTGGCCTGGGCTCCATCCCCTGCTCTGAAAGGACATCTTGGGCTGCGTGGCTGCAGTGGGAGAGTTCCACCCTCCTCCCTTTGAGGCTTTCCAGGTGGCATGATTCTCTGTTTCACAAGGGTGAGGCCCCCGTGGCAGAAAACGCCCAGCTCATCTGGATCTCAGTGAGTGCATTTAGTGTTCCTGGCCCTAGTCTGAAGTTGGGCTCCAACAATGCCTGCTATTTCCAAGCAAGGTGATCCTGACCTGTGCCCAAGTCCAGTGTCCGCCAGTGGCTGGTGTGTTTCCGGGTGGAAGGCACTAGCTACCAGGTTCACTGTGAGGAGCCTGTGTGTGTGTGTGTGTGTGTGTGTGTGTGTGTGTGTGTGTGTATGTGTGTGTGTGAGATTAGTTGGGCCCTAAACATTGAAGCCAGCAAGGATGGTCAGGGTGCTGCGCAAGGGGGTGCCTATCTGAGGAGGTCAGGGTCAGGCCGACTGACACTCCAGACGTCTCTGAGGGCTTTGGATAATGGCCTCGCTGAGCTCCCAGCAGAGGATCTGGGTACTGAAGGAGTGTTTTGAGGTCTTCAAACTGAGCTGGTCTCTTCTCTGGACCCTCACACAAGCACTAATCTATGGGACATGGGGACACTGCCTAGCCTTGAGACTTCCTCCTTGTCTCCCCAGGATTGGCTCCTTCCTCATCACCTAACTAAGGCTGTAGCCATCTGGGAACTGAAGGAACAGGAGGCTGGATGGGGCCTCTGGGACCCAGGAGCGGCCTCAGGCATGGGCCTGCCTTGGCAGCTGCTTCTTTTGGATTCTGGAGAATTAGTCTGGGATCTGGTCCGGTCTAGAGACCTTCATTCACCTATAGATGCCTAGACTTGTCCCCCAGATGTTGATGTCCCAGGGACTCCTGGGGAAGGGCCTTTGGGCCTAGGAGTGTTGGCAGGACCTGTTGGCTATAGCCATGGGCAGGGGTGTCTGTCTAAGAGAGGTCTTATGGGATGGATGGCAAGAGGCAGGCAGAGGCTGCAGAGTGGTCCCCAGGTTGCCCGCAAGATGCCTCTGCTCCTATCAAGCTTGCTACAGGGAAGCCCTGGTTTCAATCTTCCGGTTGAGGCCGATAGTGATGAGCCCTATGCCTCCATGTGTCTGATCCTCAAGTCAAAATAAAATAAAGACGAAACACCCGAGATGCTGTGTGGATGAGGTGTCTGTGTCTTTGCTAGCTAGCCAGTCCGCTCCGGGCCCCCACCTCTGGTCCCCACCCCCTCCCCACTGGCTCTCAGTCTTTAGCTGTTTGTTTAGGATTTAAGCAGTATGTTTGATTCCAGGGCTCGTGGGAATCAGGCTCCCTCATGCCTGTGCATTGTAAGGAGTTTGACTCTTGCAGCGCCCCCCACCATTCTACACACGCCCCACCTCGGGCATGAGGATGGGTTTCAATGACACCCTTGGGGCACATGCATCTCTGTGTATGTCTTCGAACATTTATTCTAAGACAAAATAAGGCTGGGGATGTAACAGTGGCAGACTCTTTACCTGGCTGTGCTGGGTACGCGCTGTAAAAATGAAACAAAGCAAATCGAAACCCAAAACTACCTGGGGCTGTCTTGTGGCTCTTACAGAGCGAGCGGGGCACACTTTTTTTTGTGGGGCACACGTTTTCTGTGGCCTTTGCAGCAAATGCTGGCTATGAGGTGGGAAGCCCTGGCTCTCCGTTGTAAAACATGGGGTGACCAATACCCCTCCTAAAGGGCATCCACCCTCAGAAGCAGGAATAGAAGAGTGGTCTGGAGGTCTGTCAGCTCGCCTCTAAGTATCTGTTTCCATATCTGGAATACAAAGCAGTAACAAGCCTGTCTTCGACCAGGGTAGGATGAGATGGAGCAAGTCATGGGGTAGAGCTGGACTGATGCAGGCGACAGTAACCACGATGGCCAATCCTGGTGAGTGGCTTCCCAGGCTAGTTAATCCTCTTTAGACCACTTCTGTAAGCCTTCTAGAGAAGGCTTTCTCTCCCCTGGACTCTCACCTACTGTGCTCTCAAATTTTGTATCTGGAGACCACTCTCTGGGGCACCTGAAGGCCAGAGAGGGGGCAGATTGCACCTCAGTGATCTGGGAATCTTGGCATGTCTCTCTGGGGGAGGATGTGGTCCTGGAGGCATGGTGGGTCCCCTAACTTCTCGTGAATGAAAGCTTCAAGGGACCTGTGGGCGGTGGGGGGTGAGTGTGTGGAGGGGTAGGAGTGCGCTCTGGTACCTGGATTAACGTGCTTGGACCCGGAGGGATTCCTCCACAAGTGTCTCACTCTGTTCATTTTTGTAAGAATCCCAAGGCTGAAGAAGCTGCAAGTATTTTAATAAGGGATCTCTGTCTGCCCATATAAGTAGAGGGGCGCCTTCAGAGGACAGCCCCAAGTCTCATCTTGGCTCCCAACTCTTGCTCATCGGTTTGTTCCCGGGTGGTGCAGGGTCCCCTTGGTGGATCCTCCTGCTGTCTGACTGGGCCTCCCCTCTGTGCTCAGGGCTCCCCCTCCAGGCAGGTCCAGGATGCTCTGAAGTTGTAGCTTCTTTCCCTTTGTCTTTCAACACGAGTGACAGAAGAGTGTTTACAGAGGTTCAGGACACTCACAGGTCCTGTAGCTGATGGGCAGGCCTGATGACTTTGGGCTCGTGTGTGGCCCGGAAGTAGGACCTTGGTGCCACACTTTTGTTCTGAGAGCAGCTGTGTTCAGAGCTGGACTCCGTTCCCACACCACAGTGACCCCTGATGGACCTTGGCATGAAGTGGAGAAATTCAGACCTGGGCTCAGAGAAAAGGAGCACGATGGGCACCGTGAACTGCAGAGGGAAGCACCTTATCCCCTGATGGTGTGGCAAAAGCTGGGCCCAGCCCTCAAAGCAGCAAGAGCTTGGGGCTTGCCTTCCCAAACGCCCCTCAGAGGTAGGGGATGCTCACCCTCGAAGAGCTGTGTGTGGTGACATCCAGGCTATGACTCCCAAGATGGAGGGAGGACTGGGCAGGAACATAGGAATCCCCAGCTATGATGGTCGAGTTCTTTCTCTGATTTAGTCTTAAAACCCCAAGATCCCAGCCTGTGCTGACTGGAGTAGGAGGTGCCTGTGGCATCAAGCCAGAGCCTCCCTCTTTCCCACTCGAACCTCTCAGAGTTCTTGGGTTTGTCAAGCATTGGCTAGCAGAGCTCTGTCCTGGCGTTAGCCTTAGTGCATGGCCTCCCCAACCATGCACAATCCCCCAAACCACTCCAGGCCCCGAACAGCATCAACCTTCAGTCAGTGCTCTCCGGAGGTGACATCGCCATTCAGCCGCGTGTCAGAGCTGCAGGAGGCAGTGCCAACAGGCAAGGATCACACGCCACAGGCGCAAGATTAGGACGAGGAGCTGAGCCCAGAGGTCCTCCAGGGCTGCTGTGACACGTTTGGCCTGGCCACAGTACAGGCCCAGCACCACTCCAAGCAGAACACACAGAATCAGCCACAGGAATAGGGTTCTGCTGCAGAAGGCTGGCTGCAGTGGAGAGCCACCATGGGGAGCTGGCCGGCTGGGGACTGTGGGAGGGTGACAGGTCAGTCCAGCCGCCCCCCAGTGAGGCCCTGCAAAGTGCACCCTCTGCTGGTGGGACTGATGTGGAAGGAGACTTGAGTTGTCTGGCTGTAGTTGTCGACTTGTAGATGGTCAACTTGTAGTTGGCCATTAAAGTGATGACCAGGTAGGGTCTTGGGGTGAGTCTCATGGAACCCATGGGACATGGACTCTTGTCCTCACCTGCCCAAGGAAGATGGCGCCCATTTAGGGGTGCTCCTGCCTACCCACATGTGAGGAACCTGGGGCTTGGCCCCGTAGGAATGGGACTTCAGTCAGGGGAGACTGAGTCAGGGTCTAGAGTGGCTGGGATGTGGGTACAGGGGTGTGCTTGAGACTGTGTCTGGTTCTTCCCCATGGAGGTGGAGGCCCAGGACCCGTTGGCCGATGGGGGCTCCTCAGAACTCACCCTTGATGGCAGCTGTCGTGTCCTTGCGGGCAATGTCTGGGAAGGAGATCACAGATGGTTTAGTCAGGAAACAAGCTCTCCCACACTACCGTACGAAGGTACCGAGACAAGCCTTGCTGGCCTGACCTGGGAAATGAGATACCCAGAACCTGGCCTCTCCCTAGAGGGTAGTGATAGAGAGGCCACAACCAACAACAGCAGCTCTGTTGGCTGCTGTCCCACTGACCACAGTCCATCCCCATGACCCCGTTTACAGGTTTACCGGGGCTCTGTCTGGGAAGACAGAATAAAGAGTAGATGACCCTAGATGGCCCCATAGTTGCCCCTACCCCACCCAGACTCTCACATCAAAGCCCCTGGCCCCTCTTACAGTGGACAGTCACCTCCAGGGGCTCTCGGAACCGCACACGCCTTGAAGTTCTCTGTGGCTCACCCCTGTGGCATCCACATTCTTGCCGTCTGGGTCTCAGGATAGAGGGAGGGCACTTCCTGTCACCATCCTAGGGTGGGTATGGGGGGGGGGGACAGATGACTGTGAGCCCTTCCTGCTCGAGACTGGCATCCTGGGCTGTGGTGCCTACAGACTGCTCCGGGCTTAATGCAGAGGACCTGCTGTGGAGGAGCAGAGAGGAGCACGGAGACCGCAGGACCAGCCCCCAACCTCCCAGGTACCTACATAGCAGCTCCACAGGATGACACCTGGACAGTCTGAAGTGAGCTGAGTACCTAGGAGTCCCAGGCTCTGTCCCCCTACCAGTCCTGGGGGTTCTCAGGGAAGTTCTCCACACACAGAGGGATGACAGTGATAGACTACAGATGCCATGTGCTTGGCTTAAGACACACTTGGCCTCTGACACAGTCCCTTTGGACAGGGTTTGCCAGGCAACTCAGACCTGGCCATGCAGCCTCAGTGATTGTTGGGTCCTCTGAGAGGAAATGTACCTCTCTGCTCCCCTCAACTTCTATACATTAGCCCAGATGCCAGGCTATTGTTCAGATCCCAGTAGGGATTGCGAGGGGTAACCTGGGACTTAGGGAAGGGTCCTCGGTTTAGGCCCCGGAGTGTGTAAGTTCCCTCGAGAGGGGCCCCAGGCCAAAGTAATAACTGGAGCTGATTGGTGGCTCTAGTTGGCCTGCAGGTTAGGGTCTATCCTATATGGAAATCCCCCTCCCTTCACCTAAGTTGCACTTCAAGGTGACTGGCAGGTGGAGGAAGGCAGAGCTCACATGCCACATGCCCAGGGGGCTGCCTTCCTACCCTGCTCCAGTCACCCTGGGGCGTCAGCTCCCATAAATCTCGGGGGTGGGGGTGGGGGTGGGGAGGATCCACCCTGCTCGACCCATGGCTGCCTGTGCCAAGGTTAGCCTGGTATATCATTGCCTCATCCTTGACTTGGCAGCAAGCTTAGGGCCAACAGAGCCTCAGTGTCATAGGTCTGGGCTCCCTCCTACTTGGAACCCTCTCTTTCTCCCTGAATCTCTCCCCTCTCCTGCCTTCTTCTCGCTTACTCCTGGACTGAGCTGCTACCAGCCTCTGCCAGCCATGTCTGCATCTTTCTCGTCGCTGACATCTCGTCCTCTGCAGCTAGCCATGGCTCTCCTTTCACTCCCCATGTCTCTCCAACCTCTTCAGTCTGATTATCAAATCTCTATCCTCCCACGATGTGGCCCCTGGCCTGGTGTAGAACAGAGCCTGGCCTCAAACCTCTGTCATCCTCTTGGCCCTTTGGCTGTGTTATGCCACACCCTGTGCTTTGGCAAAACCGAATCCTTCAAAATGGGACCATTTCCCTGCCTCCCAACCATATCCTGGAGTTCCAGGGACAGAGGATAAGGACCTTGAGAGCGAGGACAGTAATCCTGTCTGTCCCTTTGGCCCCTGCCTCTCTCCTGACGCCCAGCAGCTGCCCACCCTCCAGCACTAACGTCTCAGGCTGTGTGGCCTCACCCTCTCAGTCCTGGGAGGCTGCGAGCCCCACGTGGTCCCCTCATTCTCTCTGGTTGGGTGGCGTGTCCGTGGGTGGGAATTAGAGCGAGAGACTGGAGCTGCAGACCTCATTTACTGGAACATGGTCCTATGATAAGAAAGACATTATTTATTGGGCAAGCCACACACGCAGAGATAAAGATAAAAGGATGAGAAAATCCCTCCCTGGAAGCCAGGCTAGCTTCCTCGGCCCACATCTTTCTCACAGCCGCGTAGACACGAGCTTCCCTTTGTAGGGCTCACGGTGCAGATAAATCCTGTGCCCTGCCAGCTCCAAAGCCTTGCTGTCAGCAATTTCCTCTGCAGGCGTAGTCTTCATAATTACCACCTTTGACGGCTGTGTAATATTCCTTTGGGCTGATGCCCTGAGATTTACAGCTACCCAACCCACTGTCATGGGCTACTCAGGAAGGTTGCAGTTTATAGCGGGAGTTTGTAGCGCTCTGAGATTGTTGATAAGGTTGCAGTAAACACTTCTGTCACTGTGATAAGCCCCACAGCCCCACTGCGATGGCAGAGGCTCTTCTTAAAGGCTGCCTCTAGTTGGCCTTTGTGTTGAATGGGGCGGGGCACGGTACAGCCCAATCCATTTGCCTCTGTTCTTTGTGTTTTCCTCTATATCTCTGGCCCTATCTGTCTCTGACCACCTCTGCATATGTGCATAGCTCTCGGCCTCTGTCTCTCTGTCTTTATCTCCCTTTCCCTGCGTCTCCATCTCTGAATCCATCTCTCTCCCCTTTTACATTTGGGTGACGTGGTATCTCCTCTGCCTGTGGAGAGGCATGCTCTGCTTGGAGCATGGAAGCCAGGTATGAGACCAGATATCCTCCTTGTTGGTAGAGACATAGAGGTCCTTCAGGGCTGCTGGCAGGGTGGTCCCTTCCTTCCCCTGTTGGAAGGGACACTGTGGGGCAAATGTCTTCCTTCACACCACCTGGATTCTCCCAGGTCTCTGGCCTGGAGCTCTTATTGGGCATCAATACCCCCTTAAAATTGGGGCAAATGCTAGTTTCAAGGGACAAGGCTTTGCCTCCCATAGACTTTCCACAGGCCTTGCCCTTGAAGACTGAGAGGAGACAACCCTGACTCCAAGGAGGACCCCCTGAAGGTCTCCCCAGAAATGACTGCTTTGAAGGTTAACCCAGTGGCCTCTATACAGTCTTCCAGAGAAGATAACAGAACGGCCAGTCTTATGTTCAGCAAGCATAAATACAGCAGGTGGCTGACGCCCTGTTAACGAGGTCTGCCTGGATGCATTTGCACAACTCCATTACTTCAGAAGGGAGTACACTCTCCTATCACAGCATCAGGTTTTAATGTAGTAGGGAAGAGAAGGGGTAGGTAGGCTACAGGGAGCAGAAAGCGGAGGGAGTCGGAGGGAGGAGTGGCTTATGCCCCAGGCCTACGCTTGGGGAAGGTACCACTTCTCATACTCTTGCCTTGCTGCTGGCCCTCACTGTGGGCCTCGGTGGCCAGGGTCTGCTGAGGGATTGTAAGACAATATGTGAGTGTTTTTTAAACAGTTACTTAACTTACTTTATTTTATGTGCGTGATTTTTTGCCTGCATGTATGTATGTGTACCATGTGCGTGTAGGTTGCTCACTGAGATCAGAAAAGGATATCAGACCCTGTGAATGGTGGTGAGCCACCACATGGGTGCTAGGAACTGATGCCTCTGCAAGAACAACAAGTCTCTTAACTACTGAGCCATCTTTCTAGACCTGTGTGTGTGTGTGTGTGTGTGTGTGTGTACACATAGCAGCATATGTATATATCTGTGGCTATGCACATCTGTGTGAATGTATATTCATGGGATTGTATGACATATGAGAGGACACATTTGTGTGAGCATGTATCATGTGAGTATGGACCTGTGGAGAACCCATGTGTGCATGTAAATGTAACTGTGTGGCTTGTGCCTGATAGCATGTGAGAATGTGCATATGTGTGTGATCTGTGTACATACAGGTATTTTTGCACGTATATGGATGTTCCTAAACCATGTGTATCTATGGTGTATATGTATGTGATGTGTGTGTGTGTGTGTGTGTGTATGCACAAATGTGTGTATGTATGTATGTGAATGTGTGAGGTATGTGTGTATGAGTGTTTGTGGTGTATGTGAATGTATGTTGTGTGTGAATGTGTGTGTGAATGTGTATATGTGAGTGTGTATGAGTGTGTATGAGTCTGTGCCGTGCATGTATGCATGATATGTATGTATGATGTAAATGTTTGTTTGAGTGTATTGTGAGTATGTGTATGAATGTGTGAGTGTGTGTGGTGTATGTGTATGTGGTGTGCAAGTATAAATGTGTGAATGTTTGGTGTGTGAGTATGTGTGGTGTGTATATGTGTGTGTGAGTCTGTGGTGTGTGTGTATGTGTGGTGTGTGTGAGTCTATGGTGTATGTGTGTGTGTGTGTGTGTGTGTCGGGGGTGTGTGTATCTGTCTTGGATCGTATTTCTGTGGCCTCATCAAGTAGAGAGAGCTCTCTGGCCTTTACACTCCCATCAAGTGTCCAGAGAGATGCATCTCTGACTCACATAGAGACACAGGCAAGCCTGCTGGTATCCCCTCCCGCTAGCTCCAGAGCAGAGGCCTTGGCCCCAGCAGGGACGGCTGTAACTCGAGTGCATTTGCTAAGAGGCTGGCTCGTGACAGATGGGTGATAAAGGGCGGAAAATAGTTCCAGGAACCCAGGACCTGTGGAGTGCCATGGCTACACCATGCTGGTTAGGGAGGGGCTGGCATCAAGGGCTGTGCCCTTCACTCAGAGAAACAACCCAGCAGCTGTCCCCACTTAATGTCAAGGCCCAGTTCTTCTAGTCCAGGGGCAAGCAAAGGAGGCACTGTGCTCCTACAAGAGGGGACTCCAGACCCAGGTGAAGAATGCCACCAGCCAGATGACAGAGCCAAGCTTGGATGTCGTACCCTCGAGTCCAGACAGGTGAGCATGGTGCACACATGGACAGCGGGAGCACAGACAGCCCCAGAGAGAGGGCTCTGTCTGGAAGTCAGCCCTGGTGGCTTGAACTGGCGACTCCGGAGCTCCTGTTTCTTTATTAGATCCCAAATCTCACCAGAGCCCCAGCCTGAAGATCCTCGAGAGTCTAGCTTCTATACTGTCTGCCAGGGTCTGTTCAAAGCCCTCCTCATCTTGAAGTTTCTGGGAGTCAACAGTGACTCCTCCCCCCACCCCCACCCCACCCCACATCCTGCTCACCAGCCTGGCTATACCTTTGATCTTGCCGTTTCTCTCACATACCTCCACCGTCTTTGATATGTCTTGGGAAGTCTCCGGGGGGTGGGCAGTGTGCCAAGGGCAACAGCTGGCACATGAGTGATTGCAGCACCCTACCAGCCTCACGCAGGGAAGGCCCTTCCTTCCTCAGCTCTGGCCCGTGACTGGCATTGTGCTTGGCAGCCATGGCCGCCCCCGTATGCCCCTCCCACTTGTTCTATGCTGGAGACCTGGAGGGACAGAGTGTCCCCACTTCTGATCGTCTGATCGGTACTGGATTTCTTGGCTGTCTTGCTGCAAAACCACCTCTTCTGGAGACACCCTGGAGGGACTGGAGGCGGTGCAGGGTGCTGGGAAGCCGGAGCCTCTGTGGGGCTTCCCTTACATGCATATGCACACACAGACACATGGGTCCATGCGCGTGAGCACACGCTCTCTCTCACTCACTCCCACACTTGCACACCGAGACCAGCCCCACCTGGCTCCTGTGTCCTGCGAGTGCTTGCCCACCTGCCTTGTCTTGCGATCTGCTGCCTCTCAGAGCTCCACATGGGGCAGGAACCCGAGCTGTTGCACACAGAGCAGCTGAGAAGTTTCCATTACAGCGACGTGGGGACAGTGGCCTCAGCAGCCTTGACGTGGGGGCAGTGGCCTCAGCAGCCTAGAAGGCTGGCAGCCTGTTACCTTCTAGTCATCTGGATCTATAGGAGGGCTGTTGTATACAGGGCCTAGTGGCCCCCCCAGAGTTAAGCCTAGTCCCAGGCCACTTAGCAGCTTGACCACAGGCCTCCAGAGAGGCGCAGAGAAGGCAGAGGCTGCTGTATTCTGTTGCTCTTCCCAGCTGGAAAGGAAACAGGAAGCTGTGGACACTCCCTCCCCTACTCACCTCCCTGGGCGGCAGCCTGCAGGCCAGGAAGGCAGTGGGGTCCCTAGGAGGGCTGGTGTTCCTAATTCTGTGTTCCAGCCAGGAATAGTCTGGAAGCTCTCCAGATACCAGACATTCCTGACTTAGGTGAGAGGGAGTGTTCTCAGGAAGGCTCCCAACTAGGCTGCTGGCTTTCCTCACATACCCCTGGCCAGGGACCCAGGAGCACCAGCAGGAGCAGTCACTGACTTCATGCCTCTTCCCTGGTGGGGAGCAGGGGTGTGTGTGCTTTGTTCATGAGAGATGTAGGGTCTGCACAGCTCAGTTGTGTTGATGAGGTTAGGGGGAGCCTTGGAGTGAAGCCGATCTGATCTAGGCCCTAAAAGCCTTAGCTGAACAGTGTGGACCCTCCCCTAAGCAGGGCCTAGACTAAGGCGAACACAGTAGACTGTGCTCACACTGGGCAGGTCAGCCTAATGGGACATGTCTACGCAGGGAAGTCTGACTGTGGCATGCTGACTCAGCAGCCCCTGTGCTCTGTCTGATGCAGCACTTTCTATGTGGCCAGAGGTTTGAACTGGTCACTCCCTTGCTTCTCCCAAAGATGGCCTGGCTTTGGACAGGGGATGGGCTTAGGGCTATTGCAGCCCCAGGCCAGGTGTAGCCTCCCAAAGCCTAGGAGCACTAGGTACCTGGGTTGAGACTAAGCTTCTCCTCAACTCCCAATACACAGATGTCAATCTGGTTTTACCAACTGCTGCGGTGTTACCTGCGACTGTTCCCACTTCGGGAAGCCCCTCAGACCTCGTGCAGGGGAATCGTGGCCACCCTCGAGAGTGTCCGTGGTGACCTGTGTGATCTCTGCTCGGACTGTCTTCATGCCGCTGCCTGCCACTTGGCACCTGTCACTGGAAATCTTGATCCTAAGAGGGCAGGTCACTCCGCTCTTGGGTCCCCAGAGTTGGTTTACTCACCTGGCCGTCTCCTGGGTCCACGGAGGAAGAAGCGACCATGCTCTGTAGGACGGCTGTGGGGTGCAGTCCAGCATGGACCTGGGGCGTTTCGGTCAGCAGTGCTTAAGAGGGAGACCCTGTGTGGCACCTGTGTGTCCTGCTGCTCCCTACAGAAGTCCTTCTGAAGGGGCTGTCTGTCCATATGCAGAGCACAGCTATTACTGGTCTGTGCTGCCCATTGGGGCCCTCGTGCTGAACCTCAGAGCCAGACTGATAGCAAGGGTTGAGCTATGACTGCCTCCACCTTTGACAGAAATTGCGACAACCCCAAAGACATGCCACTGGCTCCAGATTTGGGAGGTACCATTTCCCAGGGCCCCAGTGGACTGCAGGCCAGGCCTGGGCATGGGTCAGCACCATGATTCCTGCCCATTTTGGCACAATTTGTTCACACCAGGCCAGCTTCAGAGCTGACAACCTCTTGAAAAAGCTATACAGTGGAATTAAGGGTAGAGTGAATGCGTGAGGCCGTGGAGATGTGGGGTGACAGCAGAGACCAGTTCCCGATCTGGGCTTTATCAGTAGAGCTTTGAGCTGGAGATGGCTCACAACCTGCCCAAGGCTTATGCTTTATATGGTGTCCTGCCCTGGGAGTACAGGGTCTGAGTTACACATGTAGGTATGTCGGTTGACCCCAGTAGATGAAGGTGAACCCCGAGATGAAGCTGATGATGGTCGCGTTGCAACCCCGTCACCCACATCTCCCGCGCCTCCAGCCTGGTCTCTACCAGGAGAGAGAAAGCTTCCTCCAGGGACACTGTGACTCTGGATCCTTGGGTCATTCTAGTCACTTGTCCAGGGAATCCCGGGGAGGGGAGCTAGCCTTGCTGCTTCAGGTCTGCCTGTAGCTGGCTGCACTCCCTGGTGGGCCGTGCTCCTGTCGAGGAAGAGGAGGCCCAGGTTCGGTTCAGAGAGATGAGTCAGTAGCAGCAATCATGCTCTTCTGAAGGTGAGAACGACCAGACTCAAGCCCTAGACCGTCCGGCCCTGCTCTCAATTCTGCTCAACACCGCCGTCTTACGTCACCGAGTGATGCGGACCAATAAGTCACTGGCCTCCTGGAGGATAAAGATTTCATACGACCGCTTGCAGTGAACCCAGGAGAAGGGTAGTGCTGTTTTCCTTCCTGGGGCAGAGGTCGTGGGGCTCTGAAGTCGCAGCCTCTCTGGACACACAGTAAACACTGCGGTGACCTTTGTGTTATCGGCCCTCGGCTTTTTTCCGGTTCCTCCCACTGCCGCACTATGCTGGCCTAGCTGTCAAGGCTTTCTCCAGCCTTGTCTGGCTGGAATGCAGAGATCCCTTCCACAGAGGCAGAACGGGTGGGAAGAGCATAGGTTACGGATCACCACACACTGGTTCCCTGTGAGCAGGAAGGAGTGATCGAGGTGCAGGGGGTTGGCGACAGGCAGGAGTTAGCCCATGGGTCTGAGGCAGGGATGGATCTGGGACAGAGATGGGACTGAGGCAGGGATGGGGCTGAGGCAGGGGAGTAGAATCCTATCTGCTATAGCAGAAGGATCTCCCAAGTAGGACATTTCTAGCTGCCTCAATCTAGTGGGTGAGACGGGAGCCTGGCAGCCGTTGCTAGCACTATGAGACACAATCCTGGGATACTGTCAGTGAAGTTAGGCTTCTTCAGATCCATGGCCTTGGGACTTCATTCAGAGGGGCTCTCTGGTCCACTCTTACAGCCTAGACTGCTGGGGTGAAGGATTGTGACCCTGGACCAGAGGGCCACTGGTGTGTCAGTCCTTTCTGATTGTAGTGTCAGTCCTTAGCCTTGGGTCTTCTGAAAGGCTCTGAGATGGTGTGTGTGTATGTGCGTGTGCACCAGAGTGTGCGAGCATGTGTGCATATGTGCATGCGCATGCATGTGTATGCACAAGAGTATATGAGCATGTGTGTGTATGGGGATGTGCGTGTGTGTGCACAAGAGTGTACGCGCGCGCGCGCGTGTGTGTGTGTGTGTGTGTGTGTGTGTGTGTGTGTGTGTGAAGAGTCTGTGAATAGGGATGAGCAGGAGGAAACAAGGCAGAGAGGCAATGGGTTAGGAAAGGCCTTTAGGCTGCAACCATAGGACTGTGGGCAAGAAGGGATTTGACAGTTCAGTTTTGATGGATCCCCCACCCAATACAGAGAAGGTCTTGGGTAGGGAGAGACCAGGGCACAGAAGAGTCATGGGCTGGCTCGTCCCTTTAGGGAAAGCAGGGTGGAGACTCCATAGGCAGGGTAGGAGAGCTCCTGCCGAAGGCTCGGCAGATGCTGAAGGGACCGGCTGAGGCAGAGACGGCGCTGCTGGCTGCCAGGCTCTGGCTCAGGTCTCTGCTGGCCAGGGGTGTGAGCAGGAGCGCCAGGCTGTTCCCTGCTGCTGCTAGAACAAATGCTGCCCACTGGCTTAGCCCTCCGCCCCTTCTTCAGAGTTGAGTCATGGATTGAGAGCAAGACACACCAGTATCTTCAAGAAACCTTCAAGGCTCTGGGGAGGGTCCCAGTATGTTCTTTCCCAGCTAGTATAGGTGCCTGCACACCTGCTGTGGCCTCTCCTGACTTGGAAGCCAGCAATAGAAGAGGTCATCTGAACAACTTCTTCATCCTTCTCATGCTTAAGGACCCAGCCATGCCTCCCACCCCCACACACAGGCCTTTGGGATATCACATCGTAGGGAGAGCAGACAGCGGGAGCGATAGCACATCCGGTGTGACGTGTGAATACCATCTGGGACTCACTCGCTCGCTCTTCAGTGTGGCACGGGGAGCGACACATCTCTGGCTTACGGTGCAGTTGAAGGTCTTGCCTGAGTCGCAGCCTGGATATGGGGTTGACGCCTGCCAGTCTCTGCCTGAAGCAGGGACCTCGGACAGTTAAACTTGGTCACCTGTCATTGAGCCTGAACCCTCAGTAAGATGAAGACGCTGGGCAGTGTCCCTGGCTCCCAACAGGGTGGGCACCTGGGTGTCAGAGGCTAGTCGCCTTCAGTGGGACCCTCAGAATGGCCAAGCCACAGCGCCACCCACAGGCAGATGACGGGAACCTCTGGGCCCTATTGTACACTAACAAAAGCGCCTTGGTTCCATTCTCCTAAATTATTCATGACCTCCAAGAGGCCCTTAAAGTCCTCAGCTCTCTCCAGGAACCATAATTACAATGATAAATTTTATTTATAAAGTCAGTGCCTCCCCACAAGCCTGCCGCCTGGGGGGCTGTACATAAGCCGTAACGGAGACAGGGGCTGCCGAAAGCCGCTGCGACAGCTGTTTCTCCAGCAGGGACTTGGGGCTGGCTGGAGTAGACTCAGGGATGTCGGAGGGGCAGAGGACCGCCACCAGCTTTCTGAGGGTGTAAGGCTCGGGAGGGGGCTGTCTCAGGGTGGTCTGGCTTTATGCTATTGTAGAATCAGGTTCTTGCCTACAGCCTGCTAGACAGATTCCTGTGTGGGCTTTGCTGGCTTTCCATCCTTGGTCTCTGGGCCACAAGAATCCATGGTGGCAACACGGCTGTGCCTGTCCCAGGTCAGAGCCTTCACACGTAGCACATACGCTCCACTTCGTGCATGAGAACATTAGCACACATGGGCCATTACTGTCAGTCTCAGAAGTGTTTGAGGGCTGGGATCTAAGACGGTCCTTTGTATGTCTTCTCAGATCCCCACTGAGCTCCAGCCATGGCCTTGCTGCCTCACAAAGACTAGGGCTCTGAGGAGGTAGTGACAGGCACAAAGGCAGAGGGGTGGCAGGTGACAAGAGCTACATCAGAGTCATGCAGCTGCTAGACATAGTGTGAGATACCCTAGAGCCAGGGGCAGGGCCCCGGCTCACTACTGCTTTATTGTGTCATGAGATAGACAATGCCCAGCTGAGCACAGCTCAGCCTTCCTCTGTGGGGACCCTTGCTTTGCTAAGTGTGTTGAAGTCTAGGGAGGGAGGGCACATGGACACCCAGGACAAGTCCATCATGGCGGCAGCCAAGAGCTTACAACTGGATCTCTGGTGGCTCAGTAGAGCTTTTCGTGGGTGCTTCCTTCCTTGGACACAGGCTGGGTTCCTCATTGGGGTCCCTAGCCCAGGTGAGGGGTACAAGTTTTCCTGAACTTTACACCATCCACAGGGGTAGCCTCAGGCCCCAGGAGTCAAGGCAGTAGGAGACCTTCAACAGAAGCCATATATAAGGAGGGAGAAGTGCCAGATGTTTAGAAAGATGTTGAATACAGAGTCTGAGTTGACATTAGGGGATCAGTAACAACACCATGGTTAGAGTGAAGGCTTAGAACAGTGGTTCTCAACCTTCCTGATGCTGTGACCCTGTTCCTCATGTTGTGGTGACCCCCACCACAAAATTATCATTGCTACTTCATAACTGTAAGTTTGTAGTGCTATGAATTGTAATATAAATATATAATATGCAGGATATCTGATGTGACCCCTGTGAGGGGGTGGTTTGACCCCCAAAGGGGTTGAAACTCAGAGGTTGAGAGCCACTGCCTTTGAGGTTAGTGATAAATAAGCCAGATGGACTCCAGCATAGTGAGTGGGTCCAGAATCTTAAGACATCTCTAGAGTCAACCCCAGGCTCCTGGTGCGTAATTACAGCCATTTGTACTTAGGGCCAGCATATCCTTGGCCCAGGAAATAAGGGCCACCTGAGGCATGGCCAGTTCCACCTTTGGTCAAGAAAGTAAGGCTGTACTAGCTGGTTTTGTGTGTCAACTTGACACAGGCTGGAGTTATCACAGAGAAAGGAGCCTCCTTTGAGGAAATACCTCCATGAGATCCAGCTGTGGGGCATTTTCTCAATAAGTGATCAAGGGGGGAGGGTCCATTGTGGGTGGTACCATGTCTGGGCTGGTAGTCTTGGGTTCTATAAGAGAGCAAGCTGAGCAAGCCAGGGGAAGCAAGCCAATAAGAAACATCCCTCCATGGCCTCTGCATCAGCTCCTGCTTCCTGACCTGCTTGAGTTCCAGCCCTGACTTCCTTTGGTGATCAACAGCAATGTGGAAAGTGTAAGCTGAATAAACCCTTTCCTCTCCAACTTGTTTCTTGGTCATGATGTTTGTGCAGGAATAGAAATCCTGACTGAGACAAAGGTCAAAGCCCATAAGGGACATACAAAACCTAGGACCACTTCAAAAACTGGAAGGATACAGGCTGTGGTCTTACTGCATCTCTATTCAGCTCTTACTGTATGGGATCTGATGAACCAGATGGGTCCTGGCAGGTGTTAGATCATCCATCCCGGTGACAGATGACGATGGATCACCCAGGCTGGACCAATGGCAGATCACAATGGATTACTTGGCTTAGCTCAAAGGCAGGTGATGATGGATCACCTATCCTAGTCCAAATGGCAGATGGTGAAGAATGACTCTGTCTACCCTAGAGGCAGATGGTCTAGCCTAGCGTCAGCTTCCACTAACCTGCTCTTGCAAGTGAGGTGCCCAACGGGACGAAGTCTCTGTATCCTTGGCCGGGCGCTTCCCAGGACCTATCAGCAGGAGAGCCAAATCTGTTGCTTTTCACTGTGAGCATCAGCAGTGAACACAGCCTTGCCGGCGTCCATGCCTCTTTTCTGTTATTCTGTCCTCGTCCAGTCTCCAAGGCCACTCCTGGTCTGGACAGAGCTTGACCTGGCGATGTTAGTGGTTCCATAGTAGAATCAGAGCTGTGTCGGTGCCTTCCATAGACCCTAGTGAGAGATGCTGAACAGGGTGAATTTAGGACCAGGAACAGTGTTCTGCTTCCCCACTGGACATGGAAGGCTCCGGTCCACTGGGTCTGCCCATCACAGAAGTGACTAGTGTCCCCCTCAGAGCATAGCTGAGGGGGCCCTCTCAGAGGCAGGGGTAACAACTGTCCACTGGTAGAGACAACCTTACAGGAGAGTGGCACAGATTAAGGGATGGTGGCAGCAGGCTCAAATGATGGTGCAGGGGACTGGAAGGAACAGGGTCTATAGGGGTGGCTTCCAGATCTCAGGAGGGGCACAGAGGGTGAGCTTTGAGTCTGCGTCTGCTGGAGAACATAGGCTGTCTGAGGGAGGAGGCAAACCAGGGAGTCAGAGGGCTTGGGATGTACAAAGAAGGAAGATGTCTCCTCATGGCAGTGCCCACTTCTTCCCCCGTCCAGTGCTTACCACCCAATGGGAGAGGGAGGGGGCAGGTGTGGACTGGTTTTCTGGTCTCCTGAGGCCATAGGTGGGTGCATAGCACAGGTAAGTCCTGCAGGAGGCCAAGCCAGGGGCAGCACGGGTGGAGCCCAGGGATGGAGGGAGGGCTGCAGGCACAGCCTAGAACATCTTTCTGAGTTGAGGACCCCATCCACAGAGCTGTTTTTTTTTCTTCTCAGGTCTCATTTCTAATCTTACTAACCACAAAGTTGACTGGCTGTGTGGGGAATTTTCATCTCAGCTGGTCTCCCTGGCATCTCCAGTCTTTCTGTATGTCTGCAGGATAAAACCAGTCAGGCAAGTTCCACAGGAAAGGTGATTTAAAAAGTGGCCTGTGCAGGACCCCTCTGAGGGCCTCTGGGAAGGACAGAGACAGACGCTGAGAGGACTTTCTACAGGCTGTAAAGGCTGCACAGGGAAGAGTCAGGGCCAGATCGAGGAGCAGGAGGAAGAATTTGGTCCTGGGCTGAAAGTATAGACAGCTATGCAGGGCTTTGAGGCTAGGACACTGGGTGAGGCTGGGGGCAGGGACCTGGGCTATGCTTCTGTCTGTCTGAGAGAAAGGTAGCTCTTTTGCATGCTTCAGGAGAACACTGAATGGATCTCTCTCTCTCTCTCTCTCTCTCTCTCTCTCTATCTCTGTCTCCCTCCCTCCCTCCCTCCCCCCTCTCTCTGTCTCTGTGTCTCTCTCCCTCCCTTCCCCCTCTCTCTGTCTCTGTGTCTCTCTCTGTGTGTCTCTGTCTCTGTCTCTCTCTCCCTCCCTCCCTCTCTGTCTCTCTCTGTCTCTCTCTGTCTCTCTCTCTCTCTCTGTCTCTCTCTCTCTCTCTCTCTCTCTCACACACACACACACACACACACACACACACACACACACACACACACACACGGTCTTGCACAGAGAGCGGCAAACCTGGGATCCTTTGCTAGATGTTAAAGGTGCCTCATGGTGGTCTGCACACAGGCCCTGACTCTCCTCACTTATAAGCTGAGTACCCAGGTGCACTCATCTTAGAGGCAGAACAGGTCCAGGTGCAGCCTATGTCACTTCTTCCAGGGTTGTAGGCATCGTATCCACACACATACAGGGTCCCATGGGTGTCACTTCAAGAGCTACTTCTACAAGTCTAACTGGGTGGAGGGGGCATGCTCCTTTGTGAAATAGTTGCAAGTCCTCTTGGTGCACAGGGACAAACAAGAACTCCAGATGCCAGTCAGGCTCAGGACGGAACCACCCTCTTTGCCGGCGGCGACAGACAGCTCTGCAGCCTGTCTATACTCCAAGCTTGTAGCAGACAGGTGCACACACGCTGCCTTATGCTGAGCTCGCAGCTGCTAAGGTGTCGCCTTGGGTTAGTGTGTCCTTCTCCTTCCCGGGGTTGGGGGAAAGAGAAAGGGGAACAGGTCCAGGAGAGTGAGGACCTTGTGCCTCCTGCAGGTGTGTGCACACCTAGGCAGAGCTGAGAGCAATGCTTGGGCCTTCTTTCATGCTCTGCAGGCCATAGGCTCTGGCTTCCAATTTGCAAGGCAGTTATTTTAGGTATCTGTGGACAGTGACTGCATATAGTTATTCAGACTCTTGATAATCATATGATAGATTTGCTGGAGGAAAGGACAGAGGGACTATGAGATCACCTGAGTACAGGAAACACAGGGGAGATATCTAGATCAGAACACATGTGTGGACTGTCAGAAGAATCTTTCCCAGCCTGACTCACCATGGCCCTCTGACCTCATCTGTCCAGTCTCACCTGGCTGTGTGCTCTCCTGTGCCACGTCCACGCCCACTATGCAAAACATCCATGGTAGTCTTCCTCTCAGATCTCTTCCACCTACACAGATTTGAGGAGGCTCAGCAGTTCCGTGGACCAGGCATTCTCGAGCAGAGGTGTCCAAGGGGCAGGAGAGGCAGATGCTAGCTCCGTCCTGCCTTCTAGCTCTGGCCTTTCCAGTCCATGGCACTAGCCCATTCCCCCGAGTTCCATGGACGCCTTGGCCCCCGTTCAGCCTCTGTGCTGCACGAGGCAATGCTTGCCATATAAGCAGAGGCTACCCACCGCCTATGGGTCTGCTATGTGGTGGAGGGAAGTGCCGGCACAGTGACATAGTTAACCTACTTTCCCTGGTACACACCCTGCGGTCACCCTGTCAGTGACTGACATGCCCCATGGGATCCCCCTCACACGTGGCTGTGGCTGGAACAAAGCCTTCTCAGAGCACGTGTGGAGGGAGTGTTACGCTAGAATACCCGAGGAACGACTTACAGAGGAAGGATTTATTAGAGCTCACGGTTTCATAGGCTTCAGCCCATGCTATGCCGGCTCCATTGTGGCAGAACCCAGTCTGAGCGTCACGGAGGAGAGGATGTGATGCGGCTGAGACAGTCATGTCACTGCAGCTGGGAACCAGAGACAGACAGGAAGGGGCATGGAAGAATACATCCTTCTTTCTCCAGCCAGGCTCTGCTTGCTAATGTGTCCACTACCCTCAGTGGCACATCACAGAGGAAGTGACTCACCTTAGCGATTCAGTGAATTCTCATAACTCTGTTCTGAGCTCTGCTTCATAAATCTATAGTGAAAACTTCACATCCAATCCACAACCAAGTGTCCTTTAACCCCAAAACATCAGGACCCTGGACTGGATGGGTCCGGAGCCCCGAAATGTCCACACTCTCTTGATCTCAGTGTTTTGATTACATGGTCATGAACCCACACGAATCCTGCCTGTTAGGGCCAGAGGCTTCCTGGGTGCTATCTACAGAGAAATCTAGGTCTCAGCAGCCTGAGAGCAGATGGGACTAATTAAGTTCTAGACTTTCTAGTTCCCAGAATGGGGAGTATCAGATAAAATCGCCACTCCATGGGAACTGTGCACTGTCTGTGCAGAATTCGCCATAAATGCAGGCAAGGAGGGAAAGAGGCTGCTTGGAGGATGTAGCGGGAGTTTATGGCACACCATTTGAAAAAATAATGGAGTCATTAAGAAAAATACCTTTTCGGAGCATTAAAATTAGAGGTGAATTGATTCTGCGGTAAACGGCTGGGTTTCCCTTTTGGGGAGTTATTTAGTGCTTTAAGGCAGCGCTCTCCATGTAATAGTGTCTAAAAGCCTAGTTGTTGCAAAACCATCACCTTCCGGAGCTGACTTGCCCCGCTGGGAGGCAGGACCACGCGGTGGTGGTGGTGGGGGAGTGGGCTGGAGGGAGAGACGCCCAGAAACCCTGTCTCGGGTCCTGAGAGGGATACGCGGACTGTCCACTGGCATGCCAGTGCCCAAGGTCCCATAGAACCCTAACAGACAGGGGCCGGGCTCAGGCAGGGCTGCTTCCTGAGGAGGTCCTCCCACCTGAAAGCCTGCCTGGTACTTCTTCCTTGCAGGGTACGTGAGCCCATTGAGTTGTACATCCCATTTTGCCAGATTGAGCCTGGTACTGTGAGGGAGGGGCCATGCCACAGTAGCCACAGCATGGCGGGCCTACAGCGTGCAATGGGGGAACTCCCTGACTGTGAGAAAGGAACTCTGACCATGTAACCGAGTATGTAGCAGTGTTGGGTGGGCTTCTCGAATGTTCCTAGGGAAACCGGTGCCCGTGGAGGTTAGAGCAGACAGCACTTTTGAGCGACAAGGCCAAGTCTGGGTCTCCCTGGCCACCTTTACCTTGTAGAGCTCCTTGGCAGGGCCTGGGTGGCTGTATCTTTTGGGTAAACTTACCATGACCTCAAGTCTTCAGATTCTGTCTAGACTGAACAAATACTGATGACTTCTGACCTGGCCAGCCTGTCCTTCCATGTCAGGCAAGTATACAGGTAGAAAGGCCTAGGAGAAACAGCATGGTGACCTGGCCTCCGCCTAGAAAGGTCTCAGTCTATAAAGGGTACTGCTCATCAGCATCTTGGTCCAATCCCCTACCCTGACTCCAAATAGGTTGTTAGAAATAAAGCCCAGTGGAAGGCCGCAGTGGGTGTCCTGTCCGCCCCCCCCCCCCATCAGTCCGGTCCTGGCTGGGAGGCTGCTGTGGTGAGGTCAGTCCGGTCCTGGCTGCTGCCTTCTGGCCCCGCTCTGAGTTTATCTGGAGCTCATCTTCACTGAGTTATGGCTTATTTCTGCAGCGAGGGACGGCTCACTTTATTAGCCCCATATCGAAGGATCGTGCATTTTAATCTCCGTGGCAGTTGGGAAGGCCGCCTGATGGATTTCTCCCGTCCTATCTTTGTCTGTTTGCCTCCTTAAAGAGAGTGTTTCTCAGCTCCCCCACACACCATCGTGAGGTGGCTTTTAAGGGAGATGTGGATTCCAGGCCTCTTGTGGGAGAGAACTGGAGCCCAGGGACGTAGACTGAGTGGCCGCTCTGCCCCTCCCTTCCTTACCAGCCTTGGCTGTCCCTCTGGTTCCTAAGCTGTCTTTATCTGCTCTTTAACCTGCTGGAGCATTCATACCCTGGGCTGGGCCATCTTGCTTACCACTGACCCCCACCTCCAGGCTACCCCCCTACAGCAGCGCTGTGGGATCCGCTTTCCTCCAACCGTCTCCGGAATGGCTTCCTTTTTGGACACCTCCTGTTAACCTTCCCCATCTGCACCCCAGCCCTGGCTCAGAAGAGTAGGCCTGGAGTCTGGGGAATGCTGCGTGCTCAAGTGCCTTTGTTGTAGGAGCCCATCGACTGGGGTGGAAGAAAGGGACCAGCCAGGCCCCTTAACACACGACTGTTCCATAGCTGGCTCCGTGCTCTCCAGTGCCTGACCCAAAGCCACGTCACAGACCTTCTTAAGCAGTCCCCATGCCCCTGCCTCAGTGGGGCCATGCTCCTCTCAGACTGTCCTCTTTCCACTTTGACATAAAAGCTGCCTGTTTTTCCAGAGAACAGTAGTCCCTCTCTGGAGACTGCCCCCAGCTTCTCCCTTCAGGGTTCGCTGGGTCTGACAGGTGAGCATGCCTAGAAGATTTCACTCTGTTCAGGGTTCCAACTTGTGTGCATTCCGAGTGACTGTATGGGGAGAGCCAGTCCCCTCTCAGCAGCCACACAGACTGTCTTCCCGAGGGGCTTGTTTGTAGGGTTGTGAGACCCTGCTAATTTACACTCCACGGGGCCCTGAACACCAGCACCTTCACACCCTGAATTCCTGCAGTGGTGATAGCAAATGAATGCTGTTTGGGGGGTGGCCCTTCAGGGTCTGGGAGGAAGAGGAGGGTCCACAGGGACCCTGAGAATGCTGTTGGTTCTCTGGAGACAGACACGGACTTCGGGGAGCCCCAGAGGCCCATCCATCTTCAACAGTCACAGGCCTCGCCTTCAAACAGCCACTGTCTGAACTACCGACTGGTGCTAAGACTCTGGGCGGCTCAGCAGTCACCCTGATACATCCTCCTCTTCTCGGATAGTCTCAGACTTGCTTCTGCTTAGGGTAAAGAACATCCCCCCAGTCCCCAGTGGCCCCCTGGATTGGACTTCCTGTCATCTGTGGTCTTCTTATCCACCTGCCCAGATCTGGGGCCCTGCAGTTGGGGTGCTCCAAAGAGGCAAAGATGTGCTTGGCGGCATGCAGTCTGTAGGGGGATGTCCTAAGCATCTGGGACAGGTGACGTGTAGCAGGTGACATTACTGCTCAGGGCATGACGGCTCCACCTATGGGTGCTTCAGGCCATGGATAATTCTTCCTGCTTTTCACTCGGTTCCTCCCAGCAGCTGGGCTCTGCAACATGGGATCGAGGCTCACGGATGCTAGCAGACAGGACAGGACTACCACCAGGAACTGACTTGAACCCCATTAATACCATCACGATTCCTGTGAGGCCCCGACGGAGAGGCCTGTGGTCTGTGCTGCACCAGCCAGCTTGGGGTTCGCTTTGGGCTGGGGACCCCGTTAGCCTGTTTTCCCATGATCCTCTCAGCATTAGGTTTCTCCTCCTCACTGCAGGAAGCTAGATTCTCTGGAGGTTCCCTAAAGAGTTGCACTGGGTGCTGGGTGCGCCGGCACCTGAATGCCAGCCCCAGACTGTGGCTGCATTCTCCTCTGTGAGAGTCTGATGCCTGGCGGACCTGGTTCATGATGATCTGCCTTCAGGTAGTGTGGGTCCCTGAGATGGGCCAGGCCGGACACCAGCCACGGGTCCTATGGTTTCCGTGTCCTGAGCACAGCCTGCAGGCTGACTTGCGACCTCACTGCTGGGCCCTTAGTGGCTTGTCCAGTCATGTGTCAACTGGCCTCCCAGCCATGTTCCTGTCCTTCTGTGAGTTATCCAGGTGAAACAGGATCGCTGGCCAGGGTGAGCCAGGACAACAGCAAGCGCTGACATCAGGACCCCCAACTTTTCAAGCGCCCCAGGTCCAGGCTGCCACAGTAGAAGAGTGCCAATCAATAACTACAGCCCCGGGCCTCGTTTTTAGTGCTTCAATAGACAGCAAAAGCAAATGAGGTTGAAAGGAGGCGGGCAGGGCCTCATAAAGGCCCTCACTTCCCCCGACCAGCACAGGGGGAGGCAGGCGGCTCACACGCGTTGCCATTTAAGACCAGTGTTGATTAGAATTTTTATAAGTTTTTTTATAAGAGTAATAACAGCTCTTTGGAGACAATAACGTGGCTCAGGAAGGGTTTTAAAAGAGCTTCAGGAATGAGGATGTGATTAGCAATCAGGAGCCGCTCTGCCTGGGCCGCTGATGTCTTGCATTTGTGTTTATTGTCATTTGTCCTCTGGGGATGGAGCTCCCGGTGACAATCAGGATTCCTCAAGAATGAAGGAGATGCTCCAGAAACCAGCTCAGTGCCTGGGGGTCCCTCAGCTTCCTCAAATGCTGGCCTCTGCGGATGCCTGCAAGGCCAGTCAGGATGGTGGCCCAGCCTCACAGGGGATGAACCTGCAACCCTTGGTGCTGCCTTGCTCATGTGTGGAGATAGCCACCAGGGGGCGATGGAGGACCGGCCAGAGAAGGTCAGGACGCATCCTTAGCTGGGCTGGCTGGAGGCGACTGTCCCACCACTGAACATCCAGGAGCCCTTACATCAACAAGGGGAACCCTGTGGAGGCAATACATTGTCCAGAGTCTGGGCCACCAAGGGTAGCTTTCAGGTCTGAAGGGAGCCACACAGTTGCCTGGATCAGGGCAGTCTTTGCATTGGTAAAAACTGCAAACTCACAGATACTGTACTATGGGGACCTGTGGGGCTGAGAGTGGCTTGGCGCCACGTGCTTCCTCAGAGACTTAGGCCCTGCTCTGGAGTACCAGTAATCCTCCTGCCTCATCTGAATGGCCTTGCGTGGTTGGGATAAAGGGAATGAATGGAATGCAACCAGGGGCCTCCCTAGCAGGGGGCTGCAGACACTTTTGGGAGCCCTGTGGGCTCCTAGTCTGCAGGGTCCTGGTTGTCGTCCCGTGGTTCCCAGTGTCAGAGAAATCTTCTTGGTCCAGATCCTCCTTCCCATCGCTAGCCAGGTGTTGGGAAGGTACTTCTGCTGTTTTAGGAGCAGCAGAGACCAAAGGTGACCTGCACTTCCATAACTAGGCGCCTGGGATGTTCTTCCTGTCAGCTGAGGAAGAACACTGGGTCTGGAGAGCACACCAGCAGCCTTTCCACCACCTGCGTGACTGGAATAGTCACACCGCCATTCTGAGCCCGCGTCAGGGACTTTCGGCTCCGTTAGAAATTAGTCCTAGATCCTAGCCCTTATGGAACCTTGATCCCAACTTGTAGCACTTGAATCTCAGCCTTACATTTGAATCTTCATTTTTGCAAACTTGAGCCCTGATCCCAGTCCACACGGAGTCCCACACTTAACCCCAGAGCAGAACCTGACTCTAGGCAGAGGATCTGAGGATGTGAGCGGAGAGACGGACATTCGAGGTAGCGCATCTTTCTGCTGAAGGTGGTGGTGATCTTAAATGTGTCTGGAGGGGGCATTTAGCCTCTTTCCTTGCTTTGTTCCTCCTGGATCTGGACCGATGGCCTGTGACTTGCAGGGAGAGAACACAGCTGGAGCATGCTCTGGGCTCTTGTCTGGATATTTGAACCAACCATTAGTATGTCTATGTGATTATAAGAAGATAAATATGTAGACTATGTTCTATGGGGGGGTGTGGTGAGGTAGCCGGGAAGGGGGTGCCTCAGCGGGCCCATGCCGAGGCATCCCTTCCCCCTGAGGGACCAGCCACACGATGGTATAGCATAGAATAGAGTTTATTCAGGGCATGGGGAGGGGAGTTAAGAGGGTAGTAGAGGCAGAGAAAGGCAGAGAGAAGGAGAGAGTAGAGAAATAGAGGCCGGCCGTGAGCGGGGGGGTTGGGGGGGGAGGAAAGGGGGAAAGGAAGAGTCCAAGAGGGCAAGAGTAAGAGAATAAGGGAATAAGAGAGAACAAGAGAGGGAGGAGGGGCAAGCAGCCCCTTCTATAGAAGGCCAGGCCTACCTAGCTGTTGCCAGGTAATTGTGGGGACGAAGTCCAGGCAGAGTACCAACATTGTCCTCACCATGCCAAGTGTCGCTTGCCCACAAGGACATCTGGGAAGGGGAGAACAAGACCCAGAGGTTGTGCTGTCCTTGTGTCTTTGCCTGTTACAGTAGGAGGCTGGGCATTCGCACCATCAGCCGTGTGGAGCCCCAGGATCAGGAAGACCTCTCCAGGGACACTCTGCACCCTAGCACGACCAGGCTGATCACCCACTACCAGCAGCCTCACCTCCAACTCCACAACCGTCCCCGAGATGACAATGCTGTTACACTCTCACCCCGTCTCAATTCACTCGCTCTCCACCCCGTCCACGGTCCTGCACAGCCACGCTGCTGACTGCGTGTGAGTGTGGGGGAGTTCTGAAAAATTACCTGCCACCGGCGCTTGTTTAAATCCCGGGTGATTTATGAGTGTGGACAGTTTTAAGGCCACCGTGGAGAAGGTCCTCAGCCAGACTGCTGAACTGACAGTTTCCAAAGTGAGCGCAAAGGCACTGGTGGCCGCTTGCTGCCTGCCTCTGCAACATAGCCCCTGCCCAGTCACGACCGGGCCATGCCTCCTGCAAAGAACTGGCAGGTCTTAGCAGGGGACCTGAGGGTGTCCCCATAGAGCAGTCTGCCCTGGGAAGGAGGAGCAGGGGACGCACATGTGACCCTACAATGTTGAGTGGCAGGTTTGGGTAGGGTCAAATGATGGGGTTAGATTATTTCAAATCCGAGAAGCCTGACTTGGTAAGACTGGACCTGGGTAAAGTGAATGGGTTTCTCTTTCCTTTGATGAGGACACTGGAGGTCCACAGAAGCTGGGGTTTGGTATTTCCATGGGCACTGCCTGGGACACAGGGAAGTGAAAGGAAGGAGGACTTAGAAACCTAAAATAAGGATCAGTGACCATCAGGGACTCAGACAGAGGGTACAGGTTCAGGGTGGGAGAGGAGGGGAGGGGACCAAACAGGACCGCTTATCTGAGCCTACAAAAGCCTGTCTGGTACCTCTGGCTCTACCTAGCCTTGGAGCGAAAGCCTTAACGAGTCCTAGGCCAATCCTAGCCACAGGCCTAGTCCTGGCCCTGATCTGGTTCCTAGCTCTGACTCCAGCTCTGACCCTAGCCTTAGTCCTAACCCTAACTCCACACCTCTTTGTAGTATCGACTCCACACCATTCCCTGCCCAGGATACCCAGCATGAATCTTTCCTCCCCTCCATAGTCTCACTTTCTCTGCTGTACAGGGAACTCTAGGGGTGTTTCCCAGCTGGGCCCCAAGGATGAGACCCAAGAAGGCACCAACGTTGGGACCTTTTTGGGGTTTCTATGTGACCATGTGTGTATGAGGGTGTGCACTGACCATCTGTGCGATACTGTTGTGCGCACATGTCTGCAACACCTGTGCCACACATGGACTTGTATGGAGTCATGGCTGTGGCATGTGTGTACATGTTGTGTATAAAGGAAGACGTGGGTACACACGGGTGGGAATGTGTCCATGCATGCACATGTGTGTGTGCTCACAAATGAACATGGGTGTGTACTTGTATACATGTGAACATGCTTGTGTGCTCATGTGTGCATGCCTATGCATATGTATACATGTATGTGCATGAGTATTTGTATGAGTATTTGTATGCATTTGTGTGCATAATGCATGGAGATGCATGTATGTGATATATACATGTATATACATATATGTGATTTGTGTGTGTATATTTGCATGTGTGTGTGTATGTGCATGTGTGTGTGTGTGTGTGTGTACATGTGTGCATGTGTATGTCTTGGTCCCCACTGTAGATGTTACTAGGGAACGCCTGAAGAAGATACTTGAAAGTTGATCTCTAGCTGTGTCGAGTTGGGAGCTCCGCTGCTGGCTGGGGAAGGTGGGAAACCCTCTCTGACCAGGAAACTGTGTGGTTAAAGTAGGAAAGCACAGGTACCTGGGACCCTTGGACCTCCTGCCCAGCTCTCTCTCCTTTATATGTCAGGGCCAAATCAGAGTGTTGGTGACCTAGGAGCAAAGGGGCTGCTAGAGGCTGTTAGGAGCGGGACCCAGGGATTGCTGGGACTCCCTGCTGCCGGCAGGCAAGGCCTCCAGGTTGTGAGCCTGGACCATGGGTGTATATGAGGATTCAGCTCCCAAGGGTAGAGTAGGACATGGGTTACCCTGGAGTGGGTCCTCATGACACCAGGGACAAGTAGGTTCTTTGAGTGTGGCTGGCACAGGCATTCTGGCTGTTCATAGAGCCAGGTCCACAGACTCCAAGGGTAGCCAACCTGGGGACAGTTTTAGTAAAGAGAGGCATTCGATGGACTCGAGAGTCCTTCTGGCTTCCTTTGAATAGTCAATGACAAGGACATGACCTGGAGAGAGCATCTGAATTTCTGGAGGAGAGGCTGACCACAAGGAAGCTATGAACAGGAAGGGGAGGCCTGGAACTTGGGCCTGGACTATCTTGGTCTTGGTCGCATGTCAGAGCAGAGAGCAGTGAGGAATTCTGGAGCCTGGTCATTGGATGTGCACCCCTGGGGTGAGGATGAAGACTTGGGTGGGGGCTGGGAGATGTTGAGCTTGCTGCAGCAAGTTAACTAGCATCGGAGAGCTTAGGAGGGTGCCAGGGTTGCCCTACCCACTGTAGCAGCCCTAGGCAGCGCGAGCTGGGCTGTGGTATGTGTTGGTTCACGGCACCCACTAGGCAGTATGGAAGACCTTGGACAGTGGTCTCGAGACCAGCACCCCCAAGTTCCTGGACCTTGAGGGCCACAAGTGCTGCCCTGCGCAGACATGAGCAATGGGTCACGAGTGCAAACCCACAGCTAGTGAATATTTAACATCTCCTAACAAAAGCGCATGCATAATTAACCAGGCTGCAGAGGAGCTGGAATAATTTGTCTTCTTAAAGGGGATTTGGTAATTTGTTAAGCTGTTTTGAAATCTGCAGTCTAGCTGCGGGAGCTGCTCTGATTTCTAAATTAATTTGTGTGATTTAGAAAGTGGGAGGCCCCTGGTTCTGGAGGGGTTGGAGGCGCGGGGCAGTCTCTGCTGGGCCGGCTCTCGGGTTTGCTGTGTTGACCAAACGACGGTTGTTGACCAAATGACTGATGCTTACATTCGTGGAGAACCCTGCTAGGTCCTGTCCGTGGCGCCCCGTTTCTGCTACCACTCTGGTTTCCATCTACAGGGCGCAGGGCCCGACGACTCCCGCTTCCTAGCTTCCTAGCGGGTTTGTGTGTAGGTGCCCAGGTGCTGTGGGAGTGTGGCCTGGCTTCCCCCTTTCCTACTTTGTCACGTGCTTCTTGCTGTGTTGATTGGGCACCTCTTGGGCATGAAAAGGAGAGCCCTCTGTGCCCCGTAAGTAGTGAGAGCTGAGGTTGGTTGGCTCATCTGTGAGTTAAGGACCAAGCAGAGAGTGTCTACAAAGTGAGACTAATTTAGGGAGTCATTGCAGGTAGCTAGGAGAAGCCTAGCATTTCTAGCTTTAGGTCCCAAACACATAATCCTGGCTGTGGGCCAGAGATGGAGGTCCTGCATGGCGTTCTGCGGGTTCCTGTTCACCCCTGGGTGGTATTTCTGCACAATTGTCATGAAGCTGGTCTTCACAGGCCATGCTGCTGTTTCCTTAGGGTTGTCTGCAGAATGGGTGAGGGGTGTATGTCTTAGTTCCTTCTCTTGTTGGGATAAAGCACTCAGACAAAAGCAGCTTAAGGGAGAAAGGGTTTATTCTGCCCATAGCTCATGACGGCAAGTCAAGGCGGCGGCAGTCGCTTGAAGCAGCCGCGTGACCCTGTATCCAGAGTCAGGAGAAGGGACAGTCCACGCACGCTGCTCAGTTCCTGTTCTCTATGTTATGTAGGGTAGGATCCCACTCAGGGAATGGCACTCACTACCCAAATTAAGATGAGTGTCCCACATCAATTAGCAGAACCAGCACAATCCCCCAAAGCTAATGAACCTGTGTTCATCTTGTCTGTCTCCACCTTTCCAGCTAAGACTGAACTCATAGACCCTGCAGAGATCCTATGCTAAATTTGTTTTTTTCTCCTGTGCTGAGCCCAGGTCCGTGTCCTGTGTAGAGTCTGAATCTGTGTTTCTTGCTGAGCTCCATGACAGTCCAAGTGAGAGGGGGCCTTGCTGATTCCCAAGCATAGCTGTGGAGAGCCAGGGTTTATTCTTTGGGGTTGCGGTAGCTACTGAGGAGTCTTCTGGATGTGAAGCATAGAGACTTGGGCAGCTCTCACCTCCAAGTCTAGCTATGGGAAGTCTTCGGTCCTTATGGTCCTCTCCACACAGGTCTGGGACCCCCGATCTCTGAACTCTGGCTGAAGTCATCTTGGTGTACGTTTGTCCCTGGAGGAAAGCAGGGATCCTTGGCCTCTGCACCATAGCCCTGACAAGGTCCTGGGATTATCAGGACTGCCTGCATCTGGCCTCTTCCAGGCAAAAAGAGGATGACAAGCTCCCAAATTCTGCTAATGGGAGGAGTGTGGGTCAGGACCTCCCAGGGAGCCGATAGCTAGTTCTGGGGTCAGAACTCATGGGCACTTTTGCGTGTTTGTTTGTTTTATTTTGTGAGATTCTTGGGGGAGCCAAAGGGCCAGAGGTTCCCTCTGTAGAATAAGTGACCAGCCACTGTGAAGAAAAGTAACTACATTCTACTGTGGTCTGCCTCCTGATGCCGGGCAAGGAGGTTGGACCTAGGTTCCTGCAGACCCTGGGCTCCCGCAAACCCTGGACTCCCATAGATCCTGGGCTCCCACAGACCCTGGGCTCCCATAGACCCTGGGCTCCTGTAGACCCTGGGCTCCCACAGACCCTGGGCTCCTGCAGACCCTTGGTCCGTCAGCCCCTCCATTCTGCAGACCTGCCTTTCACATTTCACCCTTTCCTTTGTCCTGGTTATATCCTGCTTCCTGTGGCCTGTGGGCTTTCTTGTTAGCTGGGTCCTAAGCTCTTGAGGCTTCTTTAGACCTTTAGGCTTCTTCCAGTCCTGGAGAGAAAGACCTGGCCACCTGCTGAGTACCAAAAACCCTTAGGGTCAAAAGTCAGTGGACCGGGCCAGGCAAAATGACCACTTCCTCCAGTCTCTGAGGTGAGGTTGGGTATGAATCTGCATTGGAAGGATGACAAAGGCTGAGAAGTGGAACAGCAGCCTGTGTGTGGCACCTGCCATTCCTGAGGTGACTTCCTCATCCCTCCCAGGGCTCAGAATTTCCTGTAGCATAGAAGATGAGGTGTGGAAGCTGCCATGTCTTGGAAGTATCCTCTTCTAGCCGAGCTAGGCAGAGGCAGCAGCTACGGCAGCCTGTAGCTTTGAAGCCATACCCCAGTGGCTCCTTCCCCACTACCCGTGGATCTCTCTCACTACCAAGCACGCCCTGTTCAAGCCCCATGACTCATGGGTCCTGGTCAGACTTCTTCCAATTGGATAATTATGAGGGGTTGCCAGTGTGGGGAACTCAGGGGGGAGCCTCTCCTACCAAGCATGTCTGAATTAGTCCATCCAGGCAGGGCAGCACAGCAGTCTAGCTTTCTAAGACCAGAACTGGACACTTCCCACAGCCACATGGAGGGGTGGGGTTCAAGGCAGAGCTGGGAGCCCAAGATGGGGTGCATTCCTCAGGGGAAGAGTAGAGGTGATCAGATTCCAGGAGCATCTCCCTCCTTAAAGCTTTGTACAGGAGGGGAAACTGAGGCTGGAAGAGATTTGCCCAGGACTTCCAGGCAGCAGAGTAACCAGGACTTCCTGGGTTGCCGCTCGGCCCTCTGTTACCCACTTAGGCAAACCCTCCCTGTTCCAGGAAGGGGATCTCTCCCTCAGACGCTCTGCACCAGAGCGGCCAAGCCTCTAGCCTCTCTTTGTTCCGCCCCCAGAACCCTCTGCGGCACTTTCTCCACGGCTGGGTGGGTCCTGAAATTCTCTTTCCATTAAAAATAAATGCCCCATTTTATCTGCCCGGAATGGCTCCGCTCTGATTGTCTTTTCCATGAGGCTGTATATGGAGAACTATAAAATCATAATACAACTATTAATCCCCTGTATCTGCTTGTACCTAATTTTTATTAAAAATATCCTGTGCTCCAGCTGTCTTGTAAATTACAGCAAGTGAAGGAGAGAAAGCTGAACAGCCAGGCTCACTCCAGTCCTAGGCTGTGCCCAGGTGACCTAGCATGGCTCCAGGACTTTCTTGGCCGGGTACCACTCAGGTCCTTGAGACTCACCGTGCCTGTCCTCTACCCAGCATGGTTCCCTGGCTCCAAGGAGTCAGACAAATGTGAAACCCAGGAACTCAAGGGTCTGGTGGGCCCAGCCTGATGCAAAGGGGTCGGTCCCCTTAGCCAACTTAGGCCGGGGTCCGGCAGAAAGCTTTTGTGTCGTCTGACTCACAGTGGGCGGTCTATCCACTGTAAGAGACGCCATGGCGGTCAGGGGCAGATCCACAGATCTTAGGGCTTCTTGGAGTCTAAGTTTTGTGTGGCTTGCTGTGTAGGCAGCACGGTGGCTGGGATGACCAGTGGCACCTACAGCCACCAGCAGGATGGGAAAGCAGTCTCTGGGAGTCCAGGCCTTGGCTGCAGCGGCAGAGTGGGCTTGAGAGGCAGAGAGCGGCTGGGCACAGGAGTCCTGAATGCCTTGCCCTGCGTTCTTACCCCGGATTCAGGAGAACATGCACAGTGGCCTCCAGGTGCGGCGCCACGACGCACACAGGGCTCAAGTAATAGCCACAGCCCGGCTCATGGAGTTGTGTGACTCCATGCTCAGTGTGTGTCCCCAGGGTGAAGTCACACTATGGTACCCCTCACTGGGCAGCCACACTTCCGGTCCACACCAATCGAGATTCATTCATTCCACTTTGCTTTTGGCCAGGGGTCCTTTCTCTGAGGTATCTCATTTGTGTGGTAATTTCAGATGGCTCGAGGCATCCGCCAGTTCCGCACCAGCGGGTTGAACGGGAATGGAAATCATTGAAGATAACCACGTTCGTAGGAAGATCCGCAAACTTTTCTCACTGTCATTATCCCTCGTCGGTACCAAGAGACAGCCCTGGACAGTGCGGACTTTGTGCCAGGTGTCCTAAGGCGTGGGGATACGATAATGTTCTAGAAGGTTAGGGGTGTGAACAGACGCCCCACCTGAGGAAACTTGAGTTTCTGAGAGCTTGTCAGGTCTAGGGAAGGATCTTGTACACCCCCCAGGGAGCATGGGCTACATGAGAGGTCTTTGTTTGGGTCCAAAGCCTGATGTACCAGGCAGGCTTGCCACATTGTGGTCTTCTGTCCTCTACAGAGCCCTGGTCACTTTGCCACTTATCCTTTAGGTGACAGGTGCATACCTACCGTGTAGGTGGTTTTCACAGATGGCTTCTCGTTGAGATCTACATTTGCAATAGAGCCCCAGGCAAGGGTGAGGAACCTCTCCGGGTCTCCAGCCTCACCACCGTCTGCTCTATCTGAGAGATGCTCTGTGGCTACTACCAGCCCGCCTGGGCCCTGGAGAAGGAAGGTGACGAAGCCTACGGGGGTCTTCTTTGTCTTTAGCCAGACCCTGTGATGGGAGAGGTTGTTCTGGTTAGACTGACTCTGCCTTCAGCAGCCTCTAGAATGCTCTGCATAATAGTTTTGTGCCCCCACAAGATGGTCAGCCTGGTGGCCTCCCCACATGGAGGACTCCTCAAAGACCCCCATCTAAGTTCAAACATCTGAAGTGAGGCCCCAAAGACAGGTACTGAGCCCAGACTGTCCCCGCCCCGGGCCCCATGCACACAGTGAAGCCACTGGCTTTCCCAGGGCTCCTGTAAATGGGGCTGAGTAGGTGGTGGAGTAAGAAGCAGTCGCCTTTCTCCTCATCTTTAGCTTTCCCTTGCTCCCTTGGCCTCTGGGCCTTGCCCAGGTTCCCAGAGAGAGAGGTTGTGCTGGTGAGGGCTAGACTTTGGAGCATGGGGGGGGGCTTTGGGCTTCTTTAAGGCTTTCAGCTGTGGGGCAGGGCCCCCTGCAAAGCCCCTGAGGCCTTGTGCCTGCCTGTCTCAGACTCACACAGGGACATAAAAAGCGATTTCCCGCAGAAAACGGAGCCTTTAATCGACATTTGCCTTTTATGAACAGTTTTATTACAAAGTAGATTTCCCGCAGCCTTCCTTCTCCATCAGCCGACCCTGGAGGCCTCTGCTGCCTGTATCAGTGAGGCTTGCTAATTGCAGGGGAGGGGACCGGGGTAAGTTCCTTGTGTCAAGGCTGGACCATTCCGGGCTCAGAAATCCCCTGGGTCCTGATCTCCTGGGCAGATCCTCAGGACAGAGGCAGCCTGTGACACCGTGGCACTCTGAAGACAGGAAGATGAAGGGGCAACAGCTGTGGCCTCAGACAACACCAGTCTGAGGAAGAGTCTTTGAGGCCTAGCCATTCTCTGGGAGTCCTGAGTGGGGTGTGATGGTGTAGACAGGATTGTCTCACTCCAGGACCTGAGTCCATGCCTCTGGGTGTTAGCAGCCAGCAGTAGAGCCCTGGCTTGCCTGTGGATCTTGGGCGGTGGGAATTAGCATCAGTTACATGGGGGATACTTTGGCCTTGAGGGAGAGATAGGGTTTTCAGGTCTGGTCTCAGATGCTATCAATTCCACAGAATATCTGAGGTAATCAGGAAGGAATGTTCATTTTGTCTTCAGAGACTTCAGCCCTGTCGCTTGGGCCTGTGGTGGCACAGTACACTGTGCCCAGTGGGGAAAGGTCTTTATCCCTAGGGAGCTGGGACAAGAAGGAATGGGGCTCCCAGTCAGATGACCTAAATTCTTCCTGGGAGACTCCACTTTCTAAATTTCACATTGCTTCCCTATAGGTGCACAGGTGACCAACCCGGCCTTTGTCACACAGGCCTTAGGAGAACATTCCTAAGTATGTAGATGACCGGCTGGGCTGAGGAGACCTGGCCGCAGTCTGGGCTGTAGTCTTGGTGACCAAGAGTGCTCTCAGAACCCTGTTTGGGCAGAGTCTCTCAAGAGATCTGCATATGGCCAGAAAGGGGCAGGGATATCTGGTGGCCCCTCGTTTCTGAGAGAGTCGCTGCAATGTAGGTGGACTTTCTCCGGAACTGGGGAGGCATCGGGCAGACTTGAGATCAGCACGGAAAGCAGGGGAACCAGCTAGGGGTGGTTCTGACCCTGATAAGGAGAACCATTCCAGGTGAAATAGATCGTGCCAGGTGAGACTCAAAAGACAACCTATTGATAAGAACAAGGAAAGAAAGACGCTTTAGAGAAGGCTCTGATTCCGAAGTACAGAGGGGCCGCGTAAGCCTCAGAGTCGAGTGGGCTGCAACGGAGTTTTACTGCGACAATGAAATTAATAAAAATCAAACAACACACCCCCTCCCCCATGAACACTGGAAAAAAATCGACATAAATTGTAGTTAAAACCTAACCTTGGCACTGGAGAGACGGCCCAAAGGTTAAGAGCACTGCCCGCCCTGACAGAGGACCCTGTTTTGAGTCCCAGCACCCACATGGCTGCTTCGAACGCTAACTTCAGTTCCAGGGGTCCAGTGCCCTCTTCTGGCCTCTGTGGGCATTGCATGCGAGCACACGCAGAGGAAACACTCCAAACACATAAAATAAATATAAATCCTACTCGAAACCCACACTTCACCTGCTGTGAAATAAAACCTCTTTTGTCTCACTTTTCAGGATAAAGAGCTGATTAGATCTTCTGCCCCCTATTTCCCCAATGTGTTGATTTTAGTTGTATCAGTCAGCAAAGAGTAGACTATGTCAGGGTGATAAACATCCCCCAAACTCAGAACCACAGCTCACTTCGTACCCGTTCCAGCCTGAGAGGGGTCCCAGGGAGCTGTCCCCCAAGAAACAACCAGAAAGATGTCCTTGTGGGATATGTCTTGGCACCCTGGGCCCTTAGAATCTGTTGTCCTGGGGATTCCATTTTTTCTTGAGACCGTATTTTGGGCTTGCTGGCCTTGGTATATGACTTATTTTCTCCACAGAGAGTGTGCAGCTGTTAGAGGGAACTGAGCTGGGAGTGTGGGGGCCGAGCCGTGATGGCCGGCTGGTGAGTAGCACGCCCTGTGGAGACCACCATCCTGCATCACAGGGCCGCACTACCTGTGTGGGACCACTCTGCTGTTCTCCTGTCCCTTCCACCCACCCTGCCTGACCCCTTGAGTCGGGTTGTGTGGAATGCATGTCCCCTACTCGATGACTCCCTGTAATTAACACTACCGCGAGCATGCTGGGAAGGCTGGCTGATTAGTTTTTTTATTAAAATAATGTCGCCTTCGAGGCAATCAGGGTCGAGCACATGAAACTCAGCAGTTTTCCTCCTTATTTATGGGGCTTCTGCAGTGGACAGCCTCATTACGGTCTGTAAATACCCTGGGCCATGTCCTTGCACTGAGATATGGCCTCCCTGGGCCGGGGGGCGTGGCTGTGGCTCCTCTGGGACTATAAACCCCTGAAAGTGATTACCCTGTGCCTTCAAAGGGCATTTGACAATCTCATTTGGCATGGGGCAGGCCTCTGAGGAGCCTGAAGGCCTGGATGCCATCCATGGTGAGAGAGAGACAGATCAGAGATGGAGGTGAACAGTAGGAGTGGATGCAGGCTGGCCTCTCACTTCCTCAGGACTGAGTTTGGGTCGCAGTTTTGCATTGCTGTCTGTGTCAGGGTGGAGACGGGGCCATAGATCTCCACAGCTCCCATACCCTCCTGTCCCGTCTGGGGTTGTGTGGATTCAGGACAAGGCTGGGACATCCCGTAGACACAGCTTGCTGCCTTCCTCCTCTCTCACTGAGCCCCAGGTCAGAAGTGATGGCACAGACAGGTTGTTGAATTCAGGTCAAGCATGACTGTCTTTCCTGAAGCGGATGAAGGGCTGCTAAGCCATCTAATGAACCCGTCACCTGGGAGGGGCCTTCAGGGTGGTCTTGGTGAGGGGAGGTGCTCCAGGCAGGCCGGCAGTGTCCACAGGACATCCCACGCGCTAGCTAACTCAGAGCACCCACCCCGCTCTTTGAAACCTCACCCAGTTTGTTCATACCAGGACTATCACAGCAGATCTGCCCACCACCTTCTTCCTCCGACCCCTGTTCTCTACCACGTATCTCGTGCCCTCTCTAGACGTAAGCCACCTCTGACACTCAGTCCAAGGCTCCAAGTTATTCTGGTTTATGGAAAAATGGCCGTCATGAGGCCTGACTCAAGTCTTCCTGTTGGGTGACGTGTTTGTCAACTGTCTTTAATGCCACTATGGTAAGTCAGGCTTGGAGGCATGGAGGAAGCCATAGGCTTTGCAGTGACAGATAGGAGCATTTTCAGGGCTGCCCAAGGAGATGGGCCTGGGCTTGTTCCAATAGTCCCTGTGTGGGGGTGGACTGGGGGGATGGGCTGGTCTTTTTCCACAGCCTTTGCATGAGTGTTGGCCAGGGTGATGGACTGGTCATGTTCACACAACCCTTGTGTGGGGGTGGACCACATGGATGGGCTGGTCTTATTCCACAGCCTTTGCATGAGGGTGGAGGGCACGTTGTGAACACAACTTAGGTTGGGTGGCACAGGGCATCAGTTGACATGCAAGCCACTTTGACCATTTTTATATTTGTGCACCATATCGTAGGGACATTGTTGCCTGGCTTGCCACTGCCCACATCTTACATGTCCTTCCCTATCAGCACAGCCCAAATGTGGGGTGGAGAGGCCCTTTGGGACCACCCTAGCATCACCCCAGGAGAGAGCAGAACTCTTTTGAGTAGGGGGCCTCCTCAGCCTGCCGCTGCTGCCGGGTCAACTACCCAACCCAGCTTACCTAGGCCCCACTCCACCTAGCACCAAGACCTGAGCTTGTCTCGACCTGGTGGCAGGTTACTAGTCCCCCAGGAGTCACTTAGAGAGAGATTTATTGGCCAAAGATTAGGGAGCTTGAAGGAGAGAGAAGTTTGGGAGGAAGATTTGGCAAAGGAGCAGTGGCTCAGGTCTGTCATCGAGGAAGCAGCCTCCTTGATGCCAGGGAGGCGTTTGCTAAAGTCTACCGACACCCAACATCATCGCGGCCCAACACCACCCCTCCCCTTACATGCTGCCTTCCAGATTCATCGATGGGGTTCCTTCTAACAAAACCATGGTAGCACCTGGGACTCACATCCACAACACACCTCCTTAACTTCCTATATTAAAAAAAGAGTTGGGGGTGGTGGTGGGGGTGGAGGGATGTCTCAGCGGTTAAGAGCACTGGCTGCTCTTCCGAAGGTCCTGAGTTCAAATCCCAACAACCACATGGTGGCTCACAACCATCTGCTCTCTTCTGATGCGTCTGAAGACAGCTACAGTGTATTTACATATAACAATAAATAAATCTTTGGGCTGGAGCAAGTGGGGCTGGAATGAGCAGAGGTCCTGAGTTCAATTCCCAGCAACCACATGATGGCTCATGACCATCTATACAGCTACAGTGTACTCATATACATAAAATAAATAAATCTTTTTAAAAAAAGAGTCAGGAAACAAAAATTGGGAAAGAAAAATAGATTCATTTATAGCTTAGCCAATCGGGTGTAAAAACAACGCTGTTTCCTCTCTGTAGTGAAAACCTCCAGATGAAGGCAAGGACCTGAGAGTCTGCTGAGGGACAGTCTGAGGTCCCTCCCTGTAAGAGGGTGACGAGGTTGCAGACTGTCTTCAGGATCTGATTCCCACACAGAAGGCAATGTCTCTCTTCTGGATTTGGTGTCTGTTCCATCGGAGCTGCTGCCCATTGTCTCTCAGCTGGGTCCTTGGTGTCAAGGTGACCTTGGTGTCAAGGTGACCGCTGCCACTTGAAAATCTTCCTGGGGGTGCCCAATGCCTCTTCCTGAAAGACCTTGTCACCTTGCGGTTTTTACTCAAGACCTTCAGTAATGTATACACAGCACGGTTAAGTTGCACACATGCATGTACACGCAGACAAACACACACAAGGGAGGGGAGGGAACGTGGTTACTGTATGTGATATAATTGCTTGAAAACATCTTTATAAAATCCAACAGTGTCCAATGAAACCAATATGGCAGTATGAAAATTCTGTTTAAAAGGACAATGCCTTTCAAGGGCTTCCTGTGACTCCAGGGCTTGTAACCTGGCATAGGAGGGCTCCAGGCTCCCTTGTCAATCAACACTCACGCAGAGTCTGCTGCAACAACCCAGCCAGCCAGGTCTCGGTCCTGATGCCCCTGCCTTTCCCATTCAGGGGCACCTCTGACTCCTTTTTTTTTTAAACCATTTATTTTTGTTTCTGTTTGAATTCATGTCTGTGTGAGGCTGTCAGAACCCAGACAGGTATGAGCTTCCATGTGGGTGCTGGGAATTGAACCCCGATCCTCTGCAAGTGCAGCTAGTGTTTAATCACTGAGCCATCTCTCCAGCTACCTCAGAATCCTTTAAGTGCATATCCATCTCCACAGATAGGAAAGCAGCATCTCGCAGCTCCATGCAATGCTCTCTTCAGCCAAGACCCTGGAGAGTAGGGGATGCTTCTAACAGTTTGCAGAAACCACAGTGTTCCTTCCAACTTCCTAGGCGAGCTGTCGCCAGAGGCCACCTTTAGCCCAGGCTAGTCCTTTTCTGTCCAAATACTGGGGACAGAGAACACGTTTGTTCTGGCATCTTCCTCCCAGTGCATGGAAGGCCAGATGTTCCTGAGAGACTCGTCGCAACCCTGGAGCCTAGTACAGATGGGTGCTGGGAGCTCCACGGGCTGTTAACAGATGCTGGGGACGTTGAGGAGCTGTAGGCAGATGTTAAGAGCTCAGGGCAGGAGCTGGAAGTGCCGAAGGGCCGTGGGCAGGTCTGGGCTGTGGGCTGCATGCATGGCTGACCACTCACCTTGTTACTCAGCATATTCGTCAAGAGATTCCTCGTGGGTGCACATCTGGAAACTGTGATGCTGTATCTAGTCTGGGACAGAGACTCCAGGAATGGAAGGGGCAATTAGAGGCAGGACAGGAAGGGGCACAGCCTGCATTTCTCTGTGGGCTGGGTGGACAGCCTGGCTCTGCGCTTCAGATGGGACCTTTGCCATACTTAATATATACACCCCCAGGCTCCCTGAATCTCGATGTCGCCAATTCACCAAGTTTCCCTAGTAAGATGGGATCAGAAGTCAGAGGCTAGCTCCTCCTCGTTGCTGGGGGGTCACCTCCCTGGTCAGGGAGGAGTGTAGCTCAGTATACATCGGCAGTGACCTGAGGCCTGCAAGAATGATTGCTGAGGGTATCGGGTGCATGTAGACAGGGTGTTTGGGGTGTTTGTTATCAGCGGGGTGGGCCATGCAGGTCCGCAGTTCCCCAGACATCCCTTTAGGATAGCTTGCTTCAGAGACATTAACCCTAGCACTGCCACCTCCTGGCCCAAGTGGAGCCACCAGGGCGGCTGGAAAATGTCTTGGGGCAATGTGGGTTGCCCTGGGAAGCTGGCTGGTCACCCTCTCAGGGAAGGTGACAGCAGGGATATGGAAAGATGCTTTTCTTCTGCTCAGCCCTGTAACCATGAGGCCTGGGATTGGTCCATCTTGGGTCAGTGAGTCCAGTCGCTTTAGGGGTGGAGCAGCTGAGAGTTGGGTTTGTGTGTGTCCCATGGGTGCAGATGTGGAAAGGGTGGTCACATGGTCACACACCCACTTCTCTGCCCTGGAAGATCGTTTCTATGGCAAGGCCATCAGGGCTGAGTCCACCAGGACTTCTCCGGATACCGCTCTTGGAGGGCGCCTCAGTTCCATGGGGCAGTTCTGTCACAGGCTGATCCTGGGTTAGTGCTGCCAGGGCTCAAGGCTGACACCGAAGCCTGGTCCCCAGATGTTCCTTCCCTCCCCTTTATCCTCTAGTATGTGACAGCTTCCCAGGGGAGCCTATTCCAGCTGGGAGTCGAGGCCTCCAGGGGCCTGCTGTGGCACCGAGGTGCATGCCAGCCCTGCTGTGAGGCAGCCAAGGCAGCCTGGATGAGTCAGAATAAATTAGCATGCTAACGAAGGAGAACTGCACGGAACCATCTGGAACAAGGCAAGTTGTCATCTAAGAGCCAAAGCCATACTTAATGTTTCAAATTGATGGCTTCCTCCTCCCACAAGCTCAGAAAGTTTGGCACTTGGGACACAAGATGGAGGTGCTGCCCCTCCCTAGAGAACTGTGTCCCGGGCTGCCTCTGATCTCTCTCTTTGGTATCCCAAGCTGGCTCCGATCTCTGACTTTTGGTTTAGCAGAGAGGATGCTTAGCCAGGTGTGGTCAGGGGCCAGCTCTAGGGGCATCCAGGTGGGAGAGACCCTGCCTAAACCTGCCCCTACCTAAAGGGGGAGCAGGAGGGCAGGAACTTAGATCTAAGAGTCAGGTACTGCCAGAAAGTCAGCCAACCAGATGCTGATAGAGACATTCAGACACCTACAGACACATAGACACAGGCATACAGAAATGTAGACACACACAGAGATACAAATACATCAAGGCACATACATATACATACACTCACATAGATGTATCCTTCTGTGTGAATATACACATAGACACAAAGATATAGAGACACATACAGACACATAGCCATAGATAGTCATAGACCCAAGGACACACACACAAAGACAAAAAGGGCATGCGTATACACACACACACACACATACATGCACACACACAGACCACCACTCACATGAATATACACAGACACAAAGACATAAACACACACAGACACACACACACACACACACACACACACACAGATGCAAGGAATCATACATAGGCCCATACGAAGGCAGCCACAGACACACAGACACACACAGGATGATACAGTCAGACACACTCTCACACTTCCCTCTCCCATGCAAGCTGGCCCTGTCTTCTTATGCCAGGAGCAACTCAGAAGCAGGTGAACAGCCACGGGCCTGGCTTGGGGGGCCGTGGAGAGAGGAAGCTATAGTTTAAACACAGCTCTCACCTGGTGGCAGCCTCCTGTTACTATCTTTTGGATTCTGACTCCATGGCTCCTGCCCATCTCACCTCAGTCGTCCACTCACTCGGGGTGGGAACTGCGAAGCTGTGCCTGACTTCCTGGAGGAAGGCGGTGAAAACGTGTTTCAAGTCCTGTGGCGAAGCCTTCCTCTAGGAGGGACACCCTGGAATGAAGGGGCTGGAGAGGCGAGGCAGGGCTAGTGAGTCTGAGGAGATCGGGAGAGGCAGTGGTGCCAACAGGAGAGTATCCGGCTCTACCCCAGACAGAAGGGCTTTGGGTCTCCTGCTGCCCTCTCACGTTGTAAACTCCTTCCTTCTCCCTCAGCTTTCAGGAGCTTGCTCTGGGATCTGAGGTCAGAGAGCGAGAGAAGGGTCACCCCAGCTCCGTCTGGGTTCTGTGGACTTCCTTAGCAATGTGCAACAGTGGGAGCCTCAGATTGGGTCAGGAGCCGGTGGCCATGAATGTGTGACCCTCAGAGAGTTACAGAATCTTGAGAGGCAATGGGTGGATTATCAGGAGTGATGTTCTTGGGCTTGCAAGATGTCTGAGACTGGTGGGGCTGGGTGGATGTCTGGCTTTGCTCTTTCCCATGTCGGCTGCTACATTGTAGAAGCAGAGTTCATCTCTGAATGCCTCGGTATAGACATCTATCTAAACAGAAAGACATGAGTTGGGGGACAAGATAGTTGTGTGTGACAGCTCTGGCTGCTGGCACCAAAATCTGCCAAGGGGCAGACACCAGCCCCTCACCTATGGTGTAGGGAGGAGGCTGTCAGACGGAGGCCCTAGGAGAATGAGCAGACTCTCCGGCTGGACTCAGGACTTGTGTGGACATTCCTGCATTCTCTCGGCCCTAAACCCGTAGAGTCCTCTCTGCCTGCCGCTGTCCCTGAGTTGCTGCACGCACAGAAGGCAGAGAATAGCCACTGTTGGAGAGTGTAAAAGTTCCCTGCTCATTCAAGTCAATCTTTATATTAAAAATCAAGACCTGACAGAATCAAACCAAATGTAATTTTATGTAACTTATGACCAAGGGGAACATTTACGTGTGAACATTTATGTGCGAGCTCTTAATTTGCTGTGGCATTTCTCATTATTTTCTCTCTCTCTCTCTCTCTCTCTCTCTCTCCCCCCCCTCTCTCTCTGTGTGTGTGTGTGTGTGTGTGTGTAAGTTATTGGGTCTTGCAGAATTTCTTGTCAAGCTTTTTGTTCCTTTAAGTACTTTTAAAAATTTATCTGATGCTAATTAGAATGGAGTTATCAACTCTTTTTCTAATGTTTCAATTTGTCTAATGTGATGATTCATTTTGATTATCAGTGATTGCGCTAAAATACTTCTGAGGGGTGGAGAGCTGGCTCAGTGGTTAAGAGGGCCTGAGTCTGGTTTCCATCCCTCGTGTTGGGCAGCTCCAGGGGATTGATGCCCTCTTCTGGCCTCTGTAGGCAAAACACACACACTCACACACACATACACACACTCTCTCTCTCTCACACACACACACACTCACATACACACACACTCACATACATACACACTCACATACTCACACACACATATACTCACACACACTCACTCACACACATACACACACTCACACTCCCACACACACACTCACTCCCACACACACTCACACACACTCATACACACACACACTCACACACACTTACACACACTCACACTCTCACACACACTCACACACACTCACACTCTCACACACACTCACACACACACGTACACACACACACACACACACGTACACACACACACACACACCCATTTGGGAGGGTCTTTGAAAGTGTTTCCAAAGAAGGTTAACCGAGGAGGAATGACCCATTGTGGTGGTTTGAATGAGGTGTCCCCACAGTCTTGCGAGTTTGAATAATTGGTCCCCAGGAGGTGGCACTGTTTGGAGGTTTAGGAGACATGGCCTTGCTGGAAGTGTGTCACTGGGGCGGACACTGAGAGCTTAAAGACTTGAACGGCTCCTCCCAGCTCCCTCTGCTCCACGCTTGGCTTGGAGATTTGAGCGCTCGGCTTGTGTTCCTGGTGCAGAGCCTTTGCTCTGTCGTCGGGCACTCTTACCGTCTGGAGCCCTCAGCCCAAATAAACTCTGCCTTCTGTAAGTTGCCTTGATCCTGGTGCTTTATCACAGTGATAGTGAAGTAGCAAGTACACCCCTGCAGAATGTGGGCGCTGTCACCCAAGGGGGTGGGAACCCAGGGTGAATCAAAGGACAGAAAGGAGAGAAGGATGGGAGCACCGGGGTTTCCTTCTTCAGCTTCTCAGTCTGCTCCGATGTGAGCAGGCCACTGTGGCACGCTCCCCACCCCCAACCCCCCCAACCCCCACCCCCCATCCCCCCACCCCCGGCGCTGCCGCAAGCTGCTCCAACCGCTGGGCGTTCCCTCCAGGATGCACCAAAGCACTTCAGACCCTGAGTAAAAATATTCCTTCCTTCCCTTAGCTTTCCTTAGCTGGTGCTGAGGACAAGCAGCTCACACACCTGACACACCCTCATTTCCTTTCCTTCTGGACATCCAACTATTTTATTTTAAATGTACCCTGAGCAAAGAATACATGTGTGGGTAGATTCCTTTAAACAAAGTGATTGTGTCAGAACGGCCACGTTTGTTGACACGTCTGTTATTTGTGCTTTGTTTTCCTCTCTTGTCTGTGGCTCGTGAGGTGTTTTCCTTACTATTTTATTTTTTTTTTCTCTACTGAGTTGGAAGGCCTGGTTCTCATTTGCATTCCCTTGGTGGTAAATCGTAAGTTTAAAATGTATTTTAAACAGCTTTGTTGAGGTATAATTGACATGCAATTAACTACACATATTTAAAATGGGCAATTTGATGCATTTTGATGTATGTAAAAGCCCGTGAAACCATGCCACAATCAGGATAAGCCAGCCACCTAGCTCGCCAGTCCCCAGGTGCCATCAAGCCTTGTACAACCTCCCTCTGTCCGTCCTCTTTTCCCTCTTTCCTCCCCAAACTCACCATGCGCTGTCTGTCAACATAGGTTACTTTGTGTCATCTGGAATTTGAGCCACATAAAATTACAAAACAGGTTCTCCTTTTCAAACCCGACTGCTTTCACTGAGGGCACTTACTCTGAGATATGTGTCCTCCTGTAGTCTCAACCTGTTCTTCCTGGCAAGCAGGGTCCCACTGCAGGACGAAGGAGCATGCCTCTCTCCCGCCAGTGGGCAAACCAATTCTTTCTGGGTTAGTCATCGAAAGACTGGATACAGACATGTGTGTATTCATACAGTCTTGTTTCTCTTGGATAGATGTTAACAGTAGAATGGCTAGGTCCCACTGGGGTGTGTGTTTAACTTTCTAAAACAAAACCTGCCAAGCAGTTGCTAGAGGGTTTGTGCCCTGTGTTCTCAGTCGTGGTAGACAGCTCTGGGCCATCTCGTCTGCACCAGCCCAATAAGGTGGCACATCAGCCATTCGAGCAAACACATGGGGAGGGGGTGGTGTCTACTGCCGTGGAACTCATTTGCATGTTTGTAATAGTGAAACCAAGCAGAGAATATTTTCATGTGTTTATTTGCAACTTGAATATCGTCTTTAGTGGAATGTCTATCCATTTGGGTGAATAGAAGCGAATGTGCAGGTCCTTCCAGCAGTCAAAGTACGTTAGGGTGGCTCACACATCCATTAGCAGGCAACATTCTCAGACTGGATAAAACAGCTAGTACATAGATTGTTACAAGATTGTTACAAGATTGTTACAAGTACATAGATTGTTACAAGTACATGTAGTCTAAAGATATATGGAAGCAGCCTGGGCATGGCAGCTTATATCTTTAGTTCTCGCATTTGGGACGCAGAGGCAGGGCAATCTCTGAGTTCAAGGCCAACCTGGTCTTCAGTATGACTCTGCCTCAAGGGTGTGCGAGGGGGCGGGAGGGGGGAGACATAAGTTTAATGTGAACGTTCAAAGCAAAACTGGTTTCATTGTCAAAGTAGGTTCTCAACAACGAATGTTGAGAGGCAGGTCGTTCCAAGGCAGAAGTATTACTTCTGAAGATATAACACTGTGCACGCTTCTGAACCCAGTGACAGAGGTCTGAACTGCACAGAACAAAACCACGGGGAAATAGCACCACAGCGGAAATCATCTCCATCAACTGATAGAACCAGTAGAGGACAGAAACCCTGTTGGCTGACGACACTATGTCACCATTTCCAGGACACAACGCACAGAGCAAAGCACATGCTCTTCTCAAGCAAATGGGGGCATTTGTCAGGACATACTGTGTCATGGCTTGCAGGTCAAATCCCCAGTCATTGAAAAAAAAATTTCAAATTATACAGTTTTCTCTGACACCATAGGTTTAAACGGGAACCTAAAAAGATGGAAATCTAGAGTCCAAAACCACTTAAGTGGACAGCGTGCTTACAATAACCAATGGTCTGTTTTATTAAGTATTTTAATATTTAAAATGGAAACCTACCAGGTCAGTCTTTGTGACTTGTTGCTAAAGTTGCCCATGAGGGAAACTGGCAAGACTGTAAAAAGAAAGAAGATGTTAAACCAAGCGCCTCATCCTGCCTTCCAAAGCCAAACCAAAACAAACAGACAAGAGCCTGAACCCAGAGTTAGCAGCAGGAGAGAGACGGTAAAGGTTAGAGGCCCAAGGAGTAGAAAGCCACAGAGAAAACAGGAAGGCAGGCAGGACCACTGATAACCCCATGGTGGGGTGGGGGGCAGAGTGGCGCCTCTAGTCACATCCATCAGGAAGGAGAGAGAGGGAGAATTGTTCACCTTAGGGATAAGGACGGTGAGCTCACCGCGGGGTTTACAAATATTAAAAGGATAATGAAGACTGTTGAGAATTTTATGCCACTGTGTTCGGTAACTTATGAAATGAGCACATTCCTCGAAGTTACAGACTACCAGAGCAGAGTGAAGAACAGCAGGGGGCCGGGGAGGTGTGTCTTAACCAGTGCTCTGTTGCCAGAGAAGACACCATGACCACAGCAACGCTTATAAAGGAGCACGTTTAAGTGGGACTTGCTTATGTTTTCAGAGGCTTTGTCCATTACCCTTAAGGTGAGGAGCGGAGCAGGCGCCCAGACAGACATGGTGCTGTATAGAATGAATTATTTTTAATATAGTGTGAGTAATGAATTAATCTGGTGACTGGGTTTCTTACCTTTGCTAGTCCCCAATAACCACACAGAGGAATCAAGATTTGTTTCAAACTGCACCTCAATACTAGGCAGATAAAAGATTTCTAATCTGAATCTGAATACCTCCCAGCCCCATCCCATGATACTTGCATATTGTTATTGATCTATCTTTGGGGTTCAGATGTTTTTTCTCATGGTGTCTTCTCAGACCCTCTCCTCCTCGAGGTTATCTGAATCTCCCTCCCTGTCCTCCTCACTCTCTCTCCCTCCTTCCTCTGGCTGGCGGATATGCTACCCTATTCTGTCTTCTGCCCAGTCATTGGGTGATCAACATTTATTGACAGGGCAGAGAGCAAATGGTAAAAATTGTTTCACAAAGTTGAGACAGGAGATTCTTGGTATAAGCATTACAATGCTGTGTTCAGCAAGAGAGAATATATGAGGACTGAGAAATCATCATTTGAAAAACTCAAGGACAACCTTTATACAGTGTATAAAACAATGCGGCCACACCGCTGGAGGAGTAGTTGAGAGTTTTACATCTGGATCCTCATGTTGCAGGGAGAGAGAGAGAGAGAGAGAGAGAGAGAGAGAGAGAGAGAGAGAGAGAGAGAGAGAGACATTGGGCCTGGCTTGGGCTCCTGAAACTCTGGGGACTTCTGAAAGTCCATCCTTGGGGACACTCTTCCTCCCACAAGGTCACACCTACCCCAATAAGGCCACTCCTTCTAATCCCTTCAAATAGAGCCATTCCCTGGTGACCAAGCATTTGAATCTATGAGCCTACGTGGGTAATTTGTATTCAGACCACCACAAGGTGGCTCAGTGTTCAGAACACTGCTGTTCTTGTAGAGGACCCAGTTCAGTTCCAAGGGCCCACATGGCAGCTCACCATGTGTAACTTCAGTCCCAGGGACCCAGTGCCACCTACTGACCTCTTCTGGCACTCAACACACATGCAGTGTGCATGCACACACATAAGGGGACACATATGCAAGACATCATCCATACACATAAAATAAGCTTTAAAAAGTTGGAACTAACAATGAAGTGTCTCATAAGCATGAATACGTACGTCGTACATATGTACGTGCGTGTGTGTGTGTGCGTAAGTGTTTATTTTTTGTGCGTCTCCATGCAGCACTCTTTCCGTGTGACAACCAAGAGTGTCTGCAGGCACTACTACTTGTCCTCAGGGCAGTCGCTCTCAGATGAGAACAGTCTTGAAGGTGGCATGGTAAGCTGGTGTTCGGTGACCCGTGAGAGTGCTGTCCATAGTCCCTGGCTCTGTCTGTTTTGGCGACAGAAGAATGGTTCTGATGCTCCTGTCAGCCGTGGTACCCTGACTCGGGCTCTCCTGTGTGCAGCGAGCTCAAGGAAGGACAGCTGCCCTGCCCCCAAATCTGTGGCTTTCAGGAAATTTCCTTGCTCCGGAACAAGGATCTCAGGTCTCTATGTCTCTGGGGATGGCTCCCGTTCCATGTAAATGGAACTGCTGCAGCCCAGACCCCAACAGAGAGCAACCTGATGCAGATTTGACCAAAAGGGAAGCATCTTACCCAAACTCAGTCCATATGTTAGTACAAGACGCAGGACAGGGAGGCCACCGAGCCGGAAGCAAAGCCAACCCAGCAACAAGGTGGATACAGAATACTACGCAGTTACTGTTGGGGTCGGCCGGCGGCAGCTCCAGAAAGACCACACCAGGCCAAACAGTTCCACGTGAGGTTTATTGAGAAAGGAAAGGGCAAAGGTGACGGTGGAAAGAGAAGAGGGGAAGAGAGAGAGGAGGGGCCAAGCACCCTCTTTTATAGTGGGCCAGGCCTACCTGGCTGTGGCCAGGTAACTGTGGGGTGGAGCTTAGACAGAACCATAACAGTTACCGTCCCAACACTTCCCAAAAAGCTTGACCCACGAAGGAACACGAGCTTTGAATAATGTAAACGTGCTCTTGGAAAGCACTGTTGGAAAGAGAAGTGGGCATGGAAGGATGTCCTGCTCTGGGAGCAGGTCACCTCTGGAAGGCACTGTTGAAAAGTGAGGGTAGGTCATGCCTAGGCCGGAGATGTCCCGTGGGCGCTGCTGGCCTGGGATGCATGCAGCCGGCCTCTGGGATGGGCGCTCTATGGGGAAGGCTGGTGCTGGGCTCCGGGTGGAAAAGTGGAGAACGGGATCACGGAAGCTTCCATGTAATGGAGTCCGACTGTCTGTAGCGATCGTTACAGAGCCTATTGTATGGCTTCCTGTTGCTGCTGACCTAATTTTCTGAAAGCCCTGCGTACAGCAGGAGGCTTCCTGGCTGGCTGGGGTGCAAAGAGATCTGTTTTCCAGGCTGCTTGCCTCGGGCTACGGGTTAGAGTGTTTATGTACGAGTTCTGTCCGTTCTATATATTCAACCTCTCATGTTGTGCTTAGAAAAATCTACAAAGAAACCCCGGCACTAAGCAATCAGAAAACAAACAGCCTGATTAACAATGGGGAGAGATCTGGAGAGACAGCTCACCACAGAGGACAGACAGATGGCGGGTAAGCACGTGAGAAGACATTCGCAGCCGTTTGTTATGATGGAATTGCAAATTCAAACACGGAGATGCCACCACACACAGATTAAAAGGAAAAAAAAAACAACCCCCAAAACAAAACAAAAACTTCACAAAACTGCCAGCGCTAAATGCTGGTGAGTGTGTCAAGCGACAGGACTGACTGGGCGAGGCTGGTGATGTGCAGCATGGTACAGCCACCGCGGAAAATAGTTTGGCATTTTCTTACACAGCACACACTCTCCTGCCACAAGACCCAGACTGTGCCCTCTGTGTTCATCCGATTGATTTGAAAACTTAAGTCAACACAAAAGGCTCTACATGATTGTTTACACCAGCTTTCTTCACAAGAGCTCCAACAGGAAGCAGCCTCCGGCCGCCAGCAGGTGCAGAGGTAAACACCCCCGCATCTATAGAGGGAGCACCCAGGAAAGAGAGAACACCAGTCCCCAGGGCACAGAAGCACAGTCAGGCACAGAAGCCAGAAGAGGCTGTAATGTATCTTCTGGGCTTTCGAGGTGGCTAAGACTGGAGACCTGAGTTCAGTTCCCAGGACTCAGCTAAAGGTGGGAGGAAGGAGTTAGATTGCCCTTTGACCTCTGCATGCACAATGTGGCGTGTGTGCTCATGCACACATATCAGGTGCACACACAATGATAATAATAATAAAAGAAACTTTTTAAAGACTTCAACTTTGTCTTTCTGCAGGAGGTGAACTCATACTCAGAAGAGGCCTGAGGCTTCCCGGAACTGAGGAGTGTGTTCGTTTTTCTTTTCGCTGTGACAACGTACTTGACAGACGCAGCTTGTACTCTGGCTCTACTACAGCAGGAAGGAATGGAGGGCTCTTGGTTCTGGGGTGTGCAGCAGTTGTCTCTTGCTTCAGAAAGCAGAGAACTTGGCACAACGAGTGGGGGCCACCTTCAAAGGTGCACCCCAGTGATCAACTTCTGCCAGCCAGGCCCCACCTCCTAAATGTCCCAGTCTCTCCAAAAAGTTCCACCAACTGGGTAGCGGACGTTCAAACACACAAGACTGGGGGATTTCAGACTCAAACCGTGCAAAGGAGAGCGGGATGAAGATGGAAGGCGGCCGCGAAGACGCTCTGTTCGCAGGGCAGCATGGTGTGCTACACTTTCAAAACGCACAGGACTGACTCCACAGTCAAGGGTAACTACTCAATGTGCATGTTAAAATACTACTTAGGGGACTGAGAATATTTCTCAGCGGTTAGGAACCCTGGCTGCTCTTCCAGAGGACCCAGGTTCGATTCTCAGCACCCATGTGGCAATGCACAATTGTCTAACTCCAGTTCTGGGGGGGATCCAGTATCATCTTCTAGCAAGTGCCAGATATACACATGGTACACAGATATACCTGCAGACAAAACACTAATACACATGAAAGTAACTGAGAAGGAGGGAGGGACAAAGAGAGAGAGGGAGAGGGAGGGGGAGGGAGAGGGGAAGGGGAGGGGTAGGGGGAAAGAGAGAGAGGGAGAAGGGAAGGGGAAGAGGGGGAGGGGGTGAGGGGGAAGGAGAGAGAGGGAAAGGGACAGGGGGGGGAGAGGAAAGGGGGAGGGGAAGGGGAAGTGGAGAGGGAGGGGGAGAGGTAGGGGAGGGGGCAGAGGGAGAGAGGGGGAGGAATGGGGAGAAGAGGGAAAGGGGAAGGGGAGGAGGAGAGGGGGAGGGTGGGAGAGGGGGAGGGAGAAGGAGGGGGGAGAGGGAGAAGGAGAGGGGAGGAATGGGGGAGAGGGAGAGGGAGAGAGAGAGAGAGAGAGAGAGAGAGAGAGGAGAGACAGAGCTCGTTACACCATTACTTAGGATGTCAGGCAGGGATCTCAGGAAGAGCCAACCCTGTACCTAATGACATTGCTCACAAGTATAAGGATTGGGGTCACTGCAGGGGCAGAGCAGGGACTGCCAAGGCCACTTGGGAAGTAAATAGAATCTGTCAAACTAAGGGCAAGAGGGCTCCGCACACCCTGCAGATCAGTTGGCAATGTGCTTCCACAGGAGTGGAGATTCCAGGGACACCAGCCCTCCACTACCTCCCCCCCCCCACACACACGAGTTGAAGGACTGAATGGACGGTACAGGTTGAGTCAGGCTTCCATGGAGCAGCAGACAAAGGAAGGAGCCAGAATGATTCATGAGGCTGGAACATCAATATGGACTTGTGTTACCACAACGTATGTAAGAGTGGGGAAGTTCAGAGGAACACATCTGATACCTGCATCTTACAGAGGGAATTTATTATATTGCCTCACACGGCATGAGCTGGGTAGTCCAATAATGGCCATTTGCATGCTGCAGAGGCCAAGGGCCAGGTGGCTCTTCAGTTCACAAGTCCGGATGCCTGAGCAGTCCCGATGTCATGGTGAAGGTCTGGAGGATGTCTGGAGAGCCGCTGGTCTTCAGTCCACGTTGGAAGGCTCAAGAATCTAAGTGTGAAGGTGGTAGAGTCTGGGGGCAGCAGCAGTGACTGACACATTACTCAGGAAGAAGTGAAGACAGACAGGCAACACTTTTCCCCTCAGACCCCTTTGTATCTGGGCTGTCTGCTGGAAAGCATTGCTCCCTCTGAGGACAGATTTTTCTTCCTCAGTTCATCCTCTCTGGAAGACATCTCACAATAAACACAGTGGTGTGTCTCTGAGGGGACTTCAGAGCCCACCAAGTTGGCAATCAAGGTTACGGGTGACAACGTAGGTAATTATTATTATTATTATTATTATTATTATTATTATTATTATTATTACATTGTGTATGGGTGTTTTGCCTCAGTGTATGTATACTGGTGCCCTCAGAGGGTGTTGGATCCTCTGGAACTATGAGCCACCATGTGGGAGTTGGGAATAGAACTCTGGTCCTCTGGAAGAACATCCAGTGCTCTGACTCACCGAACCATCTCTCCAGTCCTGTGTCTTAGCATTTCATTACTATGAAAAGATGCCATGATCAAGGCAACTCGTGTAAAGGCGAACATTTAATTGGGGCTGGCTTACAGTTTCAGAGGTTTGCCAGTCATGTATATACATGATCTCAAAGCCTTCCTCCACAGTGACACCCTCCAACAAGGCCACACCTCCTCCAATAAGGCCACACTGCCTTCAAGGCCACACCTCCTCCAACAAGGGCACACCTCTTCCAATAAGGCCACACCTTCTAACTGTGTCATTCCCTATGGCCAAGCATTCAAATACATGAATCTACGGGGCCAAACCCATTCAAACCACCACACCCTGGAAGTTTGTTTGTTTGTTACTTTCCCTGTGATCAAACACTTGACAAAAAGCAACCCAAGAGAGGAAGGGGTTATTTTGGCTTAGAGTTCACAGTTCAGAGGAATGAAGTCCAACGTGGGGAGGAAGGCGTGGTGGGTATGGCTAGGTCCAGCATCCTGACCAGGAAGTAGAGAAAGACAACCTTTGCTGCCAACATGTAGGGTGGGTCTTCCCTACCCAGTTAAACCTCTCAGGAAGCACCTTCCGAGTTTCCTGGAGATGTGTCTCCTAGGTGACTCCAAACCCCAGCAAGCGGACAGTCAAGATTAACCACACACTAATCTCTCCACGCTTCTCTGTTTCAGGCCTTGCCAACGCGTGTCTCGTTAACCCTCGTGTCTCTCGTGGCTTCTCTTGTCACCTGTGTCACAGCCAGACAGGCTCAGAGCCCAGCCCCTGCTCTGCTATGTTTCTGTCTGTTGTTCCTGTGATTGTCTAGGAGCTCACAGCCTGGCAGACGACACACACCGTTTGTCGTCCAATCTGGAGCACTTGCTTCCTTTGTTTTTTTTTCTTCCTAATAATTGGAAAGGATTTTAACTGTAACAAGAAGCCACAACAAATTATAAAGCAAGGAGCAGCCCTGTCGACTTTTCCTGGGTCTGCCTGTTGCTCGATGCCATCTGCCTTGGCAGGTGCGCTCTGAGGATGGCTCTGTCAGCAGGGACACGCATCTCCTTGTTCACATGCACACTCTGTAAACCAGCACCGCAGCCATGTTCAGATTCTGCCCATTCCTTTCATCCCTGAAGCCCACTTTCCCTCTGAGAGCGGAGAGGAATGTGCTGTGAACAATGGTGTGGGGAGACAACCTGAGCCTCGGGAGATCCCTGACCGCTCTGGGCTTTCTTTATACTTCAAGACAGGTTTCCTGGATAGCACATCCTTGGTCACAGTGTTTTTGGTTTTTGCCCTTGGACCTTTCTAATTTCTGGATCCCCCTAGTTTTTTTGGATATGTACAGAGGGGGTGTAGGTCACCTATGAGCCCTTGCACTGGCGTGTTCGTGGCAGAGTCAGCCTGTGGGTGTCTCGGTGTCACCCATAGAAGCTGAGTGTAAGCAGCTGAGCCTTGCTGGAGCAAACGTTAGAACTTCTCTCCTCCTCTTCCTTCAGGAGCTCCTGGTGAGTGTGTGTTGGATCTCTGGGATTGCTTTCTGCCTACGGTTTTTGATTTTGTTTTTGTTTCACATTTTGTGTATCTTCATTTTTCTCTGTGTGGTTTTCCTCCTGTGCAGTGTCCCCAGTGTCCTTTCTTGTCCCAGGTGGTGGCATCTCCAACATGATTTCCTCCGTCAGGTCTTCACTGGTCCCGGCTGGCTCTCGGCTCAGAGTATCTCTGGGTCTCTCTGTGAAAATCAGGTGTCTTTTGAGCTCTCTTTTCTCCTTAGGAGCAGGTTGTGATGAGGACAGAAATGGTGCCCAAAGCTCCTCAGGAGTCTCTGGTGAGTCCTCTAGTAATGAATGTCCATCTTTTGCCCTTTATACATAATTCTCCGGCCTAGTTTTTTGAAGTATTTATGCAAAGGTGTGAGGTGACCTGCCTAAAGATTATTAACCTTCAGTAGAAGTGCTGGTGTGTGCATGTGTGTGTGTGTGTGTGTGTGTGTGTAGTGACCACAGCAGGGCATGCCTTCTCTCTAAGTTGCTTCCTCAAAATCCATCTCACCTGTTGTCCTTCTGTGACTCTAACACAAGACCCAGCATCCCGGAGCAGAGGCAGCCGGTTAACTGGTCATAGGCAGAGGCTTCCGGGTAGCTGACGACCGCCACCTCTGTGACTTCTCTCTGATGTCTTCCCACGTTTCTTCAGGGAATGTCAAGAAATTTTGATAATATTACCACTTACCCACTTTTACGCAAAAGGTGGCAAACTCATATATTCCAGTGTGTGTGCTGTTAGATTTACTCTGTGACTGGTCTTCTATGTGTGCTCCCTTCATGGGGACAAGTACTGTTCAGAGTGCAATGGCTGCATCCTTGAATCTATGTACTCACTGCCCAACCCCCATCCCGCAAGGCCTGGCCGTGCTCCCCACATCCCACCAGGCCTGGTTGTACTCCCATCCCATCCCGCAAAGCCTGGTCATGCTCCCGCTCACACCCTGGCTGTGCTCCTGCTCATACCACACGTGTCTGCTAGTCCTCACATTGCTCAGGTGGTTGCTCTCAAACTTTTGGGTTTTGCCCTGCTGGTAGATAAAAATGGCGTCTCAGTGGTGTGTGTGTGTGTGTACATACATATATGTATACACACATATTTAAGTTGAAGTGAAATAATGAAATGGATAATTATTTTATCATTGTCTGTATGTGCAGGTGTGTGCATATTCACGTGTATGTGCACATGTGTTTGTGTGTGCACACACATGCGTGTTAGTCAGAGGACCACCTTAGGTCCTCTGGGATCATCCGCCTTATATTTTGAGACAAGGTCTCCCACTAGAACTTGGTGCTCACTGACTAGGCTGGTTGGCTGGTGAGCCTCAGGGATCTGCCTGCCTTAGATCCCAGCGTGGTGACAGCATGCGCTGCCACGCCTGGCCCTTTACGTGGATTCTGAGAATCAGACTCAAGTCCTCACGCCTGCGCTTTACTGACTGAGCCTTCTCCACAGCACCCAGAAGGCACATCACTGACCCCACAGTCTGTGGAGTTCTGATTGTACAGCCCTCAGGACCACACGTGCCTGTGAAGGGTCGCAGACCTCTGCTCCAGAAGCTTCTTCAGGTCTCTCCACACATCCTTCCCTTCCAGGGCAATGACTGTGCCTCTGTGTGGCTCACACTAGGACTGCACCCCAGGAAGCCCTCTGCTGCCAGTGCCTCTCTTAGCAGGCTGCAGATGCTTACAAGTCTGTTTCCTGGGCCGTGGGTTCTTGCATGGTTGATGGACGCCTCCTGTATAGCGGAGCGTTCTTGTGCGGTTTCAGGTTTGGCTGTGGGCTTGGCTGTAGAGAGTTGAACGGCTGGGGATCCCCACACAGTTCTCGGTGTAGATGAGTCTCCTCTTGGTGAGCTCCAGGGGAGGAGTGATGGGCACAGAGCAGCTCTGCCTCCCACTCAGGTACTACACAGGGACAGTTCCTGAATTTGGGACATTTCTAAGCTCATAGCCATCATTGCCTATAATATAGTTCTAGTTTCATTTATCTCGCAGTGACAGAACATCCTGACCAGAAGCTACGCAGGGGAGGAGAGGGTTTACTTGATTTGCACTTTCAAGCTTCTGGTCATTGTTTCAGGAATGTAAGCGGCTCCTCACATCACATCTGCAGTGAACAGGAGAAAAGGAACGCACCATGATACCTGTCGGCTCCAGCTTTTTTCCTGTTACGTACATTCAGGACCTTCTGAGTAGGGAATGGTGCTGCCCACCAGAGCAGTGGGCTTCCTACATCATTAATAATCAAGACAGTGTTCCACAGACACGGCTGCAGACCAGCCATTATTTTCCCCAAGTAATTCTAAATTGTGGCAAGATGACATTTAAAGCTAAGTGTAATGGACATTTTAAAAGAATAACTGTCTGCTCTCCTTTAAAATGAAGTTCTCATTTGGATTTGGTTGACCGTCATGGAAGAAGACAGGGTAAGCTCAGCTCATGTTGAAATGGATGCAATCAAGACAAGCCAGAGAGCTGGTATGCCCTGGTATGCACAATTGGTCCTGTGCATCTGGTCGGGAACTCCCCGGAGAGATTAGCTCTTGTCCCTTGGTCAATGGATACCTCTCCAATGTCTGCCACACTCTGTCTTCCCATTGTCCCAACCAAATCTGCATGCTGCCATTATCAGGAGCCTTGCGCAGAGTCCCATGTGGGTCCCATGACAGATAGGAGCCACAGGGCAGGGCCCAGTCTGCAGGCCTATAGCTAGAGGTCTAGCCTCTGGTACCCATTAGCCTTTAAAATGGAGGTGGGGCTTGCTACACCCAGCGTCAGTAAGTGTAGGCAGCTCTTTGGAGGAAGGAGCAGAAGAGGCAGAGTGGATCCTTTCCAGAGGCTCCAGCGGGGAAGCACTGCTCTCGCTCACACACACCTAGTTTGGGAACCTGGATTCCAGAACCATAAGGAAATAAATGAAGGAACGCGTCCTGTAAAGCTGACTGGAGCAGCCCTGTTGCCCAATCTGGCCTGCTCTGCCCTGTGCACTGGCCCCTGGCGCTTCTAGGTGACTATGGGTCATTTCAGCCGTTGGTGCAACCTTCCTAGGCCCTCTCCTTCTTGGATGTACAAACAGGAGAAGCAGGGAAGTGTTGCTGGGCAGAGTCCCCTGAAGGCACTAGCTGTGAGCGCCAGCCACACCACCCCAGGAGCCCGAGGAGAGGCTGGCCCCGTCTCCACATGCTATATCTGCCTCCGCTGTGAGACGGATCTATAAAGGGAGCTATTGGCCTTTCAAGCCTGTGTTTGTTTGTTTTGGGGGATCCCGCTGCCGTCTGAACCAACAGCTTGAAGCTATTTGAGTGCTTCTGTAGTTGATGTGGGTGTACAGTCTGCCTTCGTTCTGGGAACAGCTCCTCTGCCAGTCTGATTTGTCTAGCTAGGGACCCTGCCACGCTGGCCACCAGCAGAAGCATCAAGCCTGTTCATACAAGGCCGACTGAGGAGCCCAGACCTAGAAGAACCTCATAGAACAACACTCCCAGGGACACCCACATGCAAGAGGATATAGAGTGCAAATGGAGCTGGGCAAGGCAAGCCAAGGTCATGATGGGAAGACTGGCGGGGACCTCAGGAAACCCGGAGGCTCCTTCAGAAGGGATGAGGTCCCCAGAGGCTCACACAACAGAGGCAGGGAGACCTGGGACAAGCCCAGTTAGAGAGGTAACCCCATAGACTCCTCCAAGTCCTCTATCCAGAGGGACCGGCCTGAGACACAGAAGAACAGTAATAACAGCTGAGCAGAGACTCTGGTATATTGTGTTCACAGGGCGGTATCTAACTCAGGCACAATGCAGGGCAGGACAGGTGCTGGGGGTGCCAGTCTTACAATAATGCCTACTGTGAACCTGCCTTTTCTGAAAACCACTCATGCACCATACCACTTTCCCCATGCACGCACGAGCGCGCACACACACACATACCCCACATGAATGTGATGCCTGAGAGACACAGGAGCACGCTTTCAGCACTCCCATGAACAGAGCTGAAATTGCCGCAATAAAGCACACTTACAGACTTTAATCCAAAGCGTAAAGTTAATATCTGTGATACAAAACTAATATCATGATACAAACAAGTGATTAGATTAAAAAAGTAAATGAGACAAGGCACACTTTCCATGTGGAGACTTGGACTGTCTATGAGGATCCTCTGAGCCCATGTCCTCCCACACAGTTCCCCAGAGGAGGAAAGAAAAGAAGGCTTTATGAAGGGGAATCCTGACAGACAGGACCTCAACGGGTGACTAAAATCTACTTCAGCAGAGGCAGGGCCTGCGAACAGCATGTGCCCTTGACCTGTTGGGAGAAGAGCAGCACTTAGCTCTAAGATTTTCCCCAAACCCACAAACCGGTTTAACTGTGAGCAAAACAGAGAAGTCCAAAAGGAGGGTTATCATTCACCCCTGACAAGCAACACTCTTCCAAACTGTTGAGGTCATCAAAAGCAAGGGGTCTGGGAAGGAAAAGCCCCATGTACTGAGTGATGAGAGATCCCTGGGGTCCTGATTGGGATCCTGGAAGAGAGAGCCGACACCAGAGAAAGACTAGAAAATCTGCGAGAAACCTGGGCTTCCATGAACAATGTACCAATCCCGGTTCATTAGCTATAACAAATGAATCACAGGGACCCAAACATCAACCTTGGGAAAATAAGGGTTTGTGAGGCAAAGCCTGTGTGGGCCATGGGTTCATGTGGCAGAGACCTGCGAGGAGGGAGTCATGGGAAACCAGCAAAACAGTTCAGAGGGGCTTGGGCCCCTGGGTCTGGAAACACTACCTCCAAAGCAAGCCCAGCCCGGAACAGCCTGCAGGGTGGGCTTGAAGAGACTCTAGGCATAGCGTGCCACTCTGAAGGTCCCGAGGTTGCATATCCCTGAGACAACCTTGAAGGATTTGAAACAGTGTGTGTGTGTGTATTTTCCAAAGAAAGTATAACTAATCTCAGGCTATAAAGAATTGCTATCTTCTCTGTCTCCCCCTCCTCTGCCCCAACCCTCTTTGAGATGCAAGAGAAGTGAGAGATGAGGGGGAGGGTGTGGACCAGGGTACTGAGCCCCAGCCCTGCTCATGGAGGGGTTGGAAGGCTGCTCCCCCATCCAAGAGCAGATGGACTCAAGGGTCAAGCCAGGGCACTGGGACCTGTTGCATCTCCCAGGTGAGGACTGGGTATTGGAGGATCCGGCCTCCCATGTGGCCATGTGGGATAGACTATGAAGGGATTCCAATACAGACCAGGAGGAAGGGGAGATAGAGAGAAATGGATGGGAAGGAAGAGGGGTAGGAGGGACCAAGGGAGGGAGGGAGGGAGGGAAGGGAGGGAAGAGGAGGAATATGAGGTGAGGAGAGAAAGGGGAAGAAAAAGAAAGCTTTTGAGGGCCAGGCCTCAGAGAAGAGGGGCCACCAGAGTCCTCTCTCACAAGTGGGAAGAGGGTGGGGCAGCAGCTGCCCAGGGAGGGAGGGAATTTGTCTCCTGCAGGCTCTCCATCTGGTTCTCACCAGGAGCCAGGCATTCTATGGTCCAGATGGGGCTGTGTGTACAACTCCAGACAGTACAAGATTGTGGGGGATGCCCAGGCCCCCCACTTGGGAAAGCAGGAACCTGCCTCACCCGGTACCTGTGCAGGTGCCAAGAAGACAGATGCACGGTGAAGAATGTCCTTGGAGGGAAGCCACTTAACACAGTCACACCCCAACTCTACCAGGTCCCACACCCAAGAGCAAGGAACCTGGGGGTGCAGACCCCTTATTGAATCAGTCCCGACCCCTAGAGGAGGAGAGGACTATCAGTAAGATGCTGGGCTCTCCCTTGTACCTCTTTGATCTTGCTTCATGTATGCTAGAGCACTTTTAAAAAGTCTCTGTGGTTCTCTGTGTGAGGTTTAGGTCCATTGGACTTTCCTCTCCACCCATGCTGGTGTGTCTCTTGTCCTTGTCCAGGTCACGTTTTCGAAGTCACGTTGGTAAGACTGTATGGGTATAGCTTCTGGCACAGTCTCACAGTAACCCCCCTGATCCTTGACTACAATCTCTCTCTCTCAATCTCTCTCTCTCTCTCTCTCTCTCTCTCTCTCTCTCTCTCTCTCTCTCTCTCTCTCTCTCGATAGGGTTTCTCTGTGTAGTCCTGACTGTCCTGCAACTCACTCTGTAGACCAGGCTGACCTTGAACTCAGAAATCCTCCTGCCTCTGCCTCCCAAGTGCTGGGATTAAAGGCGTGCACCACTACTGCCCCGCTTTCTTCCCCATCTTCTGCCATGATTCCTGAGCCTTAGGTGGGAGGTGCTTTGTAAATATATCCGCAGGACTGAGCTCCACAACTTTACGTTTCGACTGGTCATAGTTTTCTATAATGGTCTCCATTTGCTGCAAAGAGAAGTTTTCTTGATGTGGGCTGAGGGCTACATTTATCTGTGGGTTTAAGGAAAAATATTTAGAATATAGTTAGGATTCATATTGATTTAATAAAGTGCTGGATCTCCTTCAAGACTTCCTAGGGATGACCGTACCAATTGGTTATCGAATACCAATGGTCATCCCTGAAAACACACTTAAAATATCATTATACAGGCTGAGCAGGCTGTACTTAAATTGTTTATGTATATACACACAATTGTTGCTATATATGTTACGTATATTCCTTTTCTTCCCTCCCTCCCTCCTTCCCTTCCTCCCTCCCTCCCTCCTTCCCTTCCTCCCTCCCTCCCTCCCTCCCTTCTTCCCTTCTTCCCTTGGTCCCTCCTACCCCTTTTCCTTCCCATCCATTTCTCTCCATCTCCTCTTCCTCTCGGTCTGTATTGGAATCCCTTCATAGTCTATCCCACATGGCCACATGGGAGGCCGGATCCTCCAATACCCAGTCCTCACCTGGGAGATGCAACAGGTCCCTGTGCCCTGGCTTGACACCTGGGTCCATCTGCACTTGGGTGGGGGAGCAGCCTTCCAACCCCTCCATGAGCAGGGCTGGGGCTCAGTACCCTGGTCCACACCCTCCCCCTCCTACATAATTGTTGTTATATATGTTATGTATAACAACAACTAATAAAGAGGTCATGTATTTGAAAAAGAGCAAGGGAATATAGGGGAAGAAATGGAAATAGGAAAGATATGTTATTATCTCAAAATAAAAGATAATATTAAAATGGACAGAGGTTGGACGGGTGGCCCCCCAGTCCAGCTCCCCTGACCTGCTCCCCGACTCCCCACTACACTTGGCAGACTCAGGGTCTAAACCGATTACACATCCCAGCCTCGCAGCCACCAACGTCCTGCTTCTGGGTAGTTCACGTGCGCAGAGCCACAGAAGCAGCCTTTCACTCAGCTTCTCCCTGTGCCCCGATGTCCAGTCCTGCCTCGTAAGCGGATCAGGCTTCCTTCCTTTCCTGGCTGTGTAGCTCTCTGTTGTAGGGATGAGCCGTGGTTTGCTCATCTTTGATGGATACGTGGCCCTGAAACAGCTTCTTCAGATACACACTTGTGCGCATCTCTCCTGCCTCCCTTGCTGTCTTGGGCTCCACTCCATTGGCCGTCTTCCTTAACTCACCATCTTCTTTCTGTCTTGCCTCAGTTTCCAATATGTCTCGCCAACGCCTGACACCAAGCTCCCTGACTCTTCCTCAGACTGGTATCTTTTTGAGTTTTTATGTAAATGTCACTTCTTGGGGACACCCTCCTCAGACCCCGGCCGAGTGCCACAGCTACTTTGCTGACAGTGCCCTCTCTTGAGGCTTCAGCTGAACTTCAGGAGCTTGGGACAAGCCCTCATTTGTCTTCACTGCACCCCAACTCATGAAGGGAGTCTGATGATCGGGTAGCACCCGCTGAACTCCAGCCAGGGTGCATGTCTCAGTACAAGTGGTCACAATAGGCTGTACAGATTCCTGGAGATGGGGAGTATGGTCCTCTTAAGAAGAGTCAGGGGACAGCTCTTTGAGGCAGGCAGCTCCTGCTTGGCATCAGGGTGCAAGCTGACATCTGGCAACAGGTCAGAAGCTCCCAACCAGCTGGCCTGTACACAGTAGTCTATACCCACAGCAAAAGATATGAGATATTTTTATTTAAAAAAATTAGCAACTCATTTGTGTGGCTGCTACCAGCTAGTACGTGACTAAATTAACTCCTTGTCTGCAGTAGGGCCCACCTTACCTCACCTAACTCTGAGAAATAGCTGTCATGTTTGGGTGCTGTTTTCTGGGTTATTCTGGTAACCACTGGGTAGGCAGAAAGTTCAGGGGGACCCTCAGGGCTGATACTGCCCACAGACATGTCGACCAATCCGAAGGGGACGGTGACCTGGAACAAAACCACTTGGCGGTTTCCTGGCTTCAGAACCTCAGAGTTGTGTTTGCACCTCCGGGTTGCAGAGGTGTCTAAGGTGTGGCTGCCCCCGGGATGGGTACTTGGTAAAGTACCGAGGGTCACCTTGGTCTGCTGGAGTTCTGTACCAAGGCCACCTTCTCTGAAACACTCAAGGTCCTAGGCCCTAGAATTCCCTGGAATAACCCAAACTCTAATCTATCTTCTTCCCACTTGCCTTCAACATGGGCTGGTCCTAAACCCTGACTTACACTGTCCCTTGAGACCTTTCCGCCAGCTGCACAAGGCCTTCCTTCTTTTGAACCTTGGAGTTTTAGAGCAATTCAACCATCTTTCTCTTAGGCCTGTTTGCATGTTACACGTGCACGCACATGTGCATGTGTGTGTGCGTGCATGTGTGTGTGTGTGTGTGTGTGTTTCTGTTCATGTGTAACATATGTCACATGTGATGCCAAACCCTGCCCTCCAGTACAGGGTGGCCCCTGCTCATGTCCCTTGGCTGTTGGGCCTTTCCCTCAGGCACTGTATAGACTGACCCCTGGCGGATGCCTTGGACACATGCCACAAGTCTGCTCTCGATCAGTCGCCTTGTGGGGCCAACTTGTCACAAGCCACATGTTGTCCTTAAAACCCATACTTTTGGCTTTGAAACACAGTAGAGGTTTTGCCAACAGACTCACGTCCTTAAGCCTGCCTGTCCAGATGGTATTCAGCCAGTTTGTATCACATATGCATATGCCGGCCTCTGGAATGCCTCCATTTCCAGAGGCATCTCTGGTGCCCTGCCTGCCGTCTCCAGCTCCTGTCCCATTGTTTCTGTTGGTTTCTCCCTCAGCACCCTCAGTTCCCCGAGAAAGACCTTATGGCTCTCTGAGTGCCTCTGAGGGTCCCCTATGACCAGAGCAAGACCCCCCTTCTCAGGATGTCTCCTAGTCAGAGTCCCCTATGGCCAGAGCAAGTCCCCATCCTCAGGGTGGTCCTTTGTCAGAGTCCCCAACTGTCTTTGTGTCACCAGAAGGTTGTCCTTTGCAAGAAGGGTGGCAGGCTGTTGATTCCAACCCTACAACTCAGGAACACAGAGTGGGTGGGACCTGTGCTCCTCCCTGGGGCCATTTGCTTACAGGTATGCCTTATGAGCACATCAGAGAAACCTGGAGGCACTCAGGATGATGCTATGGAAGATGGACACCTTTAAGGGTCGAGCCTGTTTCGATAGAGCATTTGTATGATTTTAAGATAAGTGTGTGTGTGAGTGTGTGTGTTTATGTAAGAGTGTGTGCATGTTCGAGTGCGTAAGTGTTTGAGTGTGTATGAGTGAGTGTGTGAGTATGTGTGTGTGTGAGTGTGTGTGTGTGTTCAAGGGTGTGAGTATGTGTGTGTGAGTATGTGAGTGTTTGTGTGAGTGTGTGTGTGCATGTTCAAGGGCGTGAGTGTGTGTTAGTGTGAGAGTGTGTGAGTATGTGTGTGTGTGTGTAGAAATGGCAACGTTCTTCTGTTTTGTCCTTGTTTTCCACTTGCCGCTGTGTCTACACACCAACATGAGGGTCTGGAGGTCTGCACTGGTCTCAGTGCTTTCCGGCAGGTGTTAGCATGTGCACCTACTGTGTGCTGGACGGGGAGAAGCTCATGTGGGATATACTAGCCTGCTTCTCTGTGTGCATGTGGAGGGGAACCAGGGTGGGTGGTGCCAGGGGCGGGTATGAAGCAGCTCTGGGAGCCCACATGGGCGAGGCGCCCTAGGATGAGGGTGAAATAGAGCTGGGAGACAGGCGAGGGTCTGGCAGCTTTGCGGGCAGGACAGAGTGCAGCTGCTCTCCTGGCTGGGCCGCTTCTCACCATGTCGCTGAGTCGGCAAGGCAAGCACAAGCCTTGATTTTGGCTGGGTGTGAGGCTGGGTGTGCCAGGCACACTCGAGCCTTCCCCCCACGAGGCCCCCAGGACATATTGCACATCAAATCCCTGGACCGAGGCCCTTCCCAGATGGCGTGGCTTGCCTGTGGGGAGTGATGGAGGAATGTTGAGCTTGGCCAGTCCCTTTTGAGTGGGTGTGGAGCAGCTTCTGGGACCTGTGACACGGATAGTCCCTGCACTTTTGCAGAGGCCGGCACTTTGAGGGGACCCTCTGCCGTCTCTCTACCCCTCCCTCTTTTGTCTATGACTATTGAGAAGAACCTGAATCTGTGTTCAAGCCCGGAATCAAATCGCGGCTGCAATTTGTCAAATTATGCAGAGGAGACAGCGGAGAGAAAGGGAAGCAGTTTGATTCTATTATGTGGAAATTAGCCTGGAACAGGCTGTTCGCCTGTTAGAGCAATTTCTCTCCATTTGTTTCTGGGGAAAATGGCCTGTGTGCCAGTCCTCCTCTGCTTCTGACTGACGGTCCCCAGGCTGGCGGTGCAGTGAGACGGGGCTGCAGGGTACCAACCTGTGGGTGGGCGACTCTCTTAGCCAGTAGGTGGCCCCAGAACGAGGGTGGGAAGTTACCCACGGTATGCTTGGGCACGAGGGGGAAGGGGCATGTGTCAAACCCCCTCTCTGCCCCTTGTCTGCCACCAAGACATTTCTTGCATGCCTTTAGATGCCCAGTGGTTGGCTCCTTGCAAAGTGGGTCCAGCCATACACAGAGTGTGATAAGAGACATCAGGCTGCGGCGGGAAGTTGTGGGTGAACTGACCCAGGGAAGACAGCTCTGCTGAGGGGGACTTGGCACCAGGAGGAACTGCCTCTGACAAAGGTCAGAAGATGGAGCTCTGGTAGTGGACTCCAGGGCCTGCAGGCTGACTCTGTTTTATGGGGCAAGGCTGTCTGGGGGAGCCGGGTGGGTGTGGCTTAATGCAGCCCCTCCCCTTCGCTGAGTCCTCTATGGCTCAAAGCTGGTAAGGTACCACCCAGGCTCTCTGCCTCCACACTGTGCTGTGACCTGTCCTGTGGTTCCTGAGTATGGGTGGGAACCAAGGCTCAAAAGGGAACTGCATCTCCCCAGAAAAGCCTACTTCAGCCCTACTGACTCCAGTCTATACCCAAGAGCTTCGAGCAAAGCCAGGGTGCATATGGTTGAGGTCTGACCCTGGGGTTCTGCCCTTGATGGAGATCCAAGGGCAGACTGCTTGGCTGGTGGGATCTTCATTGCCCAGTCAATTGGATTATGGGAAATGCCTATGGAATTAGTAAACCATACCTCTGGGCGTGTCTGTGAGGACGACGCATCCAGAGAGCACTGGACCAGATAAGTGGATCGATTATTTATTTCTTTTTGGTGCAGGATTTCATTACTGTAATTTCGCTGGTCTGGAACTTGCTATGTATGTAGAGCAGGCTGGCCTCGAACTCAGGGAGATCTGCCTGCCTCTGCCTCCCAAGTGCTGGGATTGCACCACCAGGGCTGGTGAGATGGCTCTGTGGTTAAGAGCACCCCTTAGAGAAGACTCCTCTTCCAGAGGTCCTGAGTTCAAAAATTGCACCACCATGCCTGGCCGGTGGACCATTTCTTGAGAGTGACATATTATGGTGAGGTAAGAAAATGTACAAAATGACCGAGTTGAAGGATGTTAGAAGAATTGTGTCACTAGGGAATGCATCTTCTGTGTATGTGTGTGCATGTGTATGCATGTGTGTGTGTGTGTGTGTCTGTCTGTCTGTCCACAGTGATCGAGCATGGAGGTCAGAAAACAACCCCAAGCAACCCCTATCAGGTGCCTTCCGCCATTGTATATGCATGTGAGATGAGTTTTCACACTAGCCTGAGACTCATTAAGTCGGGTGAGGCTGCCGGCCAGTGAACCTGGGATTTTGAGGGAAGTGCCTTGACTCTACCCAGTCACAGCAAGCTCTCCCCTCGCGACGCACGCGGTAGCACTCTGTCAAGTGAGCCCCTTAATTTTTCTCAGTGGTATTTCTGCCATTCTGGGCTATGTATACAGCCAGAGAGCGACGCAGGCAGAACAGTGAGCTGTAATCTGGTAAAGGTAGCTATGTGTCCATGACCCTGTGGTCTGTGAAGGTTCTGGGTGCTATCAGAGTCCCAGGCAGACGCTACATCCCACAGAAATGTTCCACAAGGCCCACGTTTCTCCCCTGATAACCCCAGTGCACTCTCTGGAACATGGCAACTGTCCTTACTCAATGAGCCATGAGAGGGGACGATCCTAAAATATCGATGCCCTTGACGAGCCCCTGGCCAACCCTGGCCTCCGTTTTCGCTTTCCAGGTTTGGTTACAGGTTGACAAAGACTGGCCTGGAAAGTTGAACAGGGCTGTTCTCATCTGTTGTTATGGTTACAGGAGGGAAAACAATTTCCTGTGAGGTATCTCCTGATCACTCCTGTCGGATGCTGGGGGCAGATTAGCCAAGCTCTGTGGTGGGCTCCTGCTCTCAGCTCTGCCGGAGACCAAACGACATTCATTTTGACCTCATACATGGGGTTACCATCTGCCGGCTCAGTCAGGGGAGATAGACGGAATCTCATTAAAACCATCAGAGAGGCATGCTGCAGTGGTAAAATTGCCTTTGCCTCATTCTCTCCAAATGCCAGATCACAGGCATCACAAAACATGGAGGAACCTGGGTGCGTTCAGAGCAGGTGGTAGGCGGCCACCCTGGTTGGGAGTAGTCCAGTCACCAAGCCGGTAAGGTGGGTGTCCTTGCTACAAGGAATGGGCTCACTCAGTCCGAAGCACACCCAACCTCCTGAGTAAGGCCATGTGGCCCCAAAGGGAGACATGCACCTCCCCGGTGACTGGGGTCCCAGAGTCTTGGAGTGTCATGAGAAGGCAGGTGGAAATAAACTAAGAACGGCAGTGAGCTGTTTAAGACCTTGTGCCTCAGAGTCAGGGGTGGCCACAGGTGGGCAGAGATGCAGACTGGGTTGCTTCCTTGGAGGGTGGGGTACAGCAGTCAGGGCCACTTCTATCCCTGCCCTGCAGGCAGCCTGGACCATGTTGTATTGCTCACAGGTGCATACCTGGGTATGTTCCAGGGATGGAAGCCATCTAGGCTGAGGTCAGTGAGGAGTGAGGGGCAGTTCCTGCCTGGACCAATCACCCCCTTACTCTTTTTTTTTTCATTTCCCAAGAACCCAGAGTGACTTAGTCATCTCTTCTCATTTCAGTCAGACCACTGAAGTCCCCAGTAGACAGACACCAGCCAGCCAGGTGATCCTCGCCTGCAGGGATAGTGACTTTCGATGGGCTGGGCTGTGGAAAGAGAAAAGGGTTTGAATTTGGGGTGAAAGTCTGAACTGAGGGGGCAGCAGGGAGCTGCGAAGCCAGTCCTTTCTAACAGGGACCGCAGTGAGGTCACCAGGGGAGGGTAGGTGTGTTAATGGTGAAGAAGATGGTTCCTGGATTTCCACAGGGAAAGGCTGGCTGGAGCGGAACAGGAAGGGGTTCACTCCCTGCCTCTTGGTGACCTTGAGGAGCGAGGGCTGAGCAGGTGGGTGGGGGGCTGAGCTCTACTGCCTGCAGAGGGAGAAAGCTGTGTTCTATGTGTTCCCCCTATTGCCTGCTGAACCCCAAGGAGGGTGGGATCAGGGCAAGAGGAATCATCTCTCCACCCCAGCATGGGTTGCCTGACCCTACTGGCCTCTCATTCCCAGCTGGTATGCATCAGTGGGTCTCCAACTCTCTCACCCAAAGGTCCTTTGACACTAGCTGAGAATAGCTCCTTCCTTGGTCTCTAGTAGGTATAACATCTGCTTTGAGCAGGGATCTGGATCTGAAGTTGCCCACACCCAGGTCGGTGTGGGCAGGGAGAGAGTGTGCGAGAGCCTTGTTCTGAGGGCTGGCACTCAGGCCACCTGGAAAGTTGAGTGGGAAAGGGGCTGCTACCGTTCATTGGTGTGTTAGCATAGCTAGGCTGTGTTCTTTAGGGTTCCCTGACCAGATAATGCCTGGTAAAGAATCTCTCTCTCTCTCTCTCTCTCTCTCTCTCTCTCTCTCTCTGTGTGTGTGTGTGTGTGTGTGTGTTGGTGTCAGCTATAAGCTGATGTGGAGGCTTGTGGGAGGACCGGGTGGACAAGAGTGGAACGTGGTCCCGGAAGTAGGTATAAGTCATGCACGGCCAGGAGCTGCCAAGAGGTTCGGACTTGCCCTTTCTGGTCTATCTGAATTGGCCCAGTGGTTCCCATACTGTGCCACCTAGACTCTGGGTCACCAGTGATCTTACCGTGTGAGTCAAGTAGAGACTCTTCCCAAGGCCTGTCAGCTGTGTCCGGTGAGTGTCGACTAGGTGGTAGGCGAACAGCTAAGACAGAGCCCAGGCAGGTCTATTGGATTGAGCGAGGTACTTCCTGGAACTGATGAGGTTCTGTGGGGCTGAGAATTCTTCAGTTCTTCCCCCCATCATCCTTACGGTGACCGCTCTTTGTCCCAAGCCAGAAGGAGCCCACGTGGCTTAGTGCTCTCATTAAGGTGCGGAGAGACAGACTTGGAGACTGAGAGGCCGAGATGGCTAGCTTTTGGAGAGGAGGATGCCAGACAAGAAGGAGCAAAGAGCTTTAGTAATTTGTTCAGGGGACTGCGCGGGAGTCTGCCTGAGTGTCAGTGTCCCACGCAGGCGGTGAACCCCAGGAGCAGCCTGGAGAAAGAGCAAAAGCAGCGGCGAGCCATCAGGTGGGTGTCTTAGACCATCTAAGTCCTCCCAACCACGTCCAGAGTGCTCAAAGTGTACAGTGCTCAGCAGAGACCTCGGCAGAGTTCTGGCCATACCCAGCATTGAACCAAGAACAGCAGACAACAAAGACATAAGAAGACATTGCCAGAAACAGGAGAGAGGCCAGGAGCTAGAAGCATACCAGAAGTATCAGAGGTGACCGAAACAGTAGACAGAGGATTGCGACACTGGTTACAGGTATGTCTGTGTCCAAGTGTGATGAGAGGAGTAAGGGGAATCAGGAACTTTGAAAGCTACAACCAGAAGCTGGAGTGGGACCAGGACCAGATGTGACAGACAAGGCACTGGGTCACGCTAACAGATCAATGAGGCCCTGACCTGGTGGCTCAACTTGGCCCACAGCTCATTTCTTACAAACAAAGTTTTATTATAGTGCGGCCGCATTCCTCAGCTGGTGCCCTCACCGCAGGACATCAGAGGAGAGCAGGAAGAAAGGCTGACATGTTCCTACTGGCCCTGCCTTGTCCTCGATCTTGACCTCTCAGCTCTACACCGTGAACTGCCAAGCAGGCGCCTCAGCTATCAAGGATAATGCGCGGGTTACATTTCCACTGGTGGTCGGACTTGTTCCAAATCATCAGAACACGAATCCCCAAGGGTGAAATTGTTACCTTGCTTTACAGCTTGGGCATGGAGGATATGAGGAAGAAAATACACATGGAGAAGCAGGCTGTTATGAGCTGCTCTCCAAGGATTAATTTACTAGCCCGGGTTCCCTGTACTCCAAGGCTTACTTCAGTCAGGGGAGCTCTCCCTACCAGAGCCTGGGTGCCTCCTAGCAGGCACATCTGCCTCATCCTCTGCCCTGTGGTCAGGCTGCTGAGATGTGGGAAGACCGAGGCTTGGATGCCAAGGGCTGGGCTGAGGGCCGACAGTCCCCCGGTGTCCTCACGCGGGAGGGGCCGCTCGGCCTTCCTTTTCAAAGCAGAGGAAACTGTTGCTTCTTCTCATGCTTCTTCTCTCTCGTCGGTTTTTTTTTTAGCTGACATCTATAATTTGGAAAGCCATAAAAAATGAATATAGATGAAATATTAGAGGGCAGTGGTATGAGAAAAGCGGGGACAGAGAGGAGCTTGCTGCTTTAAACAGGTCTTAAAACTGCTTTCATCTACGCGCTCGCCGCAGCCCGCTGAAATTGATTCATTGACCAAATTGGCCATTTAGATTCAAAAGGCTCAGCTTTCCGAGTGCAGCCCCCTCCCTTCCAGATTTATGGGGCCGCAGAGAGGCACCCTCCCAAGTGTCTTGGTTTCTTTTTTAAGGATGATCTACAATGAGGCATCCCCCTCCCCTTTCTTTCTGGAGAGCACATACTTGCTGGCCTCTGTAGCCTGAAGGGGGTGCTGGGCCAGACTTGGCTCAAGGGAGGTCAGAGGGCACCTTGCAATGTCAGCCAGGCCCTCTCTGTATGGCTGGCCAGCCCCGAACTGCTTTCCAGGTCAATCTGAAGCTGCCATATCTGTTGGGAAGGGGACTGAGGAACATGACCAAGGGAGAAAGGCCTGCCTCAGCTCACATTTCCTGGGCGGAAATGCAGACAGCATGGGGTAGCTCTGAGCCTACAGAAAGAATCACAGGAAGCCTGACTGCTTCTCCTGGGTGACAGGCAGTTGTGAACCGACCCCTGTGGGAGTTACTTCCCAGAGAACGCCTGTCTAGTCATGCCTCCTAGAACCAAGATGCCACCAGGGAGGAAGGTATGGCTATGCAGTGGGGAGTGGCCCCTGCAGAGCTCTGTTCTGGACACGGAGAATTCAGCAGCCCAGTTAAGAACTTCCTGAGAAGACACACAAAAACATTGGAGCTGGGAACGGGGCTCAGGGTGAGACTAGGATTCAGGGTCTGTCTCAGATCAGGATTCCAGCTCAGCCTAAGACTGTGGTCACGTCCAGGTGAGAGGGAGAGTTATGCCAGTCCGAAATGAAGCCTGAGTAGAGATACCAGGCTCAGTTTTGAGGTGCACAGCATAACTTTCCTCACATTAGGCAGTTTGCTATGATGGGTCCCTGGATCCCTGGATCCCTGACTTTGCCCTGTGGAGTGACTCATAGTTCCCTGGACTTGCCCCTCTGCTAGAACACCCCTCTTGGCTGCACAGGGGCAGGCTGTCCTAGTCACAGCACATCTGCCGTGGTCTGCCTACTCCTGGATTAGATCTGGACACCTGGGGCCCTGTACCTGGCACTGCCTGGCACACATCAAGCTTGGTAACACCAGGTCAGGTGCCGCACCCCACACACATCTGAGCGGCCTTCATCCTTGAAGGTTATTAGGTCAATAAGAGACTTGTAGCAGCCAAGGACTCATGAAAAGCACGGGAGTCTGGAGTTACCCACCCACAGGGCAGGGGGCAGCAGTAAGCTCCTAGGAGTGTTCATTCACAGGCTTTCCAGTCAGTAACAGAGCCGGGGGTGGGGGAGGGAGGAGTGTGTAGGCACAAGAAATCAGGGTTGGGTCCTGACCACCAAAAACACGCAAGCAAGAAGCAAGCAAGCAAGCAAACCAAAAACAGATGGGCCTTTGCTAGCCCTGGGTCCCTAGTTCCAGACCCTTTCACAGGTCTGCAGGAGGTCAGTCATATTTGGCCAGGCCTAATGGAGACCATAGCTCCCAAAGGCCGCACTGCCTTTCCACGTGGCCACTGTAAGTTGAGCCGGAACGTCCAGGCTCCCCCACATTGCTCCATTTTCGTTATTTTGTCTTATATTTTGTAACTTTAATTACATATTAAGTGACATACTAAAAAAAAACCATCGTTAAAATTTAAGCCTTCGGTAATACCGTTTTATTACATTTTGATGACTTTATAACTATGATACTTTATTATTCCTTCTATGTTATTCTATGAAGGCACAGTGAGATTTTTTTAATATCTAATTACAGCACCGAGTGATCATTAAACCAGATGCATGGTGAGATACAACCTGGGTCCTCAGATTATTGGCGCATAGAGGGCAAGGAAGCCTTCCTCTGTGGGTAGGCTGGGGAGGGCGGGGCACGTGGGTGTTCTGTTCCTGCCTGGAAAGCCAGAGGGTTAATTAGCACCAGATTATCTTTCAAAGAAGCTTTGAAAGGCCAGTGATCTGGGTCTCTAGGTGGCGGATCTGGGTGGCCCAGCCTCGGATGTCACTGTCACTGACAAGTCCCCTTTCAGGGGAGCACTCCTTGCAGAGATGACCAGCCTGCCCCCCCCTTCTTCAGGAGTTTGGCAGAGTACTCTATGGATGTGTGAGAAGCATCTCCTCCCAGACTCTCCTCCACCCTTTTGGCCTATCTCAGTCTCTCTCCTGGGCCAAACAGTCTTAAGATCATTAGAATGGGGGAGGAGCAGCTGGAGTGGGAGATCCACAGGGCCCAGTGCAGAAGTGTAGGAAGAGGCAGACAATAGGGCCAGAGGGTTCTCTGTCCTCTGTCTTCTCCAGAAAGAGACTCTCAGGGTGGGTGCCACAGATGGCCTTCCTGGGAGGCTGTACCACAGAAAGAAAGACTCTCTGAAGCCTTTCTCATCCCTGGAATTGCTGGAGAGCCCCTTAGAGCAGAGGGACCACCCTAGCCTTTGGGAAGAAGGATTCTAATCTACTGTTGCTAGAAGGCACTTTGTCCTGGGGTGCTGCCTTCGAGGCCCAGTCTTTGCATCTGTGACCTCCTGCTCCAGCCCTGTGAGCTCTTCTCCTTTGTGGTCTCCTCTGCCTGTTTTCAGCCTTAGTCTCTCTGTAGACCTCGAGGCCTGAGAGATCCCCTGCCCTCTCTAAGCCTTATACCTGCCAGTGAGTTCTTCATTATCTCTGTTACCTGTTGAACCTGAGGTCTGCTATAAGGGCAAGCCACTAGGCAGCTGCTATCCCCGCACGTAAGGATCGCAATAGCACGTGCTGCTGGGCTGAGCCCCGCATGATAACCCAGGTCCCTCCAGACTGTCACACCCCTGCATCCCCTTGGTAGACCCAGGAGACTCAGTTCCTGGGGACCAGGCATAAATGCACCACACTGGCTATCTGGGGGCTCCCTGGGAGCCTGGGGACCAGATGCTGGTGGCAGCCCCGGGGCCACAGAGCAGCCTAAGTAATTATTCTGCTTGGTTCTTTGGTGGGAGCGGAGGTGAGAGTCCGCACTGCAGTTGTGCATGGCCCTTTGAGAAGTGTGACCGAGACCAAGAGGCTTTCTCTGTGGATGTGGGTGGGTGACACTGCACGTGAGCCGTGATCTCCAGAAGGCAGGGCTGAGGGAGGCTTTCTCCCGGCTGTCGCCCAGCTGGTGAGTCAGAAGTAAAATTCACCTCAGCAGGGAGCGGGGTGGGGGTGGGGGGGGTGGCACTTGAGATGCCTCATCAACAGGACAGTGCCAGGGCCTCGGGGAGCAATCTTCTCTAGACACACCGCGAGTGAGCGGCGGCAGAGCGCATTCTGCAGTCCTACGACTCAGTGACTGTGCTCGGGCCCTGGCAGGGTTTGATCATCCTAGAAATTATATTGCTTGCTGGTCCCATGTGAGGGAAACTCAATTACACAGAATTGGGAGCAATCAGTATTTCATTGGCTGTGGAGATGTGGGGTCCCTGAGCCGAGGCCAGCCTGCAGATCCTGGAATGCTGACGAGCGGAGCGGAGCGGAGCGTGGCCCAGCTCCCAGGATCCTGTGCATCTCACCTGTGGCTCGCTGGAGGGTGATTACAAGCCCTCAGGCTGCTGCCACTGACCTTCCCCGGGGCCTGAGGAGAGCTGCCTACACCACATAGCACCTTAGCAGAGAGGACCACGGACATAGTGTGGGCTGTGGCTGTCCTGGGGCTGAGGTTGACGGCAGGTGTAGGTCACTCCAGGCAGTGACATGTCTGTTCTTCCTGGGATATCCAGCATGCCTGGCCAGCCCAGAATGTGGGGCCCTGACCTGGCAGGAGATGGCAGCTTTCCCATGCTGTGGGTCAGCTCTCCTTTCCTTCCTGACTGTTGTGGGCTGCTGTACACGGACTCCAGCGCAGGCACACACTGTAGTCTCCCCAACCACCACCATGAGACTCTTTACCTCCTGCTCACAGGTCTGAGGGATCGATCAAGAATCTCTTCTATCCCCACTTGCTGCGTTTGAGGTTTTTAAGCGTTTTTTGTAGCTCTCCTGAGTTTTGTGTGGCTACAATGTATAATCTCAGGAATTGTGCAGAGCTCACAAGGCCCCTCCGTGAGGGCTGCTGTCTGTGCTGTCTTCCTTCTCCTTGGTGGGTGAGGACCTTCCTCATCTGTCCTTGTTTCTTTGTCTCTTGTCCCTCCCTCTGCCCTTCAGCTCAGGTCTCCCTCCCCTAGATTAGCCTCCCAGCCTGAGCACCATCTCATCTGGTCTCCAGCTCTTGAGTTGGAGTCAGCAATCATTGTGGTGCCTCCCACTCTGGGGGCGCCGGGGCCCTCTGTGTACTGCAGTGTCCAAGCATGAGTGTGCCCTTCACTTTAACTGTGTGTGTCTCTGTGGGTCTCCTGGTTTAGCGTTTTAAGGTTCTTCCTCCCATGAGCAAATACCAGGGCTTGAAGCTTCCCTCTTGTATCTGTCTATATTAGCTGCTTGCTCTCTACCGAAGCAAGATGATAGGCTGTTAGGAGCTGAGCTGGGTCCCCTCCTGTGATGGATAGTTTTAAATTGCCAATCTAGAATCACCTGGAAAGGGAATTGCAATGAAGGATTGTTGAGCTCAGGTTTGCCTATGGAGGATAACCTTGACTAGTGAGAAGCTGTGCCCCCTGTATGTGGCATCATTCCCTGGGCCAGGAATCCTGGACTGTGTAAGAGAGGAGAAGATGCACTGCATGCATGGATAGGTTCTCTGCTTCCTTCAACCTGGGCATAACTGGGGACTGTGAACCAAATAGGCCCTTCCTCTCATACGTCACTTTCATTGGGGTATTTTATCACAACAGAGAAGGAAACTAAGACACCTTCAGATCATAGGTTGACGTTGACGCCCAAACCCCAGGGCCTTAGCACATGACTGTATTTAGACCAAGGACCTTTAAGGAAGTAACGGCAGTAAAATAAAACCACGAGGGTGCCCCAATCCACTGAATCGATGTGGAAGAAGAAAGGAAGAGATCAGGACAAAGACATACCCAGAGAGATGACCCTGTGAGACTCAGGAAGAAAGCAGGAAGGTGAGTGGCCCTGCCTGGCGACCTCGGGCCTCCAGGGCTGCGGGCAGGGAATGCCATCTGTGCAAACTTTCAGGCTGGGTGCTTCTCTAGCAGCAGAGCACAGGGAAGAGCCTAGGGCCTGGGGCTTGGTGAGCCAAGATGGTTTTTCTTCAGATGGTGCTGGAATGCTGCTCTCTAGGATCACTGAAAGGCCCATTTCCCTGCCAGCATCCATGCTGGCCCCCTCCCCCAGAGCACTGTATCCGTCTGTTAGCTTGCCAAGGTGGGTTTCCAGTGAGAGCCCCTCCCTCGTCCATCTGTACTTTCCCAGTTACTAGAAACTTCAAGCTCTAACACTGATGTCATACGTGTGATCCCAGGTTTTTCTGGTAGTATTTACATTTTTATTTTATCGTTACTATTCTTTTTAAAAAGATTCACTTATTTTGTTTTGTGCGTATGGCTGTTCCCCCTGTAGGTGTCTATACACCATGTGCATGCCTGGTGCCTGAGGAAGTAAGAAGAGGATGTTGGCTCCCCTCAAAATGGAGTTGTGGAGAGGTCTGAGCTGCCATGTAGGTGCTGGGAATTGAACCTGGGTCCTCTGAAAGATCAGCCAGTGCTCTTAAGCCCTGAGCCATCTCTCCAGCTATTACTACTATTCTTAATTATGTGCATTTGTGTGTGCTTGAGTCTGTGCATGTGCCTGTGAGGCAAGAAGTGTTGGATCTCCTGGCACTGATGTTAGAGGCAGTTGTGAGCCACTTGGTGTGGGTGCTGGGATCCAAACTCGGTTCTTCTGCAAGAGCAGTGTGTGCCCTTTACTTATGAGCCTCTTATTTATTTTGCTTTATTTTATGCACACCTTAATGTCCACTTAGAGTTCATTTTAAAGACAGGAGTGGTCCTGCTTTTATTTCTTTTGGAGGGAGCTAGCTACTATCACCTCATTTATTAATGGGATAAAGCCTGCGGTCCAGCATCAACTTCCTGTCGACCCCAAGCTCATCCGCAGCCATCCAGCCCATCCCACACCTGGCCCAAGCTGCTCTCTGCTCTGTCAGATCTCGATACTCATTCTGGGCCACTTGCTCCTGAGGATCCCTCCTTCTGTGTGGACTTCATACATACCAACAAGACACAAACTGTCCCTGAGCCTGCTGGGATTCTGCAGGGATATGATATACTTTGAAGCAGGGATGCTGGGAATTATCATTATTATTATTATTATTATTACTACTACTACTACTACTACTACTACTACTACTACTACTACTACTACTATTAGGTCTTAAAAGTGCCAGCCAGGAAGACCTCATGTATTTCTAGAGTTCTTCAATCAGATTTTGTCATTTTCTTCATTGTAACTGTGTCAGCTGGGCGGTTATCTGGAAACCACACACCATTCAGGTTCCTCAAGCAGAGGGAATTCAGCGCAGGAGCTGGGAGAAGGGAGGACCATCTCGGGTGATGGGGCTCAGAGCAAGAGGTCACTTCTGCTCCAAGCTGGGCTAGAGGAGTTACAACCATGGGCAGAGGTCCTCAGCCCTGCCAGGGGTTAAGGAGAAAAGGGCTTTTAGTGAGAGCTGCAGCCACCAAGGTCCCCAGCTGCTGCCAGAGGTAGTGCTGGGAAGCCTAGTGGGAGGGGAAGGAGAGGGAGGAGGAGATCCTTCCTTGTCTTGATTCCTTCCCATTGGCTAAGGGGAGGGTGGGGGACCTGCAGAGCACAGTAGGGACACTAGGGAGACTTTTCCAAGCACAGAAAGGGGCCGGGCACAGGGTTCCATGCCTGTCAATCATTCCCGAGCAGTTTATGATTTTCTCAATACTCATTTTCCCTCATTTTCCATTTTTATTATTTGAAACAGATGATATATTGATTTCTGTATAATTACATGACACACTCTCAGCCTACCATACTTTCTTATTAATTCTAATTTTAAATACAATATCTGGATCTCTAAGAAACCAAGCCTCTGAGGTGCCGGTGCAGCTCAGTAGCCATGTGTCTGCCTGGAACGTGTCAGGCTTTGAGTCTGACGGTTCCAAATACCACAAAACAATAGAGAAAAAAAACCCTACTAATTTCGTGGCTTCCAAATTTTGTGTTTTGTTTTCTCGTCTACTCGTGCCTGTCACAGCCCTGAACACCGTGTGAAATCGTGTCCATGGCGTCCCTGACTAATTCTGATCCGCACTGAGGTAACTCCATGCTTTGAATGGGATTTTGTTTCTGCTGAGTGGATATGCATTATCTAAAGGCAGCTGGTGGCAGCTAGCGGGTTGGCCGACTCCTTCTATAGAGCCGGTGGATGGAGACAGTGCCCAATGGAGTCAGACAGCGCCTCCCTTCCCCAGACAGCAAGGCAAGGTCTGCATGGCCTCAGTCCCTAGTCCCCCAGGGTGATACCAAAGCAGGAGGGTCAGGTGATGGCATGTGTGGCTGCCATTGTGGAGTCCCTGTGGTGGAGCAACACACAGGCTTCACACAGAAGCTTCAGCTCTGTGACAGCAGGGCCACAGTGACAGGAAACCAATAGGAGCCAGGACCTGCCTGCCTTGTCCCCTTTCAACTTATCTCCCAGCACTACAAAGGCCCACAGGCAGGACTCAGGTGAGAGGCCATCAAGCCAGGCGGACATGAGGCAGTAGATGCACAAGCCTGAGGTGCCTTCGGCAGAGGCCCTGCGGTCTACCCTGGGCTCCAAGGCCCTTAGTTAGCAGTCATGTTAGTGCTGTTTGGTTCAAGCTGTTTCTGTGGAACTGATGACTGAGTTTTGTCAAAGGCCTTTTCTGCGTCTCTGGACAGCTTGACCAATAGGTCGCTACAGTTTGGATGTACAATATTTACCACAGGTTGGCGCGTTTGAGCCTTTGGTCTTTAGCTGCTGGGACCGTGTCAGGAGATTGTGGCTCCTTTAAGAGGTGGGGCCTAGCTGGAGAGAGTGGGTCAGTAGGGGTCAAGCCTTGAGGGTCATAGTCTGGCCCTGCATGCTACCAAGCTCCACTGTGCCCTCATGTCCTTGACCCTCTGGAGCAGTGAGCCAAAATAAATCCTTCCTCCCTTAAATTGCTTCTTTTGGGTATTTCATCAGAGCAACGAGGAAAGTAACCAGTACAGTTAGACACAGGAAATTAAGAAGCTGTGTCTCCAGGTACAGACCCACCCGACATTAGTGCTGACATCTCTGGATTCTATTTGATGGTTTTCATTTGATTCCTTAAAAATTCTTCTTTCTTTTTTGTATAAACAATTTGATTTATACTTATCTTTTTCTGTTCTTTTCTAATTACATACAACTATATATAACTATATAACCATGTATGTATGTATGTATAAACATTTCCCTAGCCTCATAAATTATCCTAGAAGTTTTTGTTCTTCCCCACATTCTAGAATTTTCAAAATAACTTTGGAACTATTTGTACAAATACAAAGGTACGTGCTGAATGAAAAATAGTGTAACTAAGATATGGTGCACCTGCTCTGTGCTTTACCCACTCAACGTATACAAATTGATATAAATGTGTTTTGTGATCTCCACAAGATTGTGTGGCAAGACCATAATCTAACTTATGAACTCTTGCGTCATTCATAAAGGAACCTGCCTGTCGTGCTCACTCCGGTTCCTCCCCACCAGGGCTCTCTAGAGCCTCCTTTCCTTCCGCCTCCCCTCTCTTAGCACAGGAATGAGACTCACACTCAAGGGCAGCAAGGATTGACACTTTCTCTTTTACTGCCAAGTGGCCGCCATTGCATAGATGTAATATCTTCTCCTCCCACCCCCAGGGGCGGGAATAGATGGATGAAAATTTCGGCTATTTCCATGTAAACCTTCTTAAGGAAAGAGCAGCAACACAGACTTTTCAGGTCCGTGAGTTGGTGAGTGTTTGATTTCCCTTGAGTATATGCACGGAGGAGTGGGATTATCAGGCCATGTGGCAGACCTGTGTCTGGGGTTTAAGAACTGCCGGGCTGTCTTCCTCAGTGACTTTGGGGTTCTGCTGTCTTACCACCATGCCTTGGGGGTTTGGCCTCTGTGCTCCTCTGCTGTACCTACTGCTCTCAGGCTGTCCGAGTCCAGCCTGGTCATGTAGCACAGAACCTCACTGCGAGTGCGACTTGTGGTCCCCTAGTGAGTAATGGCGTGGGCTCTTCATGTGCTCTTCCTATGCGTGCTGTCTGAACATTTTCTTTGGAGAAATGTCTGCTCAAGCCCTCTGACCACCTTTAAATTGTGTTATTTGTCTTTTCACATTGGGTTAGGAATGTGTGTGTTGTTGTTGTGTGCGAGTGTAATACAAGTGTTTTACCACACAGCTAATTCGTAGGTCTTCTCTCCTGGTCTGTGGGACTGTGCTTCTCTCTCTGTCTCTCTCTCTCTCTCTCTCTCTCTCTCTGTCTGTCTCTGTCTCTGTCTCTCTCTCTGTCTCTCTGTCTCCCTCTCTCCCTCTCTCCCTCCCCCTTTTGCTATGACGCTGTTGATAGCACATAACTTTAAATCCTGACGTAGTCTATTCACTTCTCCTGTGTGACTCATGCCCTTGGTGCCATATCTAAGAAGCAACTGTCTAACCCCAAGGTCAGGATGATTTATTCCATCCTTACAGCTTTATCTCCTGCAGTCAGGTCTCTCATCTGCATGTGACTCTGGAGCTCAGGGAGAGCGAGCGTCTGGTACTCACTGTCCCGTGTGGAAGGACACATGGCTATCTTGACACCACCACCCCAGTCCCCCCCCCCCCGTCCTGTGCCGATGCCCCTGCCTCTGCCTCACTGTGTTGGTACCCTGCTGGAATCCGACTGACTATAGCTGGAAAGCTCAGTTTTTAGCTCCTCAGTTACATCCCGTGGATGTGGTCCACGACCACATCCAACTGTTGTGGACCACCAACTGTTGTATTTTTGCATTAAGATTTGGACTCAGAAGTCTTCCCATTTTATTCTTCCTTTTGCGTGCACCCCCTCCTCCCTATCCTGATCCCCTAAGTTTTCATAGGAACATTATAAGTTTTCATAGGAACATTAGAATGGGCTAGGCAGTGAAGCCAGCTGGCGATGGCTATCGGATCCTGAGGAGTACAGGGTCCTAACAACAGTAGGCGACTGAGATAGGAGCATGGGCTTCCTTCCATTAGCTCTGATTCTCTTCAGTTTCTTCCAACCGTGTTTATAATTCCCAGTATGCAGCTCTAATCCTCCTTTTTACGCTTTCATCTAAGTGTTTTTATTTTCCGATGCTGTTATAAATGAAAATTCTCTTAATTTAATTTTCGCATTGCCTATTGCGTTTTGTGTGTCAAGTTCACAGCCTGTATTCTCCTGCGGCTCCCATGCAGTCCCGATAGGCTTCCCCGAGGGTGGATTCCCTGGGACTTCCTGCGTACAGGATAACATCTTTACAGGGTTTCTCTATATAACCCTGGCTGTTCTGGAACTCACTCTGTAGACCAGGCTGGCCTCAAACTCAGCACCGCCCCCCCCAGCCCAGCACCCCCCCCCCAACCCTTCTGAGTCTGACTTGTTATTCTCCAGTCTGGGGCCTTCCATTTCTTTTTCTCACTGACCCCCTGGCTATACCCTCCAGCACCGTGCTAAACAGAGGTAGAGGAACAGAGTCCTCTCATTCCCGATCTCAGGGAGGGAGGCAAGAAGTGAACGATCACATTTTTTAGATGCCTTTACTAGATGTCAGGTTTCCTTTTATTCCTAGAACTGAGTGATTTTTAAAGCTACCTTTCTGTGTCTATTTAAACAGTGACACACCCTTCTCCTTTATTCTGTCCTTGTGACGTGTCTCTTGATGAATGGCCTGGCATTCCTAGGGCGAGCCCACTTTGGTCATGGTACAGGATTCTTTTTATAGGTTGCTAGAATTGGTTTGCTGGTGTTTTCAGTTTTCTAATTTTTGTTTGTATTTACAAGGTCATTCACTGGTGATTGTAGCCTATTTGTTTTTCTTCCTTGTGACTTCTCGGCCAGGGCTAGTTCTAGCTTGATCCAGCGAGCAAGGAAGCATTCCTTTGTCTGTTTTAGATAATGGTAAAAAAGATGGATTACTCTTTTGAATACCTGTTACAATCCTTCCCCAGTGACTCCAGGCTCTGGATGCTCTTTCTAGAAAGTGGGTGTCTTTGTTGTTGTTTGTTTTTTGACATGGGCCTCTTTATGTAACCCTGTCTTGTTTGTGACTTACTATGTTGACCAGACTGCCCTCCAACCGTGATGCACTTGTCTCTGTCTCCCAAGCGCTGGATTGAAGATGTGCACCGCCAAGCCTGTTCATGGTCTGTTGTTTTAAACATCTAACTCAACCTCATTATAAGTCTGACAAGATTTTCCTAGTTCTTCTTAAACCACTTCTGCTTAGTTTTCTCTTCCGGTGAGTGTGCCCACCTTCTTAAGTTCTCTGAGCTGTTGGTACGCAGTTGTTCACAATGCCCCTTCCAAGGCCAATGCTCCAATGGTTCGAGCCTCTCTCCTTTCCTTGGTCTGCACAGCTCAAGATTTGTTACTTTTGTTGATCTTTTCAAAGAACCCAGCTTGTGTTTGCAGGGACGGAACTTGATTTTCCCCGTGTTCCTTCTCTCCGTTGCTCCTCCCCCCGTCTTTATTGCTGCCTTCTTTCTGTTTGCTTCGGGATTGTCTTGCTCCTCTTTTCGGGTGTTTCAAGGTGGAAGAACAGGTTATTGGTTTGCGATCTTCTTTTCCTGCAGGTGCACATTTCTGAGTGTTCTCACCTCAGTTCCTGGGTGCTGGGTTTTCCATTTTCATTCTTGAGAATGAATGTTCTAACTTTTGGTGAGGTTTCTTCTTTGGTGTCCTGGTATTTAAGGATGTTTTGTTTAATTTCTAGAATTTTTTAAGTCTTATTTCCTTTTAGCATTGATTTCTAATTGAATTTCCATTGTGGAATGGAAAGAGACAACACTTGAGATCATATAAAGCTTTTCAAAGGTGTTGAGGTCTGTTTTCTTATTCAGCACACAGCCTGCCTGAAGAGGTTTATGTATTTTCTGGGGTGAGAGGACGCACAGCCCACTGCCACTGGGGATGGTATTTTATTGAAATCCTCTGGACGTGGTGGTACAGGTGTCGCCCCTTACGTGAGAGCAGCAGTATCAGCCAGAGGTCTTTCAGATTTTGGAATATTCACACAGACTTTTTTAGGTAAGCATCTTTAATCCAAAACTCTAAAATCTTCTGAAATTTCACAAAGATTTGCATAATTCCATTTCTTTATTCGAGTGCACAGGCTGCTATGCTGCTTGCACTCTGAAGCACTCCCCGTGGTGTCTCTGGGAAGGCAGCCTCGCTGGCAACAGGTCGGCTTTGTCTCACCTTCCATTTAATGATAAGCAGCCTGTAAGATTTTTTAGCTGACAGATTTTTCTTTTAACACTTCGAACATGTCATCCTGTGGCCATCTGGCTTCCATCGCTTCTCACGAGGCTCCTTGGTAGCCTTACTGGGTCCCCTTTGTTTCTGAATTGCTTTTCCTTGGTGTGTTCAGATTTTCCTGTTGGGCTCTGACTTTGGTGTTTAGCGCACAGTGTGTCGGGCCCTGCTTCTCTTTATTCTGCCTGGATTCTGAGCTCCGTGGATGTCAGGCTAATGCTTTCCATTCAAGATGAGGTGTTTCTGGTCATTGTTTCTTCAAGTGCCTCCTCTCTCTCTCTCTCTCTCTCTCTCTCTCTCTCTCTCTCTCTCTCCCTCCCTCCCTCCCTCCCTCCCTCCCTTGCTCCCTCCCCCTTCCATTTCCTGCCATCTCAGCTCCCGTGTGCTATGTGCTGAGGGTGTCCATTGTTGGCAGCTCTCTTTTAGATTTTTCTCTCTTCTATACATTGCTTAGTAACTGTTGATTTATTGTCCATTGGTTATTTCTTTCTCCTACTCAGATATTCTGTGGAGTGTCACCCAGGCCATCTCCCACACTGTTTAGTAACTGCTCAGAAGTTTCCAGTGTCACTCTGATCACGGCTTTTATGCTCCAGGCCTTCATCTTGGCTCTCACACCTCCCATCCACACCAGGGGCCAGATATCCTCAGGCTGAACAGGGGCTCTACAAAAGGACCCAGCATCTTGCAGTGTCTGAAACGGTGATGTATTTAAACCTCCTAATGAGAGATCACACCAGTGGGGTTTGCTGACCACCAAAAGTGCCCCCCCCCCAGTAGCAAGCTGGACTAGTAAGACATCAAGATCAAACTGGCACACGGCTCTAATGCACTACATGAGTGAGTCTGTGCAGATGCAGATGACTGAATTGCACACACTTGCAGAGGAAAGACAAGTGTCCCATGCAGAAGTGCAAGTGACTTGTGCAAGCATGGTGCTCTCGCCGCTCATTAGACACTCCTTCCAAAGGCTGCAGAAGACAAAGTGAGAGAGGAGGCTTGTTTGTGCAGAAATCCAACAAACCGTCCTCATTCGGTGATAGGGATGCCCTTGGACAGGTGGTGTTGCCCTGAGGTGTGAGGAGGGCACGCACCTCTATCTCTCCCTCGCTCATTAGCATTCCCACAACCCCCTACTTTCTTGTTTTTGAGAGCCCGGGCTTATTTTCGAGGGTCCCCACCAGTCTTCCATCTCCTTGCCCTTCTCTTGGTTTGCATCTCTACAGCCCAGTCCGCCAACTTGTGCTTCACCTTCTGCTGCTATTCTTTCTATCTTCAGGTACGAAGTCTGAAACGCGCGTGACTCTCCTCAGATATTTACTGCGGTCACCCCCTTGGTCCAGCTCCTCCTCTGGGTCCTCTAGAAGCTCCAAGCACCACTGGTTGTTACTATTTTCTTTCCATTTCACCCCTTGTCCCTGCCACTGTCCTTCCTGGCTGACTGTGACCCCGAACTGTTTATCACGCCGACTGTCAACAGCTGTTGTACAGGTGGCAAAGGCCGGGTGGCTCTTCCCAACCATGGCTGTGGTACAGAGCAGGCACAGTGCCGTCTTGGGTCCCTGGGGTGCCGGAGAGTCTAGCTTTTTCCTGTTGTCCCAAGTTCCAGGCAGGAAGGACTTGGCCACCATGAAGCGAGCATCCATTGCAAAAGGGTGAGTGACCTGAGGCCACAGCAGGGCTCTCATGGCCACACTACATACAGGAAGTCATAAGGCATGTGCATGTCATACAGGAGGTCATAAGGTACATGCATGTCATACAGGATATCATAAGGCATGTGCATGTCATACAGGAGGCCATAAGGCACACACATGTCATACAGGAGGCCATAGGCACATACATGTCATACAGGAGGACATAGGCATGTGCATGTCATACAGGAGGACATAAGGCACATGCATGTCAAGGCCCATGCCATCAGCCTCTAGCATTCTCCAGAAGCAAATGTATCTCATTTGCTTTACACACTAGCCAGTTCTGTTCCACGAGCCACAAATCCTTTTCAAGGTGACAGAAATCAACAACCTTTCTCTCCCATAGCAGGAAACTGTCAGGAAGCAGGGAGACCTCCAAACAGCTGAGAGAGAGACTGGGGACTCATTCAGTGCTCCCGGCCTCACTCACCACTGACTCCTGGTGTCAAGAAGAAGCCAGAGATACCCAGAGAAGAGCAACTATTGTAACACTGTGTGTGTGTGTGTGTGTGTGTGTGTGTGTGTGTGTGTGTGTGTGTATACTATCACATGTATGTGGAGTGTCTTAGTCACTGTTTGTATTCTGCACAAAACATCATGACCAAGAAGCAAATTGGGGAGGAAAGAGTTAACTCAGCTTACACTTCCACATTGCTGTTCATCTCCAAAGGAACTCAGGACAGGAACTCACACAGGGTAGGGACCTGATACAGGAGCTGACGCAGAGGCCATGGAGGGATGTAAATTACTGGATTGCTTCCTCTGGCTTGTTCAGCTTGCTTTCTTATAAAACCCAGGACTACCAGCCCAGTGATGGCACCACCCACAAAGGGCTGGGCCCTCCCCCTCTTGATCTATAGTCAGTCTTCTAAGAAGACAGACCTGAGGTGGGGTAAGGACCATGCCCTCACTGTAATTGCATCAACAGATCCCAGGTGAAAGCAAAGGTCTCTCCCAAGGCTGCAGGTGGAGTTGAACTCCGCCTTCTGCAGCCCAGATGCTGAGAGGAGCGTCCTTCTCAGACCTGCTCAGACACAGCGCTCCCCTGGCCTGGTACAGTGCGGCGAGCACCTGCATCCAGCCTCAGGCTGAGGGGCAAGAGCATTGGAGGGAGAGTTGACAGCTCTGATGGCCAGTTCTCACTAGAGTCTGAGTGTCCAGTCAAGGCCACCAGACAAGGACAGAGGACAAAGGATCAGAAAAGAAGACGTGCAGTTTGTTATTTGGGGGCTGGGCGGTTTTCGTGTACAACAATCCTAAGAAACTTTGCAATTAGAATGACTAGGTTTTGGTTTAGGGAGGTATTGACCGTCACATTGATATTCTCTAGACAATACTAATTAGGGAACATAAAAGACAAAGAATGCCATCCTCTCTAGGAAGAAACCTCTGGGTTTTTAAGAGCAAAGAGCACAAAAGGGTGTGGCATCTCAATGAGGAGATAAACTTTTCTGTCAGCCTGTTGAGGAGGTCTCACCGGCTGCACAGGTACACCACAAATAGAAAAGTCCAATTTTACGTTTACCCGGATACATAATTTAAATATAAATTCACTTTAGATCCTATCAATTTCCCATGGAACCTTCTCGGGAGGCTGGTGACTTCACCTGGACTATCAAGGGACCAAGAAAAGCTTGGAGAGAGGCTGAAGGAGACAGCTGTGCTCCACCCCACGGCCAGGCCTCCCCAAGGGGACCCAGAAGATCAAAGGCCGACAGCACAGCACAGAGGCCCAGCTGCACACTGAGAGCTCGCAGTGCCACGGGGCTCCTTCCGACACGCAGGACTCTGTGGAATAGCTGTTTGCTGCTCCAGCGCATGGTAAAATGATCCACACCGTTATTGGAACTGGCAGAGAAGCAAGTCCAGATGGGTCAAAGTCCCACCTTTGAAACGCAAAGTGTTAAAAGCATTTAGACGACGCTCTGGCGAAATGGGAATTATGTCAAGATACAGAACATCGAGATACAACCAGTTTGATAGAGGTGACTATGTTATAGCTAATACTCTCCACACTCAAGGCAGCAGACAGTTAAAATTTAAACCACCAGCCACGCAGTAGATGGAGCACATAAAGAGCACACACAAGCAGATAACACAAATAACAGAACAATGGAAACGGAGACACATGATAGAAATCCGAGGTTAATAGACGATGAAACCCGATGGCCAGGTATTGGGAAGAGCGCCCTCTATGTATCAACCAGAGAAGTGCAGTTAACACAACTTTTGCAATCGTCAGACTTAGGGAGAGGGAGGACCCTACAGCGACCTTGATGATAATGGGTAGGGTTAGCTCTCGGCCACACTGAAAGGAACGTTTTCTGTCCAACCTTGAGAAAAAGCAATGTGGTCTCTCCTAACAAAGCTGAAGCTGGGCTTGTCCCTCTCCCTTTCAGACATTCTACAAAGTGACATCCAGGAATGTGCCCAGAGGAGCATGGGACCATTAAGTCCATCAGGCAGACAGGTGCTGCCCACAGCTGCCACTCAGCTCTGCGTGGACTGAGCCATTGACCACGGCGTCATTTGCAGCCCGAACAAATGATGGTGACAGGGTGCCAGCACCTGGCCCTGCACAGACTCAGATCACCTAAAATGTAACGTTGACTGTGAAACAAAAAAATATATGCAGAGGGTGATGTCATCTATGCTAGTGAGTGCACGTGGTACACTGCAGCAGAGGTCTCAGAAGAGAATGTGGGAGAGAGAGAGAGAAAGAGACAAAAACACGGTTCATTTTATTTCTAATGTCTCGCTCCTTTTAAAACAATTATCTGGTGACGTGCTAGCATGCCTTAAGTCCAGGGGTAAATTATGTGTGATCCTATACAAAGAGTTCTAAATGTTTGCACTGTCCCATAATGAAATGCCGGGACAAAGGACAGAGTTTCTGAATTAAAGAAAAATACACAGAAGGAATATAGGGAAACAAAAGATGTTCAGATAGTGGAATGGATGGAAAATGAATCTGCAGAGCTGGGGTAGAAAGGGAAGAGGAAAACAAGCCATTTCAGGATCGGGAGCAAAGGACACTGGGAATACAACATCAAGGACATTCATTCATTCAACAAATAATAATTGAACACCTGCTGAGAGTCCGGCCCTGGGGACTCAAGAGGTCCTTTCCTTTCTGGAGCCTAGCGTGATTATGGAGGGGATAGACTGTCAGCAAGAAGCACGGGGTAGCCATCAGGAAGAGGTGACTGTGGACTGAGGAGGAGAGGGCCTGGCCAGGCAGCAGGGGCAGCAGCGGGGACAGTGGAGCTGTATTCCAGAGCTGGCGGAAGCACCATGCTAGATTAGGGAGCACTACACTCAAGGCAGCGTCTGGGGGGTGGGACTTGGCATACTTGGGGACAGGAAGGAGAGCCAGGATAAGGGAGGAGGTTCCTGAATCCCTCCAGGTAGGACATGGTTCATAAAGTCCCATTGGAGAGAGGACAGACCACATCTGTCTATCTTGGAGTGGAGACTAGGAGTCAGTCCTGGAATTATGGTGGAGCCCAGGGAAACACCGGGGTCTAGGGAAGCTGAAGCCCAGGCGGGCCAGGCCAGCTTAAGGCAGTTATATTTATTTATTTTATTTGATGTATATAAGTGTTCTGACTGTGTGTATGTATGTGTATGTGTGTATGTGCACCATATATGTGTATGTGTGTGTATGTGTGTGTATGTGTGTATGTGTGTATGTGCACCATATGTGTGTATGTGTGTGTATGTATGTATGCGCACCATATGTGTATATATGTGTGTATATGTGTGTATGTGCACCATATGTGTATATATGTGTGTATGTGTGTATGTGCACCATATGTGTATATATGTGTGTATGTGTGTGTATGTGCACTATGTGTATGTATATATGTGTGTATATGTGTGTATGTGTGTGTATGTGCATGGTGTGTGTGTGTGTGTGTGTGTGTGTGTTCCTGGTGCCTATGGTGACCTGAGAAGGTGTTGGGTCCTCTGGAAATGGAGTTACAGGTAGTTGTGAGCTCCACACATGATTTCTGGGAACCGAACCTGTGTCCTCTGTAAGAACAAGTGCTCTTAACTGCTGACCCATCTCTTTAGCCCCAAGCTTAAAGCTTGTAGAGACAGGATGAACTTTCTACTTCCTCCTTCACAACAAAATGAAAAGGGAAAAAAAAAAACCTGGTGGGTTCAGGTAGGTTCAGAGTGGTAAGTCTCTCAGGGACCCGATGCAGGAACCAACTCTTACCCCACCAGCAGGTCAAGACTGGAAGGGAGGTCGGAAGGTCAGGGGACTGAGCCTGGGTTGCTCCAGTGTCCACGTGACTACTATGAGTCCATATTTTCAGCCCAGCACAGCACCATCTCTTCAACGGCAGGATGAGGGGGTGGAAAAACAGAGAAGCCGCCCCAGGCTGGGTTGGCTCCATAAGGGTCAGTCTCCCACGTGCCGGCTTCACTTGGCCTCCCCTGGGATGGAACCCAGGAGCCTCGGGCACTCCTGCTGCTCTCCACTAAACGCAGAGGAGAACCAGAGGTGAGGAGCTCTGAGTGATAGCTAGTGATCTGAGGATGCGAGACAGGGGAGTCCTCAGCAGAGGAAGCCCCGCCCGTGGTCAGTGAGAGGCCCTCACTAAGGCACACTCGCCAGGCTGCTGCCAGAGTCAGGACCCGACGGGGGGGGGGGATGCCCAACTCTCACACACTGAGTCTGAGGCTTTGTGTCTTGTTTTCTGAACAAGATCTCACCATGTAGCCTAGGCTACTCTCAAACGTACAATCCTCCCGCCGAAGACTCTCAAGTGCTAAGATTGCAGGCAGGCACCACTATGCCTGATGCTCCAGTCTGATCCTTGACGGGAACCAGGTGAGATGGCACACTCGCTCTAGGCTGAGCTCAGAGGCGAAAGGACATAGAAATGGTACAGTCCTAGGTAGAACTTATTTCTGGTAAAAAAAAAAAAAAAACCTACACCAGTCCCATTGGCTAAAAAACGTCAAGAGCAGAACTCAATTGCTTGAGATCAAAGGACAGAGGCCCTGTGTCCCTGTGACACTCATTCACTGCTGTTCCCAGTTTTAAAGGCTTCACTCCGAGGGGAGGGGCACGGACCCTGCTCTGAGTTTTCAGTCTGCAGTCCTGGGCTTAGTCCCTGCCACACTCTGGACACCAACTGCTCTGAAGGGTTTGTTTCTGTTTTTAATTTTATGTGCCAGAGGGCAGGAAGCAGGGGCGAAGCCTCTTTGGTCTCTGGCCTCCTTTCTGCTCTGAGTGTGGGCATCTGGGCATTGAGGGGGCCTGCCCCGCTGCCCTGCTTGCTCGATGGTTAGATTACAATCGAGTCTGTTAACCCATTTCCAGTTCAAGTCCGTTCAACCCTCAGCCCCTTTCTCCCTCAATCCACTTTCAGCTTGGCGTAACTCAATTCCGTGTCACACAGCTCAACTCAAAACTCAGTCTCTATTTGTCTTGCTTTCTGGAGCTGCTGACAGAGCCTGGCCTGGCAAGACTGAGAGGTGGGGTGTGAGCGGGCATTGGGCAGGAGGCCTGGGAGAATCGTGAAGGTGCGGCTATAACAAGCCTTGACAGAGGGGCTAGCGCAAGTGTGAGGTGCTGTCTGAGCTCTGTTTCTGCCTGGAACTCCCCAGAGTGCATCTGAGATGCCCAGTCCTGTGAGTGAGCCATGGTGTGCCGGGGCCTCTGGAGATATGATTACACATTGAGCCATTTTTTCCCCCTCTGTGTTCCATCAATGATCTTTGTACATCAGAAACTTCCAAGGAGGGAAATAAGCAGAAATTATTTCTAGACGTTTCCTTCTAGTCGTGGGGATGAGTTGGCACATCAAGGTTAGGACTCCGAAGCTGTTCTAAGTTGCTACTTACAGGCAGGCCAGCATCGTGCGTGTTCTGTCCCAGCATAGGGAGGTTGTGCTAGAATGTTCCCCACCCTCGTTCCAGTGCTCCCGAACAGGGGTGTCGGGTTCCAGTAGCCAGGGATGCCCCTTGCCTTAAGCCTATCGGTTGCAGCTTTGTGCCCTCAGCCTCTCAGGGCAACCAAAGGCAATTCCCTATTCTGTGCATGCACAAGGTACGAATGACTTAGGGAGTGTGCACACGTGAATCCTGTGTCTGGACAGGACAAGGAGGTAGAACAGAAAACCTCATTCGAGCTCTGTGTCAAGCGTCCCTCAGCGTCCTATGGGAAGTGTGTCTAGAGCACAACTCTCCTGGGAGGTAGCGGGCAGGACACAGAATCCTGAGAGAAGCCAGGACGCAAACCCCCACCTTTCTCCACCTAGGTGCGGGCTGGTCTCTGTACCTCTACCGAGCTACCCTGAAAGTGCATCTCAAGCTCTGGGGCCGGAGTGGCGGGCACGGGAAATTTGAGGGTGCAGATTCAATCCATCATTATTTATGAACCAACACAAGGTAGTTTTTTACTCTGATCACTCACTAATCATCTCCCGTAAATGCAGGGACCGACAAAATCCCACCAAATCAATAAAGTGGTAAGTTCCGTGTCTAAATCATGGCGCCCAGTGCTCTTGAGTAAACCTTTCGGTAATTTACAAAGGCTGTTGAATTTTATAGTAAGTGTTTTTCAAACCAAGCTGGATTCTAAACAATAATGACTTTTTAATGTGGCTCTGTGATTACATTGTCATAGTGAAATACGGGGGTCTTTGACTGCATCCGAAATGAGCCCGGTGTGAATTACTCCGAGGCATGGGCCAGAGCGGCCCCAGGTAAAGCAATCTTAATAAATCACCCTCCAATCCGGGTGGCCTGGCAGGCGAGGCCTGATGCCAATTTTTGCAACTCAAATTTCAACGGACAATTTGTAAACAAGTGCTTCCATTTGTTCTAAAGCAATGGTCATGGTCAGGCGCCCTCACGGTGGTGGCGGCAGCCTTCCTAGTGTGGGCCTCGACCTTGGCTAGGAGTGGGATGGTGGCAGTTGGACCACACGGCTGCTTAAACAGAAACAAATGTAAGATAACTGACTCCAGCACCAGTCACGTGTGGCCCACACGTGAAACATTGTAACATTGTAACATTGAAGAGTAGTTCCCTTGTCCCGGGAGGTCCTGCTGGGTAGTGCCGGGGACAGACCTGGGTTTCACTCTCCCTTGAAGGTTGTGATGACCCAGCCTCCTGGCAGAAAAGTTCCAACGTGCCGGGCAGGAAGGGCTTCCAGAAGCCGCATGCTGGCTACACTCCAGGCTGTGACACTCCCGATAATCCCAAAGCAACTGGATAAGAGGTGAGCTTGGACCATCTCTGAGTCCAAGTGTGAAGGCTGAGTGATTCCGTGGCCTGAGGAAGCTGGGCTGGATGCAACTGTGGCTGCCAGGCCTGTGAATCAATCTCGGCCCCTCTGACTCCCACTTTACAGGCCCCTTCTCAGATTGGGCTGTGTGTGTGTGTGTGTGTGTGTGTGTGTGTGTGTGTGTGGTGTGTGTGTGTGTGTGTATGTGTGTGTGTGTGTGTGTGTGTGTGGTGTGTGTGTGTGGTGTGTGTGTATGTGTGTGTATGTGAGTGTGTGTGTGTATGTGTGTGTATATGTGTGTGAGTGTGTGTGTATGTGTGTGAGTGTGTGTATGTGTGTGTGTATGTGTGTGTATGTGTGTGTGTGTGTGTATGTGTGTGTGTTTCCCCAAGTCCTGACTACTCCCAGGATGGGTGCATTGCTGGCTGGGTGGAGACTGGAGTTTCTCTGCCAAGGTTTCCTCCGCTGACTTCCCTGCTGCTCTAGGCAGGATAGATTCATCCTTCTCTCTCTGGGGATCCAGATTCCTCTCTCCCTACAGAAATGGAGATCCCAAGTTCCTGGAAGTCTTGAGAGTACAGACGTTTCCAGGATGCCACATGCCTCCTTGGCGTCTCTGAGCCTTGTCTCCCAGATCAGTGCCATGCCGCCCTTGGAGTCCCAGGGGGCAGTTAGAAGGCCTCTGAGGGTTTTCTGACCTCACAGGGGTGGTTACAAGGCAGTGAGAACTTGGAGGGAGGTACCCCAGGGAGAAGGGCAGGCATATGTCACACACACACACACACACACACACACACCACTATCATGAGTGTCTTCCCATGATCTGAACTTCTCTTCCAAGACTCTTAGCATCTAATTTCCACTCAGTAGAGAGGGAAACAGAGGCTTAAGTGGAGTGAGCACTTGCCTGGGTCGGGAGGAATACTGCACCAAGTTCTCCCAGCACCTTAGTTCTCAGGGACCTGGCCCCAGCGTGTGCCCACGGGGATGGGTGAGCGCTGCTACGGACTTGGCAGGAAGGCTGAGGAAATTAAATGAGTTAATGAATCGCAGATGGTTAGCCCCAAGTAAGGCTTGTTATTAAGTTCCTTTCCAGTATTTAACGAAAGCGTTTGTTCGCAGCCGGGGGACCGTTTTAGAGCGGCAAGGGGTTCACGAAGAAGCCGAGCCCTGTAGCTCGTGTCTTCTCTTCATAAAAATGGGGGGAGAAAGTGAGGAGTTGAACTGCCTCCCATCAAGACACAAGACTCACTTAACTTCTTTAACGTGGGACTCCTATGACTGGGGGTCCCTGGGGAGAATAAATCCAGCCCTTTAAGGGAAGAACGGTGGTGCTGAGTATATCATGTCAAAAATTAACATATGAACTTCAAATCCATGCCCCAATTCAAAATCTGATTTAACAAACGGCTCTTATTAAAGTCAATTGGCGAGCATTCCATTATCAAAACAAATGAAATCTTTCCCGTCTAGGAGATAAATAATTTTCTCCCCACACCTAAGCGGGAGGCATTAACTTAACGGGTAATGATCTAAATTATGTATTAAACTCAATTACTTTTTATTACCACTTTCCAATTAGGGTACCCTGATTGACTGCTCAGCACGGAGACTTCTCCTGGGCTGTACCTGGGCCCCCCAGCCCTGGAGCTGCCTCCACGGGCCCAATTCGCCCTCAGCTTAATTGAGTGTGTCTCTGCCTCGCTCTAGAGAGAGTGTGAGAAGCAGCTTCTAATGGCGAATAAACAACCATGAGGCATGATTACCAGCTAAATTACCCATCGCCAGAAACTGCTGCAGCGACCGCTCCTGATGTGACAACACGGCCCTGAGCCGGGCTCAGGACGCCATGCCCAGGGCTGACTCTGGGAAAGTGTATGGGCCATGGTCCAAACAGTGCTGTTGCTACAGGGAAAGTCCGGATGTCCTCGAGTACCACAGGCTCCCACTTGGCTGGAATTTCACCGCTTGTAGTTTCAGTTAGGTGAGGTCAGTCTTGGTTTGACAACACAAAATGGAATAATTCCAAAACGAACAATTCCAGACTCTACACACGTTTGTGAGTTGTGCGATGCAGCTTCGTCATTTCCCATCATCCTCTCGAGCATGTGAGCCATCCCTCAGTGCGGTTATCCACGATGTATATGCACACACCCTGCCTGGCAGTGCCAGCCTGATTGTTGGATGGATGGACGGTCACGACATACCAGTATTCTGTTCAAGCCCTTGTTTTTATTTAATACCAGCACCCAAGTGTAAGAGTGATACTTCTGGCAGTTTGGACAGCCTGACACTGTCACAGCAGCCTGTCAGTCATCCCACTTCACCCATCACACACTGTCACTCTCACTGCAACAAAAAGGAGGATGTGGACAGTGAGAGCCAAGCCTTGGCCACAGAATTAGATTCTGTGTGTAATGTCACTTTGACCTCTTGGTATTTCCGCTTTATAGATTATGCTTTATAAGGAAAGACACGGTGTGGGCAGGATTTGGTGCTGGCTACTGTTTCTGACTCTTACTGAGTGTTCAAGGAAGAGCTCTTTACAAAGTCCGTTTAAGTTGAAAACTGCCCCTACCCGGAGTAGCAAGGCTTCCCTTCCGAAGAACACTTTGTATCAACATGTTTGCAAACAGGGCAGGAGTGCCGCATTAGATAGCAGATGTTCTGGAATGTTCATTCTTCAAAGATTCCCAGAGCCTGATGAGCTGGGCACCAAACAAAACAGGGAAATCCTGGCACTATGGGACTGAGTGCGTGTGTGGCAGGGGGATCAGGGTGGCAACTGGCTCAGTGAGTGCCTTAGTTAGGGTTTCTGTTGCTGTGAAGAGAGACAGTGACCATAGCAACTCTTATAAAGGAAAACCTTTAACTGGGGCTGGCTCCCAGCTCAGAGGTTTAGTCCATTGTCAATCATGGCAGGAAGTGTGGCAGCCCACGGACAGACGTGGTGCTGGAGAAGGAGCTGAGACTTCTGCATCTGGACTTGGCATCTGGGACCTCAAGGTTTATCTCCAGTGACACCCTTCTTCCCACAAGGCCACACCTACTGCAACAAGGTCACACTTCTTAAAAGGGCCACTTCCTGTGAGCCCAAGTGAGCCATTTTAATTCAAACCACCGTAACAGTGCATTTGATGGTACATGGTGCCTTAGGAGAAGGGAGCAGACTGGGAGTGAGGGTGTGCTGGGAAGGGAGGGCAAGAGCGTGACTTTCCACTCAAGGAGTCAGGCGGGCCAATAGGAAGATTTCTTTGAGAAGATGGGGGGGCGCTGATGTTAGGGAAACGGAGCCAACAGCGGTCCAGAGGTCAGTGCCATGGTGATGAGCACTTATTTCATCTTGGGAGCAACTGCAAGTAAGCTGCCCCCCAGGGGCTTCAGACTGGTCCCACTCTTCCCCGTTTCCTCCTTGACTACAATAAGACACTAGACAGGGAGAACTGGAGAGAGGAGCTCAGTCCGCAGAGGCTTCTGTGGAAAAGGGTTTGAGAACCCAGAGAAACGCCGGTGAGGAGAGGGATGCCACGCACCAGGCTGCTGCTGTGCTCCTGAGGCCGGGACTGGATGGAACTTGGGCTTGTTCATCCACTAGGGTCTATGAGGGCAATGTGACTTGAGCCTTCGTGTCTAGAACAGAGGGCTCCTATGAACATCTGGAAGGGGAAGCGAGCTTCATCAGCTCATAGGCCTGAGCTGTCCGGATGATAAAGGTGTCCAAGCCGGGGCAGGTGAGGCTGACTGGATATCAGGAGTACATCTCCATGTAGCCAGCTGTTATGTACCACGGCAATGGACAGTGACACCAGGTCAGTAGGGCAATGTCCCGCCACTACCCCAGGAAGAGTGAGGTGGGCAGGGACACTGAGGGGAGTCAGGGAGGTAGGTATTCTGAATGTCCACTCCAGCCTATGAGTCCCAATATCCAAATGATGAATGGCCACGAAATCCTGTCGTGTTGGTGTCTGGGGAGCCAGGGCTTGGTGTTATCATTTTCCACTGGAACTCAGGGTCTGCAAAGCCTCCGTGTGCAGCACGGGCTGACTGGGGTCTTCTGGGCTCACTGTGCCTTCCTTGTAAAGTCTCTCATAGGAGGGAAACCCAGGAGATGCTCTGAGATGATGTGCCCTCCAGGTAGCTCAATGTGAGGCTGGCATGGTGGTGACTCTAGTTAGGGTGGTGATATCGGCTGGTGGACCTCCAGCCCAGCTGCAGGGCTCAGTAGTGGGTCTTAGTCAGGTGGCTCTGAGGACCTGGCGGGATAATCAAAAGGAGCAGAATATGACAGTATGGAACACAGGTAGGTGCTAGCCAGGCACCAATGGCCGCCCACTAAATTAAAGCCTGACAGAGATGGGAGAGATAGACAGGTGTGTGTGTGTGTGTGTGTGTGTGTGTGTGTCTGTCTGTCTGTCTGTCTGTCTGTGTCTTATGAGTCTGTGCAAGGTGGTATTTGAATAAACAATGTCCCCCATAAACTCATTTAAATATGACACTATTTAAGTATGGTCCCCAATTGATAATGCTGGTTGGGAGGTTTAGGAGGTGTGGCCTTGGTGGAGGAAGTATGTCAAGGCAAGCTTTCAGAGACCGAGAACTCCTCGCACAATTTTGAATCTTCTCTTGGTGGGTGCTGGAGGTTCAAGGTGTGAGCTCTCAGTTTACTACTCCAGCTACCACGCCTGTGCACTCTCGTTCCTGTGGAGTCGCACACCAAATAAACCCTCGTTCCTGTGCGGGCTGCCTTGGTCATGGTGTTTTTATCACAGCGGCAGAAAAGTAACTAAGACAGGCGTCAGCTGTGAGTGTGTGCACAAGATGGGGTGGATGCAGGCAGGTGGGCAGCCTTCTACACTACAAGTTCTCAGGTTTGATCTAAGGCCCTGTGAGCTCTGGACCCTGAGTTCCTCATCACTTAGTTCCATCCAAAGGAGCATCCAGGTTCGCGTCTGCAGAGCCAAGCGGTGACTACATCTCCAGGTAGCTCCTCTTCCTCCTCCCTAGCCATGTTCCCTAGCAAGTCCTTCCGTCACAACTGCCTGGCTGGGATGCCCACATCCCCAGAGCCAGGCAGGCTTCCCCACACTCAGAAGCCGCCCTGCTGTGCAGCCCTCCCCCCCAAACCTCCCCTCTGCTCTATGACTGAGCATCACCTTCACCAGCGCCTCTCCTGGCCTCTCACAGTGCTGAGATATTCCTCATGAGGGCTCAGGCCGCCAAAACCAGCATCAAGTGCGAGACCCCCACGTTGTACCAGGTTCTGCTGTCAGCCTAAATGCAGCCTTGGCCCCCTCAGGGGAGCACCCTGAGGAAACACTTCCCAGAAGATTTCAGCTCGATGGTGGTGACCTCACCTTTATCGCAGCCTGTTCCTCAGCCCCATCTTACCAGCATCGATTGTCCCAGTATAGTTAATGTTTCACTTCCAGTGAGTCTTCTTTTCAATTTTTACTGATTCTTTGTGATGAAACCCAATCCCACCCATCCCCCTTCACTGCTCTCTGCCCTTACAACCTCCCCTGACCATCCATAGGGTCAAGTAAATCACATTGATCCTGTCTCAGTCAGGGTTTCTATTCCTGCACAAAACATCATGACCAAGAAGCAAGTTGGGGAGGAAAGGGTTTATTCAGCTTACACTTCCACATTGCTGTTCATCACCAAAGGAAGTCAGGACTGGAATTCAAGCAGGTCACGAACTTGGAGGCAGGAGCGATGCAGAGGCCATGGAGGGAGGGGTACTTCTTGCTTCCCCTGGCTTGCTCAACCTGCTCTCTTATAGAACCCAGGACCACCAGCCTGGGGATGGCACTACCCACAAGGAGCCCTCCCCCTTGATCACTAATTGAGAAAATGCCTTACAACTGGATCTCATGGAGCCTTTTCCTCAAGGGAGGCTCCTTTCTCTGTGATAACCGCAGCTGTGTCAAGTCGACACACAACCAGACAGTCCAGGGACACCCCCCAGAGTTTTCGAGAGACTCAGGGCCCCCCCTGAGTTTGTGAGGGGCTCTCAAACTTCTCTCTAAACCTCATAAGTCAGCTTTCCATCCTCAGCTTTGTCTTCCAAGTTCCCACAACAGCCCTTTAAGCTCTGAGCACTCACTGGTTTTTCCAGTCCAAAGCTCTGAAATCCTCCACCTTCCTCTGCACAGCAGCCCCAAGGCGTGCATTCCAGGCAGGGTCAGCATGGCCACATCCCACCCTCTGGAACCAATTCCTGTCCTAGTTCGTTTTTTGTTGCTTTGATAGATATTATGACCAAAAGCTAGCAGGGGGAGGAAAGGGTTAATGTAAATGGCTTACCACCTCAATCACTGAGGGACATGAAGGCAGAAACTCAGGCAGGAGCAGAAGCAGGGACCTTGGGGCGGGGGGGGGGGGGGCGATGCTGCTTGCTGGCTTGCTCCCCACGGCTTGCTTTACTGGCATAATCTAGGACCACCTACCCGCCCAGAGTTGGCGCTGCCCACAGCGGGTTGCCCCCCCACACACACCAATCATCAATCAAGAACATGTCCCAATGACAAAGCCACAGGCCAGTCTTATGGATGACAATTCCCCAGCTGAGGGTCCTTCTTCCTAGGTTACTCTAACTTTTGTAAAGTTGTCAAAAATAACCATTATAGTGACTTAACCCTGGAGGTCCCCTCTAGCCCTTTAACCAGCTGTGGTCTATCCAGAAACAATATGTGCCCACAGGCTGGACAATGTATGTCACAGGCTAGCCCAGTATTCTGGCTAAAGATGGTGGCCTAGCAGATCCAAGTTCCCTTTCTGAAAGGAGATGGGATAGGACCCCAAGTTTAGAACCCCAAACTCTCCGGTTACAAGGGAAAGGGTCTGACTGTTAGTAGTCTGTGAAAGCTGCCTGTGGTCACAGCTCAGTGGCACCAGGGGACTCAGGAGGGGCCTGCACCCCATTCACCACTGTGGACGTCTAGATCTCAATGCCCGTGGCAGACGCCTCAAAGCCCTGAAGCCACAACCACTGCCCTGTCTTGCATGGACCTGGAATTTGCTTTTTGTTTGTGTGATGAATTCTTCGGATGCTCAAGAAAGAAATTAATTTTACTTATTCCTCCAAGCGGTCATTAGAAAAGCTTTTAATGAACACAGTAAAAACCAACTAATTATCGCAATGGCATTTCACTCTAAATAAAATTGACAGGAACCAAGAATATGATGCATATAATTCTCCTTAGTTTATTAAAACCCATTTATCACATTTTATCCTAGAGGAAACTGATCATATTCGTCTGCGATAATTTAGCTAATATTTTCTCAGTGCATCTAATATTTAAGGGGGAGTTGATATTAAAGCCATTGCACATTATGTGGTGATGGCCTGCCTTCTGATTACTCTTCCCCGCTGAAGGATGGACACTGACAAATCTCATCCTGCTTGGTGCTTTCCAGTCCTCGCTTCCAACTAGAAAACGTCCTTCTCAGCCGGTAGAGTCAACTGACTGTTAATACCGGCAGGCATGGAACCAGGCTGGAGCCCAGATGCCATTTCTTACACAAACCACCACCTCCACCACCCTCGTGCCTCCCAGCGTGTGACAGACAACTCCTGAGTACAGTGGAAAGAACTTATTTCTGACACACACACACACACACACACACACACACACACACAAGTAGCTTTTCATTAATCATCTTGCCCTCTGTTGTTTGTGAATTCGGGCCGCTCGAGGTAACTGGGTTCAGGAGATGGAATACCTGATTCACTTACTAAGTGCAGGTTGCTCTGTGGGCTTTCGGCTTGAGCATCCTTGAGAACTTCCATCCTCCACCTACAGACACGCGCTTCGCCTTCCCATGACCTCCTCTGTCCTCCCTGTAAGGGTGGCAATTGTACACGTGGATTTGTCAGGGCTAAGGATGCCCAGATTCTTAGATGCCTTTATATCTGGACACCTGAGTGGGTGTTCTCCTACTTCTCTGGCAAAAGCAAGTCACAAGGTTTAATGAGGCAATGGGCTGTGGGTGAGACGAAAGTGACGGCCACATGCTCACATGACAGGTTCTTGGGTCAATGAGGATCCCGTGAAGACCCTGACCACTGAACCCTCTACATTCTTCTCTTGCCAAGTCTCTAGGTCCAACCTATTGTCCAAGGACTTTGCTCATTCCTTGGCTTGGAAATACCCAACTCATGTGGTCCAGCTTTCACTGGATAGAGGCTCCCTCCCTGGACTGGCTGGTTGTGTGTGTCAACTTGACACAAGCTTCAGTTATCACAGAGAAAGGAGCCTCCTTTGAGGAAATGCCTCCATGAGATCCAGCTGTAAGGCATTTTCTCAATTAGTGATCAAGGGAGGAGGGCCCATTGTGGGTGGAGCCATCCCTAGGCTGGTAGTCCTGGGCTCTATAAGAGAGCAGGCTGAGCAAGCCAGGGGAAGCAAGTCAGTAAGAAACATTCTCCATGGCCTCTGCATCAGCTCCTGCTTCCTGACCTGCTTGAGTTCCAGTCCTGACTTCCTCTGGTGAAGAACAGCAATGTGGAAATGTAAGCTGAATAAACCCTCTCCTCCCCTACTTGCTTCTTGGTCATGATGTTTGTGCAGAAATAGAAACCCTGACTGAGACGATCCCCAACTTGGGTGGCCCCAGGTTTCACTGGATGGAGTCTCCGTGTTGTCTTTGGCATCTCTCCTGTCCACCTGTCCCCAGCCAGGACAACCAGAGAACATTCCACAAGGATGCGCAGGCATCCCTGCCCGGTCCCAAGCATTGCTTAGCCATCCTACCATGTTAGAACATCCGGCTTTGACTGTAGGACAGTACTGATCTCAATGAGTGGCGCTTGCTCTCCAGCCCCAAGTCATCCTCCAGGCATCTCCCTCGTCTCCTTCTCCTGGAGGAGTTGTCTCACAGGAAAGCCCACCTCTAAGCTGGCAGTGCCAAGACTCACCTCACCAACCCCTGTGAGTACACAGGATGTGATCACACATTGGGAAAGTCCCTTGCCTCATCTGGCTACCCATGGCCAGCTCTTCTCCCTCTGTGGGAGCCCTTCCTGGTCTCCACTGGTCTGCCTGACCATTCCCAGTCTCTCCCTACGCATGCACCGCCCTCCTCTCCTGCCCACTCCCTGCCCACCCACTATCTCTACCCGAATTAGTGAGGCTTGTTCTCCAAGACCACAACTGGCGGACTCCGTCTCCTCCACTTCAGAGCCCCATGTCTCCTTCAGCCTGGCTCTTCCTTAAGTTTCCCTACCTCACAGTGGCGTTCACCTGACCCCTGGTCTCCAAGCCCCAGCTCACCTGACCAATGCTCTCCTATTCTCCAGGGCTCATCCTGGAACTCTTGCTTTGTGGGTCTCTTCCGTCCCCGGCTTCAAGCATCACCCATCCATCTCCAACACTGAACTCTCACCCTTCAGTTTTCTTCCTTCCTAAGCTTTGCAACCTGGACATCCAGTGGCCTATTTTTAATTTCTTTTTATTGTCTCAGTCCTTTGTTAAGCCACGCCCACAGCACATGGACGGGAGCCCGGGGGACACTCAGCCCACTGCCCTTTGTGGTACTGAGTGCTGCTCCAGAGAGAGCCCCTCCCTCCTGCGGGCACAGCTATCTTCTTCACCGTGGCCGGCACACAGGCGCTCGCTCGTAGGGTGGGAAATATACAGTTTTGTCTGGCGATTTTGCCTCCGCACAAATGGAATCATACATATTTCATGGGTTGTCTGCAGCTTTTTATATTTAACACAGTGTCTCGGGAGCTCTCCGCGTTGGCACACACAGCCCGACCTCGTTTTTTTTTTTTTTTTTTTTTTTTTTTTTGATAGCTGTAGATTCTTCTCTCTTATGGGTGACACTGCTGTATAGCAGACTCTCTCACTAGAAAAAAAAACAGACTTGTTTCTTCGTCTCCCCTTTAATCATTTTTTTCCTATTACCCACGCTCAGGCAAGTGTCATAAGCAGGACTCCCCACTGCACACGCGGGCCAATTCTGCCTTTGCTTATGTCTGCCACTGCAAGAACTCATCAGCTTTTGCCTTTTCCTCCCAGTTTTAGGGAAGAGAAGTAGTATCTCACGGTAGCTTTCACCAACATCCCCCTGATTAATGATGAAGTCGGTATCGGTTTTTGAGCTTGTCTCTCTTCAGATGACTTTCTTTACCTCACAGAACGTTCCCATGTTTGTGAGTTAAGAGAATCACCTTAGCCTGTCCCAGGGGGCAGCCTGTCTCCCGACTCCCAGCCCCCAACTGCATGTGACACCTGCCTCCCGAGCGTCCCCACTGCTCAGAGGAGCAATCTTCTTGTCACATGTAACTTGTGTCTGCAAGTCCAGTTGCCATCGCTCTCCATTGTCAAAAACCAATGTTTACAAGTGTTCTCTGTTCCCAGGGAGTTTCACACAGCCTGTCAAATCCACGGGAGATTGGCTTGCCGCCTGATTGGGATTCCGCTGCGTGGACAGATCGCTGTGGAAGACTGTGGCGTTTCACAGAGTTTCCTCACAGAAGAACCAGGCATCTCTTTCTCCCCTTGCTCAGATCTTCTTTTATATCCACCAGGAGAGTTTATAGCCATCCCCAGCATGAGTTCTGTCTGCATTTCTCTTGGGTTTCTTTTCCCTCTTAGAGTCTCAGCTTCTCTGGCCCTTGTCAACAGGCAGCTGCTTTTACATAGTGGATGTGTAGGCCTAGGCCCTGCCCTGATGACATCGCTAAGCTCTCATTAATTTTCCTTGCTCCCCACACCTTCTGGTTTTCTAGACCTGATTGTATTCTCGGTGAGCCACTACATCTTTTGTCCTGGTACCCGCAGTTTTAAAAACATGCAGTGCTGACCTAGCTCCTTGTGAGGAGTAGAAATGGGGGGGGGGGTGTGGGTATCCTCATGTTGCTCCAACTTTAACAAGGACCTCCGATGCCAGCTCAGATCACAGCTTTTTCTGTTCCTACCTCCTAAGGAGTCCCCAGGCCAGCTGGGATGAGTGATCAAATGCTACTTAGGTGTGTTCTAAATCTCTGCCTTTTCTACCTGAATGAATTATAGCTTTCACCTCAGTGGAGTTCAGACATCAGGTGCCCGTGAATTTCTGTAGTAATCCTCCTCCTCCCTCAAGATTCTGGCTCCTCCAGGCTAATCCTGTTTTCCCAAGCTCCCGTCTCCTTTCTGCGAATGGCTCAGTTTCTGCAGGTAGAGGGTAGTCCCTGCTCTGCCCATGGCGTCTGGGTGCCTTTTCGATGTCCAAATTTACACTTTCGAGTATGTGTGCATATCCACTCATAGGAGTTTATGGGTTTGAAAATTTACCTAAGTGACAAAGTGCTGGAAATGGTTTCGGCTTCCTTTTTCTCACCCAACATCCAACTTACAGATGTCGGTGGTGGTTGACGGTGATCCAGCTCGCTCTAGCTGACTGGCAGAATAGTCCCCTGGGTCAAGAAGGCATGGCGTCTCATCCCTCCCCGGGGAATGGGGCTCTCAGCCTGTCCCTTCTGCCTGACCGGCAGCAATGTCTGATGCCCAGCTGCCTTGTTTGCCACCTGGAGACTGCTAGTGGACGGCCCTCTGGACAACACCCTCTGACCGGAAGCTCTGCCCTGGAGGGCGGTACCTGGGACCCCTGGGATTCATGTGGACAGAGCTCCAAACAGTTCTTGGCAGGTGTTAGCTGCTTGGTGAACCCAACCCGTGAGCGTGCTGTTTACTCGTGATTAAGCATTGCCAGGGCTGTCTCGATGGTATTGCCAATTCACCCTCCAGCCAGAAGTTCTCAGAGCTTCCGTTTCCACAGATTCACGGCCGCGCTTGGTGAGATCAGATTTCCTAATTCTTTATACTCTAATGGGTGAAAGATGGCATCTTGTTGTTCTAATTTGTGCTTCTCCGTGTTAGGCCTGAAGCTGAACACGCTTTCACATATTTATGGCGGCAGCGTCCTCTCCCCATATTTACTGTTTCTTATCATTTCTTCATTCCTCCATCGGCCGCTTGCTGTTCCCTTATTGATTACGAGGAGTTATTTATGTATCTGGGTAGTGATACTTTATTGGTTATACGGGTTATAAATATATCCTCCCAGACTGAGGCTTGTATTTTTCTCTGTGTTGATGGTGCCTTCTGCTGAACAGAACTTTAAATTTTCATGCGTCTCCCACATCAGACGCTCCCTTCCGTTTTGTGGCATCCACACAAACCCTCACGTTACCTTCGCGGTCCCCTGTCCTCAGGTTCAGGCTGCGACCCACCCAAGATTGCTTTATATTTGTGGTGCAAAGTGGGTTTTGTTTCCTGTAACACCAGTGCCTTGGACCTAATGAATCTACCCTTTCTTCACAGGGAAGCCAGTAGTGTACACACGTGCCATGTGTGCCGACGGCCGGGTTCTGGCTCCCCCTCCAGCTTCACTTCTCCATCCCCGAACCGTAACTTGTTCTCCTAGAGACTCGAGCTCTACAACTGTAATGTGCCAAGTGTTGCTCAGAGCTCTGTTCACACGGACCTCAAGAAACAACAACACCTCCTTCCAAGCTGCTGTCACACCTACAAGGTCTTGACATCAAGGAGGGAAGACCCCCGCCCCTGGCTTTGTCTTCAAGCATATCTTGGCTATTTTTGAACCACTGCTACTCAATAATCCACAAGAAAGATACAGTTAACCGCGCTGATTAAGCCAGATAAGTGTATATATGAGCCCTTTAATTCTGGCTGACAACCAAGAGTGGGCTAATGTCTCAAGAGTCTTTTCATGCTGAATATCAGCATGTTTAACGGAATTGTGAAAAACACAAAAGCCATGAGGGTCAAGGTGACCTTAAAACATTCATTCTTGACAGAGCGTAAGCATTGTTTCGGATAAACCTTGACAATTATTTTTGATGTATGCCTTCTTCATTTATTTTACTTTATATTATTTGTATAAATGTTATTTTAGTTACCACATCTGACCATGGTCAATGTCGTGGAAATCTCAAGTATTGCCAAGGCAGAGGGGAGAGAGGGCTGAGAACTGTCTAAGCAAACACAAATGGAGTCAGAACAAGATGGCCTTACCTTGGTCACCTCACTATGATATATTAATTTTATGAACTAGCTTGGGTTAGATTGAAAACTCATTTAATCTTTATATCAATTTAAAGAGAATTTTCATCAGGATTTACTCTTTCCATACATGGATATGGTATATCTGTTCACATATTAAAGTCTTCCTTCAAGCTCTCTACCATAGTCCAGCTGTTCCCTCCCCCTAGAAGGGCCTTCCAAGTCAACATTGCTACTGTAACCTTGGAAATGGTGATTTGTGTCTTCTTCTTCTTCTAATCTTATTTATTGCTATTAATTATCTTCTTTTACAGCTGACACAATATTTGTTTCTTTGTTTGTTTTTTGTTTTGTCTTGTTTTTCGAGACAGGGTTTCTCTGTGTAGCCCTGGCTGTCCTGGAACTCACTCTGTAGACCAGGCTGGCCTCGAACTCAGAAATCCGCCTGCCTCTGCTTCTCAAGTGCTGGGATTAAAGGTGTGCACCATCTCTGCATGACAAACACAACATTACAGTGCAGACAGCTGTGAGCCATCAAGCAGTGGTTGGGATTTGAACCAGGGTCCTTAGGGTCTGCAGTCAGTGTCCTTAGCCACTGAACCATGGCTCCAGTCCCCTTGCCCAGGCCTTATGTGGGTGCTGGGGCATCCACACTCAGCTCTCCATGCTTGCACAGGAAGCACTGCCCACAGTCTCCTGCACATGATGAAAAGTATAAAAATGTATTACATTTGTACTATTTAACCTGTGAAGTCATTTCTACCACGGCAGAAACAGGGACACTCACCTCCCCAACGCCTCCTCCTCCTCCTGGTTCTGTATCCTTGACTTTGTCCCCAGAAAACCACTGCCAAGTTGCCAGTCACTCCAGCTTAGTTTGTGTTCTCCATGATTTATACGAATAGAGACATACATAGAGTATATCTCACTACTTGGGGTGGGTGGGTGGGGGGAGCTAGCGTCTTCTTTCCCTTAGCAAATTATTCTGAACCATCCGCATGCATTTATGAACAGAGAACGTGCCCGATGTGTTAACACATTCACCAGCTGAACATTTGGGTTGTCTCCAGCTTTTGTATATTTCACACAAAGCTGGGTAAGAATTCATACACCGATCTTTTGGAGGCAAATTCTTGTTGCCTACAAGTAAAACGGTAGCACCATAGAATGGGCAAGAACCCAGTTTTATTTACCTAAGACCTGAGCTTTCTCTGCTGAATAGTCTCTGCATATTTGTCACAAATCAGTTGACCATGTATATTTGAATCTATTTCTGAATTCTCTGTTATGTCAATATTTGAGACTCCAAATGCCAGTGTTTACTGAGAAGGAACAGGACAGCATTTTGGTTGAGATCCATTGACTTATGAATAAACATGGAGATGTAGGCTCCAGCTCCCCGTCCATGAACATGGTCCACATTCCACTTGATTTGGCCTTCATTTTTACTTCACACTGCATTTTTTGAGATATATATATATATATATATAAAATTTTAATCTTTCCTTTGAGAACTCCATGCATGCAAATAATGTATCTTGATACTATTCATGCCCATTCCCCCACCTAACTCCTCCCAGATCTACCCCCAAACCCCTTCAATTTTATGTCTTCTTTTTTTAACCCACTGAGTCTGGTTTTTTGTTTTAATATACAAATACCACATATCTTTTGTTAGCATTATGACTAAGCATCTAATGTATCAGTGGCCTGTAAATGTTTTTAAATGTCTGTTTCTTATTGTTTTAAGTATAGAAAATGCTGCTGCTCTGTGCGTATCGATACACTTTTGCCACTTTGCTTATCTACTAATTTTAGCAGTGTTTTATTTTTTTCCTACTTTTGGTCAGTTCTTTGGGAATTTTGTACAATGTGTGTCATTGACATTCATCTCCCCCTCCCCCAGCCTTCCCTCCCCTTCACCATCCCACTGTGTCTTTTTCAAAGAAAAACCTACTAAGTCCAACCTGTTCTGTCCATGTTCTCTTGGGTGTGGGGCCATCCCCTGGAATATGGTGACCCTCTTAAACCAAACTCCCCTCCCTTCCCCTCTCCCTCCCCCTTCCTCTCTCCCTCCCTCCACTCCCTTCCCCTTCCTCTCCCCTCCCCTTCCTCTCCCCCCTTCCCTCCCTCTCTCCCTTCTCCCTTCCCCTTCCTCTCCCCCTCCCTCTCCCCCCTTCCCTACCTCTCTCCCCTCTCCCTTCCCCTTCCTCTCCCCTCCCCTTCCTCTCCCCCCTTCCCTCCCTCTCTCCCTTCTCCCTTCCCCTTCCTCTCCCCCTCCCTCTCCCCCCTTCCCTACCTCTCTCCCCTCTCCCTTCCCCTTCCTCTCCCCCCCTCCCTCTCCCCCCTTCCCTACCTCTCTCCCCTCTCCCTTCCCCTTCCTCTCCCCCTCCCCACTTCCCTACCTCTCTCCCCTCTCCCTCCCCCTTCTTCTCCCCCTCCCCTTCCTTCCCCTCCCCCTTCCCCTCTCCCCTCCCCCTTCCCCTCTCCCCTCCCCTTTCCCTCCCCCTTCCCCTTCCTTCTCCCTCCCCCTCTCCCTTTCCCAACCGTTAGTTGCCAATATGTCCTCAGCTAGGACTGGAACTTCCTGTCCTGTCCCTGCTTTCATGGGAAGGCTCGATCTGGCTTGAGCTTCTGACGATCTTGTGCATGCTTTCTTGAGTTTATATATCTGGAAAACAGTGAGATCACTGTGGGAGAGGGGCAGAGAGATGTAGGAGGCGATGGTGGCTAACTACACTTCTGGTAGTTTTTGTCCTTGGGTTCCGTGAGCTGATCTACACAGACGAGGAGAGGGTTAACTCACTTTCTCTGGAGATGATGTTCCTTCGCCACACTCCCTGTTGAGCAGAACCTTCCAGCACAATGTCTGGGACATCTTTGACTTGCCCTGAGTCTTGGAGCAATGTAAGGCTTTATAGTTTGTTTGCTTGTTTGTTTTCATAGCTGGTCGTGACCAGATGAAGTTGTTTCCAAGTTTGCTAAGGGTATTTTATTATGAATCAAAGTTGGATTTTTATCAAGTAATTTTTTTCTATTTAATGAGGCTTCTTTTTACAGTTCATTATAATGATGGGGTTGATTGATTCCTGAATGTTAAAGCAACTTTGCCTTGCTAGGATAAAGCTGCTTCGTCACAATTAGACAATTAGAACGAGACGGATTAAAATCCCTAAAATTCTGGTAATCGGATTTGCATATTTGTTCATGAGGCAAGTTGTTCTCTGCTGTTCCCTATGATGTCTTTATTGGACTCAAGAGCAGGGCAATGCTGCCTGCCTGGGAGGGGTGAGCCTTCCTTTTCTGTTGTCTGGGAAATATGTAGTGTTGATTCCTCTTCTGTTAGATGCAAGTACACTTCAACACTGGATCCATCTGGATCTGAAATTCATCTTTCATAAGGATTTTAATTGCAAATTAAATTTTGCTGACAGGTATAGGCAATTCAGACATGAAGTTTGTCGATTTATTTTTGCTGAAGTTGTCGAATTTCCTCATTTCATCCGAGTTGCTGAACCTGTCAACAAGTGTTCTGGACAAACCTGTATATAATCTATCTATATAGTGTCTATTTATAGTATATATAATGTATATCTACACATACACATATGAATATAGCTATGTTATGCACACACATTAATATATGGTGTTGCACACATGTGTAAAAAAGTTCCCAGCCTTGGGCATTTTGTTATAGGAATGGAAATTGGATTAATACATCACCTATGTTCCCTCCAAGCATATATGAGCCACATCACCTCGGTCTTGCTATGTTATGTTTCCATTTTCATTTGAAAGGATGGCATAAGTCCCATTTGCCTCCATTTAAGGACCAGGTCTGATTTCAAAAAGAAGGTCACAAGGCACCAGCTCCAGGACCAGACCATAAGTCCCAGGAACTAGGTCACAAGGCACCAGCTTTAGGAACTAGGTCATAAGACACCAGCTCCAGGAACAGACCGTCAAATCCAGAAACAAGGTCATAAAACTCCCTCCCAAAGAACAGCCTGGGGACAACCACAAAAATGGGGAAATACCTTATCTCAGGATGGACCATCTGCGCTGGGCAGCCTTATTTCACCACATGGTTAAATGTTCATGACATAGGAATGCAGACCACGGACCACCTGTGAACCCGTAGCACTCACCAATAAAATTTTAGATTACCTAATCATTCTAGAGAGTTCCCCCGGTTCCCTATAAGGAGTCTGCGTGTCTTTGTCTGAGGTCACCATTTCAAAGAATAGTTGACCCACCCCACCCCTGTACACTGGTTGTTTTTGCAGAATAAACTGTCTCTGTCTTTGCATACTATCTGAGTCTGGGGTCTTCCTTCAGTGATTTCAGATCCTTAAACATTCAGCTCAAAAAAGTTCCCAGTTTCTGATTTCAAGTCATGAAGAACATTATTCAGTTTCCAAATATTTTGGCTCTTCAGATGCCTTTCTGCTGTTGATTTCTAACTCACTTCCCCTAAAACCATGACAGGTATAGTTTAACCTTGAGCATCCATGGGGACTTGTCTTATGGTCCATCGTGGTAGCCATGCTGGGAACTCTTGGCATGTTCTGCCGCTTTGGGGGAAGTGGTCAGAATGTGCCTGAGAGGTCAAGCTGGTTGGTGCTTCTCTGCATTTCCATTCTGCTTGTCAGGGTTGAGATCTGTCTGGAGTTGAGGTCATATTTCTGCTTGCTGTTTAATCCATTTTTCCTGCTTGTGTTGTGAGTCCCAGTTACTCCAAGTGTGCTCATTAGGGGTGACAACCGTCATCATGGCCCTCTGTCCTGCAGTTTCTTCTCATAGGCTGTTTTAGGGCTTGTGTTCATTAGCACCACATTTCCCAGCGTCTGATGTTCACCGTGGGCTAGTCCAGGAAGCACGCAGACAGTGACTGTCCTCACAAGACGATCTCTGGCTTTAATTGCTGGAGTTTTTCGGGTTTTATTGACATGATAGCTGCGCTTTCCATCTTAATGTTTGCTTCCTGTTTCTCTCATCTGCCTTTTTGTTTATATATATATATATATATATATATATATATATATATATATATGGAAGATCCTGTTATTTATTTAAAGATTATATATATACAAGTATGTACATACATATACACACACATGTGTGTGTGTGTGTGTGTGTGTGTGTGTGGGAGAGAGAGAGAGAGAGAGAAAGTACACTGTCGTTGTCTTCAGACACATCAGAAGAGGGCACGAATCCCATTAAAGATGGTTGTGAGCCACCATGTGGTTGCTGGGAATTGAACTCAGGACCTCTGGGAAAGCAGTCTTAACCACTGAGCCATCTCTCCAGCCCAGATCCCTCTATTTAAAGGTCGTAGTCTCCCATGTCTGGACAGGTCCCTGACAAAATGGATGACTCCCTTTCCCAGCAAGGCTTCCTCTTTCTACTTTACCTGGGTAGCCCAACCCCCACCTTCCACCTGAGGAGTGTCTGTAATCCTTGGCAGAAATTACAGGTTCAACTTCCTGGAATGTCTCTCCATGCAAAGGAGGTATTTCCAGCACCTAAAGCTTCAGGCAATGAAACTTCATACTAAGAACCCATCCCACTTTCCAAGGTTCCTATAGTCCTTGTTCACCCCCAATAAACAAGCCGGGTTACTATCATCTAAGAGAGTTGTTTTCTAAAAGAGCTGTAACTCTGAAGAGCCGTAACACTGAACTCTTCCGAGGAGACCTCCTCTCCCCAGAAGTCACATCCTCTCCCTCACAGGCCCACGATTTATATCCTATGCTCTGTGCATATTTCTCTGTACATTGGGTTATTTGTTATAATTTTTATTTCCCTCAGTGGCTAATCGTCTACATGCCACGCCATGAGTTCTTGTTTAGCTTTTGCAGATTTTCCCAGCATTCCTAGCACTCCAGTCGCCAGGAATGTCTCCCCCTCCTCCTGAATAGCTTGAAAGCCTGCAGAGCTTGTCCTTCAGTTCATGCCGCCAGGCTCTCCCTTAGAAACTCCGCGGTGCTGGTAGACGTCTGGTCTGTAATTTATTAAAGAGCCTTGCTCTATGTGAAGCATTTTTCTTCTTTAAAGATTTATGTATTTTTGTTATACACACACATATGTGTACAAATACACACACATATATAATACATACACGCACACACATGCACATATACATACAGACATATATACACACATACACACACAGAGAGACATATATACACACACAGAGAGACATATATACACACATACACACACACAGACATACACACACACACACACACACACACACACACACACACACATATATATATATATATATATATGAGTGTTTTGCCTGAATGTATGTATATATACCATGTGCCTGATGCCCTAATAAGCCAGACGAGGATGTTGGCTCCCCTGGACCTAGCGTTACAGTTATGAGTTGCTATATGGGAGCTGGGGGCTGAACGTGGCTCCTGGAGGAACAACCAGTGCCCCTAACCACTGGGCCGTCTCTCCAGCCCTATTGTAAACACACCTTTGCATTAATTCACATTACGACTCTGGAGCTGTTTGCTCCAGATAGATATAGATATAGATATAGATATAGATATACATATACATATACATATACATATACATATACATATACATATAGATAGATATAGATATAGATATAGATATAGATATAGATATACATATAGATATACATATACATATACATATAGATAGATATAGATCCAGATGTCTCCATTCAGTTTTATTATTTCTTCTGCCTGAGGGCTTCACTTAGCATTTCTAACGAAAATCTTTTTTTTTTTAAAATGAAAATGTATATTCATTAAATATATTAAATTCATTAAGTATATTCATAAATACACACATATACACACTCATCTTTCTTTAAAGATGTTTCTCACTACCATTAAGAAATTTAGCATCATTTATGGATATTTTCATGTATGCCATATATTTTTAAACCCAACAGTTTTTCCTGTGTGGAGATTGAACTTTGGGCCTGCATTCGCTGGGCAAGTCCTCTATCACTGACTTATATTCCTGGTCAGGGGTTTGTTTTTGTCTGTGTTGCTTTCACCGTTTCCCTTTGTGGCAGTGTGAATGAGAACGGCCTGTCGGCTCAAATATTTGAATCTTTGCTCCCTAGTCGGTGAAACTGTTTGGGAAGAATAGGGGGTGTGGCCTTGTTGGGGGAGATGTGTCGGTGTGTGTGTGTGTGGGGGGGGTGGCTTTGAAGTCCCAAAGACTCATGTCATCTCTTCCCCTCATCCTTGTCTCTGCCTGAGGCTCATGGATTGAGATGTGAGCTCTCAACTACTGTTCCAGTGTCATGTCTGCCTGCCTGATGCCGCGCTCCTTGCCATAATGGTCAGAGACTCCTTTATCTCTAGAACTGTAAGCCCCAAACAAACCCTTCTATAGGTTGCCTGGTCCATGGTTTCATCACACCAATAGAAAAAAGTGACTAATATAGCCCCACATCTCTGGTTATGAGTAACCGGTCACATTCCTGCTTCATGCTTCTCAGGGCTTTTCCAGCTTTCTGGAAACAATTCAGCCACTGTGTTTTCAAGACCATCACCCCGAGGAAATCTATACAGATGTTAACTCCCCAGGTCGCTCTTTTCCTCTGTGTTCCACCATGGAAACATCCTCTGCTGACACACTCCCATTCACTAATCTTTTCTTCTACAGTATCTATCTAGCAGCCCCCCAAGACCCCAGCACATTTGCCACCACAGTGAATGCAGTCCATCAGGGGGAGCTGTGTAACAATCCTTCCCAGCTTCCTCCGTGTTCTTAGCGTGGTCACCTTTGCCCACATTTCCAATATGGAAACTGTGTTTGTCTGTGGCTGTGTGGCAATTCCTGGTCCCTTTCCATGGACTCTCGTTTGTCATGTATGTCCCTGTTTCCTCATGTCTGGTGGCTTCGGCAGGGGGCCAGACACTGTGACTCTTGTATCACTGACTGCTCAGTATTTTTCTGCTTTTTTTTTTCTGGTTTTAGACTTTGTTCTGGGACAATTATTTTCACTTAGCACTCTTTTAGCGCTTGTGTGTAAGCTCTGACAGTTGGGACAAGAGCAGCCTTCCAATCAGACAATTGTTCCTCCGCTGCTGACACAGGCCTCTGAGCTCTCACGCTCGTGGCTGTGATATCTGCAGAGTTGGTGCTCATGCCCCAGGGCTGAGCTGTCCCTCACCCAGTCACTATGGCCAGGGCTACAGAGACCTATGTCCTTAGCTGCATCTCCTATGCCCTGGTTCCTCTTCCTATGGGTGCCCCATCAATACTCCTCCATTCAGAATCTGGAGCCATCTCTCTATACAGCTTCCCCTTTCTACATGTTTCCCCCAAGTGCTCAAGCACTGTGTCAACTCAGGGAGCCACTGCTCCTTCGGATCCCAAGGCAGCAAGCCAGGGCATCACCAGACTTGTCTCTTTATTTCCCTCCCTAGGAACCGCCATCATGAACAATGATGCCATTGTTTGATGTGTTTCCAACCTGTGTTGCTAGGATGGGCCAGCGAGTGCGCCGTGGCACTCTGTCACAGCTGAAGGCACAGCCTGTGCCACATTGTATCCATGTGGAACGCTACTTACTGCTTTTCACATTTTAAAAGTATCCAAGTGACAAACCATAGAGGATCTGACTGTATCACAAAGTTCGGTACCACTAGCCACATCTAGAACAAGAGGCCAGCTGGCGTGTCCCTGGCTCCCTGGCCCATGATCAAGATTTCCTCCAAATATTTGCCCCATGGAAGAAAGGGTGACATGTTGGCACAAAAAGAACAAATGGGTTGTATTGGATTCTTTTATGTCAACTTGACACAAACTGAAGTCATCTGAGAGGACGGGACTTCAATTAAGAAAATGCCTCCATGAGATTAGGCTGTAAGCAGGTCTGTAGGGCATTTTCTTAATTAGTGATTGATGGGAGAGGGCTGAGCCCACTGTGGGTGGTGCTGTCTTGGGTTCTATAAAAAGCAGGCTGAGTAAGCCATGAGGAACAAGCCAGTAAGTAGCATCCTCCACGGCCTCTGCATCAGTTCCTGCCTCCAGGTTCCTATCCTGACTTGAGTTCTAATCCTGACTTCTTTCTATGATGAACAGTGATGTGGAAGTGTAAGCCAAAGAAACCCTTTCCTCCCCAAGTTGCTATGGTCATGGCATTTCATCATAGCAATAATCATGCTAACACAGGGGACTTGGGTGGCATATGTCCAATGTACACGCCTGTTTCCATTGCGTTCCTGTGCTCTTCCCTGCATGTGTTTATATTCTTATGTGCATGTCTGTGAGCACTGCATACTTGTGTATATTTGAAGGTGCACATGAAGGTACACCCTGTGTGCCTCTGGGTACATACCAATTCCATCCTTAGCTTGGTTTAGAAGCTCCCCAGTAGACATGCCATGCCTAGAAGAATCACCAGGTTCCTTCTAGTGTAGACAAGGGTATAAAAGGGGACCCAGAATGTGCAGTTGGGGACAGTTGTGGGAATTAGAGCCTTGCTAGATGCAGGGTCAAGGAAGAAGTGCAGACCCCTGCAGAATGGCTGCCTCCTTGCAAGGCCACCTGGCCACTCAGTCTCTTCTCTCCCTCAGGCACACTCGCTCATGACCGTGAACTCCTGGTGCATTTGTTCCCTCACTCATGACTGCCCCCCCGCCCCCACCATGATAAGGAGACTGTCTCTGTAGAGGTGTCTGCCAGGCAACTTGCTAGCCACATGTGACTCCATTTCATTTCCTAATCACAACCCTAGGTGCAGATGTGATCACTTTCGGCTTTACAAATGTGGTAACCGAGTTCAGTGAGTGTCTGCTCTATCTGCTCCTCCCGAGTCTTCTCTCCACACAGAGCACTGGATGGAGGAGCAGGGTCTGAAGGTCCTGCAGTTGTCCCAGCGTGACAGGTGTTAGGACTTGCAAGAGTCAGGCCAAAGCGCCTGCGAAGTGCCAGTGCCTTTCCAGATGGGTTAGCCAATGGCTGGAGGCCGAAATCAGGTTTACATGATCTTGAGTTGGGGTGGCCTGCCCATGGGGGTGGTACGCTGCCCTGAGGTGTCTCTGGACCCTGTGGAAGAGCATCCAGGCAGAAACTTGGTGTAAGGGGAGGCCAAAAGGAACCCATGAGGACTCTAGAGAGTCTGACTGAGGACAAATGCTGTTCCTTCTGCATGCCTAAATCCTGGGGCCACCCAGCGCCTGCAGTGCAGCCAGCTGTACAGAGATTCACAGAGATGTCCCATGCGCCAGGACAGGAGAGGGTTAAGGATGTGCCAAACAAATCTAATTTACATGCAAAGGCTTCTCCATCCTGTAGTCCTCACAACCCAAGGCTTGTGCAAGCCAATCAATATTTTATGAAGACATTTCCTTCCTTCCGATACAGAGAGAGGCAGGTGCGCCAGGCTTCCTCTGTGAAAGGAAGAGGAAGGGCCTAGATCTACATGCCTTTGGGGTCTCTCTGTTGCTTTCTTCTGAGTTAGCCCCTCCTATATTGTAGGAGGCCCTGGGCTCATCCAATTCTCGGTTGATTTTTCTCTCCTCACTGGTGGCTCTAAGGTGACGACTCTGTGGCACATCCTTCGCTAAGTGACACAGTGTAGAATATGCTCATGTCTCAGCAGCCAGCAGAGGCATCAGCCCTCTATAGGAAGGTCAAAGGTCCTACCCTATCAATCCCAGGGTGCACCTGTCTCCTAGAAAAGGCCAAAGTGCCTGTACTTTGCTGGCTCTGCTCTGGGCCCTCAGGAGATTGGAGAGCCACGAGGAGCTAAGGTACCCTGAGGATCTGAGGTGCCTCGAGGAGATGAGGTACCCTGAGGAAGAGAGATCCCTGGGGAGATGAGGTACCCTGAGGAAGAGATCCCTGAGGAGATGAGGTATCCTGAGAGGGTGAGCTACCTTGAAGAAGTGAAATCCCTGAGGAGATGAGGTACCCTGAGGAAGTGAGATCCCTGAGGAGACGAGGTACTCTGAGAAGGCAAGATAACCTGAGGAGATGAGGTGCCCTGAAGAGCTAAGGTACCCCGGAGAAGTGAGACGTGGTGTATCTGCCCCCAGAGGATTTTCTTGGGCCAATGTCTAGGTCTGTGCCAGATTTGGGTCAAAATGCCTGGTTCTTCTTAGAGATGCCCTGAGACAAGTTAGGGGCTGGTCCTCAGCTTCCTCAGCTCAGACTTGCTCGTTTTTCTCAAGAACTGACCAGGCTCCTGGAGGACTGCATCAGCTCCGTGGTGCGGGTACGGACTGGCAAGGGTTAATGAGCAGTCCTTTGCCCCAGGCCCTAGGATGCTCAACCCCGCCCCATTGCCTGGCAGAAGTCAATGCCAGGGGTCTGACATCAGAAGAGAGCTTACTCTACAAGCGGGCAAATAATTGCATCAAGCCAGCGACTGGGTTCCTGGTCACTCTCGGACTGCTGCTTTCCTCATGCTGACCTCAGCGGAAGGGGGCTTCTTGGGGATTTGTTCCACCCCTGGTCCTACAGGTTGTGTGACTCCTGAGTAGTAATTAATCAAACTCACCCATGCAAACGGTGTGTGAGCAACCTCACCAAGACCCAGTGTTTGGTCCTTTCCAGGTCTCTACCTCCTCCTGTCCGTTCTGTCCTATAGGAGGGCAGCAGGAGACAGGGAGGGAAGGCTCTCATCTTTCATTCTCCTGTTGCCCATCTCATTCATTCATTCATTCATTCGTTCGTTCATTTGCTCATTCATTCGTTCCACAGACATCCTCAATGCTTCCAGAATGCAGAGCTAGCCCTATGTGTGTCCTGAACAGAGACAGACAAGTCCCGTACCTGCTCTTGGAGGAGGAAACACAGGTTCCAAGACACAGTATTTCTCTGACACAGTTAGAAGGCATGTGTTATCCTGGAACCCCAGACGTGCCTGACCCCCAGAATGTCCACAGTCTTGCCTGACCTTTTGAACTTTGCATCAAGTTGTGCCAAGTACGGGGTGTGTCCGCAGTTCCCAGGAGGCTCCAAGGAGGCTGTACTCCAGGCCCTGCATCAGCCTGACTTTCCCTATGTTCAGTGAGGTTGATGAGAGGCTGAGCACTGAGGAGGAGAGACATCCGTCCAGACTCTACAGCCTGTGAAGGGTCAACTTCCAGCCCGGGTCTCACGGAGCAGCTCTTGCATTTGGATGGGACCTCGCATCAGTCTGTTTTTCTGCCACTGTAACAAAATGCTCAAGACTGGGCAGTTTGTGAAGAAGAGATCATTAGCTTCCAGCTCTGGAGGTTCGGAGGCTGTCATCATCTCAAACTCTGATGGACCCCTTGTGGCAGGGATGGCTTATTGACGCTGTGTGTGCAAGGGGGAGACATCTCATGATGGGACAGATCAGCGAGCGAGAGGAAAAGGCTGGGAGGAAGGGAGAGGAGAAGGCAGAACACACTTGCTTTTAAGCAGTCCTTTTTCAAGAACCCTGAAGGCCCCAGGAGAATCGCACTGGTCCCTTCCAAGGGAGCTCTGATCCCAAAGACTTTCACTTAGAGGTTCTATTATTTTCCAGCTTCCCACATGGGGACCAGTATGTGGATGTTGGGGCGTAAACCACAGCAGGCCCGCCTGGCCCCTGGAAAGAGCATGCTGGGTACAGAGGGGAGGAGAGCTCAGGGGCCACGGCTGCAGCCTGCCAGGGAAAAGCTGGGGACAATAGAGCCCACTTTACATTGTGTTAAACTGCCATTTCTCTCGGAGACACGCACACAGAGATGAAAAAAGCTTCCGCGTGAGTACAGGCCTTTGTGGAGAACAGAAAAGGCTCCATTTGCGGCCTGAGTGGATTCCCAGGGTATTGATGGCTCCAGGCTGTGCTTAGTAGGATGGGCTCCAGCAAATGGTTCCTCGTTTTCAAGTGAAGCAAGCTGTTGATAATGTGCCCCGTTTTCTGTAATTAAAACCTGAGTGGCAGGTCCTTGGGCATTCAGTGTGGCGGGAGCTGAAGTGCTGGGCTGGGCCATGCGCAGTATCCGGTCTCATAGCTGAGGCCTTGTCTGGAGTCTCCGTGGTAGAGACAGCGAGTGCAGCCAGCCACTGTCATTCTGCCACCTGACTACCACAGGCCGGTCCACGCAGGTGTCAGGGAGGGAAGGCTCTCATCTTTCATTCTCCTGTAGCCCATCTCATTCATTCATTCATTCATACATTCATTCATTCATTTCATTCATTTGCTCATTCATTCGTTCTGGCTTAGTCCTCCCTCCTCCTGTCTCCCAGGCTGGTTACACTAATCGCAGCTTTCCCACTCCAGGGAATCTCTGCTCTGTCCCCTCAGCTCTTGTCTCCTCATTATGCACAGAGTCGATCTATAATGTTGATGCTTTGCCTGGCCTGACAGGCAGCCTGGTGCCTCCTCCCCAGTCATGACTGCATAATAAGGTGCTATGTAATGAAAGGCTGCGTGGTGTTGATTGTGTACAGGGCTGTGGTGGTGTGAAGAGGATTCACATGTGACAGTGGTCCTCACCCAGGCAGGCAGGTGAGTATGACTGACCACCAAAGGGTCCTGGGTTAGAGAGATGGGCACACAGGGGCCACCAACAGCTGATGATGGCCTCGGTCCCAAGACCAGTGGGATAATGGGTGAGGTCAGAGCCCTGAGAGCCAGGAAATTTGTTTGAGAAATCAAGTTACATGTTAGTGTGGGATGTAGCCTGCAGAATGGCAGCTCCTGATGGCCTCTCCGTGTACTGTCGCTGACTGATGGACGAGCGGCCCCACCTCTGCCTTCTGACGCACCTACTTCAACACTCTAGCTCCGACTGCTGAGGGCCTCGAAGGCCGCTGAGACGGTCGGAGTTAGTTACGCAGAGGCAAAGCTCACCAAGGCCTTCAGGTCCTGTGGCAGCCGTGAGTGAAGCTATGTTCCTCTCCCACCCTTCACTCTCCAAAGCAGGAGGTGGCCGGCCCTGGATAAAGCACAAACTATTCCACAAGGAGACATCCCAGGCCACATTCCTGTGAGTGTGCCAGTCCACCAGAAACTGTCACACACACACACACACACACACACAGTCTCCCACACATGTCCACAGCCCTCACCAGATTAGGGTCAGGACTCGTGCTTTCTGACACCTCCCTCAGGTAAGATCTCCATAAGCCCTGTGTCCCCAATAACCCTACCTCTACACTCTGGTCCCCACACTCCCAGCCCCCAGCCCTTAGCTCTTCCCTCTGAACTCAGGAACCATTCAAATAGGACCTTTAGGAACTCTACTAGAGCAAATGCTCTGAGCCCAAGACAGCACAGGCCTCCTGCATCTCCACTGGAGGTATCCAGAGCCCCTTGCTTCCCGAGAACGAGGCACCGCCAAGACCCCCAGCCTTCCCTCCATCCTAACAGCACAGGTCCCTGAGGTCCAGGAAGTCAGATCTGGGCCTTGATTTCAGGTTGAGCTTTTCCCAGACTTATACCTGTCTTCCAGGATTGGCAGGCTGCCTAGAGTTGAGCCTGGACAGTAGGAGCTCAGTTGGTCATACCATGTTCTAGATGTGGTGTGAATCTTGGTCTCTACCTGACTTGGGATCCCAGCGATTTGGGAGATGCTTAGGAAATGAGGGTGGTGGTGTCTTCTCCCCTGAGTCACATCTGGGAACTACTTGGCTCAGGGGGGCTTGCTAAGAGTCACATGGCTGACTGACAACTCCATGGGAGAGGGGCAGTGCCTGAGAAATGGCCGAAGTGCTCATGGCCTTGGCCTGCACTAGGCTCTCTAAGGAGGGGCCACGCTTCTGACAAACAGGTCCTGGCTGCACAATCCAGGGCTCTCAGACCAACAGGACAGAGCCACTCACTCAGCATCACCACCGCACAAGTTTCTGGGGACTCTTTAGAGCCAGAGAGCTGTCTAAGCAGAAGGTCCTGCAGGCAGCCTCTTGTGTTCCTAAGACTCGGTAGAGGTTGAAAAGCGCCTTCTTCCTCAGCAGTCTCTTCCTTAGTGTGGCGATCTGAGGGAGACAAGATACCACCTGTTCATTCAGTTCACCAAGCTTCAAGCCCTTGCTCTGAAAAGGGAAGCTTGTTCTACTCACTATCACTCCACTGTTCTAAGAATGCAAGACGGCAACTGCCCTGCCTTCCAGGGGGAAGACGGGAACCCCACAGCCCTGTGGCAAAGTTCTTTCTTCCAATATTACCCTAGTAGAGCCCAGACACCCCCTTGCTGGAACTCACATCTGAGACACACACTCACAGATCCACCATGAAGGGACTGAAGAAACTGCGCCACGCAGCAGAGCAGAGGGCCCACGGTACTCAGAGCTCAGGGATCCCACAAACAGGTAGGCAGGAGCCAGCGAGGATAGTGTGCTGGAGTGGTTATGGCAGCCAGGAGTTAAAGGGGACATCTGCACCACCTGGGCGGGGTCACCCAAGGGTGCTAATGTGGAAACGCACTACTGGTCAGACAGATGGCTTGAAACTTGATGTAGACATGTCCCCCAGCAGCTAGACACTGTGCTGATGGTGTTGTGGCCAGGATGAGAGGGAGGCTTTAGTAGTCACTCTTCTTGTTGTGACCAAATACTTGATAAAAAGCAAGTTATAGGAGAACATGTGCACCTAGGCTCACGTCTTGCAGGTGTGGTCTTTCAGGAGGATGTCATGGGTCATTCATGATAGGGAGGCGTGGGGACAGGAGCATGAGGTGGCTGTCACTGTGTCTGCAGAGAGAGATGAATACTGGTGCCCAGACTACATTCTCCTTTTCCCCCCTTCAATCCAAAGGCCCAGTCTACAGCACTGTGCTGCCAACACCCGGCGTAGACATCCCCTCTCCAATGAAACCTCTCTGGAAACCTCTTTGTGTAAGTACCTAGGAATGTGTCTCCTGCGTGATTCCAAATCTGATCAATTTGATGGTGAAGGTAACTGTCCCAGACACTTGCCTCTGAGGGCTACCTCCCCTGCTCCCACGACCACCCAGGTCCAACAGCACCCCCTAGTGGAAGGTTGCTCTGTTCACAGTGTGCAACTCCCTAACCAGGAGTTGCACACTGTGAGCAAAGCAAGGTTACGAATGCCACACCAAGAAGTGTCTAAAGGATGTGATGACCAGATGTCACCTAGACTGGGTCCTGGAGCAGAAAATAGGTGTCAGGGGAAACTAGAAAATCTAAATGAACCATGGACTTCATTAATGATGTGCAAACGTACATCCGAGATGCCAACATGGGGAGTGGGGTGGATAATGGGAGAGCGACATGAATTTACCTGGAACTTTTCTAGGGACCTCCAACTGTCTAAAGGACTACCTTAAGGTTTTGACCTGGCAGAGACCAGATCCAGGGTGACTTTGTTTAGCTGACATGAGGGAGGAGGGTTGGCTGTGTCGTACCAGCTGCTTTTATGGGTATCTGGAATTTGCGTATAAACATGGGTTTGGTGCTCATAGGCAGAAGCCAAGGAGACAATGCTTGGGACTGTGTCTGCCAGGCTCGCAACCGCACCCCAGGGCCGTGTTCAGACAGGTAATGTGAATCCACCCAGCACACCTTGGCTTCCGTCCCCTGACCCCGGAGTGGTTCCCATCCTACAGATGGTACTGTCAGGGCTTAACTAAAAGGTGGGGCTGGGCAGTCACACCAGGTGATTCTGGGGCGGCTGCAGGGTTGAGGTGAACTTCCCCATGTGATGACTCTGTCAGGCTCTCTCGGGCTTGCTTTCTTTTTTTAAGATTTGTTTATTTAATATACAAGTAAACTGTCACTCTCTTCAGACACACCAGAAGAGGGCATCGGATCCTGTTACAGATGGTTGTGAGCCACCATGTGGTTGCTGGGAATTGAACTCAGGACCTCTGGAAGAGCAGTCAGTGCTCCTAACCGCTGAGCCATCTCTCCAGCCCCCTCTTGGCGTTTCTAAATGACCACTTCATGCAGAGTCTGGAGCTCTGGGTGGGAGGGGAAGGAGCCCCTCCCCACTTGTTCACTCATGGGCCAAGCCTGTTCTTGACTTCAAGAGGACGAAGGGGCCTTAAGAATGTAGGAAGAAGGAAGAAGGAAGTCCTCAGGTCCCAGTGAGCCATTGCTTATACTGTCTTCTCTAAGCCTACAGGTCGCTGTGAAGCAAAGGGCTAGAGAAGGCTCCTATGGCAGGCCTCTGGTCTCCTCCACCTTCACCCAGGCCCACAGCTCCACCCTCAGCTAGCCCAGTGACTAGTCTAGGAGCAACAGAACAGATGCCTATGGAGGACTTCCTGTAAGAGGAGGGCTTTGGGGGTGGGTGTGAAGGAAGGGAGCCCTCATGGGGGCATTCAGGGAATGAGGAACTGAATCCGTGGTCACAGCCTGAAGAAGGTACCTCATGTCCTGCAGGGAGACAATGATTTTGGATACTCAGTTACTTGAATGATACAGTGGTGCAGGCCTGGATCGACAGACTTGGCAGGCCTTTGTGTGCCCTGGAAGCCTCAGGGATCTGGCTTGACGATGCGACTGTGTTCCACCGACAACGTGGATGTCCGTGAAAAGCCCGTTTAGTTCCTTCTTGGAGCCAGGCTGACAACCTCACGCATGCTCCGTGACTCTCAACTTCCTGCTGAGCTGCGTGGGCCCTGCGTTCCTCATTTGAAGCTGGGGAAACTGAGGCATGGGGAGCTAAGTAGAAGAGGGAGAGTGGAGCGGAAGTGGGGCTCTCGGAAGGCTTTGTCTCAACGGATCTTGGCTGGTCTTCATTCATCCCATGGGGGCAGGGAACTGAGGTCTGAGATGCTGAGTGGCGGGTTTATTCCCAGCCAGGATGGCTGTCTCCAAAATTTAGGAGAAATAGGTAGAGACTTGGGCACGACGGGTCAGGCGTCCTGAGCATCCAGGGAGAGGAATCATGGTAGCCAAACAGCCTCAAGGAACTGAATTCTGCCAGCGTCTGAGTCCCCTGAGAGGGAGTCTCCTGAGGCCCAGCTGAAAATGGAGTGTGGACACCGCGCGTGAGACACTGGGCAGAGGCCAAACGCTTTGTCCTGACCTGAAAAGCCAGGATGGATGCTGTTTAGGCATCAGCTGATGGCGGTTTGTTATACAGTCGTCGGAAATTAATGTTCACCGCTGCCTCCTCCACACCCACCATGCACAGGCCGTGTGCTCACACAGATGACAAATGTGATCATACAGGTGTGTGCACATGTTAACAGGCAGTTGTGTGTGTGTGTGTGTGTGTGTGTAGACACACACGCATCCTAAAGTTTAATAATACATGTGCTTATGTATGTGCGCATCAGTGTGTGTGTGTGCGCGCGCGTGTGCGTGTGTACGTGTGTGTGGTGTGTGTGTGTGTGCGTGCGTGCATGTGTGCGTGTGTACATGTAAATGACTCCATGGTCACAGCCTGAAGGAAGCACTTCATGACCTTCTTCACACATACACACACACACACACACACACACACACACACACACACACACACACACGGCTAGGCCAGGTCATGAGTCCCGGGGGCCAGGTGCTTCTAGAGCTGAGTCACTGAGGCCCAGAGCAGGGGGCAGAGCTGGACCCCTTCCAAACCTGCATCCCTAACCCATTCTGGCTCCGGCAGAATTCAACTGCGTGAGCTGTGTAGCTTGTATAGTGGGATGGGGTGGTTTCCCCGTGCCCTGTAGGTTCTAATTGCTCACTTGACCATGTGAGGGCTGACTTTCAGAACATAGACCCCCGAACACAGGGAATGTCACATAAACCCGTCGCCGCCCATGTCTACTATTCACAGAGCCCACCCCTTTTGAGACTGTAAGGGCCTGTGTGGTTGAGTCTTAGAAATGACCTAGGGAGACAGGTACAGGGAAAGGTCTCAGGATGACCCTCGGAAGGGGTGGGGCTCTGGCACGTCAGGATGGTTGAACAGGACAAGGGAAGGAGGAGAGCCAGCAAAGGGAGTTTGGGTCCATGAAGGGCAAAGTTGCCTCCCAATGGGCGTAAGCAGTCCCCACAAGGGGCAGTCTCCTGCTTGTCTTACTCCACTGAGGAGGAAAATGAGAGCAGGCACCTCCCTCCCTCCTTCCTGCTTCCGGGGAGTGGGGGATGGTGAGCAAAGCGAGAAACTTTCTTTCTGCCACCATGTGTGGGTAAGAGAGGGTTAACCCACCGCAAACCCACATGCCCTTTAATCTCCTGCCCGAAAAGCTCTTCAATATTTAAACAGCACTTTCTGGGCTGTGTTCTGATGCTCCCAGGCAAGGCTGAGACAGACAGAAGGCAAGTGGACCGGTGGCCAGCCTGAGTCTGTCTGCCCAGTCTCATCTTGTCCAGCCACTCCCGAAGCCCAGCTGTAGCCAGGAGCTTTCTGGACACCAGCTGCCTGCCCCCCTCTGCCCAGGGCTGCCTTAGCCTCAGGCAGTACTGCCCCATGTGATCCTCTGCCTGTGGCCACAGATGCCTTTCTTCCCCTAAGGCAAGCCCAGGTACAGCAGGTTCCAGTAGACAGCTCTAGTGTGGCTTCCCTCTTTCTCTGCTTTGCCTCTCCCTAGGGTCTCTCCAATGGCTCCTACCTCCCTGGACCCTCCATGAGAAGATCTTTCTTGAAGCCTGTCTTGACCCAGGCAGCTGGGCTCAAACTTGCCTTCCTAACATGAATCATCCTCGAACTTTCTACATGAACTTGAGATGGGCGATCTGTCTGTCCTGGATGTTTGGCAGTACAGCCAGGCTGGATCCAGGCATGAACAGCAATTTGTAAATCCAACTTTGTGATTTGGATTCAGTAACAGAGAGAGGGTGGTCTGAGCGTCAGTCAGGGCCAGAAACAAGTGGTCTGGGGCTATACCCAAGAATTCTTTAGGGGCAGTAGAGGGAGAACAGGTGTGAAGGGCAGAGAGGCATTCATGAAGCAGGACAGGAGCCCAGCAGCCTCTTCAGGAAGATGGGGTCACAGGGACCCCAGAACTGCAGCTCCAGTGCTCAGATGAGAGCCCCTGGGGTAGGGGCTGCTTTGTGGGACCACAGACAGGATAGACTCCTGCTTTAAGGGCAGAGAGAGAAGATACCTCCCCACCAGGTACTCAGAAGACATCTATGGATGTGGGTCTCCAGCCATCCTCTACCCAGGACCATGCTTGACCTACGGTCAGACATGGCCTCACCTTCAACGTGCTGCTACCCACAGTACCTGCCTAGCAGGACCGTGGGAAGGCAGCGGAATGCAATGCTTCGCTGAGGACTCACTCTCCATCCCAGGCCTCCGAGAAAGCAGAGTTACTGATTGGGCATCTAACCAGGGTCCTTTCTGCTTCTTGCATCCCTCAGCCTCCGTCCCCATGGCTACAGGCGTTGCCGTGGTAGCTGAGCATTATTAGGTGTGCCTGATGAGACCAAGATGGTTTTCAGTGGACAGGTCATCACCACAGAAATATACTAGGTCACCAGCCATCAAGGGAGGCGAAGGTTGAAGCTCTCCAGAGCTGTTCGGAACCAAGGCTCTGAGAGAGGAGGCTTGTTAATTCCACTGTCAGCCGGCCGGGAAGTGTGCCCGGTGTTACTTGGCAAAGGTCACACTACTGATTGAAGGGTTCTCAGTCGAGGAGGGGTAGCATTTGCCCAGGGATACAGATGAGTAGTTGCCACCATGCTGAGACGCTCTCTGAGGAGCAGCAGAGTCCTGCGTCAGAGGCAGCATTTCTCTCGAGGCTGTCTCTTGGTCACACGCACAGCTCCAGGGTTTGTGTGTGTAAAACAGGAATAAAAGCGAACTGAGGTTTGACCTCGTTCAGGGATGGCCTATGCTGTGACAGCATGACACATGATGTTACCATGTCTCCCCGAGCAGCCTTGTGGGCCCTGGGCTTAAGTGGCCACTGCTTGGACTGATGGGGAGGCCATTGTGTAAGCACAGAGGACACATTACAGCTGGGTAGACCTAAACATTGGGCAGATCTACAGGATTGAGGGCAGAGCCTGCCAATCTCTACTCCCCTAATTCTGTTTTTCCCCCTAGACGACAACCCGGCGTTGATAATGGCATTCATAACTCAGTCACGTGACAGCTCGGCGCTTTGGTCCAGCATCCACACTTGGCACACCAGGAATGGGGATGCTGAGAACAATCTTTTCTGTTTTAGGGACTCTTGCCTACCTATCAGATCCTCATAGCTAACTTGACAGGCTGAGGTTTGGGCTCTAAATAGTCACTGGGATGCCTTTCCCAGGCCTTGGGAGTTCAGCAGGGGACTGCCGAGTCCCGGCAGGCAACTGAATCCACTCAATAAAATTTTATGAAGTCTTAATCTGGTCCTTGAGCAGGACCTCAAAGGACACTGTAGATCTTTTGCCCTCCCCCAACCGTGGGAGAGAAAGTCCTCTGTTCCTCCTCCTGTGACCAGTTCTGCTTCGGCAGTCAGCTCTGCTCGCCTGCTGTCCTGAGAGCCTGGCAGTTAGGCACTCGTCCTGGGCTGAGGAACACCTTGAAGAGCTGTCCCGTCATTGCTGAGAAGGTCCTAGGGCTTGCTTGACGCTTTTCAGGGAGCAGACTGTTCTCTCGCCAGGGCCCTGTTGTCAATGAACATAGTAAAATGACAACCACACACCCCACAGCCTGACAACAGCCACATCCAGGGCGTGCAACATTAGTCATCTAATTTGGGAACACAGGGAAAGAGAACTTTGAGACTGAGTCTAGCACTTGAATCCCTGGCAGCGCCATTTCCATCAGGGAGATGAGAGAGGGGCTGGCAGGTGGCCAGCCACCAGATCTCTAGGCTGAGCTCCAAATGGGCAAACAGGGCAGGTCGGTGTCTGAGAGGTAAATGTCAGGTCATGGAGGGTAGGTAAGCTTGGGAGATGATGAACTGTGGTCCTGACCACACAGAGAGAGGTGATCTGTCACACTTTCAACTACTCCCGAGTAGTGTAAATCTCTGCCATGTATGTCTGAGGTCTAGGGCGCGCCGCTGCTCTATGGGAAGACGGCTCAGTGCCCAGCACCGGTGGACATGTTTGGGACTCTGTGTTCCTTCTGGGATTCCTGTGTTCTTGAGCCCAGGCCTGGCTAACTGTGGTCGTGCAGCCCTTGAGAGATGGCAAGGAGGGAGCAACCAGTGTTTACATTGGAGGGAAACTGAGATTTTTCTAGGAACTGGTCATAGCTTCAAACCATAGCCACGGCAAACCTTTCCCTCTAAGTTTCTGGGAAGGACAAACACCAGGCAACCGTGATAGTTGCTGTTTACCCAACACACTGACTGCATGGAGAGGCTGCAGAGGTGGGGCTAAGGGCCCACTCGTCAGCGCAGAACCCCCTTGCCCTGTCGCTCAGCTGCGTCTGCACAGGTCAAGGCCTGCAGCCAGTGAGCCCAGGCTTGAGACCTCCAGCTTCCCCTGGGTCCCCCTCAGTGTACCCAAAGCCGAGAGTGAGGAGCCGTCCCTCCACACAGGTGACACTTTGACTCCAGTATCCTCACCTTCCTGCTTCCCAGGCCTGCTTCATTTCTTCACACACACACACACACACACACACACACACACACACACACACACCCAGGCAGCTGCCCGTCCCTAGTGCTGTGACTCCGAACTTGGGGCTCTGCAGGGAAACTCTGTGTATATTGTGATTCGCTCGCTGAAAGTTTGAAACGTGGCTCATGCCATCTGTAAAACGTCTACTATTTTCCTCAATCCTAGAAGTTGCTGCTAGAAAAAAAAAGCAGCCTGTGAATGAGAGGTCCATATTGTTTGGGGTGAGAAAGAGAGGTGGAGGGAGGGAGAGAAAGAAAGGGAGAGAAAGAGACGGGGTCCGAGCATAAGGAGGAGAGAGGAAGAAGATGATGAAGAGGATGCCTCAGTGGGTCATGGGGACCTCCAGGATAGCAGCTGGTGACATCCTGCATACCCATCACCTTAAGAAAGACAGAATCACCTCATCACACCTGACATTCCTTAGTCTCCCCGCTTTCGGTAATCCCAGCCCCAGGTAACCATGGGTCTGATGGTCATTACCACCACTACGGGTCTGTTTAAGAGCTTTGTGTAAGTGGCCACCGTGTGTGCTTTTGTACCTGGCTCCTTGTGATCAACAGACTTATTGTGAGGGCAGGCGGCCCCTGGGTGGATCTGAACTCCGCCTTCACAGTTCACGCTCCACACTGCTTACTATGCTCCTGCTGACTGACACCTGGGTCCTTTCCAGGTTCCGCTGTTCTGAAACGCTGTTGGAGACACCCGCACAGGTCTTTGCAGACTCCTGTAATTCTTTCTCTTGGCCATGGGGAAATATCTAGGAGCAGCTTGGCTGAGTTACTAATCTCGTGTTTTCTCTTTAATTCTCTCTGGACCTTTTGTATCAGTGACTGCAGGATTTACATGCAAAGGTGCCCAACCCACTGCCCGAGGAATCCTCGGAATGTAGCCCCAAATGAAATCATAAACTTGCTTAAAACAATGTAGCTTTTGTTTTGGTTTTGTTTTTGATTTTGCAACTTTGTTTTTTAACCTCGATTGCATGTTCTCAAGTGAGGGATGACAATGTGTCTCAGGGAAGCCAATGTAACTTGTTCACAAGCCACCAAACTGTTTTTCAAAGGGACTTTCCCAGTGTGGCACTCCTGCACCCGCGTGGGAGCTCTGTTCTCTACCAGCTATGCTGGCGTCTCATCCTTCCACTCTCTAGTACCCTTAAGAGTGACAAATAGCCAAGTAGCATCTTCCATCACTGTGGGTCCTGTTCTAAGTTCCTCATGGTTTCTGTTGTCCACCAACTTTGCATGTGAAGAGTGTCAGACAGTATTACGTCTGTTCCTTGTTCCTTGTCGCTCCACTCCTGGTTAGTAGGTCTTTGTTCTTCTGGCAGTGAGATCTGTGGGCTGCGGGGACTTCCTCAACTGTGTCTTCTGAAGACGGGAAGGGGTTTTTGTTCATTAACTTGCTATTCTCCTTAAGAAGTTGTTCCCTGTCCCAGATCAGGACGCCGCTCCTGAGCAGGGCAGACGGCTTGGTGCAGTGGACAAAGCCCTTGCCCTGCAAGCATGAAGACTAGAATTCAGATCCCCAGAACCCACATGGAAGCTGAGGAGGTGTGAGGGTCTCCGGTAACCCTGTCCTCAGTAGGCAGAGGCAGGATTGCCCAAGCAAGCTAGAGCATAAAACCTCAATAAATAAAGCAATAAGAAAGACACCCAACAGAAACCATGGGCCTCCAAAACATACACACACACACACACACACACACATACACATGCATGTGCATACATACACACACATACAGGTATGCCATACACAAATATACAGGAAAAAAATTTTACATCTCCCTTTCTGTAACTATTTCCTCAAATTGAAATACTCTCTTCTGGAGGGAAGGAGAAAAAAAAGACTCATGGGATTCAGGAAGTAAACAAAACTCAAGAGTTTCAGGAAGCTCCTGAAACTTGAACACTTCCCCAGGCCCCTCCCCAGTTACGGAAGCAGCAAGCACTTGCTAAGTAGACTCTTCGGGAAGCCACCGGCATCTGACCTGTGCCGAAAGCCCCAGATGCAGATTTCTGAGTTTTCACCCGAGTTGGAGCGGACATTTTGGTGATACAACTGCCTTTAAGTCATCCATGCTCCAATAATCCCAGGAAACTTGTGACTCACTAAGGTAGAACTCGGTGTAATTATCTCTTTGGTCTGTTGCCAATGTCCTACCTGGGATGAACAGACATTTGTTCCTGTGTCCCCAGAAAGGTCAAGTAACACATATTTCCCCTCCCTGGAAACTCTACATCATTGGCGCTCAGGTTTACATATAAAATCCATCTCAAAACGCTGCAGGCTGGGGCTTGTTTTCACCCCACATTTGTCTCAGCACCACTGGTGATCTGATGGGCTTTCCACTCCACAGCGAGAGGCAGAGGCGTCGGTCTCAAGACCAACTGACGACGTGACTGTGGGTCTATTTCTGGACGAGGATTCTGTCCCGCTCAGCGGTGCCTACGCTTGAACCTAAATGTACTGTGCTGGACGCCGGCGCTTCAGGCTGTGTTCTGATATTGGACAATTTCCTCCAGCTCTATTCTCTTTCAGAATTTTGCTTTTCCTACTTTGGATTCTTTTTATTTCCGGATAAAATTTAGAGTAATCTGAAAGTTTCTACACAGACATGCCCTGCGACTTTGATTAAGGGACATTGAATCTGAAGTCCAATTAGCGAGAAATTGACTCCTCACCACCATCAGCCCTGTAACAGTATTGATCTGTTGCCATGCCAACCTCACCTTCAGTGATACCTTCCTGTTTGTTTACATCTTCAAGTTCTTTTGTAATGATGTTTAAAATAATGAAACCTCCTTTAATTAAATTCAATGAATTCAGCATAGCTTTTCATATATCCCTAACATTTAATTTTCAATGCTATCGTGATTGTTTGTTGGCTTTCATGTTTCTGTTGTTTCCCCCACATGGTGAGAAGCTGGATCTTCTGTACTGATGTTGAACTCAGGGTCCCATGAAACCCACTCCTTACTTCCAGTGATTGTTTCATAGATTCCTTAAGATTTCTACATTAAAAGCCATATCTGACAGGAGAAGGGAATAGGGTTCATAATAAGATCACGTGCATCATACACATGGATAATAATATCAGAATATTGGACTGCAGAGGTGACTCAGCGGCGAACACTGAATCTGGGTTTGGTTCCCTGCACCCATATGGCAGCTCACAACATCTGCAACTCAAGTTCCAGGTCTGATGCCCTCTTCTGGCCTCCTTGTGTACTGCATGAATATGATATATGTATATATGTATATATATACATATATATATACATTTATATACACACACAACATATTGGCAAGAAGAGATTATATATATGTATATATGCAGTCAAGACACTCATACATATAAAATAAAAACAAATAAAAATATATGAATCTGCAATTCACCTATGCTAAGAAAGAAGAAGGAAGAGCCCACAGCTGTGAATAGGGACATCCTACATCTATCTCTCTAAACTGTAAATCTTCAGTTCCTTTCCCCATCTTGACTTTCCCACAACCTCCAGCACTGGTGGGCATCAGGAGCAGATTGCTTGCTTGCCCACGGCAAGAATGATATTTGTTATTTCTAGATGCCCTCTACTGTTTGCAGCCTGTGGGGAAGTAGTTTGTTTGCTTTTCATTTGGGCCTTGATGTGTACTTATTTTTGTCAACTGTTTTCTGCATCCCTATTTGAGATTTTGGGTATATCTGTTACCTTTCTCTTTAGTGTGACAAAGTGCCTGGCAAAACCCACTTAAGAAAGGAGGGGTTTGTTTGGGTTTGAGAGTACAATCCATCAGGACACAGAAGGCATGGATCAGGAGTGGGAGTTGGCTGGCTACATTGTATCCACAGGCAGGTACAGATGTATCCACAGAGGCACAGGTGACAGCTGGCTCCCGGTTTACTTTCTGACCTGGGTTTTGTTAATTGTTGGGTGTGTGGATGGTTGGTGTCTGACATTCACTGTCAACTTGACACAACCTAGAGGTTTTTCTTCTTCTTCTTCTTCTTCTTCTTCTTCTTCTTCTTCTTCTTCTTCTTCTTCTTCTTCTTCTTCTTCTTCTTCTTCTTCTTCTTCTCTCTCTCTCTCTCTCTCCCTCCCTCCCTCCCTCCCTCCCTCCCTCCCTCCCTCCCTCCCTCCCTCCCTCCCTCCCTCTCTCTCTCTCTCTCTCTCTCTCTCTCTCTCTCTCTCTCTCTCTCTGCTTTTTCAAGACAGGGTTTCTCTGTGTAGCCCTGGCTGTCCTGGAACTCACTCTGTAGACCAGGTTGGCCTCGAACTCAGAAATCCGCCTGCTTCTGCCTACTAAGTGCTGGGATTAAAGGCGTGCGCCACCACTGCCCGGCTGCCTAGAATTTTTAAAAGGAGTCTTGATTGAGTAACTGTATCATGTTTGTGAAGGATTGGCTTGATTATTTTCATTGATGTCGGGGGCTCAGCCCATTGTGGGTAGCACTATTTCCTAGGCAAGTAGTCCCACGCTGTATAAGGAAAGCCAGCTGAGCATGAGCCTGTGAGTGAAGCAGCAAGCAGGAGTCCTCCACAGTTTCTGACTCAGCAGCCAGCTTGCGTCCCTGCAATGTTGCACCTCCAATGTTGCTGTGAAGGTTCCCTGTCTTAACTCACTGCTTTGAAGTCTGAATTCTACTTTTTCATCTCCTTCATGTTCCCATGCTCTCCTCTTGCCTTCTTTAGAGTTAACTTGCTTTTCCCCATCACTGTAATTTCTTCACACTATGTGTGACTGTGTATGATTGTGTATGTGAACAGCCACTCCCCAGTCTGTGCCTAATATAGCCACAGATTGTTTATCTATATATGTTCTTAGTGAAAAATTTTTGGTTGAAACACTTGTAGTTTTTAAAACTGACAAGGGAAAGAAGACAATACATTATATTCACTTTTACTTTAGTCAGTTTTGCTCCTAAGAATCCTTTGCTCCATAGCGCTCGGAGAGGGCTTGGTGGGTGAAGTCCTTGCTGATAAGCATAAGGTGATAGACCCGTGTATCAACAGGGTGTGGTAAGCATGCATCTGTAATCCAAGTGCTCCTGCAGTGAAACAGGAAGCAGAGAGGATAGAATTCCCAGAAGCCCACAGGGCAGCTAGCCTGCTGTCTGCAGAAATGAAAATAAAATGACTCTCCACAGACAAGGTAAAAGGCAAGGACCAGTGTCTAAGGTTATCTCCTGAGCTCTACACACTCACTGGACAACATATATACCCACAATCACACACACACACACACACACACGCATACACACACACCACACATCCACATACATCATATACACACACACATTCACACACATGCACACCACCATATACATGCACACACACATATACACACTCATACACATGCATGCACACATGCCACACACATGCACACACATGCACACACACATCATATACACACACACTCACAACCATGCACACCACCATACACACACACACACACACACACACACACACACACACACACACACACGCACACACATCATATACACACATAAGAAAAATATAAAAATATACACTAGACATCCTTTGGAGTATTTCCTGTCAACCAGATGGCCCTCCTGTGTGTATGATGCATGCCTGATTGCCAAGGAAGAATCACATAGGCTCATTTTCCTGAAAGTATCTTGATTTTTGCCTCTATTCTGATGGATAGTTCTGCTGGGTATAAAATCCTGGAGAAATTTCTCCTCTCTTCAGCCCTTGAAAATGTTGATCTACTGTCTCAGACACCACCACTTCCCAGCACCCATCAGCTCCCCGTGCCTTCTGTCCTCCCTGCCTGGTCTCAGAATTGGCTCTTAGTGGTTTTTTGTTTGTTTGTTTGTTTTTGTTTTGGTTTTGGTTTTTGGTTTTTGTTGTTGTTGGTTGTTGGTTTTGGTTGTTGTTGCTTTCTTCTTTCTTTCTTTCTTTCTTTCTTTCTTTTTTGTTTGCATTCCTACTTGTGTGTTTTCTTGGGTTTCATCATGTTTGAAATGCTGTGAGCTTCTTGAGTCTATTGATCTTTGCATCAGGTCCAGGAATTTTTAACATTAAAGACAAAAGTCATCATTTTACACGATTCTGTATTCACTGTCTGTGATGGTGAATCTTGATTGTCAACTTTTCAGGACTTAGATCCTGTGGAAACGCTCTGGATGTGTCCATGAGGCTGTTTCCAGAAAGGTGGAACTCCATAGGGAAGACAGACTCAAAGTGGCCATCTTTCCGTGGACTAGGGTCCCACACTGAATACTCTGAGCACTGGTCTCTGTCTCCCTCTGCTTCCTGGCTGCAGATGTACTGACAGCCACCTCCAGCTGCACCTGCCTCCCCATCATGGACCAGACCCTCAAACCATGATGCAGGTTAGACTCATTTTCTGATGTTTCTTTTATGGGTCATCTTGTCACAGCAATGAGAAAGTGAGGGGCACTCTTGGATATTAACTGCTTCTTCATCAGAACACACTGCCTCACCTGTCACATTCTTACAAACTCAGTATGCTGACTTTTGTGTTCTCTGTTCTGGTGCACACTGGAGTGATCTCAGGAACTGTGTTATTCATCGCCTGCATCTCTGTTTAGTTCATTTGCGTATTTTTCACTTCCCTGTGGAGATTGACATTCATCTAATCATTTAGGCTATGGTTTCTTTCTTCTTTTAACGCATGAGCTACCATTGCTGTTATCATGTTTCTTTCTGTCCTTAAAATATCCTGGACTCCTTCAGGATGGCTCCCCTCTGTGGTCCCCGAACTGTTGTGGTTTCTACATAGCATTATTTCTGACAGTGAGGCCTCACTTCTGTCTTCTGAATGGATCTATCTGTGTTTTCTATCTGTGGACTTTAAACTCTGTTCTGCCACAGGATTTAGCTCCAGTATCCAGTATTCACTATTTCCACATCTCAGCTGTGGCTCGATAGTTATGTGATCGGTGTTCTGAGGCATTAAAGAGCCTTTACTGAATGTCTTAATATGCTATTAGAAACGATTTTTTTTAATGTCCTGCGTAATGTACAGCCCGTTTAGACGCTATGTTAGGACCCGTTGAAGTTCTGTGTTATAAATGAGCACATTTCATTATGTTAATCACCTTTCCTGTTTTCAATAACCCTATCATATTTCTTCCTTGCCATGCTAACCCTAACTGAAACACAGCTGGGTTTTAATTGCTGCTGTTTCTGGTTGGGATTTGCATGAATTTGAATGTTCTATAGCAGAACTTGCCAGGGCCCATTCCCCAGAGCCCCCCTTCCAGAAATGCTTCCAGGTAGAAATTCTTCTTTGTTCAGACAAACCAGGTTGGGAGCCTCACAGATTGGGACCCTCTTGCTAGACCCACAGTGCACATCAGGATGTGACAGTCTTTAGATCTTAGAGTGAGGACGATGCTGAGTCCCTTCAGTCTCCTTTGCAAGTTGTCTGCGATGACAGTGGAACCTCTTCTTTTTTTCACAATGTCTGTTGCTGCCATTTGAAGAACACACAGTGAGTCACAACATACGGTCAGCTTTTGGTTTCAGACTTTCCTTTCTCTTCCGAAATTAATTATCCAATATTCCAAGTTTAAAAAAATGTATTCAGAGAATGGAACACAGCTCAGTCCAAAGAGTGTTTGTTGAGCTCTCATAAAGCCCTCAACTTGACCCCCAGTGTGGCATAAACCGAATGCAACACTGTGTTCCTGCAAGCCTAGCTCTTGGGGGCTGGAAGCAGAAGGACTAACAGTTGAAGCTCATTGTTGGATCTATAGCAAGTTCAGGGCCAGTCTGGGCTACCAGACTCCTGTCTCCAAAACAAACAAACAAACAAACAAAGTGAGAACACCGTTTTCAAAGTGCTCATCCTTCTGCATTTCCAATACTCAACAGAGAGAGCCTGAGCCCAGAAACTCTTTGAGAGGTAATTCTTTTCTACTTAAAAAAAATTTATTTTCCAGCAATAAGAGTTTCTTCATGCCGTTCAGTTTTTTTTGGATGCCAACTCATACAATTTATGTGCTCTTATTCAGATTTATTAGCATACAACCATGCGAGTAATTCCTTGCTCGTTTCCTAAATTGCCTTCTTCGCGTCTTACACAATTTAGCATTTTGTTTAATGGCTGTTTTGTGTAGTAACTGGATCAGCCAGGGTCTGGATGCCGTTGGGCTCCTCATATACTTAGTACTCGATTTATTTATCAGGCCTCGGTTTTGTTTTTCCTAATTTAACAACTTCTGTTATCGGCTCTCCTTTGGACTTCTTTAGAACTGCATTTTAAAACCCTCATTGACTTGAAGACCATGACTGTTTTTCCCCATGTTTGATGATGAATGCCTTTGAAGATGGTGTTTCATCTCAGAGGAACATTCTGGAGAAACTCCTTTCATTATTTCCATGATTTTTCTACTATCCTAGAGTTTAAATATTATTTCTCTTTCCATTTCCCTCGAATGTTTGTAGGAATACTTTTTAATTACCAGTTGGGAAGGATCTTTAACTTAGATCTTTGTTAATAATTTATAATTTTGTTGCTTTGAGATGAAAGGCGTTCGTACAAATTTATCTCTTTGTACATATTACAACTATATGTATAATGTATACATTCATTTGCCTGAAATCTGCCACCATTTGAAATATTATTTTAATTATCTAAACAAATACAAGCATATGTAAGCCTACACGACTCCTGACCCCATCCCATGTTCTCCTGTTCTCGTGAGAGGAAAATCATGCCTAGAGCCAAACTTACACGAGGTAATCTCGGATCCACAGAGACGTGTTGCTTGCTTACCACTGTGAAGGCTCAGAGTCTAAGACACTAGCAGGTTCCACCCGTGTTGACCCACTCCTGTGGGAGCTCATGCCAGCCTGGCTACAAGAGCATCAACCCCACTCACAAAGACTGAGCCCTCAGGCCTTTCTCTGTCCAAAGGCCTGGCTCTGAATGTGATCACATTAGTGGGTTCTGGCATGCAGATTTCAGAAGGGACACCACACTCAGACATCCCATGGTGAGTGTGCTCTCCTGACATGCTGTGTACTGGTGCAGAGACGTGTCATTTTGTCTTGTCCACAGTTGAGCCACTGCATGAATGGCAGTGCAGCCTGGTGTATTTACTCACAAACGCTGCTTACACGACTACCCTTCACAGTTTCCTTGCATCTGCGTTTCTCTTCCCAGTATCGACCAGCGTCCATGGTTTTGACAAATGGTAACTGATTCATTCTCCCTACATGTGGACAGTTTGGTTTTCTAGGATTTTGTTTGTTAACAGTGTTGTCATGAGCATTCTCATACATGTCTCCCTGTTCTCATCTGCTGGTTTTTCCTGTTTAACTTTTTTTTGACAAATATCCCAGGAATAGAAAAGCAAGCAAACTATAAACATGAAATTCACAGACTATTCAGGAAATGAGAATCAGGTGTCAGCCGTACAGCCTCTCTTACCCTCCCTCCACTGGTCACTACTCACCCTCCAGAGCAACATGCAAACCCAGACCTGACTTCAGTCCCAGAATCCCTGCACATCTGCCACCACCTTAAACCCCTGCAAGAGAAGTGTTCACACTGACTCCCTTGGGGTGGGGCTGTGTGGGGAAGAGGGAATTTTATTCAGAGCTTTAAAGATGCGACTGTGTTCTTGGTGTCTGTTGGCAGCCCATCCTTGTCTGAGCTGCAGCACTCGCTGTGCAGTCGGTCTGTTCACAAATTACAGGCTCATGCTACCTCCGGCAAGCGTTTACTCTGGGTCTGTAAACAATGCTCCTCTGATATTCTTCCTTCCACTTCTGTTAGGTCCACAGAGTCTAAGTGCTGTGTGAAGTGTTAACAGTTTCTGACAAACATTTTCTCAGTTTTGTGCCAACTTACATGCAGGCCACTGGTGCATGAGTTCCATTTGGTGGCTCCGATGGGTATCGTGCTAAGATTGCCTGGTGTATGCATATTTCAATAATCTTCACTTCCTCACCTGTGATGGTATAAGGCATCCTTTCTTGCATTTATTGGCCACTTGGACACTTTCTTGGCTAGCTTTATGTCAACTTGACACAAGCTAGAGTCATCAGAGAGGAGGGAACTCAATGGAGAAAATGTCTCTGTAAGATTGGGCTCTAGGCAAGCTGTAGGACATTTTCTTAATCAGTGATCATTGGAGGAGGGCCCAGCCTATTGTGGGTGGTGCCATTCCTGGGCTGGTGGTCCTGGTTCTATAAGAGAGTCAGTAAAGAACACTCTTCCATGGCCTCTGCGGCCCCTTCTGCTTCCAGGTTCCAACCCTGTTCTTGTTTTGACTTCCCCCAATGATGAACAACGTAGAAGTCTAAGCCAGATAACCCCTTTCATAGAAACCCTAAACGAGACAGATATGATGTTCTCGGAGGGTCTGCTTAAATCTTTCCCCCTTTTGGGGTTATCTGCCCCCTGGATGACCTGCAGAGATTCTGACACATTCTGAACCCAAGTACGAAGTCACCCTCCTTCTACTTCTGCCCTGTATTAATGAAGTCTTTACATGGTAAGGAAAGTTAATTTGAATGTGACTCAATTATTGAATCTTAGTGGCTAATGATCCTGAATTTTTCATCCAGTAAGCATCTGTCTACTCTGGGCCACACCGAAACGTTATGCTTTTCTCTAATTTTTTGTTCGTTTGTTTGCTTGCATGTGCACTTATGGTTAGACCTGCCATTCATCTAGAATTGATTTTTGTAGATTTCAATTTAAAAAAAACTTTCATAGAATATATTTTTAATCATGTTCTTTCCCTTCCCCCAACTCCTTCAAGGTCCTCCCCAGCTCCCTACTCACCCAATTCCATGTTCTTTCTCTTTCTTAAAAACAAACAAACAAACAAACGAATAAACAAAAAACATGGAAACTGAAACAAACAAACTAAGACAAAAAAAATTCCATAAGATAAAAATACCTAAACAAAACAAAAAGCACACGGAAATTCCCTGTCTGTTGGGTTGGCCGACTCTTCTAGACCTGCGGCTTGCCTTGGAGTGTGGTTGATAAACCCAGTAACTCTCCATTAGAGAAAAGTGGTTCCCCCTTTCTTAGCAGTTACCGATTCAAATTTTTGGTTAGGAATGAGACTCTGTGTCCACTCCTCTTTGTGTGGTTTGAAGCTGTGCCGGTCTGGTGTCTGCTGCCATCGTCTCTGAACTCACATGTGCGTCAGTGCTTTTGAAGACACTGCTTCCTGGGAGACGTCCACTGCTCCTGGCTCTGCACAGACTCCCGAGCCTAAGGGCGTGGATAGAGACGACCCATTTATGGCTGACTGCCCCAAAGACTTTTACTCTCCACACACTGTCCAGTTGTGGAACCCTGTGCTATTTCCCATCTACTGCAAGAAGCTTCTCTGGTGGTGATTGAGCAAGGCTCTGGTCTATAGATATAGCAGAACATCGTTTAGCCATTTTACGGCTATGTTCCTTTAGCAGAATGACAACTCTAAGTTTTCCCTGAGACCCATGACCTGTCTCCTCACAGGCTACTTTAGTTCTTGGTCTTATTTTTAGTCTCATGGAGAGGGCCTTAGATCCACTTTTTCAAAAGGTTTTGGTTACCCCATGTGATGGTTTGTATATGCTCAGCCCAGGGAGTGGCCCCTATTAGGAGGTGTGGCCCTGTTGGAGTGGGTGTGACCTTGTTGGAGTAGGTGCATTACTGTGGGTGTGGGCTTTAAGACCCTCATCCTAGCAGCCTGGAGGTGAGTATTCTGCTAGCAGCCTTCAGATGAAGGTGTAGAACTCTCAGCTCCTCCTGCACCATGCCTGCCTGGATGCTGCCATGTTCCTGCCTTGATGAAAATGGACTGAACCTCTGAACCTATAAGCCAACCCCAATTAAATGTTGTCCTTATGTTAGTCATGGTGTCTGTTCACAGCAGTAAAACCCTAAGTAAGACACTCCCATAACATTTGTGCCACCATTACATCAGCATGTCTTGTAGGCAGGTGACTGTTGTAGGTCACAGGGCTTACAGCTGGGTCCCTTTGGTAGTGTGCATAGTACCTTCCAGTACCATAAATGCTACTCAGTTAGGGGTGAGGCTTCTAGTTTGTAGAATAACTCTTCATAAAGAACCAACTTGACTTCTGTGTTTGATGACATAAATTAAGCTGCATCTTACTTATTGTCTAATCTAGGATAGCCTAACAATCACATTGTATAGGGTAACCAAGACCCTTAGCAATGGTCCATGCTGCTTGAGGGTGGGAGCTATGAAATTCTTTTGGTTAATGACTCAATAAGATGTAGGCCATTCCTGGAACTGGAGGTTTTTTACTTGGTGGCTGTCTTAGTTAAGGTTTTACTGCTATGAACAGTCACCATGACCAATGCAAGTCTTATAAAAGACAACATTGGATTGGGGCTGGCTTACAGGTTCAGAGGTTCAGTCCTTTGTCATCAAGGCAGAAGCGTGGCAGCATCCAGGCAGGCATGGAGGAGGAGGAGCTGAGCGTTCTACATCTTTATCCAAAGGAAGCCAGAAATAGACTCGGCATGCTCAGGTGTCTAGGAGGAAGATCTCAAAGCCCATCCCCACAGTGACACACTTCCTCCAACAAGACCACACCTTCTAATAGTGCCACTCCCTGGGACTAGCATATACAAACCATCTCTGTGGTATAGGATGTCTAGCTGGGGTATTCTCCCCTGTTATATTGTGATTCAATTTAAATTAAATTCAAATTATATATACATATATAATCCCTTTTATGTCTTTATAATACTTTATTCTATTTTCTCCATCCTTGGACCATCCCCTTCTCTCCCCTTGTACCTTATGAGCTACCTAACCTCTGTGGTTATTCTTATTGAAACATACATATCTAAAGCCAACATACACAGATAAGAGAAAATATTCACTATTTTCCCCTTTGGGTCTGGGTTACCTTCGTCAAAATGGTTGTTTCTAGCTCTATCCATTTACCTGAAGATCTCGTCTTCTCATTTTCTTAACATTTGAATAGCATCCCATTGTGTTAATGTACATCTTCATTATCCATCTGTTTGCCGATGGACATTTAGGCTACTTTCAATTTCTGGCTATTCTGAATAGAGCAGCAAAGAACACGGATAAACAAGTGTTGCCGTCCCATTATGAAGAGTCTTCTGGGTATCTGCTCTAGAGTGGTGTTCCTGGACATGGACGTACATGGAGTCCCAACTTCCCAAACTGCACACACACTCCTCTCCACTGTGGCTATCCCAGTTTTCTCTCGTTCCCCTTTCCCTGCATCCTCTCCAGCATGTTCTGTCATTTATTTTATTGATCTTGGCACTCTGGCTGGGATAAGATGAAATCTCAGAGTAGTTTTAATTTTCATTTCTCTGATAGCTAAGGATGATGAACATTTTTAAAAAAAAGTGTTCCTAAGCCAGTTGCGTTTCATCTTTTGAGAACTCCATCAAGTTCAGTAGTTTGTTTTCTCAATGTTCAGCTTTTTATTTCTCCTGTATCCTAGATACTCACCTTCTGTCGAGTGTATAACTGATAAAGAGCTTTTCGCATTCCGAGGCCGTCTTAGAGAAGATTCCCAGCTTCATGAGGTCCCATGTGCTAGCTGCTGATCTTAGTGGCTGTGCTGACAGTGTCCTGTTCAGAAAGTCCTTTCCTGTGCCACTGAGTTCAAGACTATTCCCCTCTATGTCAGGGTGCCTGGTCTCATGTTCAGGTCTTTGTTCCATTGGTAGTTGAATTTTTGTGCAGGATGACAGATAAGGATTTAATTTCATTCTTTTGTGTATAACCATTCAATTTGACCAGCACCATTTTTTGGAACTGCTGTCTTTGCTCCAGTGTGTATTTTCAGATTCTTTGTCAAAAATCAGGTATCCATAAGTGTGCAGATTTATTTCTGTACCTTCAATTCTGTCCCATTGATCAATGTATCTGTTTTTACGTTCATGTCACACTGGGTTTAGTACTCCAGTTCTGTGGTACGGCCTGAGATCCGAGACAGTGATACTTCGTGCAGTGATTTTATTAGTTGGGATTGTTTTAGCAATCCTGAGCTTTCTGTGTTTCTATATAAAGTTGAAGTTTATATTTCCAGTTTCTGTGAAGAATTATGTTGGGGTTTTTATGGGGATTGCATTAGATCTGTAGATTGCTTTTGATAGGATGGCAATTTCTCACAGTTTCAACCCAACAAATCCATGGGTGTAGGAAATCTTTCCATCTTCTGGTTGTCTTCTTCAATTTCTTTCTTCAATGACTCATTTTTTTTTATCATTCACTTGCTTTGTTAGAGTTATCTCAAGAAGTCTTTTTTTTGAGGTTATTGTGAAAGGTACTGTTCCTGACTTCTTTCTTAGTCTGTTTCTCATTTGTATACTGGAAGGCTGCTGGTTTTTGTGTTAACACCGAATCAGTTTTTTAGGTCATTTACATATACCATCATATCATCTCCAGATAAAGAAACTTTGACTTCTTTCTTCTTATTTGCTTCTTCATTTGTCTTATTGCTCTAGTTATGACTTCAAGTACAGACTGAATGGATACGGAGAGAGGAGCATCCTCGTCCTTTTCCTTATGTTAGTTGAGACGCTTTGAGTTTCTTTCCATTTAAGATGAGATTGGCTGTGGGCTTGGTGTAAACTGCCTTTACTATGTTGAGGTATGTCTCTTGTATTCCTAGTCTCTCTAAGACTTTTATGAAGAAGGGAGGTTGGATTTTGTCAAAGGTCTTCTCTGCAGCTAATGAGATGATCATGTGGTTTTTGTTTTTTTGTTTATGTAGTAGATTGTGTTTATTGATTTATGTATGTTGAACCATTTCTCCATCTCTGAGATGAAGCCAACTTGATCGTGATGAATAATCTCTTTGTTGTATTCTTGGATTTGATTTGCAAGTCTTTTATTGAGGTTGTTTTGTGTGTGTGTGTGTGTGTGTGTGTGTGTGTGTGTCCATGTCATAAGAAATATTGGTCTGGAATTGTCTTTCTTTGTTGGGTCTTTGTGTGGTTTTGGTATCAGGGTAATAATGGCTTCATAGAAAGAATTAAGAAATACTTCCTCAGCTTCTGCTCTGTGGAGTAATTTGAGGAGCATTTGCATTCTTCTTTGGTGGTTGGGTAGAATTCTGCACTAAATCCATCTGGCCCTGGACTTTTTCTGGTTTGCTGAATTACAGCTTTGATTTTACTAGGGGTCTTTCAAGTTGCTTATTTCATGCTACTATAAATTTGGTAGGACATATCTATCAAGACATTCATCCATTTGTTTTAGATTTTCCAGTGTGGTAAAGTACAGATTTTTCAAGTATGTCCTTCTGATTTCCTTGGTGACTGTTGTAATGTCTCTTTTTCCACGTCTAATTAACTTGGATCTTTTTTCGCTGTCTTTTGGTTGACTTGTCTGAAGGTTTGTCAATCTTGTTAATTTTCTCAAAGAGCCGACTCTTTGTTTCTTTGATTCTCTGTCTGTTTCTTTTTCACTCATTTCAGCCTTGAATTTGCTTATGTCTTTTCATCATTCCATGTATTGTCTCTTCTTGTTTTTTTCCCATTTTCGAGTGTCACTAAGTTATTAATTAACATGAACTATTTCTCCATGTTGTCTTTTGTAGACACTTCAGAACTCGCCTCTTAGAACTGGGATTTGGGTATGCTGAATTTTCTCTGATTTTAGTTGATTTCGTGTACATTTAGTGTGAGTCGCTCACTTTCCTTGAGTTTGAATACATTCTGTCATTTCTATTATCATGGTGGTCAGATAGCATGCAGGTCACTTTTTGGTTTGGTTTTGGTTTGGGTTTTGTTTGGGTTTATACCCGACTTCTTCTTTTGACCAACTGTTGTAGAATTATCAATTACTTGTGTCCTCTTGGGTGTGGTTAACCTCTTCGGACTGAAACTCATTTTCTAGTACCTTCTGTAGAGCTGGGTTGGTAGACTAGGAATTGCTTAGATTTGTTTTTAAACATGGAATGTTCTTCATTTGCCCTCTGCTGTGATTGATAGTTTGCCAGGAATAGTAGCCTGGTCTGGCATCTGTGGTCTTGCAATTTGTAGAATGTCCATACAGGCCCTTCTGGCTTTTTGAGTCTCCATTGAGAAGATGAGTGTTAATCCAATGAGTCTGCCTTTCTGTGTGACTTGGTCTTTTCTCTTGCAGCTTTTAATACCCTTTCATTCTATACATTTAATGTTTTGACTGTCATGTGTCATGTAGCATCTCTTTTCCAACCCTGTCCATTTGGTGTTCTGCAAACTTCCTGTACCTTGATAGGCACCTTCTCCTTTAGACTGGGGACATTTACTTCTGCAATTTTGTTAAAAATAGTTTCTGTGCCTTGTACCTAAGTTTCTTCTCCTTATTCGGTACTATTACTTGTAGGTGTTGGTCTTGTTATGGGGCCCCAGATGTCCTTGATGTTTCATGGTTGGAATTTTTAGACTTAACATTGTTTTTGACTCAGCTCCCCATTACTTCTTCTACCTTGTTTGTCCCACTCAAAATTCTCTCTCTCATGTCTTTACTCTGTTTGAGGGCTTATCTCTAAGATCTTTGTTTCACACTCCCGAGTTTTTCATTTCTGGGTTTATTTTTGGTTCAGTTTTGGTTTGCTTTAGTGATTCTACTTCTTTGTTAATTCTACTTTAATGTTGTGAATTCTTTACATTATTTCATTGAGTTGGTTTTTTTTCCAGAGTCTTCATTAAGGCATTTATTCATATTCTCTTTAATGTCCTTAAACATACCCACAATTTCTGTTTTGAAGTCCTCCTCCTGTGGTTTGACCAAATTGCTTTCCTCTGGGCTGGAGCAGGGTTGCTGGTTTCTAGAGGAAGTATATTGTCTCAGTTGTGCATGTCTGTGCTTTTGTACCTGGGTCTGAGCATTGGAGTTATGACATGTGGGGCGTTTCTTGGTGTAGCTATCTGGTCTCATCTTTGTGGTTGGGTATTCCGGTTTTGAGTAGCTGTTGCCCAATCTCGCTCCTAGCCTAGTATGGTGGCTGTTGGGTCCCTGGTAAAGAGGAGTTCTGCAGGTCAATGAAAAGTCACAGAGCAATGGAGGTAGGCGAGAAGGAAATGCTGAAAGAAAGGAGCCACCACAAAGAAATTGGGGGACCCTGGGTCTGGACCAAGCAGCCGAGCCTGGAATTGATTTTTATAAGGTCAAAGGTAAAGGGCAGAACATGTTTTTACAGGAGACTACTTGGCTAACCCAGCAGCATTTATAGGAAAGGTTGCCTCTGCCTTCTTCTCCAGCTGTGACAAAATACAGACAAAAGCAGAGTAAGAAAGGATGGGTTCTTTGTGTCTCATAGTAAGGGTGCAGACCTGCAGGGCAGGAGGCTGGAGGCAGGGGCATGGCAGCAGAGGCTGGGAGCAGCTTATAGCTGACCCAGTCAGGAAGCAGAGAGCAAGAACACCCGAGATCAGCTCACTTTCTCTTCTCAATCAGTCTAGGACTCGAACCCTCAGACAGTGCCACCTACATTTAAGGTGGGTTTCCCTCCTCAGTTGAACCTTTCTTTCACCCCCTCACAGACATCTGTTGCCTACCTGATTCTTGCCATGTCAAGTTGTCAGTCAGGATTAACTATCACATGCGCACATAGGGGAGGCTCTTCAGGAAGGTGCTCCATCATCCCGACACTTACCTTACTGCAGAGTCCATTTTTGTGGCTTTTTTTTTTTTAGAACGATGCTGTCATCTTCAGTGCAGAGCTTGCCGCCTCTTCCCAAGTTTCTCCCTAGGTGTTTGTGTTTTCAGTGCTTTTGCAAACAGTTGGTTTAACCTGTTCATCTTCCAGTTGCTGTCCCAATGCCTCAGGCTGCAGGAGCTGCTGCCAATGGATGTGTATCTGGCTGGAGAGTTTGAGTCAGGCCATGGTTTTCCCACCAACTCACTGGGATGTCTGCATAATGGTGATTACATGGTTTCTTTCCTATGGTCACTGTTGTTTAGGCCTGAAGGTGTTTACTGGAGAATCACACTGTTGAATGGAAATGGATATGACTGGGCACACCCCGTCCTCTTCCTAGTTGTTCAGTGGCTGTTCTGTGCTTCCAGTGTCTTCTCGTCATTCAGTGCATCTTCATCATTAGTACGCTTGTGTGCACACACTCATGTGCCATGTGCACACACATGTGGAGACCAGAGAACAACTTCAGGTATTGTCTTAAAGTTGTCAACTTTTTCTCAGAGATGGGGTCTCTCATTGGCCTGAAGCCTGGAAAGTAGGCTAGGCTGGCTTCCGGTGGGCCCGAGGGATCTGCCTGTCTCTGCCTGCCTAGGCTCAGATTAAAGTGTGCCCCATCTACACCTGACATTTTTATATGGATTTTTAGAATCAAATTCAGATCTTTGTACTTGCAAGGCAAGCGCTTTACCAACTCAGCCACCTCTCTACCCTCCCCCCATAGCCATCATTTTAAGTCAAATAAAAGACTTTTCCCCCCAATGGTTGAATGTTCTTACTGTTTTAGTCAACGAATCTGTTCGATCCTGCAGTTGTTACAATGACCTCATGAGGTGCGTCCTTCATATCCTTGGCTTTGATCCTATTGGTCTACTCTGTGTTCTTAGGATAACCCCTCACACCTGTGTGCATCACAACCTCTAGGTCCTGCGTGGCTCTGTCTGCCAGTACTTTCCTGTACATGTTCATAAAGGTTGGTTTTTTTAATTCTCCTCTCTCCCAGTGTCTGTGGGCAGCTGAGGATCAGGGTGGAGCTGGCTTTGCAGCATGAGCTAAGTCCTGTACGGTTCTCTCTGCCCTAGGGCTGTTTGCATAAATCATTTATTAGCAATTGGGGAAACACATTGGTATAAATAACCGAGAGTTGAGTTTTACTGGTGGAAATCATTTTAATAACAGACCCTATTTTAAAAACATTAAAGTAATCGTAATAAGTCTTGTCCGTCAATTTTGATAAGCTGTGGCTTTAGGCAGAGGGGATTCTGCCTGTTTAAGTTACCAAGTTTATTAAAGTTATGAAGCATGCCCTCACCATTCTAATGCCTTTGCAAAAAGAAAAAAATCTCGGAGAACACTTCTCTGTGTCTCCCCCCCCCCCAATCACTTTGGTTAGAGACAGATATTTTATGAATGCTTTTAAAGAAGTGAAAGTTAGCAGCAGGTCTCCCTCGAACACCTTCACTGTGTTCCACTGATTCCTAGTTTTATCTCTTTTTTTCTGTGGAGGGAAGGGGGGTTGGAGACAGGGTTTTTCTGTGTAGCCCTGGCTGTCCTGGAACTCACTCTGTAAACCAGGCTGGCCTCCAAACTCAGAAATCCACCTGCCTCTGCCTCCCAACTGCTGGGATTAAAGGCGTGCGCCACCACTGCCTGGCTAGATTTATCTCATTCTGTCTGCTTCCCCCTTTCCCAGCTTCAACACCAAGGAGCTTGGGATGTCGATGTCCTCTTCACTGTAGACATCAGCAATCCCAGACTTGATTTCTCTTCTTGTCCCGAGGTATTGGAGGTATTGAGGCTTCAGATCGTCCAGCCAGGAGCCCTCCGATTCCTTTGCATTCTCTCTGTGACTTGATTCATAGGTATCAGGCATAATTTCCAAGCAGCCAGGCCTCTTCCTAGTTATATTTAGGTTACCGTATGTAGCTTAGATCCGAGACAGCCGGAGACCCCACTGAGAGCCGCTGTGGCCTTCAGAGCTGGGGACACCAGCTCTGAGAGGTGGCACCTGGCTCTGACGGCCTCCCACATGCTGAAAGGCTGTGCGGCTGAGCCGGGTGCAGTGGTCTGTATCACTTGTCAATTAGGTCAGGCTGTCAGCTGTGACACTCCGGATTCTACCTCCTCATGGACGAGTTATGAAATCAACCGCTGAGAGGCGAGTTAGTCTCCCTGTTCAAGGCGGGGCTTCTTACTTCTTTCAGTCGGCTCGGCTCAGCTTCTGTCTCCCCAACCTTCCCATTCTCAGTGCTCTCTTGGAGCTGCTACAGCCCCTCAAAGCTCTGACCGGATGGCACATACCTGTGCCCACCCTCTTGACCTCAGCTGACTCTTGCCAGTTCTGCCTGGTTCGTGGTCACATGTTCTATCTTTCCCCCCTTGCTTTTCCTTCAGCCTGTTTTGATGCCTTTAGACTCGGGAAGCATCACTTTAAGTGCCTTACACTTGGGTTTTATTTCTCTCGTTTCACCCAACTTTATTAGTCCTCTCCCTGGGCCGTGAGCCCGCTCCAGGCAGAGTCGTTTCTAAAGGTTTTGGTCTTAACTGTCATCTCGCATCTGCTTTCTGTTTGACTGATTCATGTTCTGATTCCTCTCGCCTCCTGGCTTCTTTGAGATTAATGAAATCTTTTTGCCATGCCGCTCTCCCTGTCCTAACTTGCTAGCTCTAACACTTTCGAGATTTGGGGCAGTTATCCGGTGCTCTCGGCACTCACCCTCGGCTAATGTGCGGCAGCAGAGTGAATACAGACCTGGCCAGTTTCCAAAGGCACTAGAGCAGTCCCAACAGTTAGCTCCACTCACCCCACACCCTCCTCCATCATGGCCGCTTTGCACTTGAGTGTAACAGCTTGTTCTCGCCGGCCTCCCCCATTGTTGTGTGGCACACATGCAAGGCCTGACTCTCTGGACCGATGCACCTTCCGGTTGCCCCTCGATTCTCGCAACATCTTCTATCTCTACTGGGGATTGCTGCCTTCCGTTGGAAGAACTGCTTTTAGGATTTTGTGAGTGTGTGCCTGTGGTGGTGAACTCTGGAAAGCTATTTTGCCTGGAGCGGGTCCCCTGACGGGGAACTCAGACAGGCAAGCTTTTTTATTTCGGCATTTTAGATCGTCAGCCTGCTAGCTTGCAGCTTGCTTCCTTCCTTCGTTCTCAGTGAGAGTTCAACTTTCAGTCTTGCTTTTGCCTTTGAAATATAACAATGTATCATTTTCTTGTGTCTTTTCTACAGTCTCCTACCCCACCTAGGGGTTCAGATCCAGGGCTCAGCCCAAAGAAGGCAGTCTAAGCCCGCTCTCCTTTCGTTTCCAGTGGGTTTTTCCAGAAGGTATCTGGGTGTGGTTTCCTTTGTTTGAATCCTGCTTGGGCTTGCAGATCTTCCCACATCTGTAAGCCATGCCTTCTCTTGGTTTTAGACATTCTTAGCGGTTAGTCCTCAACCCCAGCTTCAGCGCTTTCTCTGTTCCCCCCCTGCAGAGCTGCAGTTCCACCTGTTCACGTGGTAGGGTGTTCCCTGGTAAACTACTCCGTCCGCCCCCTTATGAGCTCAAGTTCTGACCTTTCTTTGTGTATCCCCAGTCTTTAGCCAAGAGTGCTACTACATCTAAAACAATGTTGCTCAGGTCCCTTAGTTAAGTCCTTGACTCATTAGAGGCTGATCCCATAGCTGGTGTGATCCAGGTCTGATTTCATTCCTTTGTACACAAACATCCAACTTTCCCAGCAGCATTTGTCCAGAAGCCTTACCCTCCACCAACCTTAGCACATCTGTGTGGTTCCTTCTAGACCGTCTGACACATTCCAATGTCTGTATCTCTTTTGTTTTTTTTCAAGCTAATACCATGCTGTTTGATGACTAGAACTTTGTACCATAGTCTAAAGTCAGGAGAAATGTCTATTCTTTGTGCTTTCAGGGGGAGCTGTTTGGGGTGTATTTTGCTATGTGGTTGTGGTGAGTCCATAAACAGTTGGGAATTGTTTCTTCTAGTTCTGTGAGGAGTCCCTTGGGCACTGTTATAGGGACCATTGCATTTGAATTCATAGATCGTGTCAGTAGTGTGCATGTTTTAGCAGCACCGAGTCTTATAGCCCTGGAATGGGCTACTTCCCTTTCCTCCGTGGGCTGTTCCATGTCTACCCACTCGCTTTATGCTTTTTGTTTTATAGTCGTTCACTTCTTTAACTAACTCGTTCCTGATTGCTTTACTATTGATACAGCAATTAAAAATGACTTTTATTTTGTCGAGTTCTTTTTTTCAGCTAAGTCACTGCCGGCAGGTAGAAGAGCCACCATCAGGCTGGGTCTGTGCCCTGTGGCTTTGCTGGGGTTTTTAGTTGTAGTCATCTTGAGTAATATCTTCAAGGGATTCTGTATATATGTGACCACGCTGTCATCTTTGGGGACTAACGTCTTTAGTTATCCTTTCTGGTTTGGGTCTCTGCATCTCTATCTCACAGGACTTTCACTGTCGTGACGAGTAAGTGTGACCTGGTGTAAGTGTGACCTGGAGTAAGTGTGACAAGTAATCCTTGTCAGGTTCTAGCTCCCAGCTTTCCGTGCTCTGCATAGCAGCAGACACAGGCTCTGTGTAACAGTGTGACAAAGGCTTGCAAAGCCAAGCTTTCACTGGTCCCCAGGCACATTTCTCCTATGCCTACTTTGTGCTGAAGCTGCCTTCCATCAAGGCCTCCCCAGTATCTATGGAGACCTGCACATGGGTTTATCATCTCTTAGATAGATGGGGTGCACTGTATTTGTTGATTGGTAGATGCTTAGCCATCCTTGTCTGACTGAAACCATGGAATTACTAAGAGAAAACGTAAGGGAAAAGTGTCAAGACATTAGTTCAAGCAATGTCTCTTTGATGGTGACCCCAAGCACATAGCGAATGGACAAACAGGATCACGTCAAATTACAAAGCCTCTGTACCACAAAGGAAATGACTAACAGTATGAAAAGACCATCCTGCAAATGGAGAGAAAATGCCAGTCAAACACATCTGATAATGATTAATACCAGAACATGTGAGGAATAAAATATCTTAATAGCAATAAAAGCCAATTTGAAAATGGGCAATAATCCCAAATGGGTGACCAACAGGTACCTGAAAAAAAATATGTTCAATATTAGAGAAACACAAGCCAAAACTACAATGAGTTAGCCCTGTGTACTGACTGTAAGGCACTTTCTCAACTGTTGAGACGCGACAGCAAAGGTGTGGGGAAGGGGAGTGCCTGCACACTCTGGGTGGGCATGTGAGTTAGCAGGGCCACTATGACAAAAAGCAAGGAGACTGCTTGAAAAATTAGCATCCGAACAGCACAGGACCCAGCAACCCCACAGTGGGTAACATCCAAAGGAAAGCCGCACCTGAGACACCCGTGCCACCGAGTTTATTGCCTCACACTCGCATCAGCCTAGCAATGGAAAGAGCCCAGGTATCCATCAACTCATAAACATGTTGGGGGAAATATTAAAAAGTAGAACTTGCACATTGCTGCGCTTGTACCCCTGCCCCGGTGGCCTGGCCAACCCTGCACTGGCAGGCAATGGCTGACCTGTTTTTATCTCGTGGAGATTCTGACTCTGAACTCCACCGTCTCTCCACCCAGCTTGCTAGGTTCCCACTGGTGAGTTGCTACCACACCATCCCCAAGCTTCAAATCCCACACTGCCTTTGTGGAGCACCTCAGGCAAATCCACACTTGGCAGCCGTACCTTTCTCTTTTAAACCCAGACGAGTCACCTTGTGAAGGAAAACACAACACAAAGTTAGTTCAGAAACAATGTAACTCAATCTCTGGGCGCAACAGCTAAAACCTAATCTTGTAAACCTTATTGAAATCTGATCCCTCTGGTGGCGGCGAATCCTTGTGGATCCACCATGATACTAGGAAACTCTAGCAGCTACATCTTACCCCTCTGCTGTCTCAGGTCCAAAGAGACCTAACTCTCTCCTGCTTCCTCTCTTCTTCCATCCAACCTAGAAGTCCCGCCTACTCACCCAGTGATTGGCTCCTTTATTCATTAGGGGATTGGTTCACAGGAACAGCACCAGGCCCATCCACAACATAAACAGATAAAGAAAACAAAGTACCTAGACTGGGATGCTAGTCGCTAGAGAGAAAGGACGAGATCCTGTCATGTGTACAATGTGAATGGAATTATGGGTTATTATATCAAATGAAGGTGTTGAGAGACAAGCCCTACATGATCTCACCCAAACAGAACGCTGAAAAGTCCGTCTCATGATGTCATAGAAATTGAGAGAAGAAGTTCCCGGAGGAGGCTGGAGAGTGGAGAGGGGTGCATGTGACTGGGGCAAGGGGATGGGAGGTAGGGGGTGGGGGTGGGGCGAGGGTGGGGAGAGGAGGTTAGCCAGTGGATGCAAAGTCACAGTTAAACCAAAAAAATAAGTTCTGGGGTTGCACAGCCCAGTTGACACATAGCAGTAATGTCCTGCTCTTGTCCCAAAACCTAGAGTGAAGGGTTTTGAATGTTTCTGCCACAGAGAAGCAATGAACTTTAGAGGAGGTAAAAAATGTTTGTGCAGATTTGAACCTCACACAATGTGCACATATGTCAGAACATCACAGGATCCTCTATAGATATGTACAGTTTCTGTGTGTCAAAACTTAAAATCTTAAACAATGCCATTAAATCTATTTACTGCTTTTCCTCTCCCCACCCCACCCCCCTCATTCCTTTCCTGTCTTTTGTGACAAAGCTTCCCTATGCAGCTCAGGCTGGCTTTGAACTCCAGCCTCTCTCATGCTGAGAGCACAGGTGTGTGCGCTAATCCTGCCCACACCATTGGGTCTCTTATTTTATAATCTCTGTTTAGGATAATTTTTATAGATTCAATTTCTTTGGTAAATGCTTCTCCCCCTTTGCGTTTCCTCACCTTTGCTTATCTTCCCTGGCTGGCTATTTTAGGATCCTTGTGGAAGAGTTCCAAATGCAAGTCACTGCTGACCCTGCTCCCTGTGTTTCCCATCTGGCTCTGCTGTGTATCTCTTGGCATTCTGACATAGTCATTATTGGCAGCTGGATGCAAGATATAACCAAACACTGCAGAACTTATCCGCTTTGTCTCTGCCAGGAGATGTGGCCCCACCTCTGATGATACAAGAATGGGGTGACCACCAGGTCCAAGAAGGGCTGTGCAGACTGACTCCATAGATGTTCAGATGTGAGCAAGGGGCCGGGAAGCGGGTCTTCCAGGGCCTGCACTGGCATCTTTTCAGCAAGGATATGGTTTTCGGTGGGTTCCTACTCTGCTCTTCAGAGTATCTCCCACACTGTGCAGTTTGAGAGCCTGAGGAACAGCAGAGAGGAACCTGTTGCCAGCTTATGTGACTCAGGCTGATCCTGTCTGCAGTCGGGACCATGGTGAAAGCTCTCTCCTCCCGTCTGCTCTGGTTCATAGACAGGAACCTGAGTCTAGAGCTCCAGGCAGGCCGTGAAGAGAGTGCCTCTCCGCTCTCCCCTGGCCGGCATCTGGAGTCCCTGGCCCTTAACCTGCCCATCTTTCCCTTTGCTCTCATCAGGAGCTGTTCAAAGGAAGCCAGAGGCTGAGAGGGTGTCTGCAGGCTCGACATTCACCACTGAAAGCCGTATAGGGACTACAAAGTGTCCTTTGTTCAGGTCACACAGGCAGGTCTCACAGGCTGGGTGTGCCATGGTCTCCTGAGTTCCAAGTCATGGCAGCAGGACACTCATTAGCTCAGTTCATGTCACCATGGCAGACTGCATGTCCATGGCGTGTTCGTGGCATGTCCATGGCATGTTCATGGCATGTCCACGGCATGTCTCTCCAGTACCCCAAGGATTCAGCCCTCGTTCTGGGCCACTGCTGGTCACAGGAACAGAGGGAAAGGAAAGCCTGGTGGACACGCACAGGGTCATCTACAAGAGGATGACACAGTCACAGCTGCTCAGTAGTCACTGTTCAGAACAAGACAGTGGGCCCTATGGAGGGCCAGGGTCTGGAATCCACATCTTCCACTCTGTCACCCTGTGTGTTAGAACACTCATCCTGTTGTTAATCCAGTAGTGGGGCAAAGGCTCAGTTCTTTAAAAATTGCATTTCCCTGGTGAATGAGATTGACTTTTGATTTGTTCCTTGGATTTACAGGAAACAGGAAGCATTCCAAGACTAGAGATAAATGCAGCCTGTAAAGCACCTATAGCTCTCCATTCTATAGGGCCCGCACTCTGACACCCTTCCTAAATCTCCACACTTCCTCCCTCATCATATGCTAACAATGCTTTGCTGAATTTATATTAGAGCCGTGTCCGGAAGGTTTCCTTATGTGTCTAACAGTTTGTCTGTGTGCATTTGTGCCAGAGGCTGTGCACGTACAGGTTTAAGCTCGTCACGGCTGTGCTAGGCCTGATACCTCTATTAACATATGTGATTTGTGCTGTGAGCAACTTTGACTGAGATTAGCTCCGTCAGTCCTCTCTGGTCATTTCCTCTGCATCTATATCCATCTTCATTCCTTAGCCACACATCAGACTTTATGAAAGCATCTCTTTTAGACAGCACATGATCCGGACTCTGGTTCCAAATGTGACCTCGTTCTGCCCTCCCGGTGCGACTGAGCAGAGCTGAGCTCCATTCAGCACTCTGTGACTGCTGCACCTCTAATCCCCACCCCTTTCTCTTCTGCCTTTAACCTCAAGTCAATCAGAAATGCACTCAAGTCTTTGGTACTTATAGAAGAACAAAACCAAGTCCCTTCCTGACAACACTCACGTCCCTGGTGTGTGACACAGGCTGTGTTTGGATTCTGCCCCTCTCTGTCTTGTCAGGAACCCAGAACTACTCCCCCCACACCCCACCCCCATCCCCACCCCCACCCCACCCCCGACGCTCGACCATCCACTCCCTCAACTCAATGCCGGGCGTTGCTCTGATGTCCCCACCTGCCTGTCCTCCCTGGGCCGATTACCTGACCTGCTGCCATGCTGGGTTACCACCTTCCCCAGGCCCACTCGCCAACCCTAGCTCTACACTTCCAGTTAGACCCGAGGCTCCCAGTATAGGCCTCTGGCCTTAGCTGTCTGTGGAATGAGCACTGGGGTTCTGCCGCCAACTGATTGGGGCTCATAGACCACAAGCAGATGGTTTGCTCTTTCCTCTGAAGCAAGGTTCCAACTTGCTTCCTCCGCACGGAGCCCCTGTGAGTACCTGGGATGTCAGGAGCACGCTGATGAGTTGTAAGATGTCAGGCACTCACTCACTGGCTGAGTGGGCTATTTTTAGCATCCCAGCTCTCTCTCACTCTATACTGAGTCTGAATGCCCTCAAAAACTGTCAAGTGGGGATTTCCTGTGGTAGATCTTCAGCAACTTACTTTGTGTCTGTGCCTATGAATGACATTTATCCCAGTGACATTCGTGGGTGGCAACGTCTCCCGAGGGAACCCTTGCCACCACCTGCACCGTGCCTTTCAGGTCATCAGAGTTAATTATCTCCAGACCAGGTTCTTGGAAAGGGGGTGGCTCTGTGACAGCTGGGTTTGGAGGTCAGAGGTGACACATGGCCACACTGTAACCCACAAGGTGAGATCTCAGCCTGCTCCTCTGTTACCTGGGAGATACACAGAGACACCCACAGCAGAAGGGAGACAATAGCAAGCAGAAACCTCCCATGGCTGGACAGTGATTGATTGACAGGTTGACTGGAGGGTGGAGGTCATGTGGGCATGGGATCTTCGTCTGGTATCATTTACAGCCAATGTCACCAACATCACACCACCCTGCCAGCCCTGTCATGCTGGGGCTCCACTGACCTGCTGGAGCAAGTAGCTGCCTCTGCCAGGCTGCACACCCAGCTTTCCATGTCGACCGGGCACATCAACTGGCATTAGAGAAAGACACTGAGGACCCCTGCTGAATAACTGAGCTGTTTGACCTGGTTCTTCAAAGAAGACGTTCAGGAATGACATGATGGCCGTAATTTCGTGGGAATCCTCTTGCGCAGAGGAAGGAGTGGGAGGAGGGACAGTCCCTAATCAGTCTGGCATTATGGGAAGGAAGCTCAGGTGGGACACTTTATTTCAAGGTTTACCTATGAGAGCCCAAGAATGGATCTGGCTCCTTGAGGCCCATGATGGGACTCATGGATCCCTCCACTCCCTGTTGCCTAAGTAAGTCGGGGATGCAGAGGATCCCAGAGAGTGAGTGCACTGGTGGGAGGCCCTGGCATACAGTCCTCATAGGCACTGCAGCTCTGTCGGCTACCCTCCCCCCCCCCCCGACCTTGCCCTGAGCTCCGCAGAGCTGACTGAAACTCATTCGGCATTGCCAGGGTTGATAACCGTACTGGGGTCCTGAGTACTTTGGAAGATGCTTTCTGTGGCCGGACTTGAGTGACAGTTTTATTTTTTTCAGAGTGCACTGGTGGAGAACTCTGGCTAGTCCGTTCTTTCCCCGAGGTACGGTGCCTACTCTTTGTGCTTGGCTATTGGTTGAGGAATCTAGAGTGTGGACTTCCCTTCCTGCTGCCTGGGGCTGCACCCATTCCAAGACGGCGTATCTGAAGCTCTTTCCCAGCATCTACTGCTAGACCACTTTGATACATTTTAACCTGATTTTTGTACATGACCCCTGGAACTGGAGTTACAGAGTTACAGATGGTTGTGAGGCAAACAAGTAGCTATTGGGAATTGAACTCAGGACCTCTGGAAGAACAGCCAGTGCTCTTAGCCACTGAGCCATCTCTCCAGTCTTTCCCCTGCTCTTTAACTTTACCTTTTACCCCCTGGGAGGCTACTGACTGGGTGAGCACTGCATCTCTCTCTTTGCTTTACTTTCTTATCTTTTCTCTATTCTACTGTTGGCTCCAAGTGTCTCAAGCCTGGCCCCACTCCCACACCACGTTTTGGGTAAAGTCCGTCTTTCTGGCAGAGTCAAGAGCAGCTTCTGTGTAGCCATTTGCTTTTGCTTTTCTATTTCCTTCTAGCTTTGATCTCTCTGCTGGCACCAGGCCAGCCCACAAAACACCTGCACGGACTGTCCACCCGAGATGCCTACAGCTGCCTGACAACCACGCAGCCCTGTTGCCAACATCAGGACCGGTCGGTGTCTGTCCTGTATCCTTCATCACGTACAGCTCTCCCTCCCTGTACCTTGTGAACCTCCCTTAACATATCTCCAGGACTTCACTGATGCCTCCTGGAGTCAGGCAGTAGTGTGCTGCTTTTAAAGCTTTCCACCCAGCCACTGGAGTGATCTTTGCAAGTAGATAAGATACACCACGCCCAGCTTCTCCTCACTCTGATTAAAAATAAAATCCACGTTGTTCAGTATCTCCAACCCAAAGCCTTCCTTTTCCTGTCTCAAAGGATGCTGGGGAGCTGCCCTGATACCCCAGCTGTTTATCACAGCCGTCTTCACACCTGATACCTCTGAGGTGGCCACTCATGTAGCATCTCCCCCACTACGGTCCCCAGCCCCAGTCCAAAGATGCTGTTTGCTTGATGATCTCAGATTGCAGGTTACATAATTTCTGGATCACTTCTCAAACATTACCCAGCAGGCCGTTCAGCGTACTCTTAAATGTAGATGTTAGCCCCATTTTTTTCCCACTAGATGACACGAACCGTTAAATTAGCTTTGTCTGGTGTGGGGGGCGACTTTCACTCATCATTTTAACCTGGGAACCATCTCCCGACACCAGTGGGAACCTGGGATGTAGAACCTGCCGGAGGATTTCAGAGCTTCTGATGCTGTGTTTCTATGATTCTTTCAGAAGCATCTGCTCAACCAACACTAAGGCTAGGCACAGCAGGGCAGAACAGGGCTCAAGTCACAGGAGCAGAACTGGGAAGCCACCGGTGACTCTAGCCTACCTCCCTAGTTGGGCACAGATGAGGTTGGCTGTTCCGGGGTGGCTGAGCTGCCTGCTACCCACCGCCCACCACCTGCCACCCACTCCCGTGACTGACAACTTCTCCAGGATGTCTAACAGCTGAGCACCACTGTCTTCACCTGGAGTCTGGCAGACTGGCCTAGAGCCTGAGGTCCAAGAATGCCAGCCTGCGAGGCAGAGACTGAGGGCTGGGCAGGAGCATGGTGGGGTGGGTGGAAGAGAACGGGTTCAACCGACAAAGAGTCAGCCTTGGGACTGTTGGAAAGTCTGATGGTGACCAGAGGGGTAGCACTCTGAGCTGGGGGGGGGGTGTCTGCAGAGTAAGCGCTGTCTTCCTGCCTCTGCTTCTGAAGCACATACAATTGTGCATGCACACATGTGTGTATAAACACACATGTGTGCATACATAGGTATATGTACATACACTTGTGCATACACACATTTGTTTATACAAATGTATATATACATAGATACATGCACATACACTTGTGTGCGCACACGTGTGTTTATGCACACATGTGTGCATACATAGATACATGCACATACTTCCATGCACACCCATAGGGAAGATGGGTCAGGGGTTCTGGAATAATGCTGGATCCTGGATATGCCATTGGTTCAGCAGTCAGGGGCTCCTGGCAGCTGATTTCCCACATTCTCTTTCTTGGTCCCCTCTTACACTTGGTCTATACTGTGGAAGCACGCGCGTGAGCGCGCGCGTGCACACACACACACACACACACACACACACACACACACACACGCATCCCAAGGTTTCTGGGAGCACTAAAATGATACTTGAGGTAACTACTGCTTGTAACACCTCTCCAGGAGGTGTCTCCAGCCTGTGTCAGACTGTGCCCAACTGGTTAAGTGAGCCAGAGATACAGGGGACCATGGCCACCGCTTGAGGGACCCCCAACTCAGCCCTACATTTCTTGTTAGGCTGCTGTCAGCAGTCTTTTTTTTTTCCCTCTGTGCCTCAGTTTCCCCACATAGAAGGGCCATCTTGGTTCTGGCTGTGCTTTGGCCTACAGGCTCCGACTCCACTCGATTCTCTGACGGACTGAACTGCACACGGAGGCCAGGCAGAGGTAGCTGACCAGGGCTGCTGACACTTCCTATATTCCTGATTCCAAGGTTGAGGCAAGAGGAAGAGAAGGCAGAGGGTGCGGCGCAGGCAGCCAAGGAGCTGGGGTTTTCCCACAGATCGAACAATGCCTGGCAGAGATGGCCCAGGGCCCAGCCATGCCTTGCAGGCCTGGGAGCCACTGCGTGTGAAGCTGCCAGGGAGGAGAAGAATCTCACTGCAACCCAAGTGTTGGCACCAGAGTCCCGCCGCGCCTGGAGACAGGTAGGGTGTGGACTCTATTAATGATGCAATCCCAGACACAATTGAGTCTGCGGCTCTCATCTGGGCTGGGCCGGGCAACACAGCAGGGCCAGCTATGCGGCTGTGGAAGGTTTCAGGGCCAGCCACAGGGAGATGGGATGTGCCCCGAGTGAATGATCGTCATTTGAACCTCTACTCCTGCCTCAGTTCACTCTACTCTCCCCACCTAAGGGACACTAGTTCTGTTATCTGCAAACAAATAACAGAAGCAGGACTGGGGGAGGGGCAGGGAGAACAGTTGGACCCCTGGCCACAGTCCTTCCTCACGCTGGTAGATGCCTTCTCTTACTAGTCTGAGGCCATCAAGGTCATTCCAGGAAGATGCTCTCCCTACCCAGCAAACAGCAACCTTACCCCACACTGACAGGTATACCGGGCAAAGGGGTTTCTGTGAACCCCATTAGTTCCACGTGAGACGAGAAGACCTTGATCTTCCCACCTCGGTTGACAACAACTGAAGCAGACAGGTGCTTGCTGGGGGGTGGACCTCCCCACTTTACGCTCAGACCACCAAGGCGTTCCTCCAAGTGCCTGCGAACAGCTATCCTTCTCCTTGCCTGGGAAGTAAACTCCGAGTGTTTCCATAAAGCCAATGGGCTGTGACTGCACACAAGCAAAACTGCTATGAAACGTTATTGCCTTGAAATACAGCGGCACCGGATGGCACTGGGTGGTGGGCAGCGAGCTGTAGGAGCAGATGCTCCAGCAAGGATGGGGACAGCCCCCGCTGGGTAGACATTGGGTGCCTTGGCTGCTCCCCCATCCCCTCCAGTTACTTTTGAGTTTGTTGTCTTGAAGTCCCAGCTGCTGACATCCACAGCTTCTTTCTGGACCACACGGGTGACGGTGACACGGGGAACTGGAGGCGACTCCAGAAGCCGTCCGGGATTCATCCTTCATGCCTAGGTGGGTGCTCCCGGCAGACTTCGTCCCTTGACACACACAGGTGAGGAGGGTGTGCTCCCACATGGGGGCTATGGATTCTGCAGCTATTCAGTCTGGAACCCAGATCAGCACTTCATAACTGATGCCCTCAGGATTGTTCTCAGACCACCAGAAACACAGATAAGGAGCTCTGGCCCTGTCTGCTGAGGCTCCACACGGCTCCATCAACATATAAGAAAGTGACCACTCGACACCACATATCATGGGACAAGGCCTTTCTGTCACCTACCACATAGGCCAAGTGTTCCAAGGACACACTGGACCTGTATGTGCTCCAGCAAGAGCCTGGCCCCTGGGGCTGTAGGCTATCTTTCCTTAGCCTTCTAAAGGCTGACTCTGAGGCCACTATGGAGCATGGTGGTCTGCATAAGGAGGCTCAGAAGCCCCGTCCTACAAGGTGAATAGCATACTTATGAGAAGAGCCAGCCACTGCCCACAGCCGGGACCTCAGTCACAGCAGGTGCCAGAGAGCTTACAGCTGACAGGAAGACTCAGGAATGCATGTGCTGAAGGCCACACACTGACTGTCACCTTGCCTGGGCTATGGCCTGCACAGAGGCTATCAGGTGACAAATTCAGTCAGATTAAGTAAGGCCCAAGGGCCAGCCCTGAGGAGATGGGCCCAGACTAGGTCTGTTCTTCTTGAGAGTCTCACTGTGCCTTTGCACAGTGAGGCTGACTGGGCCATCAGGCTGGCCAGCTCCTCCCCTCCCTAGAGCAGAGGTGCTGAGAGACAAGAGTCAGAGGCTCTGAGACCCACCTGAGCAAGGCGTGCACTCCGTCTGTCATCTGTCTTCAGAACCCGCCGTAGATGGTCCCAGCCCCATCCTTGGTCCCACATGGAGGACTGAAGATGAGGAATTAGAGCGAAATTGAAGCTCTCTGGAACAACCCCTCAGCTCCTCAACAGAACATCGAGCGTGGGGTCATCTCTTCTCTGGCCATCTTGGTGTAGATGACCAGGCTGAGCTGTGATCAGGCCAGGCATAAAACTCAGGGTCCATAGCAGTCTTCTCTCAAGTCCCCAGTCAGTATACGGCATCGGGCACCAGGGACCAGACTGATGAGGATACTGGGAATTCACAGATATACAAACCTAGGACCAAGCAAGGCGGAGCTTACGCTGTGACCCCCACAGGAGTGCCAGTGTGCCTTGTGCCTAGATGTTGTGAGCCCTGGTTGGCACTAATTTATTGCAAATTGTTTGGAGAAAGTCAGTTTAATTAAAATCTAAATGAAGCTCCCAGGAGGCCCCTCCCCCGGCTCTGCTGGGCATAATGAGAAGGCACGGGCGTCATCTCACCGTTCAACGGCACTCGTGTTTTTTGTCATCACAAAGCCCCGAGATAATAAAATTTATTCATAGAATTCACACTCCAGTGGTGTAAATAAATGCTGGGCTGAGGTACACAGAGAACAGCGCAGAATCCCAAACCGGAACCAGGCGCCAACCCTGTGACCATTTCCTTCCCATTGTAAATCAAAGCACGGTGCAGCCTCCCCAAGATTAATCCAGATTTGCCTTAAATAGTGGTCTATGGAAGCATTGCTCATGGCTTGTTTTGGAGTGGACACTATTGTCTGAAAACAGGGGATACTCCTGAAGCCCCGGCGTGCCCAGACCAGAGGAAACCCAAAGAGCTTGCTTCCTGGCCTGGGGCCCTTGCCGCATACCACAGCCAAGCCTTTTGCTCTGTGGAGCCTCAGTTCCCACCCTGGTAGTAGGAAGTCCCTGGACTGGCTGATTCTGCCAGTCCATCTCGGGGAAGTCGTCTTTCCTCCAGGTCCCAGCCAGCCAGCCCTTGGCTGGTCAGTTGGCCAGGCCCTTGGCAACCTCAGCTGTCCATCAGAGAGAGGAGAGTTATCATGGCTACTCCAGGTGGCCTCAAAGTCCTAAGGCAGTCTCAAGGGGATGAGACCCTGCAGATGCCCAGGCCTAGTCATTTGCTCAAACCCCAAGTAGCAGAGGCGGAGAGTCTGTGCTGCGTACGGTGTCACAGGTGGAGACTGACGGTAGACGGATGCACAAGTGTGTACGGTCTGAGGCCAGAGGATCCCGCCAGCCCTGGGAATTTGCCAAAGGCTCCTTCTCTCTGCTCCAGTGACTGATAACTGCTGAAGGGGGGTGGGATAGGGGGTGGGAACACTTCATCCCAGCACATCAGAGACTCAGCTTCCAATCACCCTTCAGACAGGATTGGAACAAGATGTCAATTGCGAACCACACAGCACACAGCATCTCCACAGCCACTGCGTTTCCAGCCCTGAGGATTCCCCACGGGGCCAGGCACGCTGCCCACACCCTCCCCTTCCAGAACTGGGCTACCTCCCCTCCCCAGTCGCCTTCCCCAAGCACCCGCTGCACCTGTCGCCTTCGCTGAAGCTGCAGTTAAACACACTTTGGGGCTTTTATCATGGCCTTCTCCAGTGTTATGATAAATAATTGAAACTAAACCACATGTGTCAAAATAAACGACCCTCTTGCAGAGGGGAATGAATCTCTACAGCCTGAGCTATCTTTCTCTTGAGATGTCATAAAGTGAGACGTTCACTGACGAACAGACCTGGCATCCAGGCTGAGAGAGAGTAGCTAAGGTCTCTTAGTGCATCTTCGGGAGTTGTGCCCCCCTCATCTTGTGACTCCATCTATGCTCCAGCTCAAAGGCCAGGTTCAGGTAATGTCACTGCTCATGACTGTCTCCTGCTCTTTCCCTCATGGGTACCAAGGCTGAGCTCAGCCAATGTCCAGCCATCGGGGCTCCAGGATGGATGGATGGCAGTTTTGCACAACCCCAGAGCCATGGCAGTTCTGTCCAGGAGCCGGTCACATCTGTCCAAGTAGATAGTGCTGTGAGCTGTTCCTGGGTGTGATTTCAGTGTTGGGCAAGGCTGGGGACGGGAAGACAGCTGAGGCCACAGCATGACCACATGCCTGGAGCAACCTTCACCAACCTCTGCTGGGGACCCTGAAAGTAGGGGCCCATGCCGCCTGAACCTGACAGCGTGGTCTGGGCTGCCTCCAGCAGACAGCTTGCATATCATTATGCCGTGATTTACATTTCCAGCCTCACCAGGTGCTCCCGCCCACGTCGAGTACATGCACCGATTTTTTATGCAAGATTGAACAACTTAACGGCCTGAACAAGTCTGATGACAAGACTTTAATTGCTATTTTTCTCCCTCCATTCCTCAAGAGAGCTATAGGCAGACGTTTAGAGAGGTTATTTCATAAAACAGAAAAGAAAGCAATTCAGGAAGTTCCTTGTAAATCTGCCTCCGGAGCCCTGTGGTGGCAGGGTGCTTCTGTGAGAGAGACTAGGTGCCTTCGATCCGCAGGGCTCCAGGACTTTCACAGTGCTTCCTCTGGGGTGCACAGGGATGGGGTGACTTTGGCCTCTAGCTAGCCAACTCCTGGAAGGGAGTCCTGAGAGGGATCTAAGACCCCCCTCCACCCCCCCACCCATTCCAATCCAATGGCCATCTCCAGAGAACCAAGGCTACCTGTCTGATTGTTCCCGGGCTCCCATCCCTCATTCTCTAACAGAGTACACACTCATCCATTCATACGCTCAGTAACTCGTTCATGTACACATCAAATGTCTACACAGGGAATGCAGTACACAGGCCTGGGCCATCTGTCAACAGTTCTCCCGAATGGGTAGGGAGTGGTAGGGAGGGGGTTAGATAAGAAACCAGCCTGAGGCCGATGTACTAGATAACACCAGAGAGGCTGGTCTAGGGATGGACTTGGGACAGGGTACAGTGAGCGAGCAGCAGCAGCAGCTGAGAGAGCTGGAGATTGAGGACCGTTCCCCACAAGCAGCTTCACATTCCTCGGGGGTTGTGGGCATCCATCCACACGTGTATGCCGGGGACAGTGCAATCAATACCGTCGATACTTGACTGCTGTGAAGACGAGGCCAGCGCTGTCCGTGGGAGCACGTTTTTGTCTGGAAAATGCATAAATTCTTGGGTGGGGGATGGAAGAGGGAGGGAGAACACCAATGATCATAATTTGTTAGCCAAGGATCCCACCTCCCCTTCAGTACGAGGCGTGACAAACACCTGGAGAACACGGGAAATGTATTCAGGAGACCAAATGGAAATCAATCTCTCTTTTCACGAATTTGCAGCTCCTGGTAATTCTAAGAAGCCATCCGGGCTGTGTTCACTGCTCATTCATGACGTGTTCAAAGGACTCCTTAAGGTTAGAATTCTCCTTTTAAGAAATTGCTCAGGGCGGCGAGCTCTCTTGAAGAGCTACCGGCTGACACCTCTCATTAGCGGCCTCCAAAGGGCTGAGGGCCACTTGGGCTGAGAGCCAGGTCTCAGCTGATCTTTGTCCTGAACAAAGCAAGGGATAAAGGGAAGCTGGCGCCAGAACAGAGGAAAGCGGGCAGAACACAGGGCACAGCAAAACTTTCTCCTGGGGATGTCCATACACAGAGGGAAACTGAGTCTGGAGCAGGCCTGGCTACTGTCATCACCAGTTCCAGATCCGATCCTCCTTTCCCCAAGACCCTCCCCACACCTCCCAGGTATGGGCGGAGTTAGAAGTCTGTCCACTGAGCGTTTGTGTGTTTGCCCTGCGGTGTCCAGTGCCCGCCTTGTGATCAGGCTGCTGCTGACCCCCGAGAGGTTCAGAGCATCCAGTCACTTAAAGAGAAATGACAGGAGCCAGGCTCAGCCCAGTCATCCGGGCTCACAGACACATATACAAAATGTACAAATGTGCTCCACAGTCACCGAGCAAGCGTGCACATGTGTAGCATGCATACTTAACAACTGCCCGTGGCACACTGGGGTGCATATGTAAATCTATGCTCATACATGTGTTTACCCACACACGTGTGTGTGCACCAGGGACAGAATAAGCTAAAGCACAGAGTAAGAAGGAGGTTTGAGGATGACCCAGAGCTTCAAGTCTGAGGTCAGCGGTCAGTGTGCTCCTGCTGGCTCCCAGGCCGTCCACAGATGCCTAGAGAGGGCTGCGCTTGGCCACAGGCTCTAAGGCCCTGCTGCTGAGGGCTAGGGGGCAGGGGAGGATGGGGTGGGGTGAGGGGTGGGTTTCTCTTCACAACTGCAGCACCCCCACCCCGCTGTCCTTGGCTCCTCCTGGCTGTTCTCTGGGACAGGCTTTTAAAGCTGTGAGAGGGCAGGGGCTGGGCCGAGCTGCCATGAAAGGCCCTTGGTGTGGAGGGACAGGAGGATCCCAGCTCAGCCAAGGAAATATTGAAATTAAATCCTTTCCCGGGGTTGAGGGAACTTCCGTCCTAATTAAATAGAGGGGACTCCTGGGCCTGCTGTCAGAGCCGGCCTGCTCTGGGAGGGAGGAAGCAGATGCTGTCCTTGGAAGGGGAGAGGGAAGGGGCGGTGGGCAGCTGTCCCCCCCTTTGATGCTGATTCCAGGCACACACACTCATCACGTCTAATTAAGGCCGAGCCTGTGACTCCTGTCCTGAGGCACAAATCCATATTCAAGGGCTGGGTGGGAATCACAGGCAGGCCTATGTGGGCAGCTGTGAAGAAGAACTCCCCCTCCCACCACACACACACACACACACACACACACACACACACACACACACGCATACGAGCACGCGCACACGCACACGCACGCACGCACGCACCACGTATGCCTCTCCTATACCTGGCCTACTAGCTTCGATGTCTGTCACTGCTCTTCCTCAGCCCTCTCTACTGAGGATGGCCCTGATCCTGGGGTGAAGGAGCAAAAGAGCCCAGTGCAGAGCCCTAAGGACAAAAGGTGCTAAGTCCAGAGAAAGGTAGGATAAGCAGCGCTCTAGAGAAAGGGTGTCTCGGACCAGTGTGTGGCTGTAGAAATGAAGCAAACTCTTGAGCCCCACCCTAGTCATGGTTTCCAGGTTCCCAAAAGCAAGACCCATCCTGAGAGCAAGGTGGGGGCAGAGGACAACTCTGAAAGAAACCATGATCACCCAGGATCTGTGCCTCTCCGATCAGGCAAACCTCCTATAAACCAGTGTTGTTTGTCAATTTTAGGTAAACTTCAGTTTTAAAAGACTGTGTATGACTCTGCTGTGGTTTAAACTGCCCCATCCTCCCCTGGGTGGCAGCTCAGGTCTCCATGTCACTTCCAGTTGCACGGAGCCGTGTGAAACCAGTAGGTGAGTGTCGTCACAGATGCACCATCTTGGATTGCCTCTCTTCTAGCCTGACTCCCTTCCCCTTCCCCCTTCCTTCCTTCTTCTTCCCTCTTCCTTCCCCTTCTTTCCCCTTCCTTCCTTCCGCCCTCCCTCTCTTCCTTCCTTTCTCTCTCCCCCTCTCCCTCACTCCCTTTCTTCCTTTGGTAGCTAAAGGGTCTTAAGCTCTGTCCTCGTTTCCAGCAGGGAAGACCACACGACATCCATTGACATGGTTTCATGCCATCCTGCTTGCTACACCCAGGGTCTGCCCCTGTGCTGTCCTTAGAACCTGCCACCATTAAACTTCTATCCAGGGCCACTAGTGAGTGCTGTCCTGCCTCTGCCCAGTGCTGTGAGTGTCTGTGGAGAGGTTTGTCTGACACAAGTTAACTTGTCTACTGCAAGAATCCAAATTCTGGGGCTGGCTTTCATGGCTGTTAGTAACTGACGGTGGTCTTTATTCGAGGGCTAGTATATCTTCCACCAGAGAGGTGCCTCTTCCGGTTGATTTCCCATGGTGTGCCTGAGGTATGGGCAGGCACCACATTGTGTCCCTCCAAAGTGAATTTGCTGAGGCCCTGACCCCCACAGGACAATCTGGAGACAGGGTCTCTGGGGTCAAATGAGGTCATAAGGGAAGCTCTAATTTGATAAGACTCTTTGCTCTCCCAGACTTCCTCTCTCCCTCCCTTCCTGTCTCTCTCTTCTCTCATTTTTTCCTGTTCTCTCCTCTCCCTGTCTACCCCCACACCCGTCCACTTCTCCCCGTCCCTTCCCACTGAAAACACAGAGAGAAGGCAGCCAACTGCAAGCCAGAAAGAGGACCCTCGCAAGAACCAGGGCGGCTGACAGCTGAACCTTGGCCTTCCAGGCTCCAAACTGCAAGAGACCCAGTTCCACTGTACAAGCCACGCAGCCTGGCCCCTCGTCAGTAAGGGTGGTGCTGCTGAATACTGCCACATAAGAGGTTCCCTCCGGTTAAATGTCCCAGCACCAAGTCTGCTCTAGCAGACACGCCCAGCCTTTCCCCTCCTCTTTGCCCTCTGCATAACCCCATGGAGTTTCACCTCATGCCCTTACAAGTTAATTAGCAGCAGACGCCAGGGCACCCTGTATGGACATCGGGGATTGCTCCTGGATTCTCTTCTTGGTGTCTTAACACTAAGCTCTGGGCACCTTCCTACCATGCCCAACCAGGCCTCTCTATCCTGATGCACTCTCTGGAGAGCGCCTCCAACAGAAGACTACACAGGGCTTGTCTCTCTTGTCTCCTTGCCTCCCTCATCAGGAATCACACCCCTGAGCCTGCTGTCCACCATCCAAAAGGTTCCTGTCTTCTACTGAGGTATGTGGCTTTTCAGAACAAAGGAAAGCCCGCACTGGTTCTCTCACGATTGAGACAACTGTCAAGGCCACATGCCTGTGATCCTAGTGTTCTGGAGGCTGAAGCAGGAGGATTACAAGTTCAAGGCCAGCCTGGGCAGGTCAGTACGATCCTGTCATAAGACGGTAAAACGTAATATGAGAGCAGAGGCCATAGCCCGGCGGCAGGGCGCATGCCTAGTGTGCTCGTGGCCCTGGGTCCACTCTCTGCCCCCGAAAAGCGAAACAAAAGCACACGGCTGTTTCATTTATGCTCACGTGCACATCAGCTAAACGCTGCACCCAGGGACAACACACCCACACAGATGCACACCCCGGAAGCAGGGCTGGCTTTACACAGATGAGAGCAGCTGCCTCCAGTGCACAGGACAAACATGGGAAGCCCCATGCATGCCCCAACCTCTCCAGGACCCGGGAAGCCCCGTGCACGCCCCAGCAGCCGACCAGCACGACCTGGCTTGAACCGCTCAGTATCAGAGCATACAGGGCAGTCTGTCCTTGGCCTCTGGCTCCCTTAGGTCTTTCTGTGCCTTTCAGCAAGCGCTGGATGCTATGTACAGCAGCGGCTCTCCTCCCCAAGGGCAGCCAGTGGTATGTCTATCTGCTGTCCACAGGCACTGAGTATCTCTGGCTTCCGACTACTGAAGGCAGCTCTGACATCTGTGAACCCGACATGTGGCGCCCAGTGAGGAGGAGACCCAGCGGTGGGAGCACAGAGCGGTGTCCGCTCAGCTTGAACGAGCGAGCGCAGCCTAGCCACACAGAGGGCATGACGTGGGACACCCATGTCTCTGCTGGCAGGTTACATTTTCTCTTTTTCCTTTGACCACTCGCTGCAGAGGTCAGGTCACACATGGCGTTCACAACTCCTACGACTCCAGTCCTCCTGACAACCAATATCGTCAACCCGTTCCCTCTAGACCCGTGGGGGCGCTGGGGCGCCTCATTTGCTGAAGTTTCAGCTCCTGTGTTTTCGCCTGTTCTGGATTGATTTGCTTCCCCTCTGTTTTAAAGACTGTGTTTGGGTTGTTGTGTTTTTCCGCATTCTAAGCGTGTGTCTTTTGTCAGACGGGAGCCTGATCTCTACGTTTATTTTTTGGCCTCACTGTGCCTCTGGGCCAGCGTCCGATTGATCAGCACTCCCATTTGGACAGCACCACCAGATCCCATTCCGTTTCCCCCACCCCCAACCAGCTCCATTTTGAGTCATCTCCACACCAGGATGGTCTTGTGCTACGCCCCGCATGGAGAGCTCTCTCTATCCTTTGTTTCAGCCCCATCTTGACAGGCAGGCCTTTCCTCTCCTGTCTACATCATTGATAAGAGTATTAGACAATGCAGGACTGATGTCAATCCCCCATGGCGCTGCAGACCTCCCCGCAGGGTTACACGGGGCCATTAGCTAACGCCTTTGTCTATAATTATATACAACAGGCAACATTCACTTAGCAGATCATCTGGGATGCACTTCCCATTTCATCTTCGAGAACCACGCCGCAGCCTCTGCCAACGCCTGCTGAAGTCACCGCAATCACAGGTCCCTCTTCTACAGGCTAAGGACCGTGACAAGGAGAGACAAGGAGGTTAGTCTCACACGATCAGCTTTCAGAAGCCAGCATCATCAGGGAAGGGAGGCCTGGAGCGGGGGGAGGGGGTTTGCCAGCACTGTATTCTCTCTGCTCTGGGATGAGATGTGTGCTAAGAGCTGATATTTTAAGAAATCGGCAGGGGCCCTTCAAACCAGAGCAGATTTCTCTGACTGAGCTGAGGCAGGTTGCCTAGCAACCAACTCTCATTACGTCATTGCTAGACAGATTCTGAGGACTCCAGGGCCCAGAAATATGAGTATCTGGGGTAGAGAGAAGGCCACACAAGTAGAAAGGACAGAAGGGGCCACTACGGACTGGCCTGGGAAGGTCTGGGAGGCTTCCTGGAGGAGGTGATACTGCTAGTGTCCATGCAGATGGTGTTTGGGGCTTGGGATGAGACCTGATGTATCAGCGACTTTTCTAGTTCCTGTGATAAAATACATGCCAAAGGCAACTTACATCAGGAAGTGTTTCTTTTTACTTGTATTTGGAGGGAATGGTCCATTGTCGTGGAGAAGGCGTAGCAGGCCCAGCGTGAGAGCGCTGAGCGCACAGGTCTGCAGTTGGGAAGCAGAGAGCGATGAACGCTGGTGTTCAGCTCACTCTCTCCTTTGTACCCACAGGATCCCTGCCGACGGAAGGTGCTGCTTCCCTTCAGAGTGGCTCTTCCCTCCTCAGCTAAACCTCTCAGGAAATGCCCTCGCAGAGCACATACATACGTGTCACCTGGATTCTCCTCTGCGGTGCCTCAGAGACAGAGAGGCTCACTGCATCTAAGCCGCAGCCTGGAGATTCCCAGAACCTGTGAAATCAGACAGCAGCCCCGGGGCCTCAGCTCTAGGGTCCCACACACTATCACCGGTGCTGGGGTACCGACTAGGTGCTCTGAGAGGGCTCTGTGCACACGATAGCTAAAGTCCAGGCGTCCTGTGCAACCTCCACACAATGGCACACATCTATCAGGACAGACAGGAGCCTGTCCGCTGTAGATACCTGGTTTCTCACAAGCCCCTCCATCTCCTTAGAGGCCAGGATCCCATTATGGCCCTGTGGTCACCATCTTGACTTTGCTTGCCACCTTCAAGCGTAGGCATCACATTTTGCTTTCCCCAGGGTCTGGCGCAGATGATGCTCGGCTCTGCATTGCCCCACACTGCGCCCTCTGAGCTGACATGGCTGCAGTCCCGGGGCCTGTATTTTCCAGCCCCACGGGGCTCCTCTGGCTTTTGTGTCCATGACTACTGGCTGGATAGGATCATTGTTGTCTAGCCTTGGCTACCCCATGCCTCCACCTCTAGATACCACTAAGGGACACTGGCCACACAGGTCTGTAACCAGCCAGTCTAAGCCAAATCCACATCCCCTCTCTCCCACTGCGCCCTCTCCAAGGCAGGCACGCTGGCATACTGCATACTCAGGAGAGCAATTTCTTCTCTACCAGCCCAGGTCCTTCGCATATCACTGAGTCACTGTCCCCAAAGGTGTCTATGCTCCAATCAGCCTGTGGGTCTGGAGCCAGAGGCAGCAACAGAAAGGAGTGGCTGGACTAGGACCCTGAGATAGGGACAGTCCTAGGTGTGGTCACAGTGTCCCAGGAAAGAGGAGACAGGAGGGTCAGAGTCCAGAGGACACGGGCAGGAGTTATCAAGAGGACAGACCTGCGGAGCTGGCTTTGAAAATGGGGAAGATACCAGGCCCCAGAGTGCAGGCGCCTCTAGGAGCAGAAGAGACCAACTGGGAACACCTGGTCAGGGCCACTGCCTTGGAGCCTTTTGAGATGGGGTGATTTTAAGTTAGAGCACGGTGTACCTCAGGCTAACTGAGATCCCCTCCATACGGACCTCCATGGGACCCTCTTGGGACTATGAGCATTTTGTCTTGGAGACATCTGTCTAGCAGCCCCTCGAAGAAACAGTGTCTCTGCTTGGGAACACAGAAGGCACCCATACACAAACAACTGTGATGAGAATCTTAGACAGGAGACATAGATACGGGGGGGGGGGGAGAGACACCCTACAGCCCCGCCCACCCTATTCCCATCCCTTTTGCCCAGGAGCAGTTGGAGATGCCCCAGGGTACTCCCTCATCCCTGTATCCCAGAGAGGGGCCCAGTCAGACTCAGATGTGGCCTCATCGTCTGAAGCTGCAGGTTCCACGGGAAGCCTTAATTGACGCAGCAAAACAAACATTTGCTTTGGTGATCCATGCTGAGTTAGATACCCGGCATTATTTTAATTAAGCCTTGTGACTGATGAATCTCAATAAAGCAGCTGTTCTGCGGTATTCAGGTATATAAATAAAAATAGCATCAGGCGGGCGGCTGGGTGCAGGCTTTTCACAAGTTGCGTGTCATCGTGAGGGAGCCAATGGGGACACGCTGACCTTTGGACACGCTGGCCTTGGGAAAGGCCACCCAGCACTCTGGAGGAAGGACTTTCAGGGTTGGGCCTAGAGGTGGACCAGGAACACTTGACAAGTTTAGACCTCGGGTGGTCATGGAGGAAAGGTCACCAAGACTCCCCTGGGAGGAGAATGGGTTGGTGGCCTCATGGGACCAGACACCACATGCCCTTGGGCCATCACTAGGAGAGCACAAAGATGCCTCTAGCTGGGATCTTAAGCTCCAACTTCCACAGTCCTGAAACTGCCTGCTCCGCGGGAGGTTATAGGAGATAGCCCCAGCAGATCCTCCGCTCAACCACAGCCCCGCCCCCCTACAAGCTCCCTCCCAGTGGAGTGGGGATTAGAGGCTTGGATGTCTTCCATTTCACTCCACTTGTGTGATCCCTAGTATCTGTCAAGGGTCAGTCTCCCAAGCCCTCTGGATTCTGTGGGGCTCAGGTCCCTGCTATTCAATGACACTGTCTACATCACCCACACAGCTTCTCTCCATGCACTTTAACCATCTCCGGACGTCTTGAACTACCTAACTACATCATAGACAGTGTGAGGAGCAGAAAAACCACACAGTAGGGCTTCAGTGGCCATAATGTCTGTGAGGGAGGCAGGACAGGGCTCTGTGAGGTTCCTTGCTCCCTGAACAGCTACTAACTGAAGCAGTCCGCATGGCCAAGTGAAGGAGGGAATCACTCACGGGTAACCTGGTCTCTGGGGTCCTCGTCTCCTACATCTATCCCACTGCTAACTTGGCTTTCACACCTTGTGTTTTTCTGAGAAAAGCCCATGGAAAACCCATGGGCTCCTTGCGATTTCCTCTCTTTCTCCATCTGGGACTTCATCCCCAGAACTACCCTTCCTCAGAACAGCTTGACAGGCCTCCATCAATTAACTCCACCGTTAACTGAGCGAATAATGATCTGCGAAATTGGTGGGAGTTACGTTAAGTAGCTTGGTGGTTAACTCTGACGCTGTTGATATTTCTGCTAAAAAAATAATTAAGTGCCTCTCATTGGCTAGATTTCAGCTTACAGTTGTTACGCATCTAATAATTTTATCACAAGTCATTTAACTTGGAATTTTGCTTAAATTCACCACAGTATGCAGCTGTGATAGCCGCCATCAAAGGAATACCGGTTAGCATGAAGGACTGATGCTGGGTCCATTAGAAGTCATTACCCAGGGCCTCTAGACTGTCCCATGTGATGTCCTATGGTGAAGCATTACAGAGTTAGCTGTCCTCCCTGAAGGTCTTACACTGGCCACCAGCTTGGCCAAGCCATGCAGTGGTTCCTCCCATCACCAGAATCCTCCTCACTACATGTCAAACTGTCCCTGAGAAACTGTGTCTCTTCTGTCCCTGGCTCGTGTCCTCATGGTGAGTTTATCTTGCAAATCAGACCCCACCGGGCGTTGCAGGGGGAAAGTCAGACAGATGCCCAGAGAGAGACCATTGCCACTGCCCTCACCACAGTTCCTTTGCCCTCAAGAGGCAGATGGCAGATGGCAGGCAGGTTGTCAAATGGTCCCAGTCAGCCAGGATTCCCAGGAGACCATGGGGCAGTCTCCTACCAGGACAGAGGCTGAATTGATGGCATCAGTACTGATGCCTGGATCTTCTAGAACAGCTGGGGTTTGAGGCCTCACACGGATCCCTTCTGGGATAACAGAGTCCTACTCCTTGGGAACAAAGCTTTGGGCCAAGGGAAACCAGTGGGGGTTCGGGAGCTCAGTGTGCACTGGCCTAGAACATGTATGCCTGGAATGTAACCCCCAGTGTCAGATAGAAAGGGATGGGAATATGTTTCAGAACTGAGAACTGAGCATAGCCTCTGATCCGTTTAGTGAGCTATCTGGATAATGATGTCTATGTACGGATGGCTCTGCTGGCCCTGTGAGCCACCCCAGAGGAGAGAGTCCCCTCTGCAGACCTCTGCATCCACACTGCTGTCTCTGGAGACCCTGGGCCGGGGCTAGGAGGAGGTTTTGGTGGGGTTAGTATAGCTCCCAGAAGCAAATGGCCCAGGGACCACATGCCCCAGTCCTTCATTCCCACAGGGAGGCAGAAGCTCAGTAACAGAAGGGCTTCCAGTTGTCAAGCAGTCAGGGCAAGGAGCAGAGCAAATGAAAAACAGGTCCCCTCTGCCAGGGACCAAGGACCTCAAATATGTCCCGTCGCCTCAAGTGAACGCAGCCCTCAGCCTGGTACTCGCTGGTGACCACAGTTGCATGGCAGACCACCCCAAACTCAGCAGCTGAAAGCACACATTGCCTCCAAACACTGTGAGTCAGGAAAATGGGTGTGTCTTAGCCCAAGCCACATCACTGCTTACAAGGTGCCAGAGGTATGGCTGCTGTCACACAAAGGTTCAGCAGAGGCAAGAGCTATGCACAAACCTAGCCATCCCATGCTTGAGATTCCACACAGGGTTGCCTAGCAGCAGGGCGGACCTCCCCAAGACAAGGAGTGAAGGGACCCACAGAGTCTCAGAACCCGATGCTGCCCCAGGGTCTGTAGCCTTCTATTCCGTTGGGTTGAACCTCCTGTCACCCTCAGAGAAGAGACTGCTACAGGAAGCCGGGCACTGGGACCCTCTGTATAGACCTGCTGCCCCTCTTCCCAGACCTCAGCACCCTTTCCAGTCACGGACTTGCTCACATTCATATACAAGAGTGTCTTGTCTATGACTCCTGGCTAAGATGCGTCTGGCTTGTGGCTGCCATTATGTCCTGTAGCCGGGGGCTCCTGTGTACTGTGTACACTCTCTACATTTGTTTTGGAGAAGGTCATGGCTTTTCACCTAGAGACTTCTGAAATTCCTCCCCCCCCCCGCACCCCCAACCTTCCATCATTGATGTCAACAGCCCCCTACAACTGGGAGGTGACAGCTTCAGTGGCTCCCGCTGGCCAATGGGGTATTTAGGGTTGGCACCTTGTTCTAATGTGGTATACAGAGAAATCAAAGTCCTTTAGAGTCTTAAGACCAAGAAAGAAAGGGACTAATGTGAAAGATACAAAAGTGGGCTTAGGAGAGAGCCGGACTTGGTGCTCTGGGGACAGACGTCTAGTAGAAGGAGACATCCAAGCACTGGAAGATCTCGGGGCCTGGGAGGCTAGTTAGTAATAACAGACCGTTCTAAAAGGATGGAGCTGGCGGCAGAAAGGCATTCATCAGGTGGGCCCGACCCCATTTGTCCTTGGGGTGAAGGCTGTGCAGTGAAGGGGAACCAGAGCCCTGAGAGGCTGAGGCAGTAGCCATCTGACCTCCCCTCCCGGTGTGGACGCAACTTGTCCTGGTCACGCCTGCCTGTGTCTCTATCACATCTTGGTAATAAATGAGACGTTCTGAGCAGGCCATCAATTCTGGCACGATTGGCTTTCCAGGGTCCAGGCTGTCTGCACTGCCTTTGGGGTGGATAAGCACACTGGCCGGCCTTTGTTCCTGGTTTCCGAGAGACCGTTTGTCAGAGAGATTTATACTCGCTTGCTGGCTGGGAGCTACTGCTGCGCCTCCTCACTCCGTTTATCTCCGGAAGGTGCTGTCTCACCTTGTGTCTCTCTGGGAGGGGTTTGATATGAGCACTGAGGTGCCTCTGAAGCTGCTCAGACGGGTGCCATGTATGGCACACAGAACTCCCAGACCTGCCTTGGAAATACCTGCTATCAGGAGGGAAGATGACTGACCGTGAGCCCTGGGACAGTCAGGAGGATTAGAGTCTCCTCAGGAACATGTTACCAATAGGCCTGTGAGTCAGGATGAGATGGGCCTGGGGTATCCAAAAGGCCTGAGGGCCAGGCCCAAGGTCCCTTCCCCATCAGGTATCTTGTGGTAATAATCTACAGAACAAGCTAGCTATTGGTCCATACAGCTTAACCTTGGGCTGATAGGTTGGCATTGGACACAGTATCTCCAGGAACCAGCTTGGTTTGGAGCTGGGCTTGAAGCACCCCGTTTCTTCCCTATTTCTGTTTAGCAATAAGAAGAGGGGTCCAGGAGATCTCTGGGCTGAGTTTTAGACTCCTTCCATGAGGGTTTTTCCAGCTTCATTTCAGTTGCTATCACAAACATCCTGACAAAACAAACAAACAAAAACCAACTTAGGGGGAGGAAAGCGTTTGTTTTAGCTTACGCTTTCAGGTTTCAGTCTATCACTAAGGGGACGGTCAAGGCAGTAACTCAAGCTGCCAAAAAAATCAAGATCAGGGAGAAAGAAAAATGCCCATGGAGTCTGCTTCCTCTCACCTCAGTTTTTCCTATTCTCTGTGGTTTAGGACCAACCCTCTCCTAGGGAATAGTGCTGCCCACGGTGGGCCAGGCCCGTCTACATCAATCGTCAAGACGATCCCCCAAAGACATCCTCACCGGCTAACATGATCTGGGCAGGCCTTCATGCCAACCGGTTGAGCAACAGAGTCTCCCTCGCTTCACAACACACCGTTCTACCTTCCAGCTTTCTAGATGCCTGGCGAAGCTGTGCTTAACTGAGCTGGAAGCACTGAAGTCCAGCCACGAGGCCTGGTTGGTAGACCCAGCTCTCAGAGATGGCTACTGGATCTGACTGGGCTCACACATTAAGACAACTCTCACCTGGTGGAAGAAGGTGGCAAGCACTGACCCTACTGTGTGTGTGAGAGTGTGTGGGTGTGTGTGTGTGTGTGGGTGTGTGTGCGTGTGTGTGAGAGTGTGTATGTGTGTGTGAGTATGTGTGCGTATGTGTGTATGTGAGTGTGTGTGTATGTGTGTGTGAGTGTGTGTGTGTATATGTGTGTGTGTAAGTGTGTGTGCATGTGTGTGTGTGTGTGTGAGTGTGTGTGTATGTGTGTGTATAAGTGTGTGTGAGTGTGTGTGTGAGTATGTGTGTGTGCGTGTGTGTGTGTGTGTGCGTGTGTGTGAGTGTGTATGTGTGTGTGAGTATGTGTGTGTATGTGTGTATATGAGTGTGTGTATGTGTGTGTGAGTGTGTGTGTGTATGTGTGTGTGTGTGCATGTGTGTGTATGTGTGTGTAAGTGTGTGTGTGTGTGAGTATGTGTGTGTGCGTGTGTGTGTGTGTGTGCGTGTGTGAGAGTGTGTATGTGTGTGTGAGTATGTGTGTGTATGTGTGTATATGAGTGTGTGTGTATGTGTGTGTGTGTGCATGTGTGTGTATGTGTGTGTAAGTGTGTGTGTGTGTGAGTATGTGTGTGTGCGTGTGTGTGTGTGTGTGCGGCTACACTTGCATGTGTGGAGGTCAGAGCTTGCCTCCCTCTATCACTCAACATCTAATTTTTGAGTCAGAGTGTCTGAGTCTGGACTGGTTAGCCGTTAAACCTCTGGGCTCTGCCTATCTCACTTGCCCGCCCTGGGATGACAGGCCACACCACCATGCCTGGCTTTCAACGTAGTGGCTGGAGATCTAAACCCAAGTCATCTTTGCACAGATAGCACGTTATCCACTGAATCATCACCCCAACTCTACCTTCTCCCCCTCCTCCTTCTCCTCCTCCTTCTCCTCCCCTTCTCTCTTTTCTCCCTCCCCCTCCTCCCCTTCCTTCCCCTCCTTCTTTTAAGACAAAGTCTCTCACTGGGAACTGGAACTCTGCTGATTAGGTTGGGCTAACCGGCCAACTACTAATCCTTACATTTCTACCTCCCTAGTGCTACGATTGTAAATATACTATCACACTTGGCTTTTTATGTGGTTCCAGGGAGAGAGGCAAGTGGGTTTTCAGGCTTGTAAAGGAAACACTTCACAGACTGCGCCGTCTCCCCACCCCAGTCAAAGTTTTGAATAAAACTGCTCCGGTTTGTCCTGAGAGAAGAGGTCTACAATAAAGTCAGTTTCCTAACCATCAAGTAAGGAGTTCCATTTCTTCACGTTATAGTTTTGAATAATGATTAATGTATTTTTCGAGAAATAGCCTGTGATGGTCAATCTTCATTATCAGCTTGGCTGGATTTAGAATCACCCTTGGTGTAAACCCTGGGTGTCAAGAAACGTGGGAAGGCTCACCCTGACTGTGGAAAACACCATCGCGTCGCCGGGATCCCAGAGCTAATAAAAGAGCTGAGGGACAGAGCTGGGTATCAGCATCCATCTCTGCTTCTTGACAGTCTCAGACCAGCCACCCCGGACCCCTGCCTTGACGTGCCCTCGAACCAAGAATGCAAACAAACGCTTAAATTCCCTTTGCTGGGTATTTTATTACACCAATGAGAAATGTCACTAACATATTGCCTGTTTCATCAAATGTTCCCCATTTATTAATATAAGTTGTTCATGATACTGATTCATAATGCTTCTCTTCTTGTATATTATGTCAATAAGCTCAACGTTTATTCACACTGCTACTACCTGTGTGTGTCTTCTCGTGTTTTACTTGTTTTTTTCATGTGTATGTGCGTGTGGTGTGCACTGCGTGCTTGTATGAATACGGGGTTAGGTGTAGACATGCGTGAGCATGCCTGTGGGAGCCCACGGTTGGCATCAGGCATCTCCCTCGGGTACTCTCTACCTTACCCGTTGAAGCAAGGTCACTGTCTTGACCCCAGAGGTCGCTGGTGTGGCCAGTCTTGCCAGCCAGCATACTCCTGTCAGTGTCTTACAGGAAGGTGGAAATGGGGATATCCACCTAACATTGGGTTCTGGGATCTGAACTCCGGCCTCAAGGGCTTCCTAGCAAGCACTTTACCGTGACTTACAGACAATAATCATGCATATTTACAGAGTACATTGTGGTATTTTCATTGATGTGTGCATTGCAGGAAGCATGCCATCTCCACCCTGGTTCATTGTAGGTGGTGAGAATGTCTCAAATCTATTTTCTTAGCAATTTTGAAATATACAATAGTGCATGTACACTACCAAAGGCAGCTAACACTCCTGTCCCTCTGCCAGTCAGCTCCTGGGTTAATTTGTTCAGCAATTCATTCCATTTCAATGTCTTAGCTTGTTTTTATTTCCTTCCTCCTTGGGCTGTGTGCACAGACATACATGCAGATAAAACACACCCATAGACATAACATGAATTTTTTAAAGTAGTACTTGCATTAGGGGTCAGAGTCAGGGATGGGTGTCCTATGGAGATCCCCCACCGTCCCCGCTGTCCAGAGTCTCAGCAGCCACATGACTAAGAAAATCTGGGTAGCTGGGAGAGGGGAGGAGTCACCAGAGCCTCCCAGTCTCAGGGATGATAATGAGGACAGTGCTGTAACCCAGGAGGAATCCAGGAAGTCTCCTAGAAGAGGTGGCATCTAAGCTGTCACTGGGAGGATGGCCACAGAGTCCCACCTACTGCAGGCAATGAGCTGAAGCAAGAATCAGCACAAGCCTGTGAGTGAGGCAGGCTCCTCGCAAGACCTCCTGGTTGTCCTCCTTCCTGTCCAAGCTAGGGGCTGTGGGCAGAGCTGTCCTTTGTATCCAAGGTGAGTGGTGATTCAGGGACCCCTGCAGATATCCAAATCCGCAGATGCTCTCTAGTCCCTTGCATAAAGTGTCAACGGAGCCTCTCCCTCCCATTACATCGTGTCTGGATTTCTAACAAGGCCTAATGCAGCTAACTGCTGTGTACGTGGTTGTTAGGCTGTATTCTCCAGGGAATAATGATGGGGGGGAAGTGCAGATGCAAATTTTTTCTTTTTTTTTGGTAAGTTGGTTGAATGAGGACAGCCAACTGTTTTTATCATGTACAGGTGGAGAAACTGAGGCAAGGAGCAGTTACGTCACCAACTCAAGGTTGTTAAGGTGTAAAGGGGCACGGTCAAGATGAGGACTCAGGTGTGCTGTCCGGTCTCTCCCTGATGTGACAGAGTTCTGCTCTCCCACAAAGTGGGGCTTATAATGACACCGTGACAGACTCGAAGGAATAAGGACCTGATGAATTCACAGCGCTCAGCCCTTGCTCTGACATCTGGAAATGAATGTTTCTGTAGGGAGAGACCAGGCTAGCACCTGGGTCATCCCTTGTGACCTGAGCAGATGTTCCGTCCGGACACTGAACGCTCGGCAGCAGAGCCTATGACCATGGATTTCATGGTCACAACCCTTTCAACCTGCGGGGCACCAAGGCCAGTTCTGCACTTAAGGTGAGTGTCTGGGATGGCCTAGTGTGGCTCCCTGTCTTCTGTGTCTGTATCCCATGACTGGGCCCTGGTTTTGCTTGCTGTGTTACATGGGACTGGTGTAGGAGGTGACCATGGAGGCTCTAAAGTAGGGTTGGGGGTTTTCAGGGAGCTGAGAGAAATGTTCTAGGGACGGCCATGTGTCTGGTCACTTCGGGTCACTGGAGTCAGGAAGGTGTCACCTCTGGAGAGAGAAACTGCTCTGCTCAGAAGTCAGCTGGATTTCCCAGGTTCCGGGGTCTGAACAGATCCCTAGGAGCCAACATGACCAACGGGGGAGGGGCAGGGTCCTGGCTTTGGCCTGGGTGCTCTTCCTATAGAGGAGCATCTCCTGCAGCTCATTTCCCATGCTGCTCATGTGGCCTCTGTTCCAAGAGCAGCCTAGCATGTCCTCTGCAGACAAGTCACTCTTGGAACAATTGCCCCAGCACTCGGTAACCATTCAAGAATCTATAGTCTGGTCCCAGTCCCTCCCCAGCGTGACCAGACTGCTTCAGAGAGATGGGAAGATGGCCACACTAGCTGTGGGGGATTGCTGAAGGGCACAGTGGACACCAGGGGGGAGAAAAAGGGAGTCTGCAGCCCGTCTGCTCACCTCTGCATTTCCTGTGAAAGGGGAGGTTTCCCCACCACGCCAGTCCCTAGGCAATGCTCTCCTGAGGAGCTGGAGAACAAGGAACCGAAAGGAAGGAAATAAGGAACAGTCGTCCCCGGATCCTCGAAGAAGGGGACTCTCAGACAGGAGGCTATCCCTCTCCTCCTCGACGGGACACACAGAGAGCATTATGGGTCCTCTAAGCACAGGGAGGGCACTGGAGGCCTGTCTTCCCACCTGGATGTTGCCATGACTGGCCCAGAAACATCCCCAAGGCCTCATCAGGCTTCTAAACACTCCTAGCCGATATGGGAGGACCCCAAAATGGGGAGAGCAAGGCACAGAGGAACGGAACTCAGAGTGTTTGATGAGAATGGCAGGATGCTGCTTTCTGTGTCTAGAGCATCTAGGGAAGAGCACCCACGAATCTAGGCTCCATCTCCTGGATGGATGCAATGAAAAATTATAGGACACTCTCTCTCTCTCTCTCTCTTTCTCTCTCTCTTTCTCCCTCCCTCCCTCCCTCTCCCTCCCTCTCCTTCCCCCCTCTCCTCCCCCTCTCTCTCATCTCTCTCTCTTTCCCCTTCCCCCTCCCCCTCCCCCTCTCTCTCCCCCTCTCCCTCTCTCCCCCATCTCTCTCTCTATCCCCCTCTTCCTCCCCCTCTCTCTCCCCCTCTCCCTCCCCCTCCCCCTCTATCTTCTCTTCTCCCTTGTCCTCTTCCCCTCCCTCCCGCCTCCCTTCTCTGTCTTTCTCTCCTTGGAAGAAAAGAAAGCAAGCAAGAAGCCTTTCCTCAGCTGATGCTCATGGAGGAGGTGACATCTCATTCATGTATCCCCTGATGCTCGAGGCTGGAGGATGGAAGGCCAACTGAAGCTGATGTATCTGTAGATCACAGAGATCACAAAACAGCCAGCCTAGCTGGGGACTGAGAATGAGGGGCCATTGGCCCCTGACCCAGTTCCCTCTACATCATGCGGTGGATGAGGACTGGTCCTGCCTCGGTCATGCAAATACCTAGTGGAAAAATTTAGGGGAGGAGACGCTTGCTCTCGAGCATGGTTCGGGGGGGACTTAGGTGGCTCATGTGCAGAAGTCACAGAGACAACAATGGCTGCATCTGCAGCAGGAACATGAAGCAACACACTTCAGAAGACTCAGACAGGATGGCACAGGCCAGACTAGGCACAGGCATAACCTGCAAGACACTCCTGTCCCTCTTCTCCCCCAGCTCTGCTTCTGGTGTCGTCTGGGTCTTTGGGGACCTCACACCACCTCAGAGTGAGGGCTGTCCTGGTCAGAGGCACAGTGGGAGGAGGACAGACGGAAGTCCCCTCAGAGGCTAGTGACAGAGAAGATGGAGTAGCAGCTGTGTGGGCTCATGGAGGGACAGTCGGAGCCCACAGCATCAAGGTTCCATTCCCGTGTCTGCGAGAAGATCCTGAGTCTTGCAGGGTATAGGTAGGCCACCATCTCAGGCACCCCTTGTGACTGTGGACTCCCTGGATCAGACGTAGAGGGTCATCACACATGTAGACATCGTGAGTGGAAGAGGCTGAAAACCAGGATTGTTTTCTTTCTAAGCCCAGACCCTGGGAGCTGAAAGCTGAGACTGAAGCCAAGCCAGGTGTCCAGCCTTGAGCTGACCCTAGAGATGACCCCAGAGCTGAGGTTGAAGCTGAATCTAGAGCCAACCTGGAACAGAGTCTAGAGTCCTGCCTGGAGCTGAGACTGTGCCACCAGCACCTGTTGCCTCTACCTTCACACCTTCCTATCCCGCCAGCCAACTCTCCCTGATACATGTCTGTCTGCGGGTACAGCCACCCCTCCTCTCGCCCACGTGGGGTTTCTATAATCCAAGTCATTTGAAACATGGACAATATTTTAACTCAGCTCTACCACCATTATGGATTCATTTGACATTCAGTGTGCAGCAATAACAATGAATTTCCTGGGTACTGAATGTCACATCCTTCTACAAGAACCAGCCAGTGTCATTACCATGCATAGCAGTGTCCCTGGCTGTTCCCCCAGCAGACTCTGGACTCACTGAAGGCCAATGAGCACCCTGGACACCTAGACTATTCTACCCACCCACACTGGCACTGTCCACCCGGAGGACCCTCTGGGGCTGCTGCAGAATGAGGAGTGTGGCATGGCTTCCCATGGGGCCAGCATCCTGGGAGTTCCACATGAGTTAATGGACCATGTAGGGTTGGGACAGTCACCTCTACAGCACCTCACAGGCCTTGCAGTTCCCCTCTGCTGGCCTGACCCATGTCTTATGCTCAATGTCTTAATTCCCTCTCGGCAGAGCCGTGGCGCCCCCTCCCTCTTCTTTCAGAACCAAGCTGGGTCTCAGGCTACCCTGCCAAAGGATGCAGACTAGCCTACGCATGCTCCTTGAGCTCATCTGACACTCGCTCTTCTAGCCCTGAGCCTGTAGGAAGCACCGAGTTCTGTCACGGTTCTGTGTTTCTCCCTACTGGAGAACTTGGCCGTAAGATGGGCAGCCCAGCTCTTCCCCAGGATGGCCCACAAGAGACTACCCGTGAACCAACTGCTGACCTCGGTGCAGGCCTGGGAGACCCAACCCCCACTCTCCTCCTGGGTTGTGTGAGCTGCTTTCCTTGTTGTTCTGGCAAAATATCTGACAAGAACAACTCTAGGAAGGAGGGCTCACAGCGGGAGGGACATACCAGCCCCCCCGGAGAGTCAGTCAGCAGGAGAAAGAGGCGGCCATGTTGAGTCCACCGGCAGGAAGCAGAGTCATATATTGCTGCTTTTCTGCTGGATTTCTCCTTCTTATCTTTTGTTCAATTTGGAACCTGGCCATGCGTAAGGCCGCGCAGTCTCCGGATGTCTTCCTCTAATGCCCGCTGGGGACACCCTCACAGACACACCCAAAGGTGTGTCTATCTAATGCCTTAACTGCTTTTCAGTTTAATTAGGTTGACAGTTAAAACTAAACCATGTCCGGGGTAGGGGTGGGAGTCTTGGGCCCAGATGTCTGAGTAGCCAAGAAGCTGGGGCCTGGTTTGCTTAACCAGGAATGCGGCAGATTCAGGGCAGAGCAAACACCTTACTTCTCCTCAGATGTAGAGTCGGATCCCTTCCTTGCCAGGTCCGCATGGCCGGCCTCCTTGGGTAGCAACTTGTTCAACTTTAAGGACTTGTAGGAGAGACATCTGGAAGTTCTGAGGCCAGGTCCTGAGAAGCCTGCAGCTTCTGTTTGGCTCACCAGAGAGAATGGCCCTGAGGGGCAGGTCATGTGGAAGATGTCTGTTCCCTCGATACAAGGAGAGCAGCTAGGTCTTCTGGGTAGTGAGGAGAGACCACCAGCCCCAAGGCCCACAGAGATACCACCTTGGAAATACCACCCAGCAGGTGCCACATGGAGTCAGAAGCCCTCCCCATAAGCTTTCCAAACGCTCAGCCCCCTAAATCCCCAGTGAAACAAAATGATTAATTTTTTTCCCAACATAATATTTTTTATTGATTATTTGGGAATTTCACAAAATGCAACATTTTTTTCTTGTTACACCAACCTCTATTCTGTAAATTCGTTATTGTGTTGCAGTAAATGTGTAAACTGCGAGAAACATTGCCAGTTTCCTTGGTGAAAGATATTCTTCCAGAAGCAGAAATGGTATTACAGGGAAATGTTGATAGTGATAGACTTTTCCTACAAGCTTTAATCATTTTCTTTTCTTTCTTCTAAATTTTTTTTTTTGGTATTTCTACTTTTTCTAATTAGATATTTTCTTTATTTACATTTCAAATGTTATTCCCTTTCCTCGTTTCCCTTCCAAAAACCCCCTATGCCAACCCCCTCCCCCCACTCACCAACCCACCCACTCCCGCTTCCCTGTCCTGGCATTCCCCTACCCTGGGGCATCGAGCCTTCACAGGACCAAGGGCCTCTCCTCCCACTGATGTCCAAAATAAAATGAGTAATTTAACCAGCACCTGTAAATCAACTCATCCTTTAGGTTCACACCTCAGTGAAGACGGAGAACATAATTGTGCGCCCAGAAGTGAGCTGCCACTGTAACAAGTGCGTCAGGCACGTGTCGTCACACCGTGCCCCCAAATAAACTCAGAATGTATTAAAGACAAAGGTGAGACTCGAACCGACGAAACTCATAGAAGAGAACCACAGAAGGCAGCCTTGGGCGTGGCTTTGCAGGGGATGGCAGTCTTGGGCGTGGCTTTGCAGGGGATGGCAGCCTTGGGCGTGGCTTCGCAGGTATGAAACTGAGGCAACAGATGCTAACAACTGAGTGAGGTGCATCAGGACAAAGGGCTTGGGCACCACTCAGGAAACAGTCACAGGATGAAGATGCCACTGTGGACTCGGAGAGAGGATTTGTTACATTGGGTGTATTTATGTGTGTGGGGGGCGTGGGCGTGTGTGCATGTGCGTATGCGTGTGTGTGTGTGTGTGTGTGTGTGTGTGTGTGTGTGTGTGTGTGTTTTGCAAGAGTGGTCAGGACAACTTGGGAAGTCTATTCTTCCTCTGTGTGTCCTGGCAAAAAAGCTCAATCTAGGCAGCAAGTGACTTTACCGGCCGAGCCGTCTCAACAAGCCCGGAGAGGGGATTTGAAAGCCAGACATCAAGTGAGACCAAAATAAATACGGTCAATACAACAGGAAGGAGACACAAAATTTACAGGAAAAGTGGGCAGAGGACCCAAAAGGGCAGATTTCAAAAGACAGATGAATGCCAATAAATACACAAGAAAATGCTTAGCACTGTAAGCCATCAGGGCAGTGACAGCCCCAGTCACATGGGGACATCGCTTGTTAGAATGGCCCTGCCACCAAGTCTGAATATAGCAAGAGCCGGCTAGGATGTGAGAAAAGGTGTTACAAATAGAATCTGATGGCTCATTCTCAAAGATGCCTGGAGCTGGCTTCCGTTCCGCTATAAATGAACAGAAAGCACTAGGACCCTGGGAAAGCCAGCTGAACTACCCATCCCTCAACACACACCCCAACTGGAAGCTAAAGTAGAAAACTACAAACGGTCACACTTGCCTGCAAGGCCATGCTCCTGAAAGGTTTAAAACATACAGATGGGGGCTGCAGAGATGATTCAGTGGGTAAGAGCACTGACTGCTCTGCCAGAGGTCCTGAGTTCAAGTCCCAGCAACCACATGGTGGCTCACAACCATCTGATGCCTTCTTCTGGTGTCTCTGAAGACAAAGCCTTACACACACACACACACACACACACACACACACACACACACATAGGAACGAAGCCAAGCAGAGGTTTTGTTGAGGAAGATATGATGTAAGTGATAGAGGCAAACATAAGTTCTGAAGGACGCGTAAGGTTATTTTTGTAAAGGGAGGAAAGGCCATGGGTTCAGGGTTGAAGATTTTCTCTGCTCTCAGTCAGGCATCATGTTTACAACAGACTTTGCAAAGTCATAAAACGCACAGCCTCAATTTCACCACTCTGAGACTCCGAAGTTCTTATTATGAAATGACAGCGCTCTTATTATGAAGGGAGGACCAGTGTTCCTCACCAGCGGACTACCATGGCATTGTCTTCTCAAAAAAAACGCAGAGCAGAATTGCCACAAAATGTAGCCATTCTGTTCCTGGCCACTTAGTATCTGACAGGAATGCAATCAGCATGAGAGAGAGACACCTGCACTCAGGGCTCACAAAAGCCAGAATATGAACCAACCTATCAATAGCCAAGTGGATAAAGACACTGCGGCACACAGGCCCGAGATGGACTATTATTTGGCCTTTAAAAAAAAAATAATAAAAGATGAGGCTCTCATTTGTGAGGCTGTGAGTGAACATGAAGGACACAACGCTAACTGCAATAAGCCTCGCACCAAACACTTCAAGATCTCTCATAGACGTGAGAACTGAGTTATTACACAGACAAAGAGAGAGGAAGGAGAGGGCTGGGAGTGGAGAGAAGGCGCTGGGTACAAAGCTACATTTAAAGAGGGTGGGAGAGTCCAGAGCCACAGCCTACAGGACAACTGTGGTTCACAACTGTGGTTCACGACTCTGCCTGGCAACTGGTAACGTGTTTCTCAGGTTCCTCACTGACAGAAATGGAGGGCAGAAGGCAAGAGGGTACAATTGCCAGCGAGGCTATAGAGCTCTTTTCTGTGGATAAGCACATCAGGACAGGGTGTCCCCAGCTTTGCTAGCTGTGGTGTGTGTGTGTGTGCTTTTGGTGATGTGAAAGAAGGCGTTTCCCTGCTTGGTCTTTGAAATTCACTAGACTATGAACAAGCCGCACTTGCTAGGTGACAATCTGCTGACAAAGGAAGCAGAAGACTTGGAGGTAGAGAGGTAGGAGGCTGGGGAAGGCGGCTCCAGACCGTGGAATCCAGGCAGACTCCAAGGGCCAGAGAAGGGTGCATTCTGGGATTTTTCATGCTAATATCAAGGTCTTCCCAGCTACTGCCTTCTCTGAGGTATGCCTAGCTCACAGATCCAGAAGGGTGTTTCCATCCCCGTGTGGCTCAGGCCACTTTGTGAGTGCCAGGTAGAACCTAGGCTGTCTGCTCGGGGTGTCTGTAACCTTGGGGTAGAACCTGGGTGGGACAGGACAGGAGAGGTCAGAGAGTTCCGCAGAAATTGGGATGGAAGCTGGGGGCGTGCAGATCGGTGGGCAGGAGCAGGAAGGTGTCAGGGGTACAGACAGACGCCCCTACCTCAGACTCACAGAGGACGTGCCTGAGGGAGAGCTCAAGTGTGGAGTCTTATCTGGCCAAAGCCAGCTGGAGGAACCCCAGGATAAAGGAGCGAGCATGGACTGAGGGCAGAGCCTCATGTAGGGAGTCGGTAATGAGGCTTTTGCTGGGCTCTTTCCCACCCTGCCCCCACCCCCGCACCCACCCCCGCCTCCAAAGCAAGCAGCCATCCAGCATACCACACCTCACAGGGACAGGAAGTGTGAGTCTGAGATCCTGGGCCTTCCAGAAAGAGAGGTCAGGACCAGCGAGCCACGCAGCATCCCCCAGGTCCAAGGCCTTGCATCTCCCTCTCTCCTTCCTGCTCCCTGAGACCGTGCAGCAACTCCTGAGAAGAGGACCCTGGTTTGTGATCTGGCTGGTGTAGGAGTGAGATTTGGAAAAGCAATGACCACATGGTTCCCCGTGACCCTCTGTTTTTACCCCAGGCACAGTCCAGAGTACTGGACTCACTGACAAAGAATCCCGCTGCAGCAGTGAGGGCCCGGAATAGGAGTGTCTTGCCGCCTGGCCGTTGCCTAGCAACTGCAGTGCGTCCCAGTGACCCGAGCTCCTCCAGGTGGACAGTAGTCTGGGGGCTAGTGAGGACAGCGTGCTCTCCTGTCCCCTGCGCTGTTTGCCTCCGCTGGGCCCCACGGATAGGAGCCTAGGGGCTCCACGGCCCATTGGCGAGTCAATGGGCCTCGCTCGCCCAGTTCCGACGCCAGGCAGGCAGCTGATGATCAGTCAGCCTGTTGCCCCAGCATGGTGACATACACAGCCTTATTACCTGGCTAATTAGAGCCCAGAGGATCGCCCAACCCCCGCTTTCACCATCCCTGCAAGCAGCCGCTTAGGCTGCTGGGAAGGCCCTGGGTGTGGAGTCCACCAGTCCTACAGCCAGGGTGCATTCCAAACTACCAGACTTCCTCATTTCCTGAGGTCTCATGGCTGCTTCTTAGCCCTGGACCAACCCACCAGGATGGGTTTCTTCAACACCTACTCTGCACCCCCAGGGAGAACAGCACCTCAACGGAGTTCTCTAAGTCGCTGCATGCCATGTGTCCCCCAGACTCTTCAGAGCCGGGGCTTTCTCATCAGGGAAGCAAGCACAGTAATTGTTTCCATCCTGGTTCATCAATGAAAAACAGGAATGTCATCCCTAGACATCTAGCCCCTGGGGACTCAGACAGGCCTTTGTAAAACTTGACTTTCCCTGACCTGAATTCCGGATCTCCTCAGCTCTGACAGTGTCCAATAAATAACTCCATGTTTCATGAGTGATGGCAAACCCCAGAACAGCTTTAATTTTGCAGAGCGATAAATTAACTGCAATGTTGGCCTCGTGTGCACGATTAAACTCTTTTTATAGCATTTCGTTGCTTTATGACTGGGTGGCCTGTACCTCTCAGAATTCTTGGCAGAGTCCTCTGTAGTCAGGAGGACCTTCCACCCTGAACCCCAGGTGGAGAAGATGGTGCCAGGTTCCCACCCTGAACCCCAGGTGGAGAAGCTGGTGCCAGGTTCCCTTGGGAATCACAGACCCTAGCTGCTGGGTCTAGGACCCAGAGCTGGACTGCCATACACTCCTCCAATCCAGAGGTGGCGCTGCAGGCAACTTCGAGGAAGCGGCTGTGCATGAGAGCAACTTTGGAATTTGCATCTTTTCTTGTTCCTTTTGTTTTCTCCTTCTTCCTGGCATATGTACTCATCTTGTCTGGATGGCACAATGAGCGTTCATATTCTTTTCATGGTCGCTTTGATCAGAATGTTTGTGACACCAGAACTCATTGGATACAATCTCATGGTCTCAATCAATGACCTCAAGGGGTAAGGTTTTAGGGGGTGATTATTGCCATTTTAAAAGGCCAAAGTAACTCCTTCCTTCCTCTAGGTGAGGACACATAAGTGCCATTAATGAAGAACTGGCCTTACTGGACTCAGAATCTTCCAGCACCTACCAACTTATAGAAGAGTGAACAATGCATTAATGTTATTTATGAAGGTCTTAGTCTGTAGCAGCCCCAGTACACCCAGGCAGCGTTTGTTGATGCATTTTGATGTGTTTATTTTCAAAGTAAAAAACTAACCAAAGTTCCCAACTGGTTCAGTAAAGCAAGCAAAGAAATAATTGTCTAAGGGGTGGGGGTGGGGAGTAGGGACACGCTGTCAGTGTCCTCTCCTGATGGGTTCATTTAGGTAGAAGGAAACAACACATCGTTCAACGCAAGAGTTTACTCAGTTTGCAACATGAAGAAATCAGTATCTGCAGTCCAATTGCGCGTCTTCACCGCAACCACAATTGGAAATTTTCTTTTAAGATGCTGTTCACAGTAACAATCAAAAGTACTAAATATTTAGGACTAAAATCAACAATAAAGGTGAACTTATTTTATGGGAAAGTTATTTTTTTTAAAAGCCTTTACTGAAAAACATTAAATTAAACCCAAATAAAAGCAGAGCCAGGCCACGTGCTCCCTAAAGAACTGTGCTGGGCTCAGGAGAGGCTTCAGGCAGTCCACAGCCACCGTAAGGCCAGCTCCAGGTGCTCTCACTCCCTCTTGTGACCTCCACAGGCATCTACACATCCATTCACATACCCACATAATTCAAAAATAAAGTAAATCTTTTTTTTCTTGGTTTTCTTGGTTTTGGTCCTCTGCCGTAGCCCTGGCTGTCCTGGAACTCACTCTGTAGACTAGGCTGGCCTCGAACTCAAAAATCTGCCTGCCTCTGCCTCCCAAGTGCTGGGATTAAAGGCGTGCGCCACCACTGCCCAGCAAAGTAACTCTTACTAAAAGAAATGTAGTGTGTTCATTTTTTCTGAAAATGATCTAAAAACTTAATAAAGAGGTTAAAAAGAAAACAGAAACAACAAATTCTTTCCATGAAAATTATTAACTGGATTTTTGTTTATATATAAGGTCAAAGGCTTGATATTAGCCAAGAGAGTCTGGAAGAAGAAGCATGAGCCCTGTGCCGCCAAGATAGGGCAATGAGGTTGTGACAGAGTCTGTCTGCGGAAACTCAAAATGTAATTTGTGATCAAATAAACAGAACAGATAGGATTCTGTAATAAGACACCTTTTGTAAGAAATAGCAAAAACGAACCCCATTCTTAGAAGTCATTTCTAAGAGATTGAATGTATAAACATAACCAAAAGCTAAGGGAATAACCTGGTTTGGCAGCACATGCCTGTGATCCCAGCGCTCAGGAGGCAGAGGTAGGCCAATCTCTGAGTTCGAGGCCAGCCTGCGCTACAGAGGGGATTCCAGGACAACCCTACGTAGACAGACTCTGTCTCAAAAACACAAAGCAAAACAAAAAAAAGCAAACAACCTGTTGAGATCTAGTCTGTTGCTATGTATTATAATTCTAAACTCTAGACCCTCCCCCCCCCCCAAGGCCTAGTTGCCTCCCAGGGACCAAAAAAAAAAAAAAAAAAAAAAATCCACCCATACATCAAGTAAAGCTATGCAACCTTGCTTCTTAATTTAAAACTATTAGTTAAATAAAGATGCCGACAGCCTATAGCTAGACAAAAGAGAGAGAGGCAGGGTTTTGGTTCCCAGGCTTGAGGTCTGAGAAGAGACCATGAGGGAGAGAAGGGAAAACGAGGAGAGAGGAGACGCCATAGGTTAGGTGAGTCATGAGAATATAGCCATGAGGGCTGGCCAATTGGAGTTAAGAGCAGCCCAGATAGAACGAGGCAAGTTATAACTCAGGGTAATTGATGAGGAAGTAGATTCTAATAGCTCTAGTGCATTAAAGGCTCATTAATAATATAAAAGTCGTGCGTCTTTTATCTGGGAACTGAATGATCAAAGGTGGGGTAGAAACCCCTAATTAGGATGGAATATTTACTACAACACAACCCAACGACAGCAACAGCCCAGGAAGGCCAAAAAGGAGCTAACCATAAAGGAAATGTTGTAGCAAAGACAACTTCATCCAAACTGAGACATTCAGTTCAGAAAGGAAACGATTTAAATTGTGAAAAGAGAAGTGGCGGTTTGAAAGAACACAGCTGACAGAGACAAACACGCGGAAATACAAAAGAACACACAATTGGCGGAAGACAAAGGTGTCTGCTAGGGAAGGAAGGGGGCGGAAACCTGAAGATGTGCTTCACATGCGCTTCACAGGAGAGATAAAGGCGCTCAGGTACCAAGTCCTCAGGTACAGAGGGACCAGCCTGAGCCAACGTGTGCCGCCTGCCTCCCTCCAAACTCCCACCCTAATGGCACGAGCCAGGTTTTCTAAAAGAGATAAAGCCTTGGGAGAGCAGAATGGAGCAGGGAAAGAAGATGCATTATCCACAACAGAGCAAGCCGTAAACAACAAACAGGAAGCAGAGAAAACAAACACAAGATTTTGGAAGCCGAGGAACAGATCGTGGGATCTGCCTGAGCAGACTTGAGAAAGACAAATTCTGAGCCAGGAAGGAAAAACTGTGAACACGCCTGATTTGTTCCCAAGAATATTCAACAGGAAGAAGCTGGCAGCCCCAGGTGTCTCTAGGACTAGGGAGGGGAGGTGGTGGCAGAGACTGGCGTATGGAATGGCACGTAGCATAGGACTGCACAGCTGTCGGTGAGGCCACATCACCAGGGGATCAAGAAATCTGAGTCCCACTCAGGGGCGTTGGGCCAGGGGCTGGAAGTGCAAATGGTCTGATCACTGATTTCTAGGGGTGAGTAAAATTATGCTCCATGTGACCCAGCAATTTTATTCTTGATCATTCACATACTTCCCACTCCAAATTAGAAGCTAAGTTGTCATTCCAATTTATACACTAAGGTTTACTACAGTTTTATCTAATAGCCCTGAGTCTTCTGTAATCCAATAAAACGTCCTACGATGGACTAATGGTCAAATAAAGTATGGTCCATTCATTCACACCACGGAGCACAGCGTATGAAAGGGAAAAGGCTGTGTTGAGAAGCTTGGGAATTCACATGGGGCTGGAACAGTTCTCACACTCACGGAACAGCCTCTGCCTTAGAAGGTGACTCGGAGAGGACTTCTCTACTCTAAATTGATTTCCAACCCTCATCAACACCCCCAAGCCTAGGAGAGACCCGTAGATGATTATATTTCATTACAACACTTTTAATGCTTGTGAATTCTGATTTTTAAAATATACTCGTGTTCAGTAGGATATAATTTACTAGATAGGGCTATGTTAAATTAAACTGTACCCTGAGCATCCTTACTCTGAAAAGATAAAATTCAAAATGCTCCAAAATATGAGTCATTTTGAGCTCTAAAGACGACATTTTAAAACGTTTTTATGTGGCAGACACTTAACCTGGAAAGTCTATGCAAATACGATGCAAATCAAAGGAAATCTGAACCAAGTGCTTCCGGTCCCAAGCACTTTGTTGGATAAGGGTTACTCAGCAACGTGAGAGTGGAACAAAATTATTTTCAAATATGCATTTCTCAAAGATAATTGCCTCCCGTGTGCCCCTTCCTAATTAAACAGCTTTGGAAATGTTCCTTAAAAACGAGGAAGCAAATGAGGAAGGTATGGGATCCTTCCGGGGGAGGTAATGCATCCACCCGCGTGGTGGTGAGAGAAGAGGCTCGGGCGGGCGATCAGCCCACCTGAGAGCAATCCCCCAGGAACCAGACGACCGAGGCAGCCATCACCAGTCTCCGGTCCTTTTAGAAAGCCATAGGAAAGCTTCCACCAAGCAAGAGAGCCAACCAATAAAGAAAAAGACTGAATGAGACACAGAGACCAGGGATCCTGCCCTGTTGCTGAGAAGAGAATGGGCAGAAGAGAAGAAAGTCTGCAGAGACCAGTGAGGAAGAGAGGGGTACCATGAGAGGCACTGGAAGAATGGGCAACAATGGAGGCAGGGGTCAAAAAGCAAGGCGATTGATAACTTCAGGAAACACGAAAGGCAAAAAGGAAGCACAACAGGACTACGCTGCTGGATTGGGCTGTGAATGAAGTATAGATGGGAAGTAAACGTGGAAAAATATTCATGAATAAATGTAATATAATTGTGTTGAGAAAACAGAAGAAGCAAAGGGACTGGCAGAATATGAACGCATTTTGTTTTACTCTAATGGGGAATTTTAAAATTATGTCTTAAAGTAGAAGGTATCCATATAGATAAAGCTGTTATAACTGTGTGGATGTGCGAATGCCCAAAACAAAATGTTTTTAAAACTACAGAACGTTGGTTCTAGAAAGGAAAATGGAGGAGCCTGGGAAAGGCCGGTAGATGATTCTGTCTCATTACAACACTTTCAGTGCTTGTGAATTGTTATTTTTAAAACATACTTGTTTTTGGTAATATATACTTTACTAGATAGGGTTATGTTAAATTGTATTTACTTCTTAATTAAAAAATGAAACAACAAGGGGCGGTTGGTAAGCAGGGGGAGGGGAGGGGATAGGTGGTTTTTGGAGGGGTAACAAGGAAAGGGGATACCATTTGAAATGTAAATGAAGCAAATATCTAATAAAATAAAAAAAATTTTTAAAAAATGAAACAACAAAGGCTACCAAGAAGATTCAACAGGTAAAAGTGTTTGCTGTCCAAGCCTGCTGATCACACACACACACACACACACACACACACACGTGTGCGCACACACACATGTACACACATGCACACACGCACACACACACACACACACGCACGCACGCACATACACACACACGTGTGCGCACACACACATGTACACACACACGCACATGCACACACACACACACGTGTGCGCGCACACACACACACATGTGTGCGTGCACACACACATGTACACACATGCACACATGCACATGCACACACACACACACACACACACACACACGCACACACATGCTCAGGGCAATTCCAGGCAGGGATGAGGTGGGTGCAACAACAGGAATTCGTAGCCACAGCAGATAGAGTTCCAGTTTTTCTCAAAAACTGAAGATCACATTTAGCAAAGACGGCACACACATATCACCAGTGAGCCCAGTTTCTCGTCTGGACTATGCTGTCTCCCACCTCTACCTGCAGGCTCCCCTGTCTCTTCCACGCCTTGGCCAGGCCTCCACATAGCATTTTCCTGCACACTGTGGGACCAGCCAGGAGTCCTAGCCCAGGCTGCCTAGCCTCCAGACTGCTTCAGGGTCAAGCGCACATCCCCCAGCCCTGATTGGGGGGATGATATCTTTGGCTAAAGCTCTGTCGATGAAAGGCAAGAGGGTGTGTGTGTGTAGGACGTGTTCTTTTGGGATGGAGTGGATGTCCTTACATTTTAGAATATAGAGTGACTAGTGTACTGGCAGCCGTTTTGGACCATGCTGTTGCTGCCAGAAGAAAAGCCACACGCAGAATCAAGAAAAGTGCCAGGCCAAAGGTTTCTGATGCTGAGATGCCCCACAGCTGCCCTGTGCTGACCCTCTTCTGATTCCAACACACGCCAAGACATGTATTGAACCCTTGATTACCTGGAATCTTCTCTTGTATACAGCAAGGGTGTGATTCTAACCCCAGTTAGGAATGGGACATCGAGGGAAGCCCCCTGACAGTAAAGAACACATGGACTGGGCCTTTCATGGTCAAGGGAAGCCAGTGTCCGCGTGGATCAGAAGGGGAAACCACGTCCTGTGAGTGCGTGCGGCCCTCTTGTCACCACACACTGTGCTTTTTGGGGGGAAAGGGTCCTGCCCACGGGGACCCTTTCCTCTATGTTCTAGAAGATTACAGCTAGACATCATGAGACAGGCACAAGATGCTGGCAGGCAACTGAGGGTGGGTCCCTCTCTATGTCCCTTGAATCAGGAAACAGAGGGCCACCAAAGCCTAGAACACAGGTGGTTCTTGTCTCTGGTCCCCCAGGCTTACGACCACCCCCTGAGGCTAAGCTCCTCTGGCCCTCGTGCCTCTCACCCACCAATCTCTGCTGTCCCTCCATCCGCTCAGACTGAGCCCTGCCTGAGGCCTAGACAGGTGACAGGCAATTGCTTACCTCCTGAAGGCAGTGGAGATACCCGAGAGCCTGGGAGTTTAAAGGAGCTGACAGCATCTGCCCTTGGGACTGTTCCCAGCTTATTATGTGTCTCACCTGTCCCAGTGTCACACCCATGGGCTCTCTGCTGGGGGGGGCAACAATGAATGCAGGTGGTTCTATCTCCCAGACTTCCCTGTTCCCTTGAGCCCTGCTTTTGGATAGGCTCTGTGCCCAGACAGGGAGGAGGAAGAGATAAGCCAGGTGTGCTATAGTTGGGGCTGGGTGCCATGGCCTGGAGGGTCTTGGAGCCCTTGGACACAGCCAGGTAGGCCTGAGCCCTGCCCCATCTGGACACACTGCCTGGCTGTCAGTACAATATTAGGAAAGTCCCCAGAGAAGTCTGAATGTTTCCTCTGATGGGAGTCAAACAGCTGAAGGGCCCTAGAAGCAGTCAGTCATGGAGCGTGACCCTGAAAAACCTGGGGAAGCCCCGACCCAGCCACACTGGTGTGTATGTCTCAGTTGGCACCCACAGTGTGGGCCAAAGGGGGTCAGAGAGAATCACAGAGGGACTGTTTAAGACAGGGACCGTGAGGAGTGCCAAACTGGAGTGAGCCTGTGTGCAGGTATGGCGACAGTATGGCCTTGTGAGGCAAGAAGCAGGTAGCTCAGAGAGACAGGTCTGGGAATAGCGTGCCAAGGGATGTGGGTTCGTACAGAGGGGGTGGAGATGAGGGAATTGAACAACCCTGCCTGGATGGGCAGCCCTATGCCAAGGAGTCAGAGCAGGAGCCTGGGACAGCCTTGGGTAGCCATCAGCACATCCAGTACAAGGCTGCCTCTATCTGCAGCTCTGGATAGACCCTCCTCAGTGTCCGTTCCGTATCTGTTCCCGACCAGAAACAGCTGCAGTCACTTCATGCAGTGATCTCCAACATCAGCAAAATAAAGATGCAAATCAATCCCCTGACCAGGCTACACCCCCGCCCCCAACGCCCACGTCCCTCACCGTCCCCTGCCCATGGCGACTTTGAATTTTAAATTTCATTTTCCCACCGCTTTTCAATAAATGCTTTTCCCTGAGATGTCTCGAGTCCTGACCTTATAATGCCCGAGTTAAAAGGCAGTGTCTTGTTTCCAGCTGCAGATAATTTACTTCTGAATGGTCCAATTACACGGCAGCCAGGGCTCCGCTGGGCTTTGTAGAGATGGCACCGCTGGCCCAGGAGATAATGGTGTTGCAGGCAACATAACTGTTGACTGACCTGGCCTGTTGTCATCTGCACCAGTGGCTAGTGTCCAGAGGCACTGGGGAGGGTGGACAGGCTGGGCTACCCGTTAGGATCCCTGGAGGGCCCCTTAGCTCTCCAGAAGACAGAGACCTCTCTATTGGCAGGACCATCCCCTTGATCCCCCAGGGAGTCCCTGCATGGTGGCCTGCTCCTCCTCTGCCTGCCAATATCAGCCAACAATCAATCAGTAATGCATGAACAGCTTCCTGCCCTATGTTCAAATGGAGCTGGCTTGGGAATGTAAACGGAGATTTAAATCCTGGTGCAACAAGGTAAAACCTGACCAACCACAAGCCCAGACTAAGTTCAGCTCTACCCTGGTGGCCCTGTGTACCTCCCTGCGACTTGAGCCCTGAACGGTTGGTGTAAGCTACCTGTGCCTTCGCAATGAAATGAGCAGGTAAGCTCAAAGAGCGAGCTTCTCTCACCGTTCTTCCCCCTAACAAGGTATTTAGGTTTCTTGGTGGTTTTGCATCAAAGAGTGTCTAAAGCTCTGTGATTCCGCTTTAAAGCCCCCAAACACCTCATTATCATTCTTGAAGGAGTCAGCAATGTTCAGCTGAAGGGGGAGCCACACTCTGGTGCAGTGCGAGCACCTGTGATTAGTGGAGACTCAGTGACTTTCAAAGAAGGCTGTAAATACCCTACCCTTCCCATAGGGAGGTGGTGCTTACCTCTCCATCCCGGAATCTGATTGGTCACAGCAGAAATGACAATATAGATCCATCTCGGGCCAGAACTCTCAGGAGACAAGCATCTCCTTGGAAGAAGTGTGTTTGAGTGCTGGAGAACAAGGGAACTCACAAGGACATCCGTGGCAGGAGCCTTTAGAACATCCATGGAGGCTGCCAGAAGAGATCACAGGGCGAGACCACAGGGACAGCCATAAATGCGTGCATGAGAGAGGTTCCTCAGAGAAAAGAATCAGATGGGAAGACTCAGGACCTAGACAGACACACAGACACGTCTGCCACCTGCATGGTCCCAAGGCTCCACACCTTCCAACCTGAGGTTCCCGTGTGGAAGGGGAGTCATGGCACAGATGCAGGTCCACAAGGCTGGCCGAGTCCTCCCTCGGAGAAGCACAGAGGTTGTGATTTTAGGATACCACGTGACATAATCCCTGCTGTGATCCAATTGTGGAAGGGCGGACGGTCTATACTTCAAGCCATGGGGAGCCAAAACGGGACAAGGATGAATGGATGGCCTGCTCGAGGGCACCAGTCTGTGTGCGGCTGAGCTAGGAGAGAATATGAGTCTCCTGTTCACAGGGGTGACGCTCTGTGAAGATAAAGTGGGGTGCTCTACCCCTCTTCCTTTAGGGGTGAGCTTCTCCGGTTACAGCATGCTCTTCGGTGGATCTCCACTTCAGTTGAAGGGCTACCTGGGCCGCGTACCAGTTTAAATGCTACAGAGTCAGTGGTGAGCTGGCGAGGCTCACATCCTGCCCCTGGGCTGGCCTCAGCTGCTGCTTGCTTTTTCTGACTTACTCACTCGGAACTCTGGTTGGAAAAATGTCCCGGGCCCTTCTACACCACCTCCGCCTCCTGCTCACAGTCCTACCCGCTCAAGCCCAGTGTCCTCACAGAGCTGAGGGAAGGGAAGGAAAACTCCCTCCCTCCCAGAAAATGGACCCCAGGAAGAGCAGCACGTGGCTTCCACAACCCAGTCAGCTCCACGTCAGCTCCTTCAGCTCACGCGGGGCAGGTGTCTGCGCCCAGCCGCTCACACACAGTGAGAAGAAAACCAGGGGAGTTCCCTGCAAGGCCGGCTGAGCCTGCGTTTTTAAGTGGGATGAGGCTTCCAGGGGCTGTGCTGAGGTGTTGGGGGCCGAGGGATTCAGGGATTCGTTGCCAGGGAGCTAACCACACAAGTGCAGCCAGGTGGAGGAAGCTGTGACAAGCTCATTAGACAGCAAAGAGTATCGCCCTGAGGCTCTCCTAACGCAAGGCTCTGCCAAGGCTGGGATCAGCCAACATGGGGCTCTGCCAATGCACAGCTCAGCCACCAGGAGCCACCACTCCTGGATCCCTACTGGCATGGAGGCGTCAGCTGCCAGGCCACCCTGAGCTGGATGCCTGCATGATCTTGGGATACTGCCAGGGGCAAGTAGCTGAACTCACCTGATGCAGGTGAGTTGCACAGGGCCCAAAATGGCTGGACCTCCCAGCTCACACCGTAAACTGGAACTCGATGACCCAGGCCTTCCAAATTAACTGTGGGGAGGAGATGGCAGCTTTAGGGGTCAGTCTTGTCTCCAGCCATCCTTCCAGGTCTCCTCCAGGTGAGGGGTAGAGCCACTGGTGGCCATTGCAAACCTTCACACACATGCCCTCTTTAGAATCTTGCTGGCTTTTCTAAGATGTCAGAGGTGGGGTGGAGAGCAGCTGGCCTGCGACTCCCAGTCTTCACATCACTGTGGGGTCTGAACATCTGCTGCGCCACCGACATGAACAGACTTTATGAAACCAAAATGCAAATGGCCCCGAGACACCAGCAAAAAAAAAAAAAAGCCCGGCTTCCTGGACATGAAAGGAATGTTAATGGGAGCCGCAGAGAGGTCCGCGTGCCACCTCCCTGACTGGCTCACTTAGACACAGGCACAGGCACTGGGACAATGCCAACAGTGCACCCAGAAAGAGGGGTCACAAATCATCGATTGAAAATGCAGATGCCCTCTCTACCTGCTGCCAGCTCGGGGTCTGTCCAGAGCCATTCCAAACCCAGTGCCCTGCTCTGGGCAGCTCACACCGGCCGAGCAGGCACAGAGTGGAGAAACATGGTAGAGCCCAGCACCTTATTCAGGAAAGGAGAAACCCAACCCAAGTTGAGTGGAAGAGGAGGGAGGGGCGGGGAGGAAGCCTGGATGCTCCGAACGTCTGCATGTGGCCTTCTTTGTGATTTGAGTTCAAAATCTTGTAAATATTTCAAGTAATTATGAACAAAACTAAATCATTAAACTTCTGCTCTGTTATAGACGCTGTGAAGAGAAAGGAAAGTCACAGATGGGGAGAAAATCTTTGCAGAATGGGAAGCTGACAAAAGACTGGCATCCAGAATATACAAACACGTGCCGGATTGAACAATAAGAGGCCGAGTTCAGCCTGAGATCCGAACAGACATCCCAGATTGACAGCAAGCGAGTCTGCTCGTCACGATTCTCATTTCTGTGGCTACCATGCCTAACCAAAGCAACTCGGGGGGGGGGGGGGAAGGAAGGGCTCATGGTTGAAGGGCTCACAGCTCAAAGGTGTGGAAAGAAAGGCCTGAGGTGTCTTGTCACCAGCACCCACAGTCAGGAAGCAGAGAGAGGCAAGTGCTGGTGTGCACCTCACTTCCTCATTACATAGCCAAGAGCATTCTTCCTTAAGGCCAGCAGCTATGTTCCAAATGACATACACCAAAAGCCTGAACACAGTATTTACAGATGCTTAATTCAGAATGGGCAAAGCTGAGAAGCAAGTAAAATGCCCGTCAGGTCAGCAGATGGATAATGATACCTGGGCATATCAAGACAAGGGAATATTAATCAGCGATAAGAAGTGAGCACCCACAAGTATGGAAAGTCGTGGCAGGAATGCAGGCGCACACCTCTCAGTGGAAGAAGCTTGTCTGAAAGGCTGTGCGATTGTATGATTGCCATGGTGATCTGATAGATGCAAAACCGGAGCGCTGGAGCTGGTTGGAAGCTCATGGGATTGACATGAGTGGGGGAACAGAGTTAGCTCCTCCACCCCCACCAACACACACAATACGCAGTGGGAGGGGACAAGAGAACTCTCACAGCACACCCTCCAATACAGGACGCGGATGCACGGTCACCATCCATTGTGACGCAGAAGCACAACCATGTTCTCTCAACCCAAGGGAAAGACTATTTCTCCATGCAGACAGACTCTCCTCTGTGGTGTGATATCCCATATCCCCCTGCACTCAGCCTAAGTCCTCTGCGGTGGCTTTCTTCTTGCAGTGTCTTCAGCTGTGTCCCTTTCTTTCCTCCCTTCCTCTCACTATGGGTTTTTCCATCTCCTTTACCCCAAGCCAGAAGAGGTTTCACCAATCCAACTCGCCGCCAAGCTCGGAGAGTTTCTTATTTGCCCAATTAAAGCTTGCTCCAAATCCCCAAAGCCAAAGCCATGTATATAGTTCTGATTTAAGCCACTTTAAAAAAACAAAACAAAACAAAACTCTGGGTGGGAGAGAGAGAGAGAGAGAGAGAGAGAGAGAGAGAGAGAGAGAGAGAGACAGACAGACAGACAGACAGACAGACAGACATGCAGGAGTCCCCGGAAGTCAGAGGAGGGCATCAGATGCCCTGGCACTGGAGGGACAGGCAGTTGTCAGCTGCCCAGCATAGATGCTGGGCACTAACTTTAGCCTTCTAACGAGCAATACACACTCCGACCTGCTGAGCCGTGTCTCCAGTCCGTTCTGAGGTGCTTTTCTCTCCATCCCGGCCCCTTTGAGAGACCGCCATGGGACAACACTCTCAGCCATCTCAGAATCCCCTTTGGCTGGACAAGCAGGGCCAGTTTCAACCGTTTGCAAGGCCTAAGGGGTCTGACAGCCACATGTGTAAGTTGATCTCTGGATTCAGGACTCCCCTAGTTGGAGGACTGGGTCTGAGACAGTTTCATTTTCTGGATGAGCAAGTTTGATATATGAACTGCATGGTCCTTTCCCACGGCCTCTCTCCTCCTGGATTATCTGCAGCAGGACAAGCTGACTGACACCTCTACTCTTCCATCTGACTTCTCTCTGATATGTATATGCGTGTGTGTGTGTGTGTGTGTGTGTGTGTGTGTGTATGTATATAGTGTATATATGTGTATGCATATGCATATGGTGTGTGTATATGTGTATATGTATATGTGTGTATATGTGTATGCATATGTATATAGTGTGTGTATATGTGTATATGTATGTATATGTATATAGTGTGTGTATATGTGTATATGTATGTGTGTATATGTGCATGTATATATGTATATGGCATGTATACATGTATGTGTATGTATATGGTGTGTGTACATGTATATGTATGTGTATGCATCTGTATTGTGTGTGTGTGTGAATGTGTATGTGTATGTATATGATATAGTATGTGTATATGTGTATGTGTTTGTATATGTATATAGTATATGTATGTGTATATGTATATGTGTATATGTATATGGTGTGTGTACGTGTATATGTGTATGTGTCTGTGTATGTGTATGTGTCTGTATATGTGTATTCATACACACATATATACATAATTTTTTCAAGTTACATAGATGACAGCTTTGCCACTTTTTGGTCCTATACTAGAGTCACTCCTTTCCTTCCTCCAAAGTTCCTTTGCCTCCTTCCCAGCCTCTACCTCCCAAAGGCCCCTTTGGAATTACTCTGAACCTGTTAGAAGGAACGTGGCCTTACCTCAGGGTCAGCCAGTTTCAGGTATCCACACACTATAGACTGTTTCAGTCAGCCACAGGCCTCAACACCTCTAGTTACAACATGACATCGTCTGGTGACGTCATAACCACCATGGTCTGTGCCAGCACACCCCAGCAGCACCACCGTCCACAGACACATTTCTCATATGTCCCCGGGGTTAAGTGACGCATGCCGGTAAGCTAATAAAGCAAATGTCATCAGTGTCAGTGACACAGAATGATGTCAGTGTGTCAGAAAGTGGGAAGTGTTGCCCTCAACAAGCGAGAAGCCTGTGGAAAACTTCTTAAAGAGTAGCCAGGCTGATGCACTGCATGCTCTCACCAGCTGAGCACCGTGCGAGGGAGAGCTGGGAGACAGCATGGACTCACCGAGCTGGCAAATCTAGGATATGTTCTTTCTAAGATCCTAAGCCCAAACCTAACCAGATCAAAGGGCAAGCTTTGGACACACACAGCTGAATGGCAGGACAAACAGCCCCTCAGGGCATAGCACACGGCAGGATGTGGGGACACTCCTCTGGAGTGAGGCAGAGAGACTCCGCGGTGACTGTGCTGGTACACCAAGCTTCTTTATGGCTGTCAATCACCTCAAGGTGTACACTAAGGACTCAAACAGGGGCGATCTGCCTTAAAGGAACCTGCGTGGCTGCCTCCGAGTGTGCAAACTTCTTTGGAAGGTACAAAGTGGGTCCTTCACTCAATAAGCTGGAGCAGTACCATCTCATAAGGCTCCACGGTGAAACACTCAGATCTTCTGTGACCCAGGTGTGAAGTTGGCCATCGAAGACCAGGGCCGGGGCAGGAGGGCAGTGCAGTCCAGGGCTAGTTAGTGACAGGGCAGAGAACACACACTCACTGGACAACAGGTCACTGAAATGAACCACAGAAATACTCCCTGTAGGACCTTGGGCATAGAAAAGCAGCCGGCTGCTGGAGGGCTCAGTAGCCCTCGGTGCCTGCCTGAGCTCGGGCCTGAGAAGCCTCTCCAGGCGGACAGCCGCAGGCTCTGGGGGACCAGGGTGCTGATGGGATTTGTCTGGTCATAGAAGAATGTGTCTCCACTATGAGCAACTCGGACATTCTAGAAGGATGAAGAATGGAGGTGGGGGATAATTCCTCCCACTATTCCAGATGACGGGAGTGGTAAGAGGCCATTGGCAGATTTCCACTACATACAGTCCCTTGGGGGTGTGCATGCATATAGGCAGGCTTGTGTGATCCTGTATGCTTGTGTGCTACACACGCACACATACACACACACACACTTGGAGGGGGGGAGCTCTGTCTACCAGTCAGGGTCCCAGCTAGGAGAGCTGCCCTCTTTTGGAGATTAAAAGGAAAGGGCCACTAGAAAGAGCATTTACAGATAAAATAAAGCTAGTGAAGCCAACTGGGCTGGATATCCCTGAGGAGAAGGAGCCGACCTTCTGGGTCTGGGAAGCTCAGTAGCACACCCTCACAACCAGAACCCCAACCCTGTAGAACCTGGGTGATTTCCCATTCCCTCCATCTCTGGGTCTTCCACGGCTGCCACGGAATCACAGTTCCCCCTGAGTAAAGACTTCAGATTCCTCCGCTCATCACCAGGACAAAATGGTGGCGGCAGCCTCTAAGGACATTGCTGCTACCTTCTGATGGGGATCTGGGGGTGTGCTTCATCTGCTTTCGCTGCCACATTTCAGAACAAGGAGCTTCTGGAAGGCTCTGTCCCAGTGGAGGAAGCCACACGGCACAGCTGCCCTCATGACGTGAAGCAGATGACACGTCTGCCAGAGGGCTGTGGCCCTGGGACACCAAGATTCTTTAGAGCAAAATGAGACCTTGGGTAACCACTGCCGGATGACTCTGCAGAATCTGGCATCTAGGATGCTGGGATAACAGGACTCCTCCTCATGCTGGGGTGGATCCTAACAGTGTTTGTCTTTCTGTCCCCAGTCTTGGAATCCATGTGACACCTGCTTTCCTCAATCAAAACGCAGGTATTCTGTCCCTCTACTGAAAACACCTAACGTACATCTCAGAAAGGAAGCTGAGACTCGAGAGTTGGTAGGACCTCAAGGGCAAGGCAAGGCCAGATTTTACAAAGGCAGCGCCCTCAGGGAGATGTGTCATGGAAGGTGGGCCTGGAAGTCATGGCTGCCCCCAGAGCGCCTCCCCTTCCACACCTGGGGATCCTTTCCTGCAGACCGAGATGGCTCTGGGATTGAGTACTGGTCCTGATGCTACTGAAGCCACACGCATCTGGGCTAAAGCCCACCTGAGCCCAGGGACACACAGGCGATGCTGCACAGCACAAACTCAGTTGCTATGTAATTAACTCGGGATGTAATGAGCAATAAAAATACAATTATACTCCTGTAATACATTAAGCCTCCGTGCTTTCTTAAACCACTTAAAAGGCCTCGTGCTCGCTGCCAAGAGGAGCGCACAAGGGGGTGGATAGCGTTTCACAAGGGCTCTCAGACTCCGTCTCTATCCAAGAGACCACGGAGGGCCTGGGGTCACTCAGACTGACTCAGAGACTCGGTGGAAGGCCTCACCTGCAGGACAGATGGATTCCCAAGAGTCTGGGGCTACCCCCGAGGGAAGCCCTCCTGAGATGAAGGGTGATAGCATAAGCCCAGCCACTAGCACTCATAAGCCCGCCCACCCACACGCACAAATGTCCACAGAAGCACTAGCTACAGCAGCCAAATGGTGTCAACGGCTGGGTCTGGACAGGCTCAGCGAACACGCAAGATGAGCCGCTCTGTTGTGGAAAGAGCTGGGTTAAGAATGTCACTGTTCTGACAGGAGCCTAGCTGTGAGGACGCTCGAAAGCACAGGGGTCCTCAGGGCCATGCAGCACAAACCTGGATGAAGTCCTGAACAGCAGAGTCCTTGGGGCCTGGAGTAGTTGGTGGTTGTCAGAGGCAGGACAGGGTTAGAAATGACTGCTCTTCAAGGCGACCAAAAGCAGATATGAACTGCTCTGTGGTGCTGGCTGCCCAAGGTTGTGATCATGAGCTTCCCCGGGCAGTGTGTGCTGTGAAGACCCTGCCTGAATGAAGCTATCTACAAAATGCTGGAAAATGTGGCCCTCGCAGATCCAACCTTCACCTGCCAGGCAGTTCCTCTAGTGTCCCCCCTAGTGTCCTGTCTCCCCCATCCTGCCCCAACCCCTTATCATCAAGCAAGCTTATGAGAGAGGGCACAGGCCCCTGATCTTCTTTGCCAAGCCTATTTCCGCATCCAGGAAGGGAGGCCCCACAGTCCTGCAGGCTGGTTGCTCATACAGAGCATCTAACATTTCGCCCGGCCTACCAAGCCAGGGTGTCATGGTGACGTTGGTGTACCATCATGGCAAGGGGCTAGGACCGCGTACACCATTGCTCCTTATCTGTCCCCAAAATGAATTCAGACCACTGGAGTGGCCCTCCAGACTCCTCTGACAAGCTTTCTTGCCCGCTATGAGACTTTAGGGAAACAACATAGAGAGATGATCACCAGAGGAAGTGAGAGCCCAGACTTGATGTGGGGGTGCTCTACTGCATGCACAGAGCTTTCTGATAGGTCTCTAGAAGACAAGGAGCCCGGGCTCCGTGGCTGGCGCTGTGAGGCATGATATTGATGAAGGCGCACTCGAAAGCCCCATCCACAAGGTCATCGTTACAGGAGCGTTGTGCCGTGTGGATTTATCGCTGTGTGCAGACAGGATTTTAATTACCACATTTTAAGAGGTGTCATTATCTTTACCACAAGCTCTGCAAAAAAATACTGAAGCCCATTGACAGGCCCTGATGGTGCAGACCCCTGGGATGGAAACCTCACGCATCAACAGGTCTTCTGCCTGTCCGGCTGCCCGGGGACTTCCTGAATCTGCAAGGAAGGAGCAGTTTGGGGGGGGGGTACCTTCTAACAGAGCCTTCTGCATGTATGTTCCTGGCAGTGGTGGTGGGGGGGTCAATGTTACAGCATCTGACCAGGGGAACCCTCTGCATCATGGGGGCTGAAGTTTGTCCTTCCATACCTCCTCACCCCCTTCTATCCCAGCTGTGGCTAAACACCCTCAGAGACGGGAATCTACCCTCCGTTCTTTCTCAGGTAAACCTGGGGAGCTCCCCAGTTCTCACCTCCCTCCCGCCTGTAGGACTTGTCTCTCATGCTCCACCCCTCTGTTCCTAAGGATGTAGCTCTGGTCTGGACAATGGTGGCCTGGGACCTGTGGAGGCTGAGGGTTAACCACGAGGCACACAGAAGAAAGGAAGTGTGGGGATGGGGACTAAGGACTGCCCCACATCTCCACCCTTCTCCTGTTGAAGCAGATGCAGGCAGGTTGACCTCCACAGGGCCGGCCTTCAGACGCCCCCATCCCTACCTCCACCTTCCATATCTTTTTATTTGCAATTAAAGATTATCCTTGACAAATGTCCCCTGTAAAAAGCTTTCACTAATTTGAAATCCTTTTTTTTTCTTCCCTGAACTTTAAAGTTGGAGAGCCTGATGAATTCTGAAAGACACCAGCAGTTCTCCTGACGAGGGGGGCAGAGAGGGGAGTGGGCTGAGCCCAGGACTCTCTTCCGCCCTCAGGACATTTTTTTTCCTTCACCCCTTTTCCCAGAACCCCACTGCCAAGAGAGCATTGCCCTGTCTCCCTCACCCAGGCCATCTCTGGGCACGGGTCTGAGACCGGCCCTCACCGGGGCTGGAGCACCACAGCTGTCCGCAGGCCTGCAGCTGGACGGTCATTAGGAAGCATGGGGAAGGGGGTGTCTCCGAGGGACATCGAGGATTCAGAGAGGGTTCCAGGCAGCTCCCGACTCTTGCTCTTCAGCTCTGGTTTCTGACCTGGGAGAGGGGCAGGAGCAGAGCAGAAGGGAAGAGGAAGATTTTCATTCTCTTCTGGTTCACCCAGCTCCAGGAAAGAAGTAGCGTCCCCCTCACCAGGACTGAGGTGGCCATGACACAGGGCAGGGCCAGAGTTGGAATAGTTCTTACCAGAGTGGCCGAAGGAGGTAGAGTTTGTGCACAAGTCCTGGGGTCCACAGAGACTCGGGGGTCCACATACACGGACCCTGGGTTATCCTCATGGGTCCTGGTTTTGCACACAGTCCCGAGTTCTAAACAAAAGCCTTGGACATTGCTCTAGAGTGTTTTTCTTTGCTGCAATAATGCGTTTTTTAGTTTAGATGTTACATTTTATCACAGAGGGTAGTCAAGGCAGGGACTCGAGGCATAAGCTTGAAACAGTAACCAATGGAGGAATTCTGCTTCCTGGCTTTCTTGTAGGCTCACCACTGGCTACCTTTCTTATACAGCCTAGGCTTACCTGCCTAGGATGGTACCACCCACAATGGGCTGGGTCCTTCTGTAGTTTGGTGCTGCAGGCATGTGATATGCATGGAAGAGAAAGGCCAGTTTCTCAGCATCCCCTGTGGGAGGGCATCCACCCAGCTGACCTTTCCTCAAGCCCAAACACAAAACAAAGTTCAAGGGCAGTAGCTGCTTCATCAGCTACCCAGCACCACTGTGAAAGGAGCCCAGGTCACTGAGAGAGGTTCCAGAAGGTCCTCGAGAGGCCAAGGATGCCGCTTAGATTGGAGAGATGCTCACGGTGTGCCTCATATGTTGGAGGCGGGGGAGAAAAATATCAGGCAGCATCCGGATCTTGGCTCACTTCTTAGCCGAATCCCAATTTACCCAGAGGCCTTGGCACTGTGCTGGCCTCCCTTGGAAAGCAGACTCGCTTGGCATCCTGGGAAAGTAACTCAGCCAAGGAATGTTCACACTAACCTTAGCCAGCAGGGCTGAGAGCAGCAGCAAGGGGGGTCCAGGTCCTGGAGCAGTAGGGTGGAGGAGGCATGCCTGTGCTCCGTGCTGGAGGACAAAGGGACAGGATGGCTCAGGAGGTGTGGCGGGCCACCTGACGGGGTACTGTCACTAGCAGCCCCCACCCTCCTGCAGCACAGGCTCTTGGTTTATTTGGCGATGGCCACAGAAGTTCAGGCTGGGCTTTGGCAAAGGGTCCTGGGAGATGGGAGAGGTACACCCTGGACCCTCAGGGAGCCCACTTGACTGGGCCTTGGTGTTAACCATCTCTTGGCATCAACAGAGACATGGGCACAGATACTTCTAAAGGGGTCCAGAGAAGGGGAGAACTATCCCTGCAGCCACACAGGTTTCTCCTGATTTACAGCCTGCGGTGAGCCCACCCAAGTTAGCAAAACAAAAAGGCGCAGGATCCTAGCCCAGAGAGTATTCATGTTGCAATGGACGGCAGGTCTTCTCAGACAGCCGGGGAGTTCAGGCCACTTTCCTAAGGAGCAAGAAGACGGGGGTACAAGAGAGGTGCAGATGAGCTGACGTGGAGACCAAGGCTTCTCTGATCTGACCTCTGACCTGTGTTCTCAGCTGTCCATGTCAGACCCTTGGGAGCCAGGAGAGTCCAGCCCCTCCCACCTGTACCCCAAAGAAGACACAGCAAGGCATTCTTCTTTGTGTGTCAGCTGCAGAGCACCAAGAGGAGATGTGGGGGACACTCTGAGTTCTACCACTGGGATGTCCTTCCTCAGAATTCTCTCTGCTCCCTACAGGAAGTTGCTCACTGTGACCCTGGTGGGGGACAGAGCCTAAAAGTGGAGGTGTGGTAGAACAGCTCCGAGTCTCCAGCCCTCGGGACCCAGCAAACGCCTCCCTGTAGGTTCTGTATCCTGGAGCCTGAACACAGGCTCCACATCCAGTGCCCTGACATCACACACAGCCAGGCCCTTCCTCCCACATCAGATCCCCCCACTCTACAAGATGAATGGATCTTACCTCCGTCAGCCTGTCTTCTGTGACTACCATGTAGTCCTGTGGTTGGCAAAATGACAAACGGAAGCAGGTCCTGGGTCACTGTCTGAAACTGTAAGACATAGCAAGTGAGTCAGGCACAGGACTCTGGGGAGTAAGGCAGGGGTAAACTAACCCGTGTTCTATAGGAGCCCACACAGAACACCAGATACCAGTCTCTGTTTAAGAAAGGAAACTCTTAGTCACTTCTTGAAGGTGCCCAACCCACTGGCAACTAAATGTGGTGAGAATTTTGGAGGACTTTCAGCCACATTGTACATTGCTAGCATCTATCTGTCTGGGCTCAGGTGTCTACATAGCCCCTGCTCCCCTCTCTCCACAAACCCCTTGCAGGTGAGGCATCAGGGGTGCACAGGACAACATGACAACTTGCCCAGGGTCACACAGCATGCAGAAGCAAGGCCTGAGTGTTCTCCAGCCTGACTCTGCCTCCCCATCCCTAATGTCCCACCGGGCTGCATGACCCCACACTTGCATAATGGGACACAGTGCATCCAAGAGTCCCCCAGAAATTATGGAGCACCTCACTTTTCATTATGATTAAAACTCATTCCTCATGGGACATAGCAAGCTGTTTTAGCTTGTCCTGTTGTCACAGTTTGCCCCGTTGAGAAAGAAACATTCCTCCTACTGCCATGTCAGCTGGGTCCCTAAACAAACCACAAAGTCCCTTTATTTATCAGAAGCAGACAGCTTCATGTCCTGGGGGGCTCGAATCCACCCACCTATCCCAGAAGGAAGACAGGAGGCTCACACTGGCCATTCAGCCTCATGGCCCTGTGCCTGTCAGAATTAGCTGCATTTCCAGCCAAAAGAAAACACCCGGAGAGAGGAGGGAAGGGGCCTCACTCGCCACTGTGCCACGGGCACATTCCCTCCATCGCTCCCTACCCCCATACCTATCAACTCTTGGTACCTGGACATCTCTACTGCTGATCCCCGTCCCTCCTCTGACCTTGAAACCCACCTCCCTGGCTCCTCTGACCTTGAAGCCATCTCCATAGGCTATGGGCACTGAATTAACCATGTGGCTCTACAAAGAACAGGTTGTCCTTGGATATCCCCAAGGACAGGGAAAGACTTACTGGCCTGCTGCAGTGGGCCTCTGAATAGACTCCATTGCTCCTCACTGGAACAGAACAGCTTGCAAAGCTAGCCCACCTCTCCCTCCCCTCTTCTGCCTTCCTCTTCCTTCTGCTCCAGGCCTGCTCAGAGCAGGCCTGAGGGGGGCAGAGAAGGGAAATCTAGAGGGGACCAGTGTCCAGAAGACCAGCTGCACAGCTGGGCACCAGCAGACAGGGCTCACCCTTGAGGAGGCATGGAGGGAAGCGGCATTGGGCATCGAAGCAGAAGAGACCGCTCTGAGAGGGCTGGGCTCTTCTTTGGATCCTGGCAATGTAAACACATCCTGATTCTCATCTGTATGGGAGTTATTCCTCGGTCCTGTTCCAACCTTCACTTCCCAGAGAAGCCATCCAGGCCTACCCAGAACTCCCCAGAAATCTCCTTGTGATCTCAGCCCTGCCATGCCCCTAGCCATAACCTAACCCTAACCCCAATCCTGAGCCTCAGTCATCTTAATATCTAGGGTAAATTAGGGTTGAATAGGCCATCCTGTACTTTCAAAGTGATCACACCGTGGACAAAGATACATGGTAGCCTTGCTGACCTGGTCTGTTCTGCCCATGACTGGACTCTCCAATGAGAAGCATGACAAGCTGCTACTGGGTGTAGAATTATAGCTTTTTAGAACATTCTCCTCACACAGAAGAAAGGAAAGCAGATATGGCCTGTCCCCAGGTGGATAAGACTTGAGGTAGGGACAGGTTCTACAGTGTAAGGATCCAGGTTCATTCCATTCCCATTTGGAAGGGCTTATGGTCCGGAGATCAGACACCAACCTCCATCTAATTTAAAGCAAGGAGTTGGGGCATTGACTCAGTGTGCAAAGTGCCTGATGGACAGCCATGAGGAATACCACAAACCCTAATACAACAACACGTATCTGCAATCCCTGTGCCAGGGAAGCAGAGGCAGGAGGATGGCTGGGACTCACTGGCCAAACAGCCAGACTGAGTCAGAAAGCTGCAGGCACCGGGAGAGACCTTGTCTCCAAACATAAGCTGTAAAGCAATTAAGAGTGATGCCCAATGTTGACCTCTGACCTCCACGTCAAAGCTTGTGCATATGTATTCACACATACATGCACACATACAAACATGTATGCACACCCACCACACAGCCCATGTGGAGCTTCTACCTCTGACTCAGCCCTGCATCCCAGGGCAGAGGCAGCCACTCCACCCCATGTGAGAGGCCCATCCTTGGGTGTGGGGCCACGGGCCAGCCCAGTTGTCTGAGCCCCTCCACCGGCTCAGCAGACAGAGAGACGCCCCTAAGCTCCTTTGTCTGTAGCCAACCTCCTCAGAGGCAGAGGGAGCATTTTTTTTTAATTTGCTTTGCAAATAACCATGAATTAAAAACCATATATATCTATTTTTAAAAACCTTGTCTTTTGCTTCCGTAATTAAATTTCCACAAGATATTTTTCCCTAGGAAAATTCAATTAGGTTTTAATTTTAGTCATCTAAGAAGCACTGGTGCCCTGAGTATTTGATTTTTAATTTAAGCCCTTGATAGGGCATTCCAATTAAAACCCTCAGGCGGGCGCTGTAGCATGACCAAGCCATTGAAGGGCAGGCAGATCCCAGTGGCCAGGCCAGTTGGGGTAGATAGCGTCTGAGGAAATCAGAATGACCAGGGGGCAACTTGGAAATGCTGGCTGTGCATTTGGTCCCTTTGCCCAAGTGACCCCATGAACACCCTGTTCTAGCTACAGGGCAGTAAAAAGCCGGCCAGGTGAGGGCTCTGAGCCGATGGCGCAGTCTGGAAAGTGTTGAGTTTGCCAGCATGCATGCACATAATCGTTTTTAAAATGCTAGAGATGGGGATTGGAACCATAAATGAGCCCTCAGATCCAGGGGCTACACACCCTGAAGACTAGCATCGATGACCTGTAAGCTTTCTATCACTTTGTGCTCGGGGCGGGGCTTACCATTTCACCTCTGCACTAACACACACGCAGAGGAAGAGACAGGCCTGTGTGGGGCTCTGTCTCCAGGCCTCAGAAGCCTGGAGCAACAGGATCCTGGCTCTTCTCCTTCCTTCCTTCTTTTCCCAGCAGATGACTTCCTCAGGACGGTCCCAGCATGCCTGGTAAATCTTGTCTGAGACTGAGTGCTTCATGGTCACCCCACACACCTCAGCGGGAATGAGGCTGGGACAGCCGCTACAGTCCAAGGAGAGGGCGGGGCATGGATCTAGGACCTGCTCAGACACTGCACAGAGCCTGACCTGGGCAGGAGCTGGTCAGGGGTGTGGTCAAGGCTGAACCCCGCTACAGAAAATGTGGGTAGAGGACTGACCTAGAGAGGGGCACACCTATCCTCGGGGTCCCCAGAACCCTGTTTCCTCTGCTGTGTTCGGAAAAGGAGCCCTGCCTTCACCTATGAGCACACTTCCTCCCAGGACCAGAGTCCCAGTTACTTGCTCTTTTTTTCCCTCCAGACCCTCCATCGAACACAGTGTCCCATAGCGACCAAGAAAGGATGCAGGGAGAACAGGGCAGAGAAGCCAGGCCATGGCTGTCACGGCCAAGGCAGTGCATATCCTTGCTGGCTGTTTCCGTTATTATGTGATGATTGAGATTCCTAAGAAGTCAGAAGAATAATATTGAGATCCTCCCCTTCCCCCTCCCCCTGTCCCTCTCCTTCTCCTCCCCCTCCCCTTCCCCCTCCCCATCCCCTGCCCCTGCCCCTCCCCATCCCCATCCCCTCCTCCTTTTCCCTTCCTCCCCCCTTCTCAGGGGCCTTTGCACATCCCCCACCCCACCCCCGTGGCTTGTCTGGTTTGGTGTCTACAGAGTGCTGAGCACTCTGTGTACTTCTGAAGGTCTGTGGTTCCAAATGTCATCTCCCACCCTGTAGATTCCTCTCATCCCTTTATAGCAGGGCCTTCCACAAAGCAAACATTTAAAGATTTAAGTCCAGGGTCTCAGTCCTTCCCATGGACTCTATTGGCTAAAGGTTTTATTCTATTTCCCTGAAATGGTTTTGTTTTGTTTTTTTTTTTTTTTGTTTTTGTTTTGTTTTATTTTAACATCAAAGTTGAGTAAATGGTCCTTTTTTACCAAATTTTTGCCTGTGATGTGAGCCTGGGGTCAAGGTTTTGCCTGTAAATATTACAACCAACTGTTCCAGAGCCATCCAAGGAGCCCTGTCGCCTCCACTGGGAGACTTTTCTTCTATGTTACGAAGATGGTCACATCTGTGCCTGCCGTGCTACGTGTTCAAAGTGATACCCCGTGTTATCCTCCTCCTGTGCCTGCATCCTGTGTCCCTGTGCATATCCTCAGTCAGTACCACAAGCCGATGACCGAGGAACTAAGAACTAACCTGGAGTGGCGGACAATGACTCCTTCATTTTCTGTCTGAAAATCATCCCAGCTATTCCACCCCTTAGTGGAAACTTTATAATTACCTCGCCTAGAGGTTTTTGTTTCTTTTTCTGTAGAAACAATATTTAGAGCTGAGGCTCACTTTAGGAAGAACAGTATCTAAGTCTTCCAGTCTGTGGACACAGACCTTAACACTTGCATTTCTCTCAGCATTGTGTGATGGGTCGGCACAACTCCATGTGTCCCACTGCTTTCCACCCGAGGATTTCAGGACTGAGTGTTGGTGCATGGTATCGTAGCTTTCATCCGTGGGTCTTCCTCACTGGGAGAGGAACAGCAGACGCTTGGATGTTTGTCTTGAATGCCAAAAGCTTGCCGGGTTGCTGCTGCGTTAGTTCCTAGGGTTTTACAGACAACCCTGTCTCCTGAAACTAAGAATAATCCTGGTTCTTCTTTCAGACAAATGGGCCCTTTTGATTTCCTTCCTCCCCCTTTATTGCGCTGGCTGGAGTTTAAGACACTGTTAGTAAGTGTGATGAAAGCAAGCACCTCCCTTATTCCTGGTGGTGACATACCCTGTCAATTATGTACCCTTTGCATTAGTCAATATTGACGGTCTATTTGAGTGGGTTAATAAACCCCAAGGGCTTTAATGAGGCTCACCTATAGGCATGTCCGTGACGGCGTTCAAGGGAACTGACAGAAACAAGAAGACCTGAGCCGAGTGTGGGAGGCTGAATGAAAAGAGAGAGGAGGAAAGCAACTGAGCAGCAGTATTCCCCGTTGACCATGTCGCGGTCCACGTCGCGGTCCACGGAGGCACGAATAAGCGGCCACCACCTATTCCCTGTGCCTCGGAGCCTCCTGTGGCCAAGACGTTCCTGCCATGGTTAGACCCTATCTCTAAAAATGTGAGCTGAGTAACCTTCTCCACATTTAAGTTGCTCCTTGTCAAATATTTCGCCTCAGCAGAGAAGAGTGGCAAACACAAACGCTAACTACAGTTTCTCCACCGGCTTTGTGGCCTGGGTGAGTGAGGTCGCTCCTCTCTCTCGTTCGCTACAGAATTTCGCCAAACGACTTTTCTTTGTGGACTTACAGGACTATGTGAACTTTATCCCTTAGCCATTAGCATGGTGGATGGTGACGGAACGGCTTCCACTTGTCGGATGGGCCTGATAGCCCTGGGAGAAAGTCGTTTGATCATGGTGTACAGCTACCTGTTGTCAACTTCTATTTCTTCTGTTTTGTTACGCATTTTACACCCGAGTTCATGAGGGATATTAGTTGGCCGTCGTCTGGTTTTGTACTGCATTTGATCATTTCTCTTTCCTCTGGGACGTCTTTCTTCGTGCACGGCTGAACTGTAAAGTGGACCGGTTCCTTTCAGTTCAGGATCCCCTCTTGCCCACAGTGACCTCTCTGTCGCCTTTGGTATTTTGGAGCACTTCTTGCCTCAAGGCCTTTGTGATAGTAGTCACTACTTAGAGAGGCTTCCCTCCACATCTCAGTTCCAAGGTCACCTCCATTTAGGGGTACATCACCCCAAGTCAGTTGGTGCCTCTGGGCTTCTATAGAACATGGATTCACAGTGTTGACAGAATGAAAAATAAAACTACATAATAATCTCAATATAGACTGAAAAGTCATCCGGCCGGTGAGATGGCCCAGTGGGTAGGGGTGTTTGCCACCAAGCCAGAACCACACAGCAAAGGAGGAAACTGGGTGGCACAGGTTGTCTCTGACCGTTCCACACACACTGTGGCACGTGTGCACCCATACACATACATATGTATAAATACACAAATAAGGAAATATAAGGGGGATGGCGTCTACCTGCTGAGGTGCCGGGAGGCCTGGGGCAGCCCCTGCTGTGCTCAGAGATGGCACTCCCCAGGGAGGCTGCCTGAGCCCAGGAAGGATGGGCCCCTCACATATACTGGGGCTGTGGAAGCTGATGTCCCCACAAGTAGAGTCACTTCCTAGATGTTCCTCTACTTGTCGTGAGTTAGAATCAGGGCAGGATGGGACCACCAACATAGATACACAGGGTATCCATGTAAGGGACCCTTCAATAGCATGGAGCAGGCAGGACTAAGTTAGAAATTGTATCTGGGGGTTTCAAGAAAATGACCGCACAATTTAAAGTATTTTGGCAAGGCCCAAAGTTGCACTTTGGAATAAGGGTGTGTGGTATACTGAAGTAGGGGTGCTACTGGGTTTCTTCATTCCTTAAAAGGGGTGGGAGGGTCCTGCTCCTCCCTCTGAGTAGTGCGAGCCTAGCCTCACATTCTCATGTGATTGGATAACATTCTTAAGGCTAAAGTGGAGCCGTTGGTAATCAAAGTGCATCCTGGGAACAGGATGCAGTCTTAGCACGAACGCCAATCTTAGGAAAATGCTGACAGAGGAAGAGGCTTTTGCCAGTTGGCTTCTTTGTCAATTTCACTAAAGATTTATTTTTTATTTTTTATTATGTCTATGTATGTGCATGCATGTATGTGTGTGTGCGTGTGTGTGTACATATGTGTGTATGCATGTGGATAGTATGTTTGTATGTATATGTACATGTGTGTATGTGTGTACATGTCTAGGTGTACATATGGATACTGTGTTTGCATGTGTATGTGTGTGTGCGTGTGTGTGTACATATGTGTGTATGCATGTGGATAGTATGTTTGTATGTGTATGTATATGTGTGCATGTGTGTACATATCTAAGTGTACATGTGGATACTGTTTGCATGTGTATGTGTATGTGCATGTATATGTGTGGGTGTATGTATGTAGGGTATGTGTATTTGTGTGTGCATGTATATGTGGGGATATTGTGTTAGGTATATATGTGTGTGCACATGTATGTTTGTGTAGAGAGGTGGGTAGTATGCGTGTGTATGTGTATGTATATCTTTGTATGTATGAATATGTATGTATATATGTGTTCCTGCATGTGTGTATGCATATATATGTATGCATATGTGTGTGTATATGTGTGCCTAAGTGAGTATGTGTGTGCACCTGTGTGTGTATGTGTGTGCTGTGTGGCTGCATGTGTTTGTGTAAGTGAGTGAGTGAGTGAGTGAATGAGTGAGTGAATGTGTGTGTGCTGTGTAAGAGCGTGTGCACATGCGTGTGTGTATTAGTGCCGGGGCCCGTGGAGGTTAGAGGCATCAGATCCCCCTGGAGTTGGAGTTACAGATCTCTGTGAGCTGCCTGATATGGATGCTAGAAACTGAACTTGGGTCCTGCAAGGGTAGTATGTCTCACAGGCCCTACCAATATCTTTAAGGATGAAGTTTCCTTGTCCCACTTAATCTTTGATAGAAAAGATGGTGCACTTCATTTATGATACACACAAACGCAGCAAGGAAATATTACTCACTGGAAGCAGGTGGCTTCCATGGAGGCAGACATCAGTAGGGTGTCAGGGTGACAAGGTACCCAGGAGGCGGAGCTACTCAGCCACCTGGGTGATCTTGGCTGGGTAGGAGGGTCAGTGGTGGCCCTTCTGGACACATGGGCATCAGGGAAGCCTGGGTCCCTGTGGGATTCCAGTCCTCCAACCTGCGCTTAATCAGCCATGCACCAACAAAGCAAAGAAGGGGCCTGGCGGAGAGAAGGCGGCATTCCTCTGGCGAGAACAGTCCAATTATTTGAGTGTTCACCCAGCGCTCTCAGCATCTGCCTTTATATCTAATTTACGGAATTACCAATTAGTGGTGACAGATCCTGCCTTTCCCTCAGGGTGCCAGCTATTTTTGTCACCACTGCACGGGTATCCACTGAGGCCATCAGCTGACCCACAGGTCCTGGGACGTGATCCCTGCCCAGGATTTGGTAGCCGTGGGCTGCTCAGCGACTGCTCCCTCTGGGGACTCGGGGAGATGGGGCCCCAAGGGACACTCAGTGAGTGCGGGCACTGTTTGCTGACATGCACTTCTCCTGTTGCACCCCAGACCCCCCACCCCACCCCCATCATCTTGCCCTAACCATAGCCTTCAGGGCCACTCAGTGGTTCCAGAAACGAGGCCTTGGGGGCAAAGAGAGGCACACTGCTTCGGCAGCTACCCTGTCGTCCTCTTCCGTTCTCTCTGGCTATGGTGCAGTACGCCCCCTCTGTGCCCTTGAGCGGCTCACTCCTGTTCTCCAGGATGATTGGCGGCTACTTCAGCTTATCTCTGCAGCTCGTTCCTCCAGCCCCTGCTGCACAAACAAGCCCGTCCTTGATACCCAAGGTGGGGTCGAGGGAAGCAGAGGGCCCTGCCAATAAGCTATGGAACAAGAGGTCACCAGGCCAGGACTTTGCTCAGTTGGTGCTCAGGGAAAGGAGGGAGCACCTGGGCCACCCTGCTCTGCCCGGGTGCTTGGCCCCTTACGAGGGATTCCCAGCCTCCACTTCCAGACTTCCCTTAGCAGAACTTACTAGCTGCTTTCTACACTTGACAGCACTTGGCATCCCATGTCCTGACATTCCCAAAGACAGGGTCCATCTTATACTTGACACATGACCCAGTTCCATTCCAAACTCAGATCTCAGCTAGGTACTGTGCCCTGATACTCAGAACCCTGATCACAGCCCATTTCAGAGCAGGGTAAGTTGAGGTCATTAGCGTACCCAAGGATCCCAGATGGGCAGCCCTAGGCCTGCTCCATTCCAGATCCCCACAGCTCCCCGCTCTGCTTGTTAAGTCACTCGCCTCTCCCAAGGCCTTACGCACTAAGTAAGAGGCCCTGCACAGTGCTCTTCAATACTCCCAGAAAGGATCACGAGCCAAGGCCAGAATAGAAAAGGGTGGCATGGAGGGGGAGGAGACCTGCAGAAGTACCTCAGGAAGGCCATCTCTGCTGCTAGGGAACCAACAGGATCATAGAAACCCGGCAAGTCCCATGTCATCCCCATGTCCCCACTGCAGACACCAGCCTGGCCGAGGAGGGATGCAGTGTCCGCCCTTCTCCGGTGCCATTCCCGTCTTCTGGGCTAGCTCCTGGTGGCTCTGTGATGATGGTGTCTCTGTGGAGGGCTGCTCCAGGTTACTAGAGTCCCAGAAAGACTCAAGGCCCCATCCCAAACCCCTTAGCTTCCGACTGATAGCTCTGAACTGAGACCCTCCATTCTGGGTGCCTTGTGAAGTTGGTTATACTCCTGGAGCTTCTGGGAGACCCTTAGGTAGCATCTCTGTCGCCTGACCCTCCTGAGTCCCTTGGCACATCTGTCTCAGGTTTCTGTCTCAGGAACTCAGTTTGTCTTGACCTAAGCCCCACACTGTTCTGAGGTCCCCCTTCAGAGGCTGTAAATCGTAGCAGAAGCAACCCTGTCCTTTACCCAGATGTTGTACCTCAAGATATAGTCTCTGCCCGTGGACCAGTTGTGGGAACCTCCACCCCAGTAGAGAAGCCTTCAGTGACTCAAGTGGCTGGTTTCTGAAACTGTGTACCTGCCTTTGACAAGAAAACCAAGACAGGAGGTCTTGGGGACAGTGTTGTCCCTAAAGATGATAGGATAAAATAAACCCTTTTCTTCTGAGGTTGCTTTGGTCGCAGTGTTAGTGTTTAGCATTGCAATAGAAAGTACAGCAGGCCCCTGTGGGGAGGAGCCATGTCACCTGGGGTCCTGATGTCCGGAGGTGCTGATCAACAGGGGAGAAATCATCCAGCAAGGGGCTTAGCCAGGAGGACCCAGAGGGGCTGGGCGCTCCCTACCCGGTTACACACCCACAAACCGGCAGGTGCACTGCGTGGCCAGGCCCTGAGCTGATCCTGCATGTGCGTTTACGCTGGAGACAAGGGAGGTGTTACAATGGAAACCCACTGAGGCCACAGTCAGTCACGGGCACCTCACCCTGGGCACAGCAGAACAAGAGGACCCTCTCAGCGTACCAGGCATGAAGGGTCAGATCCAAAGGTAGGGGTGACATTGACCTCAGGGTCCATGTGATTGACCTTGAAGGCCAGGTCTCAGGGTGGGAGCACCCTCATTCCCACCCAACCACAAGGTCCACAAAGCTGTGAGCCTCAGAGACTTGTGGGGGAAATTTTGTGCCAGTTGAACTGGACTATAGGGTGTCCACTCAAATACCAAATGTCACTATGGCGTGTCTGTGAGGCCATTTCTAGAGGAAGCAAACATTTGAATCTATACATTCAAATCTATAGAGGAGTTCCCCCATGCCCACTCCCATTGTTGGCAAAAAGACAGAAGAGTCAAGGAGGGACAATAGGACCTCTGCTTACTGAGCTGGGATGATGGTGTCCCCCATTGCCTTGGCATTTGATTGGACCTAAGCAGACCTACCAGAGTCCTGAGCCTCCCTCTGGCCAGGGCCAGGTGCAGGTCGTAGGACCTCTTAGCCTCTGTAGCCCAAAGAAACAAGTCCTTGTCATAAACACACATACAACCACATGAACACATGCTCTCTCTCTCTCTCTCTCTCTCTCTCTCTCTCTCTCTCTCTCTCTCTCTCTCTCTCTCTCTCTCTCTCACACACACACACACACACACACACACACACCTTCTCTAGGTGATTCTCCAGAAAACCCTAGACTAGCTGTTCTTGGCAGGACCCAGCATTGCAGTACCTGGGGATGGGGGAGCTATAGTCAAAGCACCATTGCTGGTGGGCAATGCACTCTTGCAGTGGGAGGAGACGGGGCTGCATGATAGAGTGTCAGGGTCTGGAGGACTCTGCTAGAGGGTTTCCTGCAAGCAGTGCTGGAAAGGGTGGGGTATAGAGTAGATGGTGAGACAGTAGATGGGACCGGAGGCATCTGTCCTAGGGAGGGATCTGCTTGCCAGGATTCAGGGTTTGAGAAGCATAAAGATGGGATGCCTGGCGAGGTCCTAAGGAAGATGGGCGTGGCAAATCTTACTGAGCATGTGCAGGAGGCCTCTTCTCCAACATGGAAGAGTGAGGGGACTTCTTACCTTCTGGAGAGATTCAGGACCATCTCAATGTCAGAAGAGGGCTTCAAAAAGGAAAGAGTGAGAGAGAGAGAGAGAGAGAGAGAGAGAGAGAGAGAGAGAGAGAGAGAGATTGCTGAAGGTAAGAGTAAGCCAGGGCCCCTCAGGAAAAATCAGCCCAAAGCCTGAGAGAGTTTCAAGGTCAGAGTGGAGCTGATGATTCCTCCCACCCAGGGAGAGCACAGAAGAGAGATGAAAAGAAACAGAACAGTTTTCCACAGGTTAACCTGGCTCAGAGGGTTCCCTTTTCTCAGAGTCAGAGTCAAAGAACCCTGAGGTTGAGGTGGAAGCTAGAAGACAGTAAATGTCAGAGTGAGTCAAGAAGAACAGGTGTGTGAGGAACACATGGGGTTACTCGGGAGCCAGACTCAACTAGGCGTCTTGGGGATAGAGATGCCCCCAGGTTCATCTCCCTTGTACCACGGGTGAGCACCATCTAAGCGCCACCCCTGCTTGGCTAGCACTGGCCCAAGGCCAGAGCTGTCTTAGCTGTCTTGGCCTCCAACTGAACAACCCAAATGATCCCCCAGCTCAGAGTGGACACAGTGGGGGCCCCAGGAGCGTGCTCAGTGCTCGTACCTAGACTGACTCCCTTTCCTTCCAAGCCTGTCAGCCTATAGGTTTGTGCTCTCTAGGAGTTAAGAACTGGGTTACTTTGTTGTCCCAATTCCTACGTGAAAGACTTAGCCTGCCTGGAGGGGTAAGGTCACAGAGACCTCCAGGATTGGGAAAGACAAGAAAATGGCAGTGTGGGAGTGCACGATGCTTCTGGATCAACATCAGTACCTTCCTCCACTGCCATATATTTATCCTCTGTTTTCTGCCTGAGCATCTGGAGTCCGGGAACTCTGTAAAGACTGTGCATTTAATGTCAGAATTATTGAAACTGCCCATTCGTCTGCAATAACGCAATAATGGGAGCCCCCGCTGTGTGCGCGCCAGACACCATCCCGACTCTTCAGTCCCCGTGACCCGCTCACTGACCTGGGAAAGGGGTGGTGCACTGCCATCGTCTGGCCTCACAAGTGAGCAGGCAGATAGATGCTCAGGGAGGTGAGGTGAGGCGTCTGAGGTCACATGGCTATGAAACTGAACCAGAGTGTGAGCCATGTGGGTTTCCTCCAGTTGACGCTTAGGGGAGGGGTGGCAGATCGGGTCAGTTTCAGGACGGTCCATTGGGTCACACTGACTGTATCTATCAGGAGGCTCCATTGGGTTCACACTGCCTGAATCCATCAGTTCAGCATCCCACAGAGATCCTGGGTTCAATCATTCCTGTGAGACAGAATTCCTGGGGTCCTCCCCACACAAGCTTATGCGTAACCTGTGCCTGTAATACCAAAGGGCAGTCAGGGGTATCAGCTGCAGGGACCAACCATGTCCTCCCCAGAGCAGATGCCCCACACCGGTGGTAGTCCTCTACAAGCTGCTTTTACAGGTAGGGCAGCACATGCCTAGTTCAGAAGCCCTCTGAACCCTTCTAGAAGCTACCCATAGGTCAGGGCTCAAGGACCCAGCAGATCCCAGGGACTCCAGTCTTTCTAGCGTCCTGGGCATCTACTCAACTCATTCCACTTCCTGGCCTGGCCTTGGGTGCTACCTCAGGCCCAGAGACAGTTGTAGCATGGGGTGGGGTGGAGGATGACCCTGTCCGCATCTCTCTCAATCTCTACGGTTCCCTTGAAGTACCAAGGGGCCACTCATTATGGAAAGAAGGTAAATATTCGCAATTTAAATGCAGCCCTTGTCAAAACCAGAGCTGTTGGACCCAGCTGTCCCACCCACTTTTGGGTGCTGGGTCAGCCATTCAAAGCTAAGGTCAGCACGGCCTCTTGGTTGCTTTTTAATAGAATTCAGTAGCTTGTAGCTTCCGCCAGCGCCCTGACCAGGGCCTGGGCTTCTCATTAATGCGAATGAAGGAGGGAGATGACATCATTTACATTTAATCGTCTTGTTTATCTGCCTGGCACTGCGGTTGTTTTAACAAAGGGCAGAGGCAGACAAAAGCTACATTTGCGTCCTGGAAGGGGAAGCCTGACAAGATCTCTGCTTGTAGACATTTATTGTTTGCAAATGAGATAATCTAGTAACAGGAGCACTGGCTCCCTGAGAGGCCTGTAGGAGGCTGCCCTGCCCTCCTCCCTTGAGTCCAGACCTAACTGAAGCTGTGCAGACCACAATAGCTAGGCAATGCCCTCCACAAGGCCCTCAGGCCCTCTTCTGGACACCTGCCCAAGGAGGGCCACAGCAGGGTGCAAGCCAGGAGCCTTCTAGCACTCGTGACTAGTGACCACCACATCCCTGAATGGTGGGGAGGAGCGAGACCCACCTCACCCAGTGCCAGGGGCACATCCAACTGTAACCTTCTGGCTTCACATGGGCCTCCCTGAGGAGTGGATCTTGGATCTGTGACAACCCGGAAAGCAAAGACCAAATGCTGAACAGGATTGTTTCCAGATCCAGGTTATGAGTTCAGCAAAGAGGGTCCTCTGAATCCAGATTTGCCAACCCAAAAGGTCTCTTCAGAGACTTCCTTCTCAAGGTGGTTTGAGGGGTCTGGGCCTATAGGCTGCTTATTAGAACCTGCGTGCGCCAACGACTATAGGCTCAGGCCACCCATGCACATCCAGGCGTTAAAGGATGAAGATCATGTGACCTACACTCCTGCTAGGCAACCCGGGAGTCCATGCCCTGATTGTCTACACTCTGACCCTCCACAGCCAATATACAGGCCTTTCTTGCAGACAGTGCCCTGAGAGACCTGCAGACTGACCTCACATAGATTCAGATCCCCACCCCACCCCCAAAGCCCCAGAAATTCATCCGGACTCAGCCTGGAGTGTTAAAGCAGCCATCAGAAAAGTCTTAAAAACTTGCATATCCCAAAGGGAGGTGGGTGGGGAGGAGACAAGAGGCCTCAGCTCTAGCCAAGCCCTACCCGCAGAGCCCCAGCCTCAAGGCTTAGATACTATCTGCTCTCATCCCAGGCTTCTGGAAACAAGCTGGAGGGCAGGGCACCGTTTTTACCTTCCAGTGCCCAGGGACCTCCTTATTCCCCTGGGGTTGCCACCACCTGGAACCCCATGGGGACAGGATTTTCCTGAGATCCTGCAAGGAACAGCTGCAGCCCAGCATCTCCTGGATCCCAGGGTTAGTTCTCAGAAACAGCTGAGCTCCCTCGCCAACCCAGTTCAACAACCTAGCAGGTAGGTGCTCTGTCTAGCGGTCACCAAAAGGACAGAGTGTGGCAGGGGTCCTCAGAGACTAAGAGCCCAGGAAGGGGTGCAGAGAAAGCCCTAAGCTAGAGCAGTACCCCCACCCATGTGACTGCCTCCAGCTTCTCTTTGGCCCTCTCCAGCTGGTCACTATGCCCTGCTGAGGCCCCTGCTGGGTGGCCCAGATGAACAGGCTTGCCAGGCCCAGAGACACGGGCTATCGGTATAGTGTCTATGACCTGCTCCCACCTTCAAGCGTCCTCTACCAGAGCCTTTGTCCCCAGATTCTAGGCTGTGAAGGAGAAAGGCAACCTGTACTTCTGGAGAGTGCTAACGGCAGAAGAAATGCCAAGTCCTTCTTGCTCACCCAAGGGTCAGGCATTTGTCCCCAGACTGCCCTCGGCTGTCTAGCCAGGAGCCCTGCCTGCCGGGGAAGCAGAGTAGGATGACGCTATGTCTCCGTTGAAAGGGTCCCGTTTCCCTTGGAGAAGGGGCCACATGTTAATTCACGCAAGGCCAGGGATTAGTCATCGGGCAAATGAGATTAAATGCCCTGGAAATGGAATTAGCATGACGTCGAACTGCAGAATATCGGTTTTTTTTTCCTGACCGCAGCCCTGGAGGGGGCTCTCAGCTTTAACCATTTCCTGTCCTGTCTCAGCTTTGAGAAAAAACCTCCGAGGTGGGAAGAGTGCGTGGTCCCCTCTATGTCCTGCACCCAGACGGTGCCACTAAGGCATAATGGGGTGTTCTCTGCAGGAGGGAGGAAAGGAGTCTGCTAGGTTTCCAGCAACCCCTGTACTATCCACTCAGTCTAGGCTTTCCTGCCTTTAGCTCACTCCAAAGTTTCTCTAGTGGACCAGCAGGCCCTGAGACCCTGTCCGAAACTTGGGGCCAAGGGTTCCAATCCATTCATTGTCACCCATTCCCTTTCAATGGCTATGGGCAGGTGGGCACGGGTCACGAATGGCAACTCCCTCTCTGGGCTTACTGACTCCTCCTTTCTCCCAGACCCATCCGGGGATCCAGGGCCTCCTTAGAAGCCAGCGAAGGGTGCAAATGTGTGTGCCACCCACAGACTGCCACTGTCCCCACTTCCACGGTCACCACTGTGGATGATGTCCTTTTGACCATCACACCACTGCCCGTCTCCCTAGGGAACACTGTCTCTGAATCACCCCTCTCTGTGGGAAGCCTGGGTGGTTAGAATGGCCGCCAGGATGCTCGAAGTCGATGGAAGTCTTTCTTAATAACCAGCTCCTAACTCTGATCATTAGTTCTCGTTTCCACTGAGATAATCACTCAAGGAGAGTGTGGTTCCGGACCTGCCAGTTCATCAGGCAGGCTGCAGCAGCCTTAGCTCTGCATGCACTGCCTGCCCTGGCCTGGCTCATGCCTGGCCCCGCGTGCACCGCCTGTCCTGTCTCTTCTCGGCGGACAATAGGCCACATTTGTGCTATCGATAGCTGTAAATGGCTAAGATCTACTAGAGGAGCTGAAACAGCCTCCCGCACGACTACAGCCTCCGGAGCAGGGCACAGGGTGAGGGATGTACCCCTTGCCCTGTAGCTGGGGCAACAGGGCAGCACTTATCTGCGGCTGCCCTCATCCATCAATGTCTTGGGTCATTTTTACGCTGAACCTGGTGCTGTCTGGCCCTAGAGTTTCAGAAGTGATAGGCGATTGGATGGGGGAGACCCCTTCCATGTCTCCTCAGTTATGTGCAGATCCTTCCTCCCTTCCTAATCCCTCCCAGCGGGGAGAGGTCACTCTGATTCAGGGTGGACACCATCCACCCTCCACACCTCCATCGGCCTCAGTTTCCTCTAATGTCCCAAACAGTTCTCCCCAGCTTGGTGCTGTGTTACCCCAGTCCACTGCTTAGCTGAGGGGCCTGCACTGACCAGGACCACTCACCCTCCTCCGAGTCCTGCCATGGAACTGGCCAGGACCTGTACTTGTTGAGGACAGAAGGTAAGGCTGAGATACACATACCAGCTCTTCTCACAGCACCCCTAAGCTCAGATGCAGGGGCTCTCACCCTTTCCATGCGGGACCTCATGGCCAGGCACGGCCCACTTGGAGAGGAAGTGGCTTTCTCAGCATCAGGACTTGCTTTCCGAGAGAGAGCGGGGTGGGAAGAGGACTGAAAGCCAAACAAACAGATCAAGGCCGGGTCTCCTCAGTCTCTGAGAGCCTGCATTCCTAAACCTCAGCTGAGTTATGGACACCCCTCCCTGAGAGACAGCAGCCAAGGTCTCTAGACAGCAGCTTTACTGAGCAGTTTCTAAATAACCGGCTAGACCTGACCATGACACCGGTGGTTCTTATTCTGGGAGACCATTATGACACAAGAAACTAGACTTAAGCCCAACATTGGTGCTCAGGTGCATCTAACCACCACTCCATCCTGCCTCTGTGGAATCCCCATCAGGCGGAAGGGCAAGGTTTTCCAGCTGTGCCCTTCTGAGGCTGACCCCTCCCTCTTCACTTTCTGTACTTACCTCCCACCTACCAAAGCTCACCTCTCTGCCTGACCTTCTGCCCTGCTGCCTCTGCTCCCTCGGACATGATCCGGGCTCCAGGATTTCCCTGTGGCTTCCTAGGGGGGGTCACATCCAGGGAGAGGGGGTCCTGTCTGACATGGCTGAGGAAACGTGTCCCTCATACCTGGTTAGAGAACCGAGGCCCAATCCAACATGCAGGTTCATTGCTAATGACAGTGGATACCTACCACTGGCCAGTTCCTCAAACACTGATGACAAACATCCCAGCTCTGGGTCATCGACCTTGCCCCTAGCTGGGACAGTGAGGGTGTTCTAGGATGAGGTGTGGAGGAAGTGAAGCTATTAGCAAGACCAGCTCCAGGCAAGGCTCCTTGGGAGCTCATACGGAGAACACAGAAGGATTTTGCCGATTCAGTCGGTGTTTGTGCATGACTTAAACAGATAACCAAAGTAATCCGTGTGTGTGTGTGTGTGTGTGTATGTGTGTGTGTGTGTGTGTGTGTGTGTGCTGTGCACTGCGATGCTGACTGGAAGCAACCAGTCCAAGGAGCATCAAGGGCAGCTGCTACTAGTCAAGGTTGCTGGCGCCCTAACACCTGAAACCCAGACCCTGATATCTGGAGCTAGCCCATAATGCAGCCACATTGCAGAAAGACAATGCTGCCTCTCTGGCCAAAGAACTTCCCAGCAGGGACTATGGCTGCGACACAGGTGGCCTGGTGGGATTTTATGATACACAAAAGGAAAATCCTGAGTCGGGAAACCCCCACAGTCTCTGTATATTGCCAAAAGCTATCACAGAGTGTTGGATGGAGCTAGGGCAACTCGTGGCTGGCCCCTGTTTTGAGGTCTGTGGTAGGCAGACTATCTTCTCACAGAGATTTTAGCAGTAGCTTTGCCAGTGGATGCTGAGGAGAGAGGAAGGCCTCAGAGATCCTGGTTGCCTGGACCCAGAACCACAGTACTGTCTAGTTGAAAGGACAGCTGCTGACCCAGTGAGGTGAGACAGGCTCAGACACTTGCATTCCAGGCAGGCTTGACCAAGGCCAGTCCCAACAGAGAAGCTTCCAGAAGCAATCACAGCTGTGATTCCAAATCCACAGGCACAAGAGGCGCTTCAAAGCCACAGCTCCACAAGAGGAGCTGAATTTCCCTGGTGAGCCAGGCCCCAGGCCAGCCTATGGCCTTGACCTTCTGAAGCCGACCTTCAGCCCGCATCAATGAGAAAAGTCTCCTGGCAGCGGGGAGAGGGAGGCTGGTGCTCACCCATGAGCTTGTGTGTGCATGCACACACACACACACACACACACAGAGAGAGAGAGAGAGAGAGAGAGAGAGAGAGAGAGAGAGAGAGAGCGAGCGCTCTGGCACTGTGCTGTGCCTCACAGCAACCAGCTTCCAAAACAACAGGGACGTTCTCAGTGACTTAACAGGCATAATTTATTGAGTGCTCGCTATGTTCTAGCAGGTGGAAGTTGTCCATCCCCAGGCATCTCCTGAGATGCACAGAGGGATGCTGTCATAGAAACGGATAGGGGTTCTGCGTCTCATCCCCAAACCGGCCCACTCCTCTCACTCAGTGGGCCCAAGCTGCCTGCCTGACAGTTAGCCTGGGGCAAACCCTGGAGGGCATCACATGGACGTGGAAGAAGAGGAGACTTAGAACCTGGGCCTAGCATCACCCCTTGTAGCCACACAGAGGTAGCTAGAGGCCAGGGTGTCACCTCACAGACTTGGAGAGAAGCAAACAGCCCCAGGATCTGCTTGTAAGGCCTCCAGTAAATGCCATTTATCAGCAGTTGAAGGCACAGGTAAGGCCACGGAGATGGCTCAGTGAGTAAAGTGCTTTCTAATAAAGCACGAAGTTCAGATCCCCAGCGTCTCTATAGAAAGCCAGGCTTGGTGACATGCATCTATAACATGAAGCCTGGCTGTCAGGGTTGGAACCCTGGGTCTACAGTTCTCTGATGTCCTATTGGCAGGGGCTTCTGGTATCCACAGCCTCCTCTGAGCAGTTGTAGAAAGGATGGGTGTGAGGGACAGAAACTAAGGGGGAAGACTCCATGAATGTGAGTGGCACTATGCCATAGGTGGGGGGGGGATGGTGGAAGGAGTAGGCCACAGCAAATACCCAGGCTCTGTATTAGTGTCTCCTTCCTTGCCCTTTATGGTGTGACAATATGTTTTTAAATGATGCAGATGATTTATTTTTAATAATTGCATTATAAAAACTCAAACCCCAAACAGGAAGTCTCATTTTCTCTTTTTCCACCTATACCTTATACCTTCAACTGCCTTCAAGTAGTCCATGTGTGCCCTTCCAGAATGTTCTATGTGCTTGCATGTGCATGTGCGTACGTGCATGTTGTAAGGTGGATAACTCAGCCTGATCTACCTTTGTTTAGCTGCCATCTTGTTGAGGAAAACCCTGAGCTCTCTCCTGTTTGCCTCGGCATACCTCCCGCCCCTGCCACCATGAGGTCACAGATTGAAAAGATGGTCTCTGTGGCTGGTGAGATACCTCAGAGATTGCTGCATATCCTGACAACCTGAGTTAGAACTCATATCTCCCACAAGCTGCCTCTGACCTCCACAAACACCATGTGGTACAGACAGATGCACATAGGCACACTCTCATACACACACACACACACACACACACACACACACACACACACAGAGAGAGAGAGAGAGAGAGAGAGAGAGAGAGAGAGAGACAGAGACAGAGACAGAGACAGAAACAGAGACAGACAGACACAGAGAGAATTTTTTTAAATTTTAAAATGTTCTTAATTTTAATTAATTTAAATTTAAAATGTTTTTAATTTTAAAATGGAGAAGCCATCCCTCTGCAGACTCCACATCTAGCACCCTAATCCTGGTGTCCACTCATCCCCAGCATCAAGCCTTAAGCACTCTTTGTCCACAATCCTCCTCCTGTCCTTTCTAAGCCACTGAGTCTACTCCGACTCCAACGCATCTCACTCCACACCAAGCGACCACTATCACCGGGGAAGGACCAGAGGAACTGTTTCCCAAATGTGGCTACTTTGTGGTTTCACAAGTTATGTGCATATCTCAAACAAATGGAGAGTATAGAATCAATTAGTATCTTTCCTCTGGAAGCAAAGAGACACCCTTGTCTGGTGGTAATAACCCAACCATATGCAGACCACCGCATGACAGAGACCAGAGCCTGATGTCAACACATTGCCCGTCATGCATACTCTTACGGGAGTGCAGACATTAACTGTCTATCTCTTGTTCCCACCTCAGCCTGCCCTCCATTAACTGAGGTACTTATTTACATCTTGCATCTGGACTGTGGAGTCTATGTAAGCACCAAGTCTCTGGCCACAGCTCCTGGTCCGGCTTTGGCTTCTAGATCAAAGAGCACCCTGCATCGTGCCCAGTCAGACTTCCGAGTCTTCCAGGTTATGTAAAAGCTTCCTTCGAGATTGGAACATTCCATCCTTCAGGAAGCTCCTCAGACGTGAAGGTAAACAACTCGAATTACCTTGAGGAAGTCCCTGACACTGAGCAGCCTAAGTAAGCCCCTTCCTGACAGAGTAAGTAATAAAATCTGTGAGTCCCCCTAACACCCAATGGAGCCGAGTTCAGAGAAGAATCCTGAGACCAGACCATGGGCCCAGAAGAGGTTTAGACCAGCTGAGGCGCCTGGAAGGGACACTCCAATCTGCTGAGCTTCCTGTAGGCTGTGCAGTGGGCTCCAGGTTTCCAGTCTTGTGACCTTCGCCCATGCTGGGGTGGGCTTTGGTGCACAGCTGTCTTTGAGTCATTTCTGCTCCCAGAAGTTGACCCCTCACCCATATTCCTGTAATTAACCCCGATAAAATTCATTGGTTCACCGGGTTGGATGCTGGCGGTATCTGTTCTTTGGTCTGTGTGGGCTCCGGATCTGGGGTGAATAGACATGTGTGTTACATCTCTCCAGGAGTTTTGTCACACAAAGCAGATGACTCACTGATGCGGAACTCTGTGCTCTGGACACGACACACGATTTACATCTTGATCACCACAAGCAACTCCATGTAATGGGGACTGTTACCGTGCTCTTGGTGGGGAGTCCTCACTGAGTTACACTCCTCCCTCAGAACATATTAGGGTCAGACTCCACAGCCCCGCCCCAACCCCCATGTGAGTACAGCAGATTCCATGCACTCAGCTGAGATAAGGGTCAGAGCTGGGCCTCACTGACCCAAGATGGCCAGACTCTCCAAGGTGGCCACTGGGTTTCCCAGGAGGGACCTCATTAAGGGGCTGCACTCTCCACTCTCCAGTCTCCTGCAATGGGAGACAATGACCTCAGCCCTGATGGCTTTGAATGAGTGCCAACGGTCAAGGGGTGGGGACAGATCTCACTTGCTGGTACAGAGTGGCAGACTTCAGACCCAGGTCCTGTCCCTCAGGATAAACAAGCCTGCCTGCTGTTTCACCTCTGGGCATCTGCACTCCATCTGTACTTGAGAGCTGATGCCCTTCAGAGCTGGAGACGGAATGTACCCAGAGCCAGGCCTCTGTAACTGCACTGTGCCGGGAACACGTTAGGGAGCCACGCACCTCTGCAACTACAGGTCAAAACTGCCACCACTGCTGGCTGGTGAGATGTGTCAAAGTAAAGGAACTCTGCTGAGCAAGCCTGACAATGTGAGTCAAAGCCACAGAAGCCACAGGAAGGTGACAGGAGAGAATCCGGTCCACAAAGCCGCCCTCTGCATAAATGAGGTAACTGTGGAAAAGTAGCTAAAGGCTCCAACCGGTAGGGAGGAGTCAGGAGACGTGCCAGGTGTCTAGTTTCAGAGAACAAGACTTGAAACTTCTGATGCTAAATTAATTTGACCAAAACTGCTAACCTGGCCCAAAGCTCAAGTTGGGATTCATTTACTGAACAGGTCACCTGATGGAGCTTTGCCACATTTGGTGGTCACAGAGACAAAAGGTTACTCCCTGAGAAGGCCTTGAAGTGGTCGGCATGCCTACCAACTTTAGGGGACCTGCCTGTCTGCCTGGCTCCATGATCCATGCCCCCTCCTCCAGAAGGGGGTGGGGAGAGAGATGGATCTGTGAGTCCCCAGCTGACATGGCCAGAAGGCACGTACTGCCCACCCGTAGGAACCAGTTGGAGCCCACAGCCCCCTGGGCCTTTTAGATCAGCATTGCATCAGGGGCAGCAATATGTCCTCTCCTGGCCCGACCCCTCCCTCCGTTCCCAAGGTCTCATGCCTTCCCTCTGTTCTGGGCTGAGGCTAAGTAAGCATGGCTGCTATTTAAAAATGACCCTGGGTGGGGTCAGGTGCTGCTCTCCACTCAGCCTCTGCACCTGCAGCAAAGCATCATGGGGCCCTGGGACCAAGGGGCCACCAGCTTTCCCAGCCTCTCTCATTTTAGGAGGGAGACACAACCCCCCCCTCCACCATGTGCTCCTCTAACACCTAAGACAATGCAGTAGAGAGGCTCTGACTTCTGAACCCGGCATCCCTGTGGATCCAGCATCTGTGGGCCAATTGGCACCCCAGCCTTGTACCAGAAGTCTGGTGCTCACTCTAACGCCCCACTACTGCCCAGCGTCATCGGTCTCCTGGGACATATGACCCCAACAAGTAATATCCTCCGCCTGGTCATCTCCTGGCCCTCTCGCTGGGCCCAAAGTTTTCCCTCTGTCCTGGTCTGTGAAACCCCCCCGGCAGAGCGGCCACTCAAACGCAAACTGCAGACTGTGGGCACGTCCCAGTCTTTTATGGGGCATTCTGCACCCAGGGAAACTGAGTGGAACAAATGAGATTGGAATTTTATGATTCTTTTATAGTGTTGCACAGAGGATAGCTTTTTTTAATTAGCTGCTAACTCGACACCTTTGGCAATTCTAAATAATTCACCAGTCCGCCCACCCCCCTGTCCACACCAGGTGTGCCAAGCGGCCATGCCCTCACCGGCTCTGAGGGGAGGCTGGCCAACTTCACCGTCACAAGGGCACAGATAGAAAGATGGATACTGAGTGACCCGTCCTCCCGTTACCTGGAAGGTGGGGACGGCCTTTCCCGAGGTCATTCCTCCTCGGGCACAGCCACAGGTATGCCAAGCCACCCTGGGGACCACTCTCAAGCCTTCTGTTCCAGCAGGAGATGCTCTTGCCTGGTTTGCCCTCCACAACACCTTGATCATCTCTCCTCCCTCAGACTTAACAGCTCCAGAGGCCTTGACCATCTTCCCAGGGTCCCCGCCTTCCTGGAACACAGTGTCCTGGAAGGACAGGGTTCACTGTCTCCTCCCCTCACCAGTCCACAGCAGAATTAGCATAGACTCTGCTCCACAGTAGCACAGGGCCAGGCACCCAAGCCAGGAGCTGAAACACGCCATGGACCACCTTCAGAGGGGCCAGCCCCCGGAGCCCAGGCTGGCCAGCCAAACCGAGAGGGCATTGCGCTGGAAACACACAGACCACAGCTCTTAGGCCAGTCCCTGTGACTGGTCAGGGGTGGGAGGCACTGCACCCAGCCTGCCCCTGAGAAGCCCATAGAAGCCCAGGCCTGGCCCCTCCTGAGAGGCCTATGACAAGAACCCATAAACTTAAGGCTCCTCGGCTCCTGCATTTAACGGCTCCGTCAAGGACTCTGCCCAGATTCAATTACCTCCACAGGTTTTATAAGACCAGGTCCATTGAGTGTGTTGAGAAAGGGGTGCCACGCGGGCCAGCTGGCACACCGCCCTTCTCCTCTGTGAACACTAGGAAGCTGAGTAGGGCCAGAGGCCAAGGTTACCTCCAGATCCCTTGCCCACAGTCCTAGAGCCTGGCACAAGTGCTGCCTCCCGCCCCACACAAGGAGGCAGAGATAGAGGTTCAGAGACTCGGAATTCTGACTGAGTGGACTGGCCTGGGGAGCCAGTCCCCTGCATGTGTAATGAAACCCCTTGCTGAGCCTGCCCGTCCCACATGCCTCTCCTACAATGTCCCTGCCCTGGGGTAATAGGGTCACAGGTAATGATCTCCTGCCCTATAGCATCCTTTGTCACTACATCTCAAGCTACGGCTATGGCGGACTGTCTCATTATAGACCCTAGCTCCACACCGGCTCCAGAAGAGGGCCCACAGACCATGTCCGCTTGGGTGCTGCAGGAAGGCTTGTCTTGAGTACAGATCTGGCCACCCGCAGACATAGAACAAGAGGAGAGTAGGTCTGCCCAGTTCTGCCAGCTCTCAAAGTGTTAGATTCCCTCCCCCTGTAGACCTTATCCTGAGGCCTAAGAAAGGTTCAGACCCAGCTATGCCCAGGTATGATATGCAACTTTAGCTTACCACCTTGAGCCACTCCAGAGGTTTGCAGGTATAAGGACCAACTGGAACTGGAGGACTCAGACCCTGCCAGGGCCACCTTGCTGCTGGCTCTGGCCAGCTGGCTGCCTGGACACGACGCCCATTTATTTGAGCACTGGGATTCAGAGCCTGCCACTGGGCACAGAGTCAGGCTGCCAAGCATCACAGGAAGACCTCTATGCAGACCCTCCCTCACCATCCTAGCCCTCAGCTAACTCCCTACCCAGCATCCTGCTCCAGACCAGCCAAACCTGTAAACCCAGCCAGGCAGGTGGGATGTCAGGCGCTTTAGGACCCTCTGTGGTTTCCTGGCCCTGGAAATAGCACTGTGGGGTCCCTCTGTGGTCCCTACCCCCAGAGGGCCACCTCTGGCCACCAACTGAAGTTTTGGAGCAAGACAAAGTCTCCACTCTTGAATGGTGCTATATTCACACACTCCAGCCAGCCTTCGCCCCCCACTCCCCCACCCCTGGGCTTCCTCTGCCTCTTACCTACACTGGCTTTCATCACAGCTCGCCCTGCCTGCCATCTCGCTCCATGCTAAGCAGGACCCTCATTTGTTTTCTGGGGACTCCAGCACCTGGACTGAAGCCTGAACGTCACAGGTGCCCAGTAAATATTTGTGAGACATCAGCGCCGAGCACCTGCTGCACACCAGACACCACCGAAGCTCACACCTCCATACATAAACAGCATCCCACTAATAGGATGCAATTAATCCTGAAACCGTCTGGAAGGTAGCGGCGGTTCCTATCCCATTTTCCAGGCACAGGAATAAGGCTCAGGGAGATGGAGTCACCTCCCCAAGGTCACACAGCAGTGACCAGCTATTGGCTCTAGATCCCGACTCTAACAGCCCACGGTCTGTGTTGACACTGGTCTTCTCCGTCAATTGGTATAATGTGTAATTAGGCCCATTTCACAGATGAGGCAACAGGTCACAGACTACCTACAAGACCTGAGGTTGCAGCCTACTTCCAGCTTATGTGAAATAGGAGATGGTGCTGCCTGCACTGGACCGGCCCTGTCTTCTTGTTCTGGAGGGGAGGGGCTGCTTTGGTTTGGACTTCTTCCTGAAGGCAGACAGCCATGCATGCCCCTCCTCTACATGACTTTTAAGAAATATCACCTAATTAACCGATTGTGGGCTGTCAACACTGCCAGATCCCCCCACCCCACTGTGTCTGGTCATAGCCTGGGTGCTCACATATGCCAGTGAGCCCTGCCAGTGAGCCCTGCCTCTAGTTGCTGCTTGGCATGGCTGCCAGCCCCTCTGGCTCAGCCCCTAAGCTGCCGTTCCCATCCTGGTCCACTCCAGTGCGTGGCTGTTCTGCCTGGTCACAGGCCTGGACAAGCTGCCTAGAGCCAGATTAGGTCCTCCTTCCTGTGTCCAGGGTCACCTCTGCCGGCCTCCATCTCCACACCCCACACAGTGCCTTCGGGCACCGTGGAGGAAATACCCAGATCTGCATCAGTAAGCCAAGCATCCTCATCTCTTAATTATTGAAGAACAGATTTTCCCCCAAATAATTAGGCAATTGAAATCATACAATCTTTCTCTGAGAACTATATTTAACCCTGATTTGAATGTAATTTGCACATCGCCGCTCCCCAAAGCGGCTCTGGAAGCCAAAACATGGATCAAATATTTTTTAAATGTCAAATGCTGCTTAATTGTGGATTGCACTGAATTTATTTGTACAGATAAGCATTTGAGCTTCTACCGACATCTCCTCAAGTAATTTTTCCTTAATCTATACAACACCCCAATTTCCTTGATAGCTGGAGGATTGGAATAACATTCGAGAGAGCCTCCATTTTGCAAAGTACTTTAAAACATGCATATTCAAGATCAGGGTAAAATCCCTCCAACTGGAAGCTTTGAGCAACTCATTGAGGCAAAAGGAGCTTAAGTGTGATAGTGGTCGCCCAGGGTGCTGGGGCTGCCACGGTGCTGAACTGTCTAGACTATACCACCTCCACCCTGGCCAGACTCCGGGCCAGCCTGGAAAGGGTCTCTCCCAGTGGCTACATCCACATGTGAGCACATTGTAATAAGGGAGAGGTCTGCTAGCAACCCACAGGCGGGGCGCAAAGCCGAGAGGACCCATGTCCTCACCAATGGCCTGAGCAAGAAGAAGTCTCTGGTGGAAGAGGCAGGGGAGCTGGACTAATGGTGCACATCCTGTCTCAGAAAAGCAAAAGAAAGAGAGAGAAATAAAGGAGAAGAGGGAGGAAGGTTGGGTGGGAGGGAGGGAGAGGGAAGAACTGAGGGAGGGATTAAGGGAGGGAGATAGAGAGAGGGACCAAGGGAGGGAGAGGGGGAGGGAAGGAATGACAGAGGAACAGAGGGAAGGGGAAATAGGAAGGACCAGAAGATACTAGGGTATCAGCTGATTGCAGATTCTGCTCTGGTAACAAACATGCCAATCTCAGTGACGTGGAACACACAGATTCCCACAGGCAGAGACATGGGACCCCCTTAGAGTATGTGCTCGGTCACAGGGCTTGACACTTCTACATCTTGTCCTTCTCCTCCGGCATGGCATCCAGCTCAGAGTCCAGATTCTGTTTCATTGTCATTCATTTTATGAGACAGTTTTGCTATATGTTCCAGATTGGCGTCTCACGATCCTTACCATCCTCCTGCCTCAGCCTCCCAAGTAGGGAGCATGGGCCCCCATATCCTACTAAAACTCCAAGTTCTGATGACAATTGGTACCAAGTTCTAGGGACTGGAAAGCTGAAAGGCCCTAGAGCCTCAGAGGGACGGGGACATGGTCGATGGATAAACTCCCTCCCTCTTGAAAACAGTAAGGGGACAAGTGTCAGGCAGCCACCTAGTCACACAACCCTGTGGTCCACAGGTGACACCTCCGGCTCCCCCAACCATTGTCCTGTAGAATGTGATTAGACAGGCTTTTTCATAACCATCCACGCTGGCTTCCTGGTACTTGGCAGTGAGACTTTCACCATCCAAGCCGAGAGTGTCAGAGACAGCAGGATTGAGGACGCTCTCTCCTGACTCACCACTGCTCCTTTGGTGATATCCAGGGTCTGCTCTCTCAGCTCTAAGCTCTGCCCCCTGGGAGCATCTTCCCTTTCAGCCAGGACTCCAGTGGAGGAAAGTCTATTCTTGCCCCAAGCCGCTCCCTCTTCCTCATGGAAGTTCAAAGCTTACCAGGTCACTATAAACCAAGGACCTTCCAGTAACTCTTGATTTCAGTTTGACATTCAACTCTCAACCTTAGCTATGTTTTCTCTGTTTCTTTACAGCTTCCTGTGTGCACGGCCACTTCCGCAGTCATGCTTAGGCATCCTGGGACAGCAATACATCCACGCTCTCTTTCCGCAGCATTGTGCCTGGCAAGAGGAGCGTCAAGACACAGAGCCTATGGCAAGATGGTGGCCTCCCTCATGGGTGCGCTCCCTTGGCTCTCACCTACCAGACTCCATCCTGTCAGCCATTGTTGGACAATGGATTCTTTGTTTCCTTACATGTAAGAAGATTGTCTCTCCAGGCTGTTTCAAACCACACAGTTGGTACCCGAGCTCATCTCTTCTTGTAGTGTCTTACCTAATGTTTCCAACAGCATTCAGAATGCACCAGTGGCATGCCCTAAAGCCGCAGTCTCCCAAGGGATCAAGGAGGATGGGTTTGCCCAGTGCCTCTCTGCCACATGGAAGCATGGCTTCTGATAACTGATCACAGATAATAGGCCATGACACAGATTTCAGGGCTTATGCTCGCAAGAGGCCCCATTCTAGGTCCCGGTTTCCATACTACTCAGGAGGTGCCAGGTTGCTGTGTGGCCTCAGCAGCCTCAAGATCTGTCCTATGAACATGGACAGAAACTTGCCCCGGCTTGGGTTGCATTGCTTAGTCTGCAGACATTGTGAGCACAGTAATCCCCAGATCGCTCTGTGCATATGGAGAAAGCATATGGAGAAAGCCCCAGTTTTTGCCACTGCTCACAACATCCTCAAAAGGCATGACCCAAGGCTAGACCAAACATCTAAGGGAGGCAAGAAGATGACCCTGTGACATGGGGAACAGGGACCTGGAGAGAACGAATAGATTCCACAGGTAGATTACTAGGCTGTCTGACTATGTAGCCTCACTGAACCGGTCAGGTTCCCTGGCAGCTAGGAAACCACACAGCCCTGGGGTCCCTCTATGTTCACTCATTACCAGTCTCCAGCTTGTGCCTTTGCCAACCTGGGGTCCCTCTATGTTCACTCATTACCAGTCTCCAGCTTGTGCCTTTGCCAACCTGTCCCTGTCTTTCTAAACAAACTCAGAGTTCATAAGCAAAAGCTGACAGAGCTTTTGAGAAGCAATGAGCCTCTGCTCCAGTAAGAGACATCATCCATTGGCATAAGGAGCATCATCTGTCATCTTGACCCACGAATGTTTCTAGAATATGCTTTCCATCAAGGCAGAGAACACATTCCTCTCAAGTTCACGCAGCGCATTCACCAGCATGGGCCACTCACAGGGCTATGGAGCACGCCAGGGAACGGACACACATCACACATGTTCTTATCACCTTGCGGTGAACCAAGAACTCAGCCAGAGAGAGCCAGAAATCCCCCCAAACATCTGAAGATTAAACGGCACACGTCAAAGGGAAACTCTCAAGAGAAGTAGATGAACACCCGACTTAGAAGTGCAGGCTTGCCATGGCTACCCAACTTGACAGCCATTTACAACATTAAGACACGCATTGGATAAGAGGAAAGTCCCAAAGTGAGTAGCCCAGGGCCACCATCTCAGGAAGCCAGAGAGAGAACAATTTAAGATGATAGCAAGCCGGAAGATAAAAAGAAAAAAAAATTAGAGCAGAAATCACTGAGCTTAAAGGGAGGTGGGGAAGCATTAGGGAAAAAAAAATCAATAAAATCCAAAGCTTGCTCTTTGAAAGGGTCTATAAAAGTGAGAGAACTCCAGCCAGGCTGAGACAAACATCAGAATGAAAGCCGGCAGCCATGCCTGTCCAGACACGAGAACACTAATAAAATACAGCCAGCCGGCAACTATGTACCTACAGATTTAAAATTTTTAAGAGGAAATGCTACAAAATATTGCACAAGGAAGAGCAGAGACACTAAATGGGCAGTGTGAGTTTGTCTTGATGATCAGTGTGGTAAATCAGGTCTTCTAAAGACAACTAGATTGTGAGGGGAGAGAAGGGAGGGGAAGGGAAGGAGAGGGAAGAGGAAGGGAGGGAGGGGAAGGGAAGGAGAGGGAAGGGAGGACAGGGGAGGGAAGGGAGTAGATTAATCTATTGATAGGTTTAAAATCTGAATATGGTTAAGCATGGATATCAGTGGTAGAGCACCTGTGTCAGGATAGGCATTCATCACCAGCCTCACACCACACACATATACACACCACACACACATCACACATACACATACACATCACACATACACATACACATCACACATACACACACTACACATACATATCACACACAGATCACATAAATACCATACACATACTCTCACAAACATACATACCACACACACATATACATACAACATGCACACACATCACACACTATACATACATATCACACATACATTACATACATACCACACACACATCACTCACTCACACACACACACACACACAGAGAGAGCAAAGAAGCCAACTATGGACTGAAACCTTAGAACCATGAGCCAAAATAAGTCCTTCTTTCTTCAAACTGTTTCTCCAAGTTCTTGTCCCAGAAATACAAAATCTATTTTTACTATTGGAATAACTATTGATCACCTTCAGAAGAGAGCAGCGCCAGACCCACCCTTGCTAGGGAGTCCTAACAATTCCATATAGGATAATTACCGTCTCTATAATCTCTCACACAAAATAGACACAGGCACTCTCTAGCTCACCTTGTAAGACTACTGCTATTCTAATACCAAAGCCATGACATGTATGGACATCATAAGAAAGGTGCAGGCCAAGAACAGAGTTGCAAAACTCACCAGAAAATTAGCAAATGGAAGCTTCATTAGATATGCCAAGTGAGATTTATTCCAGATATAATCTCTACATTTGAAAATCAACTTACAAATAAAGTGAGCAAATGAATGGATGAGTGAATGAATGAATGAATCTGTCCCTGGAATAAATAAGTACAGCAAGATTACAAGACACATGGTTCACATATAAAAGTCCAATGCCTTCGGCTTATCAGCAATAAACCATTGGAATTTGAAGTAAAAAGAAAAAAAAGTAAAAAGCTTGGTGCTTTTCTTGTGAACCAATCCCCTAATGAATAAAGGAGCCAATCGCTGGGTGAGTAGGCGGGACTTCCTGTTTGGATGGAAGGAGAGAAGAAGGAGGAGAGAGTTATTTCTCTTTGGACCTGGGACAGCAGAGAGGTAAGATGTAGCTGTTAGAGTTTCCTAGTATCATGGTGGATCCCCAAGGATCTGCCACCGGTCGGATCAGATTTTAATGAAGCTTACAAGATTAGGTTTTAGTTGTTGCACCCAGAGATTGATTTACCATTGCTTCTGAACGAAGTTTGTGTTGTGTTTTCCTTCATACTGAGGTTCGTCTGGGCTCAAGAGAGAAAGGTATGGCGGCCAAGCGTGGGTTTGCCTGAGGTGCTCCACAAAGGCCGTGGGGGATTTGAAGCACGGGATTGGCATGGTAGTGAGCCACCAGTGGGAACCTAGCGAGCTGGGTGGAGATTGTGGAGTTCAGAGTCAGAATCTCCACGAGATAAAAACAGGTCAGCCATCGCCTGCCAGTGCATGGCCAGCCAGGCCACCGGGGCAGAGGCACAAGCATGGGAATGTGCCAGTTTTATTTTTTTAATATTTTCTGCAACACAACACAAACCCCTAAAATGAAATGCCTAAATACAAAGCTACCAAAGCCTGCATAGGATCTGCAATCTGCACACTGAGAACTATAAAACTCGGTGAAAGATCAAAAAAATGCCCAACTAAAGGGAAAACTGTCCCCTGGTCTAGCGGAAAGACTCAAACTGTGCCGCTGTTGTTCTGTGGGGACCCTGTGGGGACCCTGCAGTTGCTGCAGCCACTGCAGCCTCGGCGAGCTCTTTCACAGACACCGACAGGCTGACTCGGAAGTTCATCTAGAGAATAGAAGGATCCAGAAGAGCCCACAGCAGGGAGGAGGAGCTGGGAGACACTCCTCCGGCCCAGAGCTCAGCCCAGGGACAGAGGCCTGTGGGCAAGGCAGGCAGATGGGTCAGAGGAAGGTAGCGGGGACCCAGTAGGACACGCTCACTTGGCACTGCTGTCATCTGACCTTTGACAAGGAACAAGGTCATCAGTGAGAAACATGGGCTTTTGAATAGATGATACAATGCAAATGATCACAGTCTAGACAGAGATTGGGTACATTTTGTACAAAATGTATCTCAGAAAGGATCATAGACACAAATGTAAACTATATAGACTTACAAATGTAAACTATATAGACTATAAAACTCTCAGCCGTAACCCCAGAAAGCCTCAGTGACCTGAAGTGGTGCTGATTTTTCAGTTACAACAAAAACACAAATACAAAAGGAAAAACTGACATCTTGGCAGTCCGCAAACTTAAAATGTCTACTCTGAGGCAATGTCACCAAGAGAGCAAACTGTCAGGCCACAAGCTAGGAGAAAATTCTTTATAAAACACATGCATAGCAGATACAGAATATGTACCCAAAATAGACAATCCCATTTAGACACAAGGAAAGGTCTAAGTGAACATTCCATCAAAAAAAAAAAAAAAAAAGAAAAAGAAAAAGAAAAAGAAAGAAAGAAAGAAAGAAAGAAAGAAAGAAAGAAAGAAAGAAAAGAAAAGATGAATAAATATCAAACCCAGGTGTTGAAAGTTGTCCAGCATCCTTTTTCATTGAGGATGTACAAGTCAGAACAGCAGGATACCACTGTGTACATCCCAGGATGGCCAGGCTCCAAAGCATAGTGATACACACAGCCAGTAAGGATGCAAGGACCACAGAAACTTTCTTCTCTGCTGGTGGGACTGCAGAATGGGGCAGCCCCTCTGAGAGACAGCCTGGCACTTTCTTACAGTGCTAAACATAGCCGTGCCATATGATCTGGCAGTTGAGTCCCAAAGTATTTACCCAACTCCTGAGAAAACTTATGTCCATACAAAATCCCGTCTCAAATGTTTATAGTGGCTTTGTTCATGATTGTTAAAAACCAGAAGCAACCAAGATATCCTTCCATGGGTCACTGGATAAGCAACCCCTGGACCTCCATCTGCGCACTGAAGCACCGTTCAGGAGAAGAGGACAGGAGACATTAAGTCTAAGGGCTGAGACTGCAATGAGCATTACAAAGAAAGAGAAGCCAGTTTGCAAGCTGTGGAGTTCCCACAATACAGTGTTCTGAAGAGAAAAAAAAAGCCAAACTCTGGAAACACTTAAAAACAAGAAACAAACAAAAACAACAAAAAACATCTGCCGGGAGTCAGGGTGAGATAGTGATGACTAGGAATCAGAGGAGACACTGGGCACAAGAGATAAGAGACAAGACAATGATGTGTGACACAGTTCTGGGGGACACATGGAGTGTTAGCCAGCTTTTTCTTGAGGACACCCTCTTATGAAGATGGAAGGTTTGTTTGGGGGGTTTCAATCTATCCCCAATCAGACTCACAGCTTTCAACCTGGGGCAAACTCTCTGCCTGGTTGCCAAGAACGACGAGGTACAGATGAAGAAACCCGCATGTGCCTGGTCCAGTACACAGTGACTCGAGCATCTCTAAGATGCATATCCCAGGCTTCCAGCACCTTTGAATGGAGACCAGGCTGGGAACCAATTCTTCTTCACATGGTCCTTGAGAAAAGACCAGACCCAAACTGCAATGCATGACATGGTACATTCACTGGCCATGACTTCAGATCTTTACAGCAAGAACAGATATTAATCTATAAAAACCTTAGAATCATGAACCGTGGTTGAAGAGGCTGGATTCCAGAAAGCAGGGCTAGCAGGGAGCAGAGAATCTCATCCCAGTACAAGTGTGGGAGCCAGCCTCCCCAGGATACAGAAAAGGAGATGCCCTACATCTCCCTGAACAAGGGTCCACACAGGCTGGAATTTGGAGTTAGCTGGACAGAGGGGGCAGATGGTGGGTACCAAGTTCTTCACTGCTGGTGTGAGAATTCCAAATGGGCAAAGGAAGACTCTTTGTAGGGTGGCCTGAAGCTGAAGGCATCAGTACCCACATGTGCTGAGGTTAGCATACACAGAGATAGCAAGTCGTTCTCTGGTCCACCTGATGGCCGGGACGGAGATCAGCATACAAGATGCGATGTGTCTAGCAGAGTCCTACAGGACAGGAACAGTGATCTGTAACTTTAATTTTTCAAATCCTATTTTTAACGGTAGCTCTTAAATGCTTTAACCTCCCTCATATCTACCCACCCACCAGAGGTAATGAGAAAGAAAGGATACGGGGAAGTGGACCTGTTTAGAAAGGTTCTCTGGAGCAACTCTGGTCTGTGTTGTCTGGAAATCGGCAGTTCAGTTCACAGGTTAGCGGCAGCAGCTCGATCCACTTGCAGACACTTCACGGGTACACCAGCTGTCCAGTTCAGCGGAATCGGACAGCAAACAGGAATCAGCAGCGGCGGTGGTACTACCCAGCAGAGACAGCCAGGCCCCAGCCTCAGCACGAGTCAGCAGGGGAGACCAGGAGGAAAGCCAAGAGATGTTCTCAGCTGTGCCTCGCTGAATGAAGCAAGATCAGCAAAGATGTGATACCCACAGTGTTGCACAGCTGTCTGTACCAGGAAGCCAAGCTCAGTATCCATCATTGTCCATCAAGTCCTATTAGGTCCTCCATGGGTGTCACCTCAGCACGTGCATCTGTCTCAGTTAACATTGCTCTGGCAATCAGCCTGAGTTCGAGGAAGCAGCAAGAAACAGCAGCACACCACCAGAAGTTTTTGGATACGTTTCTCTCTATGGAGTCCGAACAAATGCAGTTCAACTACGCAATGTAAGGCGGACCAAGTCGTTATCACAGAATCTTTCATCATGTGTTCTTTCACGTGCTTGCTTTAGCAGAATATCCTCTCTCCTGTGTCTGCTTCAGCAAAATGTTCCTTCACGAGTCTGTCTTAGTCTTTCACCTGTGTCCACTTCAGGAAAACACTCCTTCACATGTTTGCCCCAGCAAAACACCATCCGACACAACTGACTTTCCAAAGAACCCTTAAGTTTCCACTTCAGGGATCTGTGGAGAAATGGAGGAGGGAAATGCATGAGATGGGCCTAGAGCTTCCTATACTGCCAAGAAAGAGGACTAGGCACACAGGCTGGGAGAATCAGAGAACACAGGAGCCAGGACAGAAAGCCCACAGAAACCAGAGCTGGTGTGGTTTGAACAACAACATGATGTGGTATTGTGTTATGGCCAAAATAAAAAAATTAACACCCGTGAGTCCCTCCTAACACAAGCAAATAGATAAACAGATGAAGAACAGAACAGTCTTCAATGCGGAAAATTCCAGATCATCTACAAGGGGCCCCATGCTCAGTAACGGAACAAGGCTCTTCCAAAGGGCAGCGCAGAGGGGGCGACACCGTGGTAGGCTCACCTGACTCCAAGGTCAACACTACTGTTCCCTCACACCCGCAATGCTCACCCTGAACAGATGTGGGGAGACCTCATGGTTTCTGTGGCTGCTCCAATACCCACAGCTCCCATCTGGCCAGGGACAAAACAACAGACATGCCATGTGGGTGGGAAGTGGCTGGCTTACATGCCACCTAACAGCTCTCCCCAAAGCCAGCAAGGTCTTCAGAAACATTAATATCAAACATACCAAAATAACATGCGATGCAAGTTATGGGGGTGTATGAGAAATGTCAATACTGTCTTGAATTCTTTTAAACTCTGGAGACTTAAAACAATCCGTAAAATAAAGTTTACAACTTACTTATTTATGCCTAGTGTGGGTGCACAGTTGCCCATCAATGTGTGGAGGTCAGAGGACACTTTTTAGGAGTCAGCTCTCTCCCTCTACCATGTGGGTTCTGGGATTGAACTCGTCATCAGCGCTGGCAGCAAGGACCCTTTACCCATCAAGCTAATTCTGGCCCAAGTTTACCTTGTTAAAAAAGCATGCATTTTATGGCCTGTAAACTAGTCCTCAATAAAACTGGTTTTAAACATTGCAGGGGAAAACATGGCCTTCTGCTATTTGGAAGCAACTCTTATGAAAGAGAAAATAATAATAAAGGGTGAATCCAGGCATCTATAATCATGGGTTATGAATTTCAATCTGAATTGAACTAAGAGGGAGTTGTAAGGAAACTGAAGTGGGGGGATCGCTCAGCTACAGCAAAGGAACTAGCACAAGGGTGACCGCCCACTGGACACCAGGCCCCAGTACATGCTCCTGTGAGGAAGGGAGCCCACGTGATTAGATGGTACTGCTCCTGGGGATGTGCATCCCTGGAACCAGACAGAATCAGTGTGGGAGTCGCGGCGGCGGCATTTTCCTCACTTGGAGAAAGACAGAAGGGCCCAGCATGGAGATTAAGCTTGCTGGGCACTGGGCCGTGCTCAGAGGCTGTGAACAAGGCAATTACGGCTCCCATTTAATCCAGTCAGGGAAAAGGACCCCGTGGCCAGGCTGGAACCGCACTCCTCTACGCAAGGAGCCCGAGGGCCCAGCCCTGCGCCTTCCGCCTCCAAAACACACTCTGCACTAAGTGTAATGGGTTTTAGGGAATTTATTTTGCCAATTTTAGAACCTACCATAAAGAAGAAATATGAGAGAATTTTATGAGGTGTACTGTATATCTTTAATACTCTTTTTTTTTTCTCGAAATGCTGAGAATATCAATTACATTTATGGCTGCATGAGGAGATGCCCAAGCCCTGCTGCCAAAGCAGGTCCTGGCAAAGAACAAACAATGGGGGGCTCAGGGGTCCCGGGGCCTTTGGGTTCAGAGGCCGGGTGGCATCTATGAAGCTACCCAGTATGTAAACAGGCATGTGTGTGCCCGTCTACTCATTCTCTACATGTGTACACACTACATACATATGTATGTGTTCTGATGTATGTACAGCTGTTAGAGGATCAAGAGACAGCCTGGGGAGGGGAAGGGGAGGCTGGAAGGACACCTTGGAAATGGGAGAAGCCATTGTGAGAACAGAGGTAGCACTTTCTTCAAAAGCCACACCTACTGCGTACGCTCTGGGCAGGCAGCCTGACAGGAGACGCCCACGGACCTCTAGTCCAGCCTCTTCTAGGCCTGGGGACTACAAAGCTCTCCCATCTACCGTTCACGCCCACCTTCCTCAGCTGGGGCAGGTATCAGACAGAACTGGCGGTGCGTAGCGTAGTCTGGGGGTGGGTTGCTGTTCTAGGTCAAGGCAGCAGAGTCACAGTCCTTGAGGAGCAGGCTTTGGAGCTAACTAGGCTGAGAACCCCCTAGACGCTCTCCCCAGCCCGAGAGTCCACATGGTACCACCCTGCAGAAAGGTACCCCAAGATCCAAAGAGCAACTGTCACTGGGGTACACATCTAGGCTGGGCTGAGGAGTCCACAGGCTCACACTGTACATACATGCACATGTGTGTGCACACACATCCAATCGTACTCACACATATGTTGGCTTTGGTGGGATCCTCTCCATTACAACTAAAAAGCCACAAGTCCTACTCGTCAAAGGGAACCTTCTGAAGGGAAGCAGAACCCCACCCCCCTAGGGCTGCAGCTGTGCTCCTGGGGTGGCCTGTGGGGGAACGCCTCCCCACCCCCCCCAGCACTGCTTAAGGTTATTTATGGCTCCAACGTGCGCGTTTGTTTAAAATCTGCCACAGAATTCATCCTCTCTGCCACTTACTCAACCATTATCGGCCATCGCAAAAGTGCCGAAGAGAGAGTCATAAATGGCTGTGATTTACGAGGCAGCAAGAACACAGGACGAATGAGAGAAAATTAGATCCTTTACCTGTGAGATTATTTACGAGCTTGGTGGATGCGTGAGACCGTGCTGGGAGAAGCATGGTCTGGGACACGTGTTCCGTGCCTGTCCTCTGCTGGACCCACAGTCTAGTAACAGAGACCATGCTCCTGCAGGAGGCCATTTTAGTCCTGCTTCTCCTCGGGGATAATGTGGGCTGGGACCAGTTCAGGACCCACATAGGATGGCATTTTGTCCCAACACACCTCCGAACTGCTCTAAGACCTTAGACAGCCACCCCTTTCTGGGCCTATTTACCTCTGTGAACAGAGGGAGTACACAGATGGACCCCGAACGTGTGGTCACCAGGCAAGGTGTCCTCACTAATTCCTGCCTTTTGTGGTAGCTCAGGTCATTGTTTTGGGGCCGCTCTCTCCAACCCCGTACCCACCAAACATCCTGGCTTGTATTACAACCCAGCTCCCTGCCATGCTGGTCCTTGGCTTTCCTACTACTATATTACGGAGCCAAATCCTGTATCAGAGAAGAATGAGCTACACTGCCAAGCCCTTTATCCTGCCCTTCTTAAGGGCTCCTCCTTCCTGGTCATTGTCCTCCCAGTCCCCCTGGAAGCCCAGGACACCCTCCCTGCTGGAAACCTTGCAGGTGAATGAACTTAAGTTTCTAAGTTGGATCTCACCCTAAGGCCTTTTAGGAACAAGCGGCCCAGAGATTTCTACTCCCTTTTTCTCTGGCCTGGTTCTCCCAGGGCAGGAGAAAAGGTCAACCAGAGCATGGGTACACTAGAGGAATGCAAGCCAGTTGTCTCCGAGCAGGTACGGCAGCCTCCTGTCTTGACCTGAACCCAGATAAAGGTTGGGAAGAGGGGTCGGGCACACTGGGTCCCCAGACCTACCTTGTGTTGCTTCAGAAGGTCTTCCTTCTTATGAGGGGAAGGGGAGCTCTGCCCTCAAGTGGGAAGGGAGGGCAGGTCATCCTAACCATCCCACTGGAAGCCAGATTTGCAGCAACCCGAGTGGGTGCCCCTGATCTCGAGGCCCCTTCTGCCTGGCGTCACACACTCTCCACTCTCACCTGCACAGAGCTGTCTCATTCAGTGTCCCATGCATCAGGACCCCCAGCTCAGGAAGCATCACCCATGTCACCCGATACCCAGAACTCTTTGGTGGCACGAGCCAGCTGTTCTGATGAGTGTGTGATCCATTTTGCACACTTTCCACTTCTTTAAGGAAGAAAACCAGCGGCAAGTGTAATTGCTACTGTGCTTTACACGGCTTTGAGAGAGCAGGACCTTTCTGGGAGGATAAGAATTTGATTTTCCAATTAAAGTCTACCCTAGATCGAGTCTCTGAGAAGCATTTGTTTTGCCAACAGCTTGATGGCAGCAGCATCTCCAACTATAACTGTCCCTAACCCCCAACTGCCTCTTCCAAAGAGCCCTGTGGTGCACCACCCTGGTGAGTGGGCTCTCCAGCAAAATAAGCCAGTATCCACCAGGATCCCCCCCCACCGCACCCCAGTTCTCAAGACAGCTTAGCCTGGTTCTTGTATCCTCACAACACCTGGAAGACTCAGGAGAAGATATCAAGGATGGAGGTAGCACACACACCTATAGCCTCCACTGTGGTCAAACACCCAGGACCCTGGAACCTGTTCACAGAACCCATCACTCCAGCCAACAGCCTGGCTTTACAGTTCCCACACACCACCCTGTCTCCAGCCTCAAGTGGACAGCTGGCTTTGCTTTGAAACCTCTCCTTCAACCTGCTGGACACTGGAGACTCACCAGACCCACAGGAAGACAGCAATACAAAGGAGGAGCAGGAATCGAGGGCCCAAAGGACCCCAGAGAAGGGAAGACATTGGTCAAGACTGATATGTCAGAAGGGGACAGAGATGAGCTCATAGTATCACTGGCCTCAAAACAGGACCATGGAACAGTGGGTCTTGGCAGAGGTGGGCTGGCTGAGCCTTCAGTCGTAACCTGGGCTACACTGACTGCTCTTGTAGGCCCTGGGTGCTCTGCCAGACCCTTCAGACCCCAGTTTTTCCTGATCAGATGATAACCTGGACCAGGACACCAGTCTTGAGTCCTGAGCTCCGGCTCTGGTCCATTTCTGCTGCTAACTCCACATGGGCAAGTCCCTTCTCAGTTTCCCCAGATGCACAAAGGCTGTATGTCTAGAGTCATGTGCGATTGTGAGGCCCTGGATGGTGGCCTACTCAAGGTCCCTGACCGGGGCCAGGTCTCCTGGGCTGCCTGGGGTTACAGCTGTAAATGCCTGCCGCAGCAGACAGCTTCACTCAGCCACTCTGAAGCGAGCACAATCCTTCCCTCTCATTCTCGTTTTCTTCCAACGTAATTGAAAAATCAATATGTTGCAGAATTTCTGTGCAAACCACAAATACAATCATTTCCAATCACAAAGGGGATGATCCTACACACAGCAGCTGCGCCCGTGAGGCCCCGACACAGTGGACTGCTGGGGACGGCTAGGCCCGGCCAAGATGCTCCCTAGGCCACTCCTCCTGCCCAGGGGCAGCTCACCCCAGAATCAGTCACACCTTCCCTTCCACAGCTTCTGGTCACTCTGTGCCACGCTTCATAAATAATGGCACTAAATGACCGCCACAGAAAGTCGATTAATTGTGAGCGTAGTTACACACAGCCACGCCACACCTGTCAGCGAAGAACTCTCATGTTGGAACTTATTACGTTTTTATCAACTTGGCAGCGCGCGTCACGATGCAATTTGGGCAGCTCGTCGTCCTCCACAATCAGAGCCATTGGCTTTTATGGGTTTGCTCAATTTCGCCCAGGGGACAGACAGCACAGAAGAAGGAGAAAACACCTCATCCTTCCAAGCCGAGGACAACCAAGGCCAGGCCACAGGCTTGGGAGAAATGTCATCAGCCTCTGTGTGCCCAGGCCCTGACACCGCAGACCGAGCTCCGCCATCCCCTGGCAGATCCCGCTACTCCTGTGTCTGACGTCCAGGGCTCAGGAAATGTTCACCCACAGGTGAGGCCCAAATGAGACTTCTCCTGCCTGGGTGTCCAGGATAAGCCTAGAATCTATGTGGCCGCAACCACAGCCCAGTCCCCGTTACAGCTCGATTCCTCCCCTGTGGGGCTGGGACAGGCTTATCAGTGCCCTCGCCTGCCCTCTACGGAGGTCCAGTGGCTAAGTTACAATGGGTGCCTACCCTGCACTACTGCTTGACCCCTAGATCTGGTCACTCCTGACGGGGAATGATGGGATACAAGAGATCAGTGACTGAGAGCCTCTGCCCAGGACTCGGCCTCTTTCCCCAATGTATTAATGTCCTAAGACATGGCCAAGAGGGAGGGAAGGGCAGGAGATCATACAGCACTGGGGGTCTTCACTGTTCCCCGAGGCAGTCCCCCTTGGCCTAACATCGGCTCCTGCTCTTCCACACACCGGTTAGGTTTGCTTGCCAAGTGATCCCAGAGAACCCTCCCTACAGCCCCACTGCACTGAGGGACAGAACACAGGCCATAGGGACCAAGGATGTCAGCAGATCAGCACCTGCCTCCTTGTACATACAGCCCAAGCCAGACTCTGGAGTCGCCTCTCCCGGCCCCAACGAGGCTCTCCATCGCTGTGGCTTTAATTCACAGCAGCACAGACCTCTCAATGGCACTTGGGGGCCTACTTGGGGTTTACCAACACCCCTGCCTTTGCTGTCACAGAGACGACGGGAAGGATCTTTTTCCCACCAGGGTCCCCCGAGATGGCCTGGATACACCTATGGTCAACAGACTCAGCATCTGTCAAGGTCCTCGCATCCCCTTTGCTGGTGTTTTTCTCAGGATGTTCATCCATGGCGATGACCATGGCCCATGCGGTATCTGCTGCGTGTTCTTCCTCTAGGCTGACACTGTTCATAGGTACACACACAGGTTGGCCGTCTGTCTGTGCAGCAGACTTGCCATGACCTACCAGCAGCTGCTATGTGACTAAATGATTAAGCTCTTACTAGAGCTTTATACTTCCAGTCGTTAGCTTTGTCATCATGGAATAAGATGCACGCACTTGAAGTACACAGTTTTTAACATACCCGTTGCCCCCGGTTAGTTTGTAATCATCAACGTCACCCAAACTAGAGTCACCTGGGAAGAGAGAACCTCAGTTGAGGAAGTGCCCAGATCAGACTGGGCTGGGTGCATGTCTGTGAGGCATTTTCCTGATGGCTGACTGACACAGGAAGGCCTCGCCCACTGTGGGCAGTGTCCTCCCTAGGCAGGCGGACCTGGGCTGCATTTAAAAAGCTAGCTGAGCGTGATCCCACGAGCAGGCTTCTTCTGTGGGTTCTGCTTAAGTTCCTGGCCTGGCTTGCCTCGGTGATGGGTTGTGAGCTGGAAGTTTAACCCAAAGAGACTTTTTCCTCACCGAGGCTCTTTTGGTCCTGGCATGTATCATAACAACAGAAAGAAAACGGGGACAATTATACATGGTCAGTGCAACAGGGAAGGCAAGAATGTGCCCAGTGCACAGAGGAGACATCTGTCGCCTCCCGCCTTGTCCTCCTTGTACCAGGCCCCAGGTCCCTCAAGAAACCACAGTTCTGTTTCCTGTCATTTCCGATTAGTGTACATTTTCTAGACTTTTATATCAATTTCTTTTGTACAGAATCATAATTTATCTCCCTCGCGTCAAGCTTCTCTCCTCGTGCAGGGCCATCTGCCACTTGTCCCTGTGACGGTGTGTCCATTACCTTCTGCTGCTGAGGAAGATCTGAGGGGTAGACACTTCACCCTGTATCCATCCACAGAGCTACTGAGTCAGCCACATGTGCTCTTTGCAGACAGGGGCTGCTGCAAGGATTCACACGCTCCTCTGTGGTCATGTGCCCCGCCCTGAAAGGTTCTCCTATGGGCAGCTTGGTTCCAAACAGTGTGTCCAGAGGCGGGGGATCTGCAGAAGTGACGGACTTATGATAGTTCAGTGGGCATTGTTGCAAGGTAGTGGGAACTTCCAGAGGTAGGGCCTGGGTGGAGGGAGTAAGTCACTGGGTGCAAGCCCTCTGGGAGTACCTTGTGCACTCTCTTTCTGTCTCTCTGTCTCTCTGTCTCTGTCTCTCTGTCTCTCTGTCTCTCTGTCTCTCTCTCTCTCTCTCTCTCTCTCTCTCTCTCTCTCTCTCTCTCTCTCTCTGTGTGTGTGTGTGTGTGTGTGTGTGTGTACGTGAGTGCGTGTCCTGATTGCAGGTTTCCTTGGCCACACCCCTCTGCTGTGATGTTTTCTGCCTTACTATGGACCTAAAAGCAACAAAGCCAGTTCCTCACAGACCAAAACCTCTTCCCTTCAATGTTTTTCCCCCCAAGCATTTGGTCACAGCAATGAAAACCTGACTGGCCTACAGGATGGCTGGACCCTCTGGGAGGTGGGTATGGAATACGTTAGGTAACGGCCAGGCCCTTTTCCAAAGGCTGGACCATGGTACACACCCACCTCCTGCTTCCCTGTGTCCTCTCCGATGCTGAGGCTTTCATGCGGTAGCTTTGGTTCTTATCTCCCTGTGGACTGACAGTGCTGACATTTTTCTCTGTTTGTTGCCATCTGAAGACCGTGCCTGGCTGGGTGGCTTTTTCTTAGTTGTATCTAATGTGATCCTTGGGAAGCACAGAACCTGAAGCTTCCTTTGCAGGAAGGTTTGGAGCCACGAGTCGGTGTCTGAGCCAGGCTTGCACGTGCCTGGAAAACGTGGGTCTTTCAAGGAATGCAGCCGTTTTCTTTGAGTAACTAAACTTGCCAGAGCCACTTTTCCTGAATTGGTGGAATCAGAATCTTCTAACTGCATAGGTGTGGAATGCTTGGGCTCCAAGGACTCAGGAAGCCACGCCCCTGCCCGCTCCTTTGGCCCCAGGGACTCAGGAAGCCACGCCCCTGCTCCCTCGTACCTTTCTTTCATTTCAAGTCAGTTTCTTCTGCTCTCAGCATCTCGAGGTGCAAGCTGAGGTCATTGATTTAAACTATTCCTTCAAACTCAGGTACTGTGCTATAGATAAATCCACAAGTTTGGTATTTTCCTTGTGATTCTTTTTAAAATGCTTTCTAGCCGGGCAGTGGTGGCGCACGCCTTTAGTCCCAGCACTCCGGAGGCAGAGGCAAGCAGATTTCTGAGTTCAAGGCCAGCCTGGTCTACAGAGTGAGTTCTAGGACAGCCAAGGCTATACAGAGAAACCCTGTCTTGAAAAACCAAAAAATAAAAAATTTAAAAACGCTTTCTAACTTTGACTTCTTCCCTGGTCCATAAATTACTGTCCCAGTATGGTTTCTGTTGCTGTGATAAAACACCATGACCAAAAGCAAGTTGGAAAGGAAATGGTTTATTTCATTTTATTTATTTTATTTTATTTCATGGTTTATTTCATTTCACAGCTTACAGTCCATCGTCAAGGGAAACTAAGGCAGAACTCAGAGCAGGGAAACTGGGACAGAAAAGCAGGGACTACAGGATGCTCACGGGCTGGCTTCACTCGGCCTCCTACTTGACTGGTCTTGTACAACTCAGGGCCTCCTGCCTAGGAGTGGCGCTGTCCACAGTGGGCTAGGCCCTCCTCAGCCAATTAGGAACCAAGAAGATGCCCCACAGACACGCTCATAAGCCAGTGTTATGGGGGTAATTCTCATATTGACGTCCCCTGTTCCCAGGAGTGTCAAGTTGACAGCCCAGATTAGCCACTACAGTTGTCACACAGGCTGAGCTTTTCTGGTACTTTTTCAGTTACAGTCTATCTTTTCGGGCTGGAGAGATGGCTCAGCGGTTAAGAGCACTGACTGCTCTTCCAGAGGTTCTGAGTTCAAATCCCAGCAACCATATGGTGGCTCACAACCATCTGGAATGGAATCAGATGCCTTCTTCTGGTGTGTCTGAGGACAGCTACAGTGTACTCATATATATATAATAAATAAGTCTTTTGAAAAAAAGTCTATCTTTTCCTTACAACACTCAATGACTGAGAACTCTGTATGTCTTTGGATTTCTTTAATAATCTAGAATAGCATCTATATGACTGTTCTGCATGTGCCAGGAAAGAAATGGATGCTCTGTGGTTATGGGGTGACATGTTTCTTAAAAGTCAAATCTCCTTTACATCTTTTTCTGCCTTCTTTTTCACTAACTGAATGTTCCGTGCGACTCTTTGCTTGGCTCATTAGCTGTAGATATTTTGTGACTTGTTGGTGGCTTTGTGATTTGCAGCATACACAGGTACCTTAGCGTGTCTCCCTTCAAGTTACCCTATGGCACTTCACAGGCACACGGCTATCACTAAGGCCACCTTTACCTTTCCTTCTGAGTCCCATGCCACCCTGTCAAGCATCACTCTTGCATATGTGTGATCAACCCCACACTGATTGTCATACACAGAGGTCAAAACATCCATGCAAAGACACACGGTGCCTCCAGCCATTGGGGAAAGACGCACCAAAATCACAAAGAAATAACACATCACACCCACTAGAACAGGATAGGATGTGAGGGACCCACACTTGTGTCCCGCTGGAGGGAGTGTGACCCGATGTGGCCTGTGTCCAGTAGTGAAGGTGAAGTGGGGGACTCAGCAATTAAAGGGCAGCTGCACACCCACAGAACTGAAAACGGGGTCTGAAAGACACCATTCATGGCAAAACCGTCCACAGGAGACGAGCATGCAATGGCAGGACAGACAAGTGACCAAGTCCAGCCTACAGACACTGCGTGTCCTGTGACACGGGGATAACTCGGAAGAATTACGCTGGTGAAATACAGTGGACCAGCAACTGCATGTCTCGCTGCCATGAGGTTCCTGGGCTGTCAACGCCACAGGAAAGCCAGAAGAACACACATCTCCGGGACAAGGGAGGAGAAGGGATGGAGCGGTCCTGACGATGAAGGAGATTTAGGTGCAGGTGGTGGCAATGACCGTGCAGCACCATGAGGGCATTTAACGTTGCACACATATGAAGTTGTGCACACATATAAGGTAAACTGTGTGCTCCACTGTGAGCAGACAGCAGGTATGCTACTAGACACGGTCTGGATAAGGATGGAGATGGGAAGGGGAATCTTGAGCATAGGTGGAAACAAAGTCTGCCAAAAGCTAGTGTTTAACACCCATACTCCAGAGGGGCAAACTGAGGCACACTCCTGGTGGGGAGGGGGGCAGCATGGGGTCTCCCAGCAACCTTTCTTCCAAGATCAGCTCTGACTGATTTTGTGACTTCAGGTGATTTGAAAATGGCCCAAGCACTCAGCCTGTCAATCATTATTTCCTGCCTCCCTCTGTCTCTCCGCCTCTGACTCACCCTCCTACGCCAGGGTGAGCTTTGTTCCCTGGAACCTCCGGTTTTAAGCTTGCTGTCCCCTCATTTCACACTCACAGCAACAACACGACAGCCTGAGGCTGGCCAGTGGCCCTGCTGACCACTGAGAGCCCACAAAAGCTGCTGCCACATTCCCAAGACGCACAGGGACGAGTGAGTGATGGCTTACACGGGGGTACACACGGGAACTAGGTACACAATCACCACACACACACACACACACACACACACACACACACACACACGCCGACTCACACTGACACACAGACACACCTGTGAGGACAGATACACACTGATTCTCATAGGTGCTCAGACACACAGACGCAGGAACAGATCACATACATTGACTCACACATCACACAGGATAACTCCCTTAACTCCCATGATCACACATAGACCCTGTACATAGAGCTAACAGATACATGCACAGACATATCGCACAGATACACACACTGACACAGATGCACACAGACCCTTGCACAGAGCTAACACAGACATCTGCGCAGACACCACACACACACACACACACACACACACACACACACACACACACACACCCTTTGAAGGGGCTGTTCCGGGTCCCCACTGGCCCAGCCTGATAAGCTAGAGGTGAGATGGGCAAACACAGCAGAGCCCACCCCTCCCCCACCACAGATGGCCGCGGTGCCCTCCTCTGCATGTAACTATGGGGATTAAGGCTGGAATTGCCTCTGCGTGAGCTCTGTGACGGGTCCCTTGAGGAGCTCCAGCCTCCCTCCGTGGGCAGGTCTGACTCCTCAGGTCACTGAGCCTAGCAGTCAGGCCTGGTGTGGGCTCTGTGTGGGTTTCCACACACTCATGTTCACAACCCCAAAGATGGCTCTTACATTGTTCGAGAAGTCTCTGTCACCACAGCTGTCTCCCGCACCCCTACACTCCATCTTCCTCACTGTCCCTCCTCAAGGGTTTTTCCCGTGGTGTCCTGGTTTAAAACACAAGAAGCTTTCAGGCAGCTTTCTACATGGGTGTCAGATCTCAGCCTCCCTTGAGACGCTGGCCTGAGGGGGCCCTGCACCCCAGGTGACAGCCCAGACTCTAGGCCAGATCAGGTCTGGAGCAGCTGCTCTTCCACCACTGTCTGTGACCTGTGAGGGGCGCCTTCCACTCCAATCGTCACACTGAATGCCAAGAGCTTGGGACCCCAGAGTCCAGGTCACCTGCTGCATCCAGAGGTCACAGTGTCAAATGTGAAGAGGCCTTAGGAGTGGAGCAGGAGAGCGGGGGCCTGAGTTGACAAGAACCTGAAGAGGTAGCTGGGGCTGGTGGCTGAGAAGTGGCTCAGGAGACATAGCCCGGGGTTCTGAAGACATTCTGTCCAATGCCTCGCCCGGGACATTTTCAGGACAGAAGCACGGGGGGCTCAGAGACATTCCCTCTCGCTACAGTGCTGTGGGTGCGAGCCAGAGCCTGCTGCATGTAAGGCGACAACTCCCATTGAGCTACGCTCGCTGCAGAAGAAGACATTACATCTTTTTGCCAATTTACAAGCACCGGTAGATGGCGGAGCTGGGGGTGAGTGCAGGTGGGTGACCCTGAAACGCCACCTTAAGCAGGTTAGCATCAAGTCCCCTCCTAAACTCAAGGTGGGGAAGGCATGGAGCTGGGGATTTGTTTTATATTGAAGACTAAGCCTTATCAGTCCCTCGTCAGACGTACGGGGCTCCCACCCACCTGCCTCTCTGTTGCTGTGGAGTGACAGGTGGAGTTGGTACCCAGGTCCCTCATGGCCAGTCCAGCCCAGTCCAGACAGTAGCTATATGAACCAGTCACGGGCAGAGCATCAGAGAGTGGTCCAGCAGGGGCAGTAAATTTTGCAGGGGCAGGCGTCTACACCACTACTCCTGGAGCCACAGAGAGAGAGCCCCAGGCAGTCACAGAGCCTTGGACTGGCTCCCAAAGGATCTTCTGGCTTCGGACACTTTTTTTCAGAGCTGGGATTCTGTCTTCAGGGTACCCTCTATTTGCATCGTCGAGCAGAGTCATTATAGTCAACCCAGAGCTAATAAGAGGCACACTGGAACCCTCCCCTCCCCGACAGGGCTCAGCATCATACGGGCAGCCAACGGCCAGACAAAGGGCTGTCTACAAATTGAGGTCAGGACCGGCCTGGGAGATAGGCCTGCTGTGAGGGCGATAATTGAGCCCGCTCTAAGGTGTCGGGGTTGGGGAAGCATTAATTGGAGAAAGATGGAGAAGAAAGGAGCAGGTGGCTGCGGGGTGGGGGTGGGGTGAGGGGAGGGGGCAGCAGCTGGGAATGCAGTGAACAAAGGGTTAACCAAGGAGCCTGGATACCAGGTCAATTCTGAGAGTGACTGGAGAGACAGGGCCCACCCAGCCAGCCCAGTCACACTGCTGTTAGCCTCTCCCTGGCCAGTCCTGGGGTCTAGGGTGATCTCTGGAGTATTCTGGACCACTGGCCTTCAGGTCCATCAGAGAGGAGTAACCTGGAGGGATCAGAGAATACCGTAAGTGAGTGTGTGAATGGGTAGTGAACAGCCGACCCGTCTGGGAAGGTTAGACCAGTCCTCAGGGCCTCAGAGGGGGCCCTCTGTCCACATCTCCCCTGCCTCCACACAGCACTCTCATCCTCCTAATACAGAATTCCAGCCTGTCCCCACGATCTCTGCTCTTCCACACTGTTACCTCAAGAACCTTCAGCCATCCTCCCTTAAAGGCCACCCTACACCTGTGGGACCACACAGGACCCAGGACTCAGACCCCCAGGCCAATTATGGAGGTTTTAGGGAGAGAGTGATTACTTCATTACCTACCCTGGCCATTGCCTGCAGACTCTAATAGTCCTGGCCTCCCCCACAAGCTCTGACTATCCCATGTCTAATCTTCTGCTATCACAGATCCCATTCTGGTCCTTCCATCCCTGCCGGGATGTTCTACCCACTAAACCCATAACCACAGCCTCCCCCTCCTCCATGGAAAGCCAAATGAACCACACCCAACTCTGCCTCTGCCCGCTGGTCACCAGGTGTGGGAGATCCCTTCCCATCTCTGAGCCTCAGTTTCCCCTTTGGAGGTTCAGGTAGCGGTTCTTCCACTGGGGCCCTATGAAATGTCCGACACGTTGACAAAGAGCTTGTCCCATGTCAGACATCCCTAGCCCTCCATCACTCCCCTAAAGCTGCTCACTTAGGGCAGAAGTCCTGAGGAGCAGGCCCAGTGGTGCATTAGCAGTGCATTAGGCTGGCCTAGCTTGGTCTAGCCTGGCCTCCAATCCACTAGTAAACCTCACCTCCAGCTTTCTCACCCCTCCAAGGGGAGCTCCTATGAACACAAATCCCTAAAACAGCTCTCTTGAGCTGAGCACATGGGTGATTTGTCTTTGCTTAGGAGAGAACATAGCTTTAGCCAACATGTCTATTTATTTCTATTTAACTTGATGTAGGGAAACACGGTCCCGGTCTGGTCTGCCCCTTTGTTGGTGACAGGGGAGCCATGAATTCTGTTCCTTTGCTTCTCCCAGCTGCTGGCAAGGTTGGGATGGGCAGATGAGGCTCCTAGAGCCAGGCGACCACTCCGTAGCCTTTCTCCGGGAGACCAACCTCAGCTATGTCATGGAGCGTGGCTGGTGTCCCCTACAACAGGGTCCAGACTTAGCCTGAGGCTCTGGATCTGGATTCGAACCCAGGGCTCCATTAGCTGAGATGACAATAACAGCTGGAGGTGGGAGTAGATATCAGAGGCCCTCTGGGGAACAATTGGTAGGACATCAGAGGTCTTTGGGGCAACTATTGGGCAGCCCTTCACAGTGACAGAACTTTTGGGACTAGAGACAGAAGTGGAAAAGAAATAGATCCTCCCCCACCCTAGGTATGCCATGGGGCCAGCCCAGGCCAGGCCCCAGCCCCACAGACCCGCAAGAACACCAAAGCTTTACCCATCTGGCTTCCTGCCTTTGAGGGTTGAATCAAGTCGCCCAAGATGCCTGCGCTGCAGCCCTACCTGCCTTCAGAGTGTGCCTAAACTTGGAACCAGACCTTTAAAGAGTGATGGTGGTTAACCGGAGAATCTAGGGTAGGCCTGGTCTATCATCCCTGGTTTCCCTGCAAGAGGATTAGGACACACATATGCAGGGCGTGGCCCCGGGAGGGCAGAGAAAGCAAGAAAAGCCTCAGAAGGAGGCAGTCACGCCTTGGCCTCAGGCATCAAGTCCCAAGACTGTGAGAAAAGAAACACCATCATGTTTGTACATGGTCTGTAGGTCCTCACGTGTGACTGAGCTATGCCCCCTTGCCCAGTGGGCACCCAGGTCCCTGGCACAGGTTTCCCATCCAACTCATAAGAGGAACACAAACCTTCCATGGCCACCGGTCCCCAAAGGCTTCCAGTCTCCTGGGTCATCTGAGAGTTGACAGCCAAGGAGGGTGCAAATTCCTCCTCAGCTGGTGTCTCCAAGAGTCCCCAGGTCCCCACTAGAATGATACCTTGTTCTATTTTCTGCCAACATGCCTGCCATAGACATCGCTGGTTCCACTTGCTAGGTAGAGCATCTCCAGGGATGATGCTAGTGGACCTTCCTCACTGCCGGAGAACTGGGGACTGAGAGCTCCCAGGTATCAACTCCCCCTGAGCCACTGCCCCCCAGTTTCATGTCTCCTGGAAGGGCCTGACTGCTTCCTGCTTGCACCACAGGCTTAACCAGCTTGGGGCCTGAGCCCTAAAGTCCTCTGTACCCTGCTTGGTAGGCAGGTCCCTCAGACCCAGCCTCAGGCCCCCAGAGGGGGGGCTGCATCCAGTGCATGTCTGATCAGTAGATTTTAATGATGGCCAAATTTCACAGCAGGCCACTGAGCTTCCGGAACACCAACCTAAGAAGGGAATGTGGCTATCGATTCTCCCTGCCTGGAGCTGCCTCACGCTGTCCTGGTCCCTTGAAGGCTTTTAAGAGCATTAGAGCCTCCACAAAAGAATGGAACTCATTTGCAAATCTGGTGGCTGTGATTTATTCGCTCTCCCTATTCTTAAAAAGAGCTGTGTGGCAGGGAAAGCCTCCTCTCTGTGCATCTGGGAGCCCAGGTGAACCTTCCCCATACCTCCAACCCTTGCCCTGCCCCAGCCCAGGGGTTCAAGTTGTCCCCACTCTGAGAACCTGTTTCCTCCCCCATACTACCATGGAATGGTAGAAAAAGCTAGTAAACACCTTTTCCTACTTCTTTTGGGGCACCTGAGTCGCTTGCCACTGACACCCCAAATTCTCCAATCTACCATCCCTCGGGGCGCCACAGAGTACTTCCTTTATTGGTTCTCTTCTCTCCAGCCATTTTTTTCCAATATCAATCACTGCACAGAGTGCTGGGAATCAGGGGTGCAGTGAGGATTGGGGTCTCTCATCCCCTAGGCACACAGCTTCGGGGCCAGAGATACAGGTAGTGGCCACACCTAGGTCCCATTGAGGATGAGACCTTACCAGTGACCTGCAGCCCCAGTCCACAGATCCCAGAGTCCGAGAACAGATCTGCCCTCAGATGTCTGCCCATTCCTGGAACATTCACAATCAAGATCATACTCCTGTATGTCAGCCTGCAGACAGCTAGCACATAGACTTCTATCAGAGCATGAACAGCCACAGATCTCTACAGGGGCCAGCTCAGTGGGATACCCAGAGCCACCATGTCACCTTGTATACTGTAGTGTGATGGAGTCCCTTCCTTGCAAGTCCCTGAACCCCAATCAGGAACAAATCCAGGAAGGCAGTTTTCATCACAAATACCCCCACACAATGAGGTAGCCCACCAAGAAGAGAACAGAGATGGCCTGTTGTCCAACATTCGACCTGTCCCCTCTGCATAGCCAGGGCCACCTCTGAACCCATGATGGCCATTCTCAGAGCCGTCTCTGCAATCAGCTGTGCATATTACTGCTGCCCAGGCTGTTGCTATGACCAGGGTGACTCTGCCTGGCAATCCAGACTAGGGAAGGCCATGTAGGGGTGACTGTGGGCATTCCTCATCCATAGCCATTGTCAGCTAAGGGAAGGAGGGGACCCAGGGAAGCAAGTGACATACTGTCCTGGGCTCACCCTGGGGCTGGTCTCACCGACATTCCAGAACACAGTGGAAAATGCCCCTCACTTGCCTAGTGCTGAGACCAGAATGTTTCTTCACACACACACACACACACACACACACACACACACACACACATACACACACACACACACACACCCCTCAGCCTCCTAACATGTCCTCTCTGACTCATGTGACCACAGAGAGGACCATACCAAGCCATATATATATATCCCTGTGATCTGGAAGGCATCATCTGTCACCAGGGACACAGTTCTCAGTGTTCTGGGCTGAATGGAAAGTCAAGAACACAGGGCTGATGGGAACCCAATGTTCTCCTCACTCTCCCTATCGTGGTGATCATCCCAAGTCAGCAGAGAGGACCTGCAGAAGGCTGGAGCTAACAGTTCAAGCGCAACCCCTCCCCCCAAGTCCCACAGTGTCTACTGTTTCCAGATCCCACAAAGCCAGCCCTCCTCCCTCTCAGCTGCTCTACATACGCGCGCGCGCACACACACACACACACACACACACACACACACACACACACACACTGCTTCTCTCACCTGCTGTGGCCTTGGAGAAGCCGAAGGGCATAGAGTCAGAGAACCACATCGCTGGGGGCCACACATGTTTCTGGCCCAAGCAAGAATCCCGGGGCAGGGGAAAGGACTAATTATGGCCCAAGGATAAAAACGGCAGCCAAGCAGCTGTGCAGGGTGGAAGGAATGTTCCCCTCAGAGAGACATTTTCCAATTCCTGGGCTGCCGAGAATGCATTCTTTGACATTTATGAGGCCCGGGCTCCCCATAAACCTAGATTCCAAAGAGGCTGACAGCTGGCCAGATCCCTGGAATCCAGGACTGCAGGACTGTCCTTTACGACGGGCACAGCTGCATCTGCGGTGCCCAGAGGAGCCTCGAAACCTAGAGACAGCTCTGCCCTCACTCAGCTCCCCTCAGCAGCTGGAGAAAAAAGCGGGGCTCGGTTCCTTTGACAGTTGGAGTTTGGAGGTTCAGAGAGGCTGAGCAACTTTTCGTAGCTGCGAGTCAAAATGACTGGCTGGCGTCGATGGACACACTGTGCCTACTTGGTTCACAGCACCGGCTCTTAGGTATACATAAAAGTAAGGCTGAAGGGAAATTCCCCAACATGAACATTGGGGAGCGGCAGCATGCTTGAAGATGCCTCCCCTTTTCTCTTCTACACCATCAGCGTTTGCTGCTATAGATGCTGTGTACTCACAGCAGGAAATAGAACATGTGTGGGGAATTATGCAGGATGGTGGGCCAGGAGACCACGGGGGACAGCCACCAAAGCTGGACCCAGAGCTCTGATCAGGCTTAAAGCACTAAGAAACAAGTCTGACTTGGATGCCAGACCCAGAACTCAGGGGAGTCAGAGTCTACAAACAAGCCCAACACCACAGCTCCTATGCCTGGCCGACCGCTGTCCTACTGATTAGACCGTGTGGCCTCGTGGCTGGAGTTAGCTCACAGGTCCCAGGAGCTGCCGCTGGCCTCTCTCTCCAGTGCTGGGCTCTGGAGCTTGAGTGTTGCCCAATGGATAGATCCCTCATTGTATGTCTGAAGCAAATCAGTCCCTGTACCAACAATAGCAGCCTGCATGGAAACTTCCTGGTTTGAACTTGTCTCGTTCATGTTCTATATGGGGACACCCTGGATCAAGGCCCCAGATGCCCAGACCAAAAAGTAATCCAGCATGAGTTCTAGGAAGAAATACTGTGATTGGGTTAGATGTAGTATCCCTTCAAGAACTCATAAACTGAGGCATGATCCTCTAGGTGATATATTTGTGTTCCTAAAAACTTAAGAAGGCCTCATTAAAGGAAGTAGGTCAGAGGAGGTGGTTCTTTCCATCTCGTTGCTTCCTGTCTCCGTGAGATGAGCACTTCCTTCCCCACCATGATGTTCTGCTGCCCTGGACTGAAACAGGTAATTCCTCCCTTTAAGCTGTTTTTCTCATTATTCTTATAAGTACTTTGTCAAATACAATGTCTAGCGTGGGCAGATAACCACACACACAGAAAACAAATTCTTTAATTGAGAGCCAGGAAAGAGGAAGGAGGAGGAGGAAGAGGAAGAGGAGAAGAAATAAGAAAAAAAAAAGAAAGGAAGGAAGAAGGGAGAGGGAGGGAGAGAGGGAGGGAAGGAGAGAGGGAGGGAGGAAGGGAGGGAGGGAGAAAGGGAGGGAGGGAGAGAGGGAGGGAGGGACGGAGGGATGGAGGGACGGAGGGATGGAGGGATGGAGGGATGGAGGGAGGGAGAGAGAAGGAAGAAAAGAAGGAAGAAAGAAAGAAGGAAAGAAAGAATGAATGAATGAAAGAGAGAAAGAAAGAAAGAAAGAATGAATGAATGAAAGAGAGAAAGAAAGAAAGAAAGAAAGAGAGAGTAGGAACAGACATGCAAAGACGTAAGATTTGGGAGATCCAAATAGACCAGATATAATCATAATACTCACTAAATTTAAAGGATAAACCATTCAGAAGTATCTTCAGGAGACTAGAAAACTATAAAACGTGCCAAAGAAGCTTTGAAAATGAATCAAGCAGAGATGTCTGAAGCTGGAGCTGGAGGTGCAGCCCAGTGGGTAGAGCACTCGCCTATCAAGCATGAAGTCCCGGCTTTCGAACCCCGACATCGCATAAACAAGGTGTGGTGGTGCACACTTGTGATCCCAGCACAAGATGGAAGCAGTAGGATCATGGCAAGGTCAAGGCCATCCTGGGCTACATATTGAGTTCAAGGCCAGCCTGGGTTACATATTGAGCTCAAGGCCAGCCTGGGTTGCATATTGAGTTCAAGGTCAGCCTGGGCTACTTTTTTGAGACCCTATCTAGGCAATTCCCCTTTGATATGGTCACATATTAGAAGATAGGATCTTGGGAGGATGCTATTTCTCCCCAGGTTGCTTCAGTTTGAGACACTTCCAACAGAAATCCCACTGGGGCTTGTTTCTGTGTCAACAGGGAGCTGAATAAACTAACCCTCAAATATCCAAGGAATTACACAGGGGCCTAGTGGGGAACTCCTGCGGACCGAGACTTTATTTTAAAGTTATTTGGAGGGTGATACCAACATGAGGCAGGCAGAAGACTAACAGGACCACACAAAGACTTGGAAATTGTAGCCCCTCCCTCTGTGACTGTGGCACGCCGGGGCACACACCATCCTGTCAACAATAACCACTGACTAGGCATGGGTGGCAGGCGCAGCTCGCAGCTCCACCAACGGTAGCTCCAAGGTGATATGCAGCAGGCAAGATACTGGAAGATCAGAGCACGGCTGGGCATCATGACCCCGGTGGGGGGGTGGGTTTGTAAATAAGTCACTAAAGAGGAAAAGGTTAATGAATTCAGCAACATTAATGTAAGAGAGTTCTGATCCCAGGAAGTCCCCATAATGAGTGTGAAAAAGGCATGTCATACAGTAGCCAAAGGCACAGCCAGCAAAGGCCTGGGATCAAGGAGGCACGCAGTGCAGCCAGTAAGGAAAACAGAAGCAGCGCAGAGCACAGTCGGCAGAGCATCTCCAGCAGGATCTGGGGTGGGTGAAAGTGCTCACCGATCTTACGGAGGACCCAGCTCTGGTTCCCAGGGCCCTCCTTGGGGCTCACTGGTGCCTGTAACTCTAGGTCCAGGGGAATCCAAAATCCTCCTCTGGCCTCTGCAGGCTCCTGCGTGCATGTGATGCACATAAGCTCACATGGGCACGTGTACACATAAGATAACAACAACAACAACAATAATAATAATAATAATAATGGTTCCAACCAGCTATGGTGTACATTTTCTTGGTAAATTGCTATCTGCTCTTTGAGCTCTCTAAAAAGCTTGATCAGGAAGTGGATTTGGCATCCCCGTTTCAGACCTAAGTGTGTTTCTTAGTCCTTCAAGGCCTCTTCTCCCGACACGGACTTCCCCACCTAAGTCAGTGTCAGGGAGGAAAGGGCACCAAACTGCTCAAGAGAAAAAGCACTGTGCCTCTGAAACAGCTAGAAGGCGACCCGTCTGGGACAGGGGTCGCTACTGTTTATCCTGTGGAGTAGAACTGTCTGCAGTGGGGAGGAGATGCCAGAAACTCACCCACAGAGAGACTGCTCTACCCTGCCCAGAACGGCAGCATGGCTGTTTTCCTGGTCAGTTCCTGCTGAGTGCCAGATTTAATGTGTTTTGCTATCCATGAGCTACCTCTCTCTGTGTTCCTTTACTTTTGCTTGTTGTATATGTAATAAACATGAGTCATTCAAACCTCAAAGCATGGCTATTGAAGATCATTCCCTAGACATCACCAAGGAGAGAATGCACACATCAGACATACAACGTACCCAACCTCATTCCAAGTCAAGGTAACACACAAGAAACCCACAATGGCCTCCACCGACATGCCCATCGAATTGGCAAAAGGCCTGAATTCTGGTGCATCAGGAAGATGCATCTAGACTGAAATGGAGAGCTCACCAGAGAAAGCCACTCACACAGACTGTAGAGTTCACTGAAAGTCTGTACTCCAGCCAGCTGGGACAACATCCGAGTGTTTGGGGACTTTGGTGTGTCCCTGAGTGTCCAGAACACAGGGTTTTTAAAAGCAGAAACTACATCCTGGCATCTCTCCCTGCAGCTGCAGGGGGTGGGGCTTTGCAAAAGTAAGCAGTTTTAACTGAAGCTAAGATAAGCGGTTCGCTGGAGGGGTTCCGCACAAACCTGCAGTTTTAACAGAAGCTGAGATAAGTTACCTAGGACATCCTGACCTTTAGTTCCTAAAATAGAATTGAGTGCTCTTCCATGGGATTCTCCATCAAGGAGAGCAGATTCTAGTTAAACTCGGAATAGCTCGAGCAAGAATACAAGATGGAAGAATCTCTGCACTGTCTTGCCCTGTGGCAGCGCCTGCTAAACCTAACCACCTGAGCTGGCTGACCAGAACTCACATAGTAGGAAATCAGAACCGACTTCTGCAAGTCATCCTCTGACCTCCACATAAGCACAATGGCATACATTAATTAAAGTTTTAATTCATTCATTAATTTCTAAAACAGAAGAACAAACAGGGTGGGTGACAGAATCTTTTAGGGCTGTGGGACATCCTGTGTGATACAGGGTGCATGTGTCAAACCCACAGACTACAATAGGCAAAGCGTTAAGCCCTAGCATCTCTATCTGGTAGCAGGTCCACAGGCACACAGGAGCTCGGCGCTTCTTCCTTGTCTCTCCTGTAAACGTTTACTAAAGCCACTCAAAAAAAAAAAAACAGCTCATGAAAAACAAAACAAGAGCCCTGTCATGGTTTGTATGTGCTTGGCCCAGGGAGTGACTATTTGGAGGTGTGGCCCTGTTGGAGTAGGTGTGGCCTTGCTGGAGTAGGTGTGGCCTTGCTGGAGTAGGTGTGGCCCTGTTGGAGTAGGTGTGTCACGGTGGGCGTGGACTTCATCCTAGCTAAGACCCTCATCCTAGCTGCCTAGAGGTCAGTATTCTGCTAGCAGCCTTCAGATGAAGATGAAGAACTCTCAGCTCCTCCTGCATGATGCCAGCAGGGATGCTGCCACGTTCCTGCCTTGACGATAATGGACTGAACCTCTGAATCTATAAGCCAGCCCCAATTCAATGTTGTCTTTTATAAAAGTTGCCTAGGTCATGGTGTCTGTTCACAGCAGTAAAACCCTAACTAAGACAACCCCACCCCCACCCCCATCCCCCAAAAGCCACTAGACTGGTATTATCTAAAAGGAATAAAGACATATGCCCCTAATGGTCTAGTAACTGAACTCCTAAGAAGGGTCCTAGGAAGCTGTGACAAGGGTTCACCTGTGCACCCTCATGAGTATGTTCAGAGAAGGCCCGGTGACACCAGTCAGTCACACTGGACTGGAGAGTGTCCCAGGATCATCAGCTGTGGAAGGGACAGATAAACTGCTTCCGCTGTGTCTTTGCATAATGCAGCACATGGCAGCTATACAAGCCCATAGAATATTACCGGAGATCACAGGCAGCCCAAGTGGCATCCAAGCCTGTGGACTGGAAGGCGCAGCTAGGAAGGCTGGCTGACCAAAAGAAGGGCAAGTGTAATCAGCCTAATTCTAGCAGGGCAAGGGGTCAGCCAGAGGGAC